>CM055873.1:18645000-19245000 GCA_029582165.1 Portulaca oleracea
TAGTCAAAAAAAATAATGCATAAGCCTATTAAATTCTAAAACCCTCTCAGTTACAACACTCCCTTGTCTGTTACAATATGAGACACTCATTAGTCATTAAACAATAGTTACTGGAGAAGGGACGCGGGGAAGCCTAGGGTCTAAACAAACACGTGGATGATGGAAATCCTTCCATAGAACTCATAAACACTATGAACCAATTTTTAGAGTTTTTGGATTAATAGAGATAAACATGAAATTAAAAGATATGGACAATTCTAAAGAGAGAAATCTCACCAAATTGAACTTAGATATTCAAGCACTTGCACAAGGATCTCCCACAAGCAAAGAGTATTGAATCACCCAAGACATCTCACAAAGAGTGTAGGATAACCACCCACTCACAAAGAAGAGAATTCACCAAGCAACTTCCACCTAGAGGATTAGCTTCATCGATTAAGGTTTGAAAACCCACAATTACAACATTCTCCAATTGAGAGGATTTTTCTTGAGTCTAGCTCCTAAACATTCATCATCAAAAAACTGTCTTGAAAAACAAGCCAAAGGGGTATTTATACTAAACAGAAAATTAAACCCAAAACTAAGCAAAAAGACGAAATAACACGCGTGTCGCAGGAGGGTCGGGGGCGCGACCAGCTGCTGTCCGCCACCATCTGTCACTAGCCGACTGGGGTCGCGGGCGGGACGAGGACGCCGCGGCGCGACGCCCATCTGCGCAGCGTGAGCGCTTGGTCCCGAGCGCGCCGACCGCTCAATTTCTGGCCGCCCCATCGACACGTCGTGGGCGCGACGATATGGGTGACGGGCGCGACAACTCAGACAACCGAATGTCACGAGTGCTATGCCACGTGACTCGGGCGCGACCTGCCACTGTTTGCCGGCGCTGCTCCTGCCTTGAATTTTATTGTTCTCGGGACTACACCTGAACCTCGATTCTTCGATGCTTCTCGTCTCGAGACGACTCGGCATGACCCCGAGGCCCATAGGGTCCCGAGACGACTCGCCGTAACCATTTGAACCCGATACTCATCAATCCACCCTTTGAAAAGGTATATCGGTTCTTGAGCATGCCTAGATGAGCGGGTTTAGTGTAGAAAGGTCAGGTCGGGATTTCTTCCTTCTTATCATCATCCACAAGCCCGGCTTTGGAAGCTCGGACCCGAACTCGACACGGTTCATACTCCCCCTCTTGAAAAAGAGTTGCCCTCAACTGTTGGGAGTTAAAATCGAGGCACTCTCCTTCAATTGGCTCCGAGACACTTCGAACATTCCGAAGGCCATGAGCAATCACACTAGATACACAACTAGCTTCAAACCCCACAATATACCCATTGTTCAAATGAAAGAAAGAGGTTGGGGGCTTGATTTGTGGAGGTAAGGGGTCAAGGGATGGAAGAGGAAAATTTTGTGGTGCTTTGGAACTCATTTGTGATCGCCTTTTCACAAAAGTAAAGCCCGATGTCACTTTCCTTTACTCAAAGCACTCTCATCCCGTGTTTCACTCGAAAGGAGAAGGTTCCTCAACTCACTTCCCACCCCGGGTTTTGGTGTATCAGTTTTGAAAGGAAGTAAAGGAGTGAGTTTGAGTTTCTTTTCTCCCATAAGGATAGTGTAAGTGTTCTTCCGAGCGTCGTGGATAGCATGCCGATCAAATTGCCAGGTTCTACCAAGTAGTAAATGGCAAGCATCCATGGGGACAACATCACAAAGAACACTATCCTCATAAGAACCAGCGGAGAAAGAGACCTGGACTTGTTGGGTTACCTCGAAGTCGCCGCCATCTTTTAGCCCTTGCAAGCTATACGGTTGAGGATGAGTCGAGACCGACAATTGGAGTTTCTCAACCATGTATGTAGAGGCCAAGTTGGTGCAACTCCCACAGTCGATGATGATCGTAGCTACCTTCTCGCCGATGGTGAACCGAGTTCGAAAGATATTCTCCTGTTGAGAGTTATCCCAGGATTCCTTGGTCAAGATAAAGGATCGCCTAGGAGTCGAACTCTCCCCTTCTTGCGCTTGAACCTCAACACTAGTCTTTGGAACCTCCGGTGTGGCTACCACACTGGTTTTAGAACTTTCAACCATCTTCGTGGGGAATTGGGCTTGGTAGTAGCCATAAACCCGACACGTGAAGCATTTTCTACCCTTGAGCTTTTGAAGCTATTCCGCACTTTCCTTATGAACTCGGGAAGATGGTTTGGATAGCTTTGATGTTCGACTTCCCTTGGATGAAGCCTTACTTCAAAAGTGAGCACTTCCCTTCCTAGAAGGCCATGAAGTAATCTTTTCCTCCATTCTTCTTTCTCGAGAACCACCATATCGATAATCATCAAAAAACCACTATGGTGAGTTCTAGGAGACCGAGTTGAAATGTCACGATCCCTTTTCAATGATTCTAGTTGTACAGGGTTCGTAGTGCGGAGTAAGTCACTCATTTGACGTTGCACTTCTAGAACTTTCTCTTCGATACGTTGAAGAGTCTCCTCGAAGTTTGTTTGGGTTTGCGTTTGGGTTTAGGGGAAAAAGGGACTTCATATTTGCCTGAAGCATAGAACATGGAGGCCATTTGTGGAGCTTGGTTTTCTTGTGGGGTGTATAATTTGAGCGGATGGAGGCTTGGATTCTTTGTAGCTAGGAAATTTTGAGGGGATTTTGTGAGGCTAATTTTGTGGAGGAAAATGGAATGAAACCGGAAAGGGGAATGCACCAAGAAGAGCAAACCCCAATGGCAACACAACCATCACCAACAACATCCACCAACAAAACTACCACCAACACAACAAATCCTCACAATCATTTCATCGAACACCTTCCGTGCACAATTTCCAACTTTCACCACAAAGCTCCAATATTACATCAAACCATTCAATAACAATCAAGAACAACAATCACACCTAACAACAATGGATGAACACAGGGAATGGGGGTATCCAAATTGCTCAACAATATCAACAACACCAAAAATCAACAAGAACAATTCCGGGCACAAACAATAAATATCCAACAAACTATAAGTTATATGCCTAGCTCTGATACCAAATGGAGAGGGGATGCGCGGAAGCCTAGGGTCTAAACAAACATGTGGATGATGGAAATCCATCCATAGAACTCATAAACACTATGAACCAATTTTTAGGGTTTTTGGATTAATGGAGATAAACATGAAATTAAAAGATATGGACAATTCTAAAGAAAGAAATCTCACCAAATTGAACTTAGATATTCAAACACTTGCACAAAGATCCCCCACAAGCAAAAAGTATTGAATCAACCAAGAAATCTGACAAAGACTATAGGATAACCACCCACTCACAAAGAAGATAATTCACCAAGCAACTTCCACCCAAAGGATTAGCTTCATTGATTAGGGTTTGAAAACCCACAATTACAACACTCTCCAATTGAGAGGATTTTTCTTGAGTCTAGCTCTTAAACATTCATCATCAAAAAAATTGTCTTGAAAAACAAGCCGAAGGGGTATTTATACTAAACAGGAAATTAAACCCAAAACTAACCAAAAAGACGAAACAGCACGTGTGTCGCAGGAGGGTCGCGAGCGCGACGCAGACTGTCGCGGGTGCGAGCAGCTGTTGTCCACCACCTTCTGTCGCTGGCCGACTTGGGTCGCAGGCGCGACGTCCATCTATCATGGGCGTGACAAGCTTGGTCCCGAGCATGACGCTGATTTGCTCCGTTTCCTGGCTGGCCCCATTGACACGTCGCGGGCGCGACGATATGGGTGACGGGCGCGACAACTCATACAGCCGGATGTCACGGGCGCTACGCTAGGTGACTCGGGCGCGACCTGCCTCTGTTTGCCGGTGCTGCTCCTGCCTTGAATTTTGTTGTTCTCGAGACTACACCCGAACCCTGATTATTTGATGCTTCTCGTCCCGAGACGGCTCGGCATGACCCCGAGGCCCCGCCCACGGGGTTGGAGGGGAAAAACCCGAGCCTCTCCAAGCTCTAACGTCGGATGACTCGCCTTAACCATTTCAACGCGATACCCATCAATCCACCCTTTGAAAAGGTAGATCGGTTCTTGAACATGCCCGGATGAGCGGGTTTAGTGTAGAAAGGTCGGGTCGGGATTTCTTCCTTCTTATCATCATCCACAAGCCCGGCTTTGAAAGCTCGGACCCGAACCCGACACGGTTGAGTTACATATACTATTCTCCCTCACAATTATTTATATATTAAATGCTAAAATCCAACTGTTGACTTAACATTGAAACCCATAAGTGAAGGCGCACATTGCCCAAGTTGCCAAATACTGTATAGTGTATACGCCCAACTATTAAAAA
Organism: Portulaca oleracea; assembly: GCA_029582165.1. Taxonomy (NCBI): domain Eukaryota; kingdom Viridiplantae; phylum Streptophyta; class Magnoliopsida; order Caryophyllales; family Portulacaceae; genus Portulaca; species Portulaca oleracea. The sequence continues at coordinate 18,649,305 of CM055873.1, forward strand.
GAAGGTAAATTATTAATAATTATTATATTGTTAAATTGTTGATATAATATATAATGAAATAATCACTTACAAAAAAATCGAAAGACATAACTTTTCAAATTCTTAATTATATAATTAATCAGTTATTTTCTTTAAATTGTAAATACCAACGAATTACAATTAAATACAATCACATATCCAATCTTCAGTATAATCACACCATTAATACATATTCCATTATCTATATATATACCATAGTTATTAAAATCCCGATCCTAATTTATGATCCTACGATTTTATAGTTCAAAATCGTCGATACGATTCTACTATTTACACACGATCCACGATTCTACATGGGCTAAATTCCGATCCTAACTTCCCCATAGTTTCAAGTTAGAATCCCGATTTTAACAACCTTGATATATACATATACTCTCTACTACATGAACAACCACATTTATAAGGTAATGATGACATGATGTTCTACTAATTTTTAAATTTACTTCTTTATACTCCTTTGTAAGGTACATTTGGATTTAATTTATACTCAATTGACAGGAAATATTCTCAATTGCAAATACACACATGTTCTCAATTTTATCAATGTCTCCAAACAGGTAACATATTCTACCTTTTTTTTAACAACTTCTATGATTTCTTTTGTTGAAAAAGAAACTAGATAGTTCTTGACAAAACAGTAAAACAGTGGATGTTTTATTTATTTGAATTTTCAAACATTATATCAATAATAAAAATAACTTACAAACATATTTATTTTATTTTACCAAACACATATTCCTAAATCTTTACCTAAATAATTATAAATGAATAAATAAACTTGGCACAAAATACTTAAAGTTCTTATAAGTAGAAGGCACTGAAAATTGAAATTCGTAGGAGAAGGGTTGAGTTTTACCTAGACATTTCACCCAAAATTTTTTGTACATCTCTAAAATTCAAGAATTCAAAACAATTTTTGAACTCAACTACAATAATTAAAATAAACTTGAAACTTGAAAAGTTCGACTAAATATAAATAAATAAAACAATAAACAAAAATTAGATCTGAAAAATAGTTTTTGAACTCAACTAAAATAATTTTGTAGTATTACGTTTTATAACTCTTAAATCCCACTAAATAATATTGATTCCAAAATTTAACATGCAGTTAGCCTAAACTTAGTTTCGAAAAAAAAATTGAAAGTTTAATTACACAATGATAACAATTTAATATGCAAATTTACCCAAATTCTACAAAATAACATTCATTCAACCAAAAATTAGATATAAAAAGTACAAGAAACTAAAAAATTCCTAAAAATAACTTTCATTCAACGAAAAATTAGATATAAAGAGCACAAGAAGCTAAAACGTTTAATTGAAAAATGAAAAAGGAAAACTAAAAATGAACTACATAGAAACTTAGTTTCGAAAAAATACAAGAAATTGAGAGTTTATTTGGAACACGAAAACAAATTTAACATGAAAATTTAACCCGAATTCCGTAAAAATAGTGTTCAATCATCAAAAAATTAGATTAAAAAAAATACAAGAAACTACTAAGTTTAATTGAAAACTAAAAAGCAACTTCAGTTAAACAAACCCAAAAATAAAAGTTTATTTGAAAAAAGTTTTGAGTAAGGAAAAACTACGCAAACGAAAAACCTTAAAAGCAAAAGAAATTAAGAAACTTACTAACTATAACACTAACAAAAGAACCACTAGAAAGAGAATTCTTGGAAAACAAAATCAGACGGACGAAGGATCAGGGGCGAGGAGACTTTTTTTTTTCCAGGAAAAGGGTTTCACAGTGGAGAACTAGAGATGAGAAAGGAAAATTGAGGAAAAGAGAGAAGGCATATTGACATGTTGGGCCTGTGAATGAGAAATGCAACTTGCTCCATATGGTTGTATATTGAAATAGAGAGAAGAAAAAACTAACTTAAAATAAGCTTCCCAACAAAAAAGTGCAAAAATATGAAAATCAGTTAAATTAATGAAAAAGGTTAAAACTTCTCAAATAAGATTACAACTAGATAATGCAAACTCACAACCTGTATCATACTACAGTCATAAGGCCATGTTCTTTTTGGGCGTAGAAAATGTGTAGGTAGGATAAGGTAAAATAAAATAAGATAATGTGAGACAAGGTAAGAAAAGGAATCATATTATATATATATATATATATATATATATATATATATATATATATATATATAATCGGGTATAAAGGGCGATAGGTGGAATTTATGTGATTTTATAGGGGTGATTTTGGTATTTGTGATATTAATTTTTAAATTAGCACCGGCAATGCATTTGCCACTGATGATGCTTCCTCACACGCGTCATTTGACATATGTGCCACATTCCACTGGCTGCTAATCAAACAGATTAGTACTCCCTCCTTCCCATTTTATTTGTCACTTAAGATATGATTCACAAAACCAATAAAACTTCCAATTTGCATTAATTTGCATTCTTGGAAATGAGAAAAAGTTGAATAAAATGGTGAATAATAAAGAAAAATGGTGAATAAAAGAAAAAAGTTGAAGAAAAAGATGTAGATAAATTAGTAATTAATGTGCTATTGGAATTGTAAGGTGACAGATATTATGGAAAAAATAAAAGTTAGTTAAAGTGACAGATAATATGAGAATGAGGGAGTACTTCTCAAAACAAAACGGATACAATTAGCTCTTAATTTCACAATGACTGCTCATCAAAACGGTTACAATGACAATTACTTTACTTCATTGCCAAGTTGACTGCTGATCAAAACGATTAGTCACATAATATTCCTCACAACATTTAAATATATCATTAATTTTTAATTAATCACTATTTTCAAAAAATTTAAAATGTGTCTATAAAAGCTTTGGTGAGGTTGTGTATCTAATCTTCATTTTTCAGTATAAATAGTGATAGTGATTACGATAATTCCAAAATGTATCAACCACCCCATCATTATCAAAATGTCTTACTCATTTCTACATCAACTTACACCTGAAAAGGATGATTGGAAAATCAAGGTAAGGGTCTCATTATTATGGAACTTTTACGATGTGAAAGATGATACATTTTTAAGTAAAGATATGGTCCTCATCGATGAAATGGTATGTTCACATACTTTACTCTATTCAAATTAATAAAAGCTTTAGGGTTCACTTCTTCACTACTAATTTGCCTCTTATTGTGTTTTGTTTAGGGTTCATACATACATGCATGCATCAAAGCTATTTTTACGACCCATTTTAATAATCGTCTTAAGGAAGGTAGCATATACACCATGGAAAAATGTGTTGTCAAGCCTAACAGACATGACTTGGTTGTTAGCAACAACAAAATTATGATACAGTTTTATGGAAATACAACCATCAAGGAAATTAGTGGAGACCTGATCCAAGTACCTAGACATAGATTTGATTTACTTGGGTTTGATAAGCTCGAGGCATGGGTACAAAATAACACTATTTTAACAGGTAATCATCCATTGTCTATAAAATATATTACATATATATATATTTCTCGGTACAATGGGTGAGAGTTGGAATTTAAATGTTTTAAAGAGGGCATTTTTGAAAAAGTATAATTAGTCATTTTTACTTTTTTAAAAAAAATTGCTTTATATGTATTTATTATTAGTATGAGTTACTACTAAGAATAGAAAAAAAATTAATTAATATTAAAACTAAATGTTTTGAAGAGGGCAATTTTTTGAAAAGTATAATTAGTCATTTTTTCATTCTTTCTTAAATCACTTTATATGTAATTATTATTAGTATAAGTCACTACTAAGAGTAGAAAAAAAATTTAATTAATATAAAAACTAAGTATTAATATTATTAGTATGAGTTACAACTAAATAAAATTCATCCTACATTGATTATTATATTAAGAATATCAACAATTAATATTACTGATTTTTTTTAATTAAGATAAATAAAGGTACATGTTAACTATTTACTTTTCTTACAAAAACCTTTTGACATAAAACTAATTATTTATAATTATTAATAAAAAATATTTGTTAAAATAATTATTTAATATAAACAAAATATTTATACAATAAAACAAAAACGCTTCCTACATCATTATTACATTCATCATATCTATGATATAAAACATTGTTACCATTGAAAAAAAGATAAATTACTTCAATTATTTGTAACGTTCTCAATATCATTATTCTCAGTATTATTATTATATAATGCTATTTGCTACTATTTTATTATGAATGGGCCTTAATTGTATCAAGTACAATTAGTCTTTTTTTCTTTTTCTAAAAATCATTTTATATGTATTTACTATTAGTATAAGTTACTACTTATAAGAGTAGAAACACTTTAATTAATGTTAAAACTAAATATTGATATTATTAGTATGAGTTACAACTAAATAAAATTCATCCTACATTGATTATTATATTAAGAATTGATTTTTTTATTTAACATAATTAAAGGTACCTGTTAACTATTTACTTTTTCTTACAAAAACCTTTGGACATAAAACTAATTATTAATAGTTATTAATAAAAATATTCATTAAAATAATTATTTAATATAAACAAAATATTTATACAATAAAATACAAACGCATCCTACATTATTATTACATTCAGCATATCTATGGTATAAAACTTTGCCACCATTAAGAAAAAGACAAATTACTTTAAGGCAAATTACTTTAATGATGTGTAACGCTCTCGATGTCATTTTCTCAATATTATTACTATATAATGCTAATTAATTGCTACCATTTTATTATCAATGGGCCTTAATTGTCATGTAACTGACGTATGTGTCATTGGTATGCATTAATGGTGTTATATTTGACACTCTCAAGGATAATTATTAGATTAAGTTATAAAAGGAATTTGTCAAGTTGCAGGTGTATGTTCATAACAAATTTCACTTTCTTATGATTTGTGTTGAAGGTATTTCTCTATGTGATATGGGATAATTGAATTCTAATAATCCCTACTTTCACCAATTGGACAATGGTGGACCGTACTTTCACTTTGTATTCTAGTGGTCCAAAAAAAAAAAAATTGGATTGTAGTGGGATATTTTCAAGGGAATCATAGATTTTGTGTTGCATTTGATTCAAAACTTAGTATAACACTTTACAATGATTTTTAATGAATTTACAGCGTTTCTCCAAAAAACATTTCATACGGATGTGGTAACTTTATGATAGGATTTTGAGAGAGTTTTAGTATGGAATTTGGGTGGAGTAAGGATAATAAGAATTTGAGTATAATGGTGGTGGTTTATGAGAGTAGTTGATGAAAATGAATGGAGTGAAGGGGGTATTTATAGGTGAAGGAGGTGGTGATTTAGAAGGGAAATAGAGGGAAAATCATGGGGGACACATCCCCATGATCATGCCATGCAATCACAAAAGTCAAGGGAATGAGTCAAACACATGGGGCTAATATCAAGGGAGGGTGATCAAGATTTTGGCGCCGAATTCAAAAAGAAACCCCACGCGGGTTTTATAATATCCACACACGGATCGCTGACGTGGACGGCAAAACGACGCGCTTCTGGCTGTATAAAACCCGCGCAGGTTTTGAGGCTGCTGGGCCGGGGCGCGCCTTGGGCTGGTCCTGTTTCTGGGCCGCCTCTGCTGATTAAAACTCGTGCGGGTTTTAAACCAGGTACTGGGCCACCTCGTATTGTTATGCTTGCTTTGATTATTACATGGCCCAATGATCCATCGTGGTATCCGGCCCAAGTGATTTATGGAACTTTTGATACGTCACGATTATATCTGTGCGAATCCCGATGTCTACAACATCTCAGCCTTCTATAACCTTCAAAAACCTTTCATCCATCCATAACATGCATATGAACCCTCAAACCTTCATAACCATCTTTTCGAACTGTAAGCCTTCCTCGAAGAACTCTCCATCAAAGTTGCGCTTAAAGAACTACGACTGGTCTGATTCCACCTTGGATACGCAGGAAAGCCTCTTTGAGGCCCGACAGCTACAAGGAGTATCCTTTGTCCTCAAAATGTCGGTCTTTGAGAGAAAAAAAAAACAATAGAGGCTAGCTTGGAATCCCTGGCTAGGCAAAAGGAGAGTGAGAGAATAAGAGAGGCTTGCCTGAAAACTCGTATGGCAGGTTAGGCAAAAGGAGAGTAAACCATGGATTTCATCATCATCAACCCTCCATCTTCCTTCCGTCAGACTTGGACATCATTCCATAACCATGTTCCAACCTTTTCCTAAGAGATGATGTTTATCCCATTTGACTATCTCTTCAAGACACGATCATTCTTAAGTGTCTCCCTATCTCATTCATCAATAAAGTCTCATCTACCATCCCTTTCAACCCTTTTCTCAAGAGATGATGTCTATCCCATTTAACCATCTCTTCTCCCCTTCAAGACACGATCATTCTTAAGTGTCTCCATATCCCATTCATTAATAAAACCATCGTCCATAGTCTCTTTCCCCAAACATCTTCCAAACCTTTTTAGCCTTTTCATCCCATCTCACGCTTTGAGGACTTTTTCAACTCAGTCACTAATGCAAGTATGAGGCTCTGTGTGGCTTACTTCTCAGCAAGAGCGAAAGTCGTCCACATCATATCAGCGGCTAACTGACAACCACATGATCATGAACAGACTCAGAAACAAGCAACTCTAAACTGGGGGCTCGCGCTACCTTCGTGACATCATTCAAGACATAGCCTCAAAGAGGGACACTTACTCCCTATCCTACAAGGTCCTGTATCTTCAATCTCATAGACGTCCTAATAGTGGTCTCATCAAAAAAAAAAAAAAAGAGAGAGAGAGAGAGAGAAAAAAATAGAAAAAAAGGAAAAAAAATAGAAAAAAAGAAAAGAGGGGCTAACTTGAAAACCCTTTGGGCAAGTTAGGCAAAAGGAGAGTTTGAGACTCATGACTAAGGACTATACCTTCTCTTATTCCATTGTCTCCGCGCATCATATCCACACGAAACTGGGGGCTTGCAAATCTCCAAGTGCTCTCCAAAGCAGGGCAGTGTCATCAAGAGTCTACGCCAAATCGGGGGCTTGTCATACATCAGCATATAATCAAGGTCATCTACATGATCATTCGAAAAACGCATCCTTCAGGCCTGTTGCCTCCATCATTGTTCCTTGTCCCGTGGATCGAAACATTACTCATCCTAAATTTTCCTGAAATTCCCCACGAGTGGCCTTGATCCTTAGAAAGCATTTTCTTAGGGAGTCATGGTTTTAGGAAAACATTGTCTATAGAAAGCATTGTCTTAGAAAATCATTGTCCAAGAAAATCTTTGTCGGGGGATTGCCTGCATTGCATGTATAGATGCATAAAAGCATCATGAGTGTATTCTGTCTAAGCATAATAGGTTTGCATTGCATCTATAAGTCGTGTCAGTCAGTGGTCATACATTGAGTCAAGTCTGTCATGCATCGAGTCAGTGTGTCCTGCATAAAGTTAATAGTCGTCCATAAATGCTTGTGTCAAAAACAAAACAAAATTGCATTGTTTACGCAAGAGTTTAGTAGACTAGTTGAATGCATACATGCATATCTGGAAAAAAAAAAAGAGAAGAAACAGGGAAGTGCAACATCGTTGCTCAGGAAACTATGACAAATTTTTCGACATCTATCGAACCGATCGACATGGTTTCCAGTCATTGAGAGCAAGATTAGAGCAGTCTCTAATCACACTCCAGACGACTTCTATCTATCATCCGAAGCTCATCCTCATGACGATCTTCCAGCCTGCCATGGATGTCACTAACGCCACCATCAACATCGGGAAAATCCGATCTGTTTCGGGAAAAGCCGTTGGGCGTCTTCAACATCGGGAAAATCCCATCCGCCTCGGGAAAATCCGATAGACATCATCGACACCAGGAAAGATTGGGACATCGATAGAAAGGGAGATCAGTTGCGATCAATCTGCTAGACAGGTAATTCTTTGTATCTCCAACCATTTTTCAAAATGACCTGACATTCCGTTTTGCTTTCTATGCAAGGACCACCATCATCCGGTTGCCGCATAAAAAGTCGCCGGCTCTCCGGTCGCCCACAAAGCGACCACCATCATCCACCTGCCGCATAAAAAGTCGCCAGCTCTCCGGTCGCCGACAAAGGGACCACCATCGTCCAACTGCCGCATAAAAAGTCGCCAACTCTCCGGTCGCCGACAAAGGGACCACCATCATCTAGGTGTCGCATAAAAAGTCGCCAGCTCTCAGGTCGCCGACAAAGGGACCACCATCATCCAGGTGCCGCATAAAAAGTCGCCAGCTCTCCGGTCGCCGACAAAGGGACCACCATCATCCAACTGTCGCATAAAAAGTCGCCAGCTTTCCGGTCACCGACAAAGGGACCACCATCATCCAACTGCCGCATAAAAAGTCGCCAGCTCTCAGGTTGTCGACAAAGGGACCACCATCATCCAGCTGCCGCATAAAAGTCGCCAATTCTCCGGTCGCCGACAAAGGGACCACCATCATCCAGCTACCGCATAAAAGGTCGCTGCCATCAACAGTCAGGTAGAGCATCATTCTTGCTCGAGATCATCCACGAAGAGGCGCATACCGCCCACAACTGCGACATAGGACGAAGGTTCCAAGTGTCAATCCACACCTTCAAGTAAGGCGTCCTCCTCGCCTGAGATGCAGCAAACGGCTCAACAATAGTCAAGTACAACATCATTTTTGCTCGAGATCAACCCCAAAGAGGCATATACCGCGCGCAACAGCGATGCAGGACTTAGCTTCCAAGAATCACTCAAGGCTTTGCAATCCAAAGTCATATCCTCAGACTACTTTGACCTTCGTCTTATTCAGACTCGATCAAAGTGGAGGCTCTCTGTAGACACCGGGATTTGCACCGACGTAATCCCGACTCATCAAGATCAGCAAGTCATTTGGGCCAAACACCAAAATGGGTCCTTGGGCCCATAGGATCATCAGCGAGGGCCTAACAAATTAAGGCGGCCCACCTACATTCATTAAAACCCCTTTGGGTTTTGAAGCTCATAAGGCAGCCCACAAGCAGAAAAAGGTCGAATGCGCCCCGGCCCAGAGGAAGCAGCAAAACCCGCCTAGGTTTTAAGAGGAGTAGCGATGCGGCTTTAGAATTCCTTTACGGAGGGCCGTTAGAATTCCCAAAAAACCCGACATAAAACCCATAAAAATCGAAAAAAGAAGTAAAAAAGGTTGGCTTACCAACGTGGTTTGGCGTAGGTGGTAGCAGTCCCTCGCCCCTTAAGTAAAATTGTACGAATGGAGAAAAACCACGCTGGGAGAGTAGCCCCTCATGAGTCACAAAGTAATCTCAAAACATGCCAATGAAAAAGAAAAAAATAAGGAAAGCAAAGTTTGAAAGTTGTGAATAAGTTGTGGAGCCTTCCCTTATGTAACCTGCGACCCTCACCAAGTCAAGAGCGACACAAATGGAGGAGGACGAGCATTATTGATCATTCGCTTTTGAAACGAGCTCAAGTGTAGGTTTTTGCTAAGAAATGATCGTGATCAAATAATGGTATACTTGCACTTGTGTACAAGGTTATTGTTTAGCTTGAGCTGTTTGGGGTTGAAAACCTTAAAGATTGACAACATTTTGGTTTAGGTGTCCTTAATGTGCACATATTTGTTTCTTTTGATTAGTTAGCATCGTCATCTGAGTAGTTAAATACTTGATTATGTTCATGAGCATTTTCTTCCCCTTTCGTAAGTAGTTTCTATTTTCACTTCTCTTTTTCCCTTTCTTTTCACGGATTTTGTGGGTATAGTCGCTATAAACCCTCATGAGACCCACCTCGTCCACCCAAGCTACCGGGGGGTTTAAAGTGCTTGGTGTATATGCTAAATGCACCCATTTCCTCACACAAAAGTGGAGTAGTTGCCTAAATTATACTCCCGCCTTAAAGTTTTCGCTCGATCTCGGGGCCTTTTTTATTTTTTAATGTGTTTTTCAGTTGTGTTTGTTAGGTACTTGGTCTTTGACAAATAAAAAAAGGCGAGAAAGAAAGCAAATCAAGGCCAAAGAAAGGGTCCCGAAAGGATTCCTGAGCCAAGTCATGCCAGAAAATGAAGTAAAGCCTGTTCAAGAGGGCAAGTCCATCATGGGAGGAGAAATTTCAGGGTCGTCGCACCCGTTATTTAAACCTAGATTCGTAGCCTCTGCCATGCCCTTGTAGCGGGCGGTTCGTCAAGAGGAACAAATTGAAGAAGAGACCGAAGGTCGGGTCACCCACGACGAAATCCTAGGAGGAAAGACAAAGTGAAGCTGCAGTCAAGGTGGTCGCGCCCGTGACTAACCTTTCGTACCCGCGACCCCATGCTAATTTGGAATCACCCTCTTCGCTTCCTAGGCAGGTCGCACCCACGACGACACTGTTTTTAAGTGATTTCAGCCCAAAACAGTTGCGTTTTGGTGGCTTTCTTACCCTTGTATAAATAGCTTTATGTTAGTTTTTCTCAGCGAATTTTTATTAGATTTTTCTAGGTTTCAGAGAGGTTTTAGGGGAATGAGTGAGTGATTAGCCTAAGTATTAATACTAGTTCATCTTGATTGAATTACAATTGCTTGTATTGGATGATTTTAATGAATTAATTGAGAGATTGAAGATTCTATCATCATTATTGGTCATTATTATTCATTTCCCCCATCAATAGGTGATATTTACTCTCTCTTTCTTTACTTTGCTATTGTTAATTAGTTGTTGATTGCTTGATTAGTGTTGATCATCTCTTATTTTGCTTAATTTTTGATTTCAATTTGATCTTGATAGAATCATATCTAGGTTTGGTTTTGGATGTGTTAGATCAGTTTTGATCATGATTAGTGGCTAAGTTCTTAGAGGGTTAGGGAATGATTAAGGGCTCTAATGGGTGATTAGTTACCGGGTTAGTGAAATAAGGGGTAACTAGTGGATAAAACCTATTTCCATTTTATTCTTTCCTTCAAGTGGGGTGAATTATGGTCCGAGAGTTCCTTAATTCTCTAATCACTTGTTAAAAACTATAAGGATAGAATAGTTAATCCTATTCCCATGAAAATGTATGTTGTCAAAACCGGACCAGTCACCGAACTAGTTGACTTAGTGGGTCAATGGTTCAACAGGTAGGACCGTTTTAGCCGGGTTAGACCTGTTGAACCGGTCACGAATTAAAAATTTTTCATATGCTTGAAGAATAATTAAGCTACCAAAATAATTAAACCGAAATGAACACGACATGAATTGGTCAAAACCGGATTGAATCGACCAAAAACCATATTGAAACTATCAAAACTGAAATTTTTTAAATTAATTCATCAAAATTCCGGTCTAACCGTTTGAAAAAGTAAGCCGAGTTAAACCAGGAACCGGACCGGTCAACTTGCCGATTCACGGTTGGACCGGTTTTTAAAACATAGATGAAAATGAGAATAGGCTTAACTAGGTAGCTTTTGCAAGATTAACCCTCGGGAACCATGGTGGATCTTGGGGAAGTCAATCCAAGCTTCCCTTGAAAAAGGGCGTTTGGAGGCCATGTTCTAAGAAAAAGTCTCGTTTGCTTTGTCCTACGTTCTTACTCCTTATGTACGAAACCTCTGTAATTATGTACCCGTATGTTTCCTAAACCCCCGAAACCCTTCTTTTTGTTAACTGAATCCATCTTGATTGTTTACTTGATCATCTAGTAGTTAAGTAGCTTAATCTATCTTTGTTGTTTTTCTTGGTGATTTAAACCTCTTTTCAAGTCCAATTCCTAACGTTAGGCCCCTCATCTCCTCGTGGAAACGGTAAAAGAACTGGGTGTACAAACCACTAAGCACTTAATGGTAAGTTAAGGTTTGTTACTAACGTCCTCGTTGAGTGTGCATAATTTCAATAACTCTATGCCCCCTTCTAAGGTTCTTTCACTCTATTTTCTCACAAGCATTAAAGAAGCAAGGCCCATTTTCTGCCTCGGTCTCTCACACCCACACCCACACCCACATTCTGACATTCTTGTTCTTCTTCTCTCTTACACTCGCACACACTTCCATCCATGTAAAATAGATATCAACTTTATTAGAATTATGAGTTATGAATACCCATATTAAGTAACCAAACATGGTAATTGATGATAGTCGTCGCTGATTACATTTTACACCGCATTAAATGATATGTAAGGAGATACAAGGTAGCTATTGATGAGATAGCACCATGTTGGTGTCACTTAGCTGCAACCTGAAAGCTTTCGAACACCTCTGGGCCACCGCTAAGCCTCTGTTGATCATTAATCTGTTGAAATTGACAAACGGCAAAGACAAGAAAGACTAGAAGTTCATCAATGCCGTCAACACAAATTTTATTGAAGAATTAAGCAAGTTTTATTGAAGAATTAAGCAAGGTGTTGAACTTTTAAGGACATTTACCAAATAATATGGGACTCCACTTATGTGTGCAGAGTACTTTTCAAGCTTTTCATACACCCCCTTAAGTCCATTGTTTGGATCCTCAAGAAACTCAGCTGCACCTTCAATCCCAACCTTCTTAGAACTTTCCACAAGGAACTCCCTGGGAAAGTAGGAATCTGAATCTTCGTAACATAGTGACAAATTTACAAAGATGGAACAGTTGGAGAATGCTGAATGAAGAAAAATATACCTATCGCCAATATACTTTGCCTTTGTGAAGTAGCCAAGGAAAAGCTCTTCAACTAGGTCATGTTGTTTATCAACCCCTTGTTGCCAAGCAAAATATATAAGCCTGTAACTATCCAGAGTATTTCCTTGGGCCCAAAGGATCAGTAGCGTGGGCCCAACAAATTAAGGCGGCCCATCTACGTTCGTTAAAATTCCTCTTGGTTTTAAAGCTCATAAGGCAGCCCATAAGCAGAAGCGGGCCGAAAGCGTGCCCTGACCAAGAGGAAGCAGCAAAACCCGCCTAGGTTTTAAGAGGAGTAGCGATGCAGCGCCGTTTTTGCCATGTCAGCGATCCGTGGGATAATCAAATTAAAACCTGCCTAGGTTTTAATTGATCTCGCGCCAAAGTCTGCATGCATGCAATCTCTTGATCTTTGCCCACGTGATTAACTTTGCGTTTGACCTCTCAAAACCTGCCTAGGTTTTGATCCGAGGAGGGCATGATTTGTGGGGTATGTTCCCCTCGGTTTCCCTCCAAACTTCTCACTCCCTCACCTATAAATACCCCCTCCATATCACCCTCACTACATCAACTACTATCATCTAACACCCTTACTCTACCCAAATTCCAATCAACTACTATCATCCATCACCCTCACTCTACCCAAATTTCCACCAACTATTCTCATTAACTATCACCATTATCCTACCAAAACTCTCTTAAATTCTTTCCACTACATCCATCATAACCACTCTCATTACAATCTCCACACCACTCCTATACTATTCTTTTAAAGCATCCATATCTCCACCATTCCATCTGAGGTCAAAACCAGGGCTAAATCAAGGAGCTTGATCGTCGCATTCAGCCAACCCATATCAAAAGAGGTTCGCTTTTGTTATTGTTATTGTTGTATTAATCATGTAATTCTTTCTTTAATTCCTTTACTTGTACATATTTTGTATAAAGTAAACATCATGTTTTAATCTCGCATGCTTTGAATAATAACTTCGCGAAATTAACCAAACTTCTCCCCCCTCTCTTTCTTTTTAGTGTCGATTTTAGCAGAGTTTGTTTTCTAACAGGTGGATTCGAGAGTTCTTATAACTCTCGAATTCGTAACCTTACCCCCGAATCTAGAAATCGGGTTCGTAAACCGGAGTCTTTCATTTCTTATTTTATGGTTTGTCGATTTCCTTAAATCGGCTGGCGACTCTTTAAAATTTTATAAATTCGTTTAATTATTTAAAATGTTCGGTTTTTGCATAAAAATAGCTTAGAAAATGATTTAATTCAGATCCACCACCAATTCAATGCTAGGTCCGAGAGAAATGCACTAGAAGTCGATAAAACCCAGGCGGGTTTTATCAATTTCACTCCACCTCTCTCTGGGCCGAGGAGGGAAAAGACCCAGCGCAGAATCCATTAAAACCCAGGCGGGTTTTAATGAGTTTTGGCGACCCACTTTTTCCTTCCCGAGCCTGAATTTAGTGTTTTGGATCAGGATTGAATTATTATTAAATTATTTTATGCAATTTCAAATAACTTAAATAATAAAAAACGAATTTGTAAATAAATAAAGTTTCATCATCCCAAAAATAAATTTCGAAAATAAAAATATCCTTATTTAAGGATTAAGCAACATTAGTCGGCTCCCAATCGTTTAAGTAGCGCATCCGAAAACAAATTCCCAGAACGGGAATTTTTCCGGGTTCTACAGCAATAAATTAGCATGCAAAAGTCAAAAGCCAAGAATGCAAAAAAAAAACCAAAAAATACAAAAAAAACATTTCGTGTCATCAATCCGTGTGAGCATTCAAACGCATCCATGTCATGTCAATTCGTGTGAGATAGCATTGAAATACATCTCCTAATCCATGCAATCCATGGAATCCCCACAATCATGCACTCCCTTAATCTGCTCTTATCCCATAATCAAATAACTTTAATGGGGGGATTATGATATTAAAGGAGCATGATTGGTGGATCATATTTATTCCCTTCCATTCCATCACCTCCCTTCCTCACCTATAAATACCCCCAAATCCCTCTACTTATTCCATCAACAATCATCATCAACACTCATCATCTATCATTTTCATCCACTCTCTCAAATTCTCCCATCAAATTCTCTCTATCATCGATAAATTTCACCCTTCCCCACCTTCAAATAACCCTCACTCCATCCAAGGTTCTCAACCGACGTCATATTCAAAGTGTTTGCTATAAGGAGCGCAATCATCCTTCCATCTCTTTGAGACTGAAAGTGAGATCAGTTCATCTTTTATGTTTTAATCATGTAATTTATTTTTGAATCATCTTACTTGTACATTATTTTGTAAAAACATCATATTTTAACCTTGGATGTTCAGAATATAATATTGTAAAATTTATTAAACTTCTCCTCGCTCATTTCATTCCAAGTTCGATTTTAGTAGAGTCTATTTTTTAAACAGGCGGATTCGAGAATTCTTTAATTCTCGAATTCGTAACCTTACCCCCGAATTTGGAATTCGGGTTCGCAGACCGGAGTCTTCTTTTTTTTTTTGGTTCATCGATTTCCTTAAATCAGCTGGCGACTCTTCTTTTATAACCAGCTTTATTATCTAATATATCCTTTCGTTGCATAAAAATATTTAGAGATGAATCAATAATTTTACTCCAACTCTCGGCCATCCCAACAGGAAAATGAACTTAGAATCCATCGTAGGCCCAGCCAACAAGTCCAACAACCCATCCCACAACCATAAACCTCCCAACCATCCCAAGAGTCTAATGTAGAGAAGTTCCTGAAGCAAATGATGGAAAACCAAGACACTGATAGGGTCCGCCTCAAGAGCCTCGAGATTCAAATCGCTCAAGTTATTTAGAAAAAATAGCCTCCTCAAACCCTTCCAAGCCAAGCCCATCCTATCCTAAAGGCACATGTGAATGTTATGACCTTGTGTAGTGGAAAGGAGCTTGAGGAACCAAAGATGGTAGAGGATATTGTGGTATGAGAAAAGGAGAGAGACGTTGTTGATGTAACCAAGGAGGATGATGTGGTGTTTGAGAGGGTTAGTAACAAAGTAAGGAGGAGTTGTGTGAGAAGGTGAAAGCAAAGAAGAGGGTTCTGAAAGGAAAAAAGGTTTTGAAGGAAGATGATCATGAGCGTTCCACGGAGCAACACAAACCATATATATCAACTTCTGGTTCCTTTTCTCATGAGGTTGAATCAATACAAGATCGGTGCGAAGTTCTTGAGGTTTATTGAGATGCTAAAGAAGCTCCAAGTGAATATTCCATTTCTAGATGTTATTTCGGAAGTTCCTAACTTTAAGAAACATCTTAACGACCGTAAATCCTCACAAATAAAAGGAGAATCAAAGAAGAGCCGACCATAATTCTTACGGCGGATTGTAGCGCCATAATAGGGAGTAAGACCCCCAAGAAACTTGCCGACGCCGACATTTTTTCAATCCCTTGCGCTATAGGAGACGTGAAGATCGGGAGGGCACTTTGTGATCTTGGACCAAGCGTTAGTGTTATGCCAATTTCTATTTGCATGAAGTTGAATTTGGATGACCTAACCTCCACCACCATCAACTTGCAACTCACCGACCGATCGATGAAGAGGCCTTTGGGTATTCTTGAGAACGTCCCCGTCCAAGTGGGGACGTCCAAGTTGGCAACTTTCTTGGGACTTCGTAATACTGGAGATGGATGAGCATTCTAATATTCCTATCATCCTCAGACACCCTTTCTTAGCCACTATCGGTGCGATGATTTATATGAAAAATGGTCGGCTATCTCTTCATGTGAGAAACTAGCTCATCGTCTTTGATCTCGACAACTCGAGGAAAAAAAAACCTCTTTTAAGGAATCATGCTTTAAGGTCGATGTGGTGGCGGGGAGTATGGATGAGCATTTAGAGAAATCTTACGTGCTTCAAGGGGCATATGATGACTTTGAAGCTAATCACCTTGAGGCTTTGCAATCCGAGTCGGACGGAGGTGAGAACACCTTCCGAACCAACCTCCCCAACATCATTCCAATGAGGAAGAAAATTTCATTGGAGGAGACCTACATCAAGTGCATGAAGGTACGAGAAATTATCTTCAAAGGCGCAAAACCTGGTGAATCGCCCAAAATCGAGCTCAAGTCGTTTCCTCCTTCCCTACGGCCGACTAAACAACCGAAAAAGCATCTAAATTTGCGTATGCATGAACTTGGAATGCATTGGGAAAAGAAGAGGAAAAGATGGTGGAAGAAATTGCAGAGGTCGTTGTCATATACCCCACGACTTTCAAGGATTAAACAAGGGCTATATGGGAGGATTAAGTAGGCATTTCTGTTTTTTTTTTTAGTATTGGCTCTAGGACAGAAGAAAAATAAAAGAAAAAAGAATAAGAAGAAAAAAGGGGCGGAAAAAGAATGAAGTTAAAAGAGAAGAAAAATGAGTGAAGGGAAGAAAAGAATAATAGTGTAGGGGAGGAAAAATTTTTTGAAGGATTTATTGTTGTTTTGGTGCCTTTTGGAGGGTTTGGAGTTTGTTTTGAACTATATGAAGGGTTGTAGGAAAGTTGATGGTAGAAGGATGGTGAAATGTAGGCTTTTAGGACATAGAATACTTTTGAAGATTTGGATTTTTGTGAAGGAAGGCAGGAGGCCGTCGTAGGGGCTACGGGGGTCGTAGCACCCGTGACAGGAGGCAGGTGTAACAGGGGGAAAAGAGTTTCGTTTCCCAGTGTCATCGCGCCCGCTACAAGCATCGTAGCGCCCGCGACGCAGCACTGCTAATTTTCCCTAGTTTCTTCCAGTGTCGTAGCAGGCGCGACCCCTATTGTAGCCCCCGTGATGCCACTACGTGTAAGATCAAAACTCCCGTTTTCCCCCTTTTTCTTTCATTTCGTCCGTCTTCTTTTCCCATCTCATCTTTCCCCCTCTCTAATTCTTTTATGGGCTCACCCCCTATTCTCGCCTCAAGCTTAGTGAGATTCGGGGTTGGGTATATACCAATTAATGTACATATTGTTTATATGCTATTTACTTCTTTTTATTTAGTTCTTTTGCATTTTGTTTCTTAGTTTCTTTCTTTTGCATTTAGAATAGACGCATTTAAGTAGCAATGCATTGTTCATTTTAACTTCTTTTTGTTTCCTTTGAATCATGGATTGAGTTCTTTTCTACTTTCGATGATCTCGAGGTAAACTATTTCCATTATTCTTCTCTCGGTTTGTGCATATACTTCCTTTTGCATGCTTGACTTTTTCTTTTTGGTAGCGTGCCCGTTATTGTGCCTTATGTTGGGATATTTTGTTATTGGAGCCGTGTGAGCTTGGGTTGCCACCTTCTTTCTATTTGCTTGGTGTTTGTATATATGCATGCTCATGCTTTCTACCCTTCCTGTGACACCCTATTCCACAATGAGGACATTATGGAGTTTTAAGTGTGGGGGAAGAGGGGAGGGGGGGAAGTTCTTTATAGTTTGGCTAGCTCACCTAGTGCTTTAGGTATTTTGCCTTTATTTCTTTCTTAGAAAAGTGAAAAAAAAAGTGAAAAATGTGATAAAATTTGAAAAAAAAATCAAAAAATGTGGTGAATAAAGAATGTGAAAATGGGAAAAAGTAGTGAAAAAACCCAAAAGAGTTTTGTTTTTTAGAATTTGCTCATGTTCATAATCTTGTAGTTAATTACTTAATGGCTTAGTTGATTAATTAAAAACGGTCAATATGAGCATGGTATGCCCTAATCTAGAGTGTTGTCATGACTTACCTCTTTTAGACTCCTCACTAATTGCAAAAACAAAAAAGCCCAATTTACTTGCACACCCTTTTTGAGATCGTGATCTTACATGCTTATGTTCGTGCTCGTGTAAAAAGTAAATTAATAAAAGTAGTAAATAAAGTCGGCGAACCCAACAAGGGTTGGTGTAAGTGGGCGACACTCACACCCCTTATGCACTTCGTATAGATATGTAGCAACCCGAGTTGGGAGGTTAACCCCTTTGCGGAGGGCCGTTAGAATTCCCAAAAACCCGACATAAAACCCATAAATATTGAAAAAAGAAGTGAAAAAGGTTGGCTTACCAACGTGGTTTGGCGTGGGTGGTAGCCGTCCCTTGCCCCTTAAGTACAATTGTACGAATGGAGAAAAATCACGCTGGGAGAGTAGCCCCTCACGAGTCGCAAAGTAATCTCAAAACATGCCAACGAAAAAGAAAAAAAGAAGGAAAGCAAAGTTTGAAAGTTGTGAATAAGTTGTGGACCCTTCCCTTATGTAACCTGCGACCCTCACCAAGTCAAGAGCGACACAAATGGAGGAGGGCGAGCATTGTTGATCATTCGCTTTTGAAACGAGCTCAAGTGTAGGTTTTTGCTAAAAATGATCGTGATCAAATAATGGTATACTTGCACTTGTGTACAAGGTTATTGTTTAGCTTGAGCTGTTTGGGGTTGAAAACCTTAAAGATTGACAACATTTTGGTTTAGGTGTCCTTAATGTGCACATATTTGCTTCTTTTGATTAGTTAGCATCGTCATCTGAGTAGTTAAATACTTGATTATGTTCATGAGCATTTTCTTCCCCTTTCGTAAGTAGTTTCTATTTTCACTTCCCTTTTTCCCTTTCTTTTCACGGATTTTGTGGGTATAGTCGCTATAAACCCTCATGAGACCCACCTCGTCCACCTAAGCTATCGGGGGGTTTAAAGTGCTTGGTGTATATGCTAAATGCACCTGTTTCCTCACATGAAAGTGGAGTAGTTGCCTAAATTATACTCCCGCCTTAAAGTTTTCGCTCGATCTCGGGGCCTTTTTTATTTTTTAATGTGTTTTTCAGTTGTGTTTGTTAGGTACTTGGTCTTTGACAAATAAAACAAGGCGAGAAAGAAAGCAAATCAAGGCCAAAGAATTGGTCCCAAGAGGATTCCAGAGCCAAGTCATACCAGAAAATGAAGTAAAGTTGGTTCAAGAGGGCAAGTCCTTCATGGGAGGAGAAATATCAGGGTCATCGCACCCGCTACGGGCCTTGTAGCGGGCGCGACTAGACCATTATTTCAACCCAGATTCGTAGCCCCTACCATGCCCTTGTAGCGGGCAGTACGTCAAGAGGAGAAAAATTGAAGAAGAGAACGAAGGTCGTGTCACCCACGACGAAATCCTAGGAGGAAAGACAAAGTGAAGCTGGAGTCAAGGTGGTCGCGCCCGTGACTAACCTGTCGTACCCGCGACCTCGCGCTAATTTGGAATCACCCTCTTCGCTTCCCAGGTAGGTCGCACCCACGACGACACTGTTTTTAAGTGATTTCAGCCCAAAACAGCTGCGTTTTGGTGGCTTTCTTGTCCTTGTATAAATAGCTTTATGTTAGTTTTTGTCAGCGACTTTTTATTAGATTTTTCTAGGTTTTAGAGAGGTGTTAGGGGAATGAGTGAGAGATTAGCTTAAGTATTAATACTAGTTCATCTTGATTGAATTACCTTGGCTTGTATTGGATGATTTTAATGAATTGATTGAGAGATTGAAGATTCTATCATCATTATTGGTCATTATTATTCATTTCCCCCATCAATAGGTGATATTTACTCTCTCTTTCTTTACTTTGCTATTGTTAATTAGTTGTTGATTGCTTGATTAGTGTTGATCATCTCTTATTTTGCTTAATTAGTGATTTCAATTTGATCTTGATAGAATCATGTCTAGGTTTGGTTTTGGATGTGTTATATTAGTTTTGATCATGATTAGTGGCTAAGTTCTTAGAAGGTTAGGGGGTCATTAAGGGCTCTAATGGGTGATTAGTTACCGGGTTAGTGAATTAAGGGGTAACTAGTGGGTAAAACCTATTTGCACCTTATTCTTTCCTTCAAGTGGGGTGAATTATGGTCCGAGAGTTCCTTAATTCACTAATCACTTGTTAAAAACGATAAGGATGGAATAGTTAATCCTATTCCCATGAAATCTATGTTGTCACAACCGAACCAGACACCGAACTACTTGACTGAGTGGGTCAATGGTTCAACTGGTAGGACCGTTTTGGCCGGATTAGACCGATATGAAACTGATATGAACACAACATGAATTGGTTCGAAACCATTGAGGCCACGAACTAAAAAATTTCATATGCTTGAAGAATAATTAAGCTACCAAAATAATTAAACCGATATGAAACCGATATGAACACAACATGAATTGGTCAAAACCGGATTGAATCGACCAAAAACTAAATTGAACCGGTCAAAACCGAAATTTTTTAAATTAATTCATCAAAATTCCGGTCTAACCGTGAATCGGGCGGATCAGTTGAACCGGTTTTGTCGATTTTTTTCCCGTTTGAACAAGTAAGCCAAGTTAAACCAGGAACCAAACCGGTCAACATGCCGGTTCACGGTTGGACCGGTCGGTCTGGTCCGGTTTTTACAACATAGATGAAAATGAGAATAGGCTTAACTATGGAGCTTTTGCAAGATTAACCCTCGGGATCCATGGTGGATCTTGGGGAAGTCAATCCAAGCTTCCCTCGAAAAAGGGAGTTTGGAGGCCATGTTCTAAGAAAAAGTTTTGTTTGCTTTGTCCTACATTCTTACTCCTTATGTACGAAACCTGTGTAATTATGTATCGGTATGTTTCCTAAACCCCCGAAACCCTTCTTTTTGTTAACTGAATCCATCTTGATTGTTTACTTGATCATCTAGTAGTTAAGTAGCTTAATCTATCTTTGTTGTTTTTCTTGGTGATTTAAACCTCTTTTCAAGTCCAATTCCTAACGTTAGGCCCCTCATCTCCTCGTGGAAACGGTAAAAGAACTGGGTGTACAAACCACTAAGCACTTAACGGTAAGTTAAGGTTTGTTACTAACGTCCTCGTTGAGTGTGCATAATTTCAATAACTCTATGCCCCCTTCTAAGGTTCTTTCACTCTATTTTCTCACAAGCATTAAAGATGCAAGGCCCATTTTCTGCCTCGGTCTCTCACACCCACACCCACACCCACATTCTGACATTCTTGTTCTTCTTCTCTCTTACACTCGCACACACTTCCATCCATGTAAAATAGATATCAACTTTATTAGAATTATGAGTTATGAATACCCATATTAAGTAACCAAACATGGTAATTGATGATAGTCGTCGCTGATTACATTTTACACTGCATTAAATGATATGTAAGGAGATACAAGGTAGCTATTGATGAGATAGCACCATGTTGGTGTCACTTAGCTGCAACCTGGAAAGCTTTCTGGAACACCTCTGGGGGCTGCCCACCGCTAAGCCTCTGTTGATCATTAATCTGTTGAAATTGACAAACGGCAAAGACAAGAAAGACTAGAAGTTCATCAATGCCGTCAACACAAATTTTATTGAAGAATTAAGCAAGTTTTATTGAAGAATTAAGCAAGCCGGTGTTGAACTTTTAAGGACATTTACCAAATAATATGGGACTCCACTTATGTGTGCAGAGTACTTTTCAAGCTCTTCATACACCCCCTTAAGTCCATTGTTTGGATCCTCAAGAAACTCAGCTGCACCTTCAATCCCAACCTTCTTAGAACTTTCCACAAGGAACTCCCTGGGGAAAGTAGGAATACAGATACTGTAACATAGTGACAAATTTACAAAGATGGAACAGTTGGAGAATGCTGAATGAAGAAAAATATACCTATCGCCAATATACTTTGCCTTTGTGAAGTAGCCAAGGAAAAGCTCTTCAACTAGGTCATGTTGTTTATCAACCCCTTGTTGCCCAGCAAAATATATAAGCCTGTGACTATCCAGAGTATTTCCCCTACATAAAATTTAGAAATGTGATGAAATTATGAAAAACATTTTGGAATACTTCAATGAACATAACAAGATATATCTTACGTTAGCCCATCCAAGTTATATTCCAGACCAAGGGTCCTGAAAATCTGCATTTAAATCCGTAATGAGCTCATAGCCTAGACTACAATATAATTTGGACAAAAGGGGATTAATATAAATGAAGTAATGCAAAATGATGGAATTGTACCTCTGTCATTCTTGAAACTATCTGTTCAGATCGAGATCCAAACTTCTTCCTATAAAATTCTCTCTTGTTGACGCCCTCCTTCGGGGCAGATGGGTTAAGTAAGAAAGGGTGCCATCTAATCTGCAGGAGCCACAACAGTCGAAAATCAAGCTAAGGACAGCGTGACACATGGAAAAACTAAAAAGCATGAAGCCATGAACTATAAGAAGTCTATATGGTCTGTAGGATTAAACCTCAAAATCATACTCATCTTTGGAGGCAGCAATAGCTTTGTCTAGATTTCTTTTGCCCACAAAGCACCACGGGCAGACAGTGTCTGAACTGACATCAATACGGATGTGCTTCTTCCCGGAGCCATTACCTGATGATTGAGCCATAAATCTGCACTTCTAATTTTTTCAGATCGAGTTTTAACATAGATGTACTATCTCTAATATTTAAGTGCTTTCTTTTTCACAATATTTCTGGGTAGCCATGTAAGCATGAACCTATATGTTCAAGTGGGAATCCAAACTACCAGAGACACACAAATATTAGAAGCAACATTTGCAATACTACTATGGCCCTGTTCTTTTCTGCGGTATTTTGCGGTGGGGTGTGGTGGAATTGTGGTAAGTTATTGGTATGTGGGGTAGGTGAGGAGAGAGAATGTAAAAAGTAGAGGAGAAAAAGTGAAGAGAGAGAAGAGTGAGGAGAGAGAAAAGTAATGATTTGTGGCAAACTGCAGTGAGTTGTGGCAAACTGCAGTGAGCTGTGGTACCACAGTTTGCCAACTGCAGAAAAAAACAGGCCTATATATCAAGGGCTTGTTTATGCTTATATCATTGCAATAACCATTCTACTACTCTCTTGACTGTGAAAAATTGTATAAACCGTTTCAGAAAAGAAAAAGGCCCTATGATGAATTTTCAGTACAAAGCAAGCCATTAGAACTTTGGGAGCTTCCCAATTGTTGCTCAAGCCAGCATCCAAACCAACTTCTAAAATCCACAAACCCATAATTAAGCTACTAACCCCTGTTGACCATACTGTAGTGACCTTTCAACTATTTATAAACGAGCCAATTAAAAGCATAAATATCGCAAAATTCACAAATCTGAAAACTAGAAAACCCTTATTCGTTCTCTTACAACATCTGGTGGAGCAGAGAAATGGAACATGGGAAAAAAAAATGAAAACCCAAGTTCCAAATTCCAATTGAATCACCAACAAAACAATTGATTGCTGACTGGATTCTCAAAGATGATCACTTTCGTAAGAATCAAATACAACCATCATGATTTCACAACTATTGAAAAAACAAAACTGCAAGAATTTCATGTTAACAGCATGAGATTTGAGTTGGACTGCGAGCTTAGCATTCAAAGTATGAATGAATTCACAGAAAAAGAAAAAGTGAAAGAGTTGTTAGAAGAAGAAACAGGGGAGCAGATGAAGCACTTACAGGTATACTCTTGGGAATATGATATGAGGGAGTTGGGATGGAGAAGGCAGAGATTGCAAAGAAGGTGGAGTTTTGAGGGTTCTGAAAAGGAGGAAAGACTTATGAGAAAGGGAAACGCCGAAATGGTAATTGTCCACACCAGCTGCGGTGAATTTATCAAAATTTCCACTAAACTTTAAAAATTGTCGGAATTACCACTGAAATTTCCATTATAATCAGAACTACCCCTCAAAGAAAAATTATATTGCTATAGTAGGTTCTCCAGATTGCCATAATTTTCCGAAAAAAAAGGAAAAAACTGAAGCTTCTTCAGCAGGGGCCCCCATCTTCTCCGGCGTCGGGTACGTCCCAAGCCAAATACGCGTCATTTTACGAGGCTCCTGGACCTCCGACACCCACTCCCCCCCCCCCCCCGTGTGCCGATCCCCCGATAAGTGGGTGTTTCCCGGATGTCGGGGAGGAGGACGTCGGCGACTAAGTCACCGACAATTTGGAAAAAGCTGCTGTAATTTGATTCTGATCAGGAGAAGAAGAGGAAGTGGGATTGAGACTGAGAGAGGGAAATGAGAAGTGTTATGCTCTTGATGATGATGATGATGATGATGATGATGACAAACTCTCTTCGCTCTGTTCATCATCATCATCATCTTGAGCACTTTTCACGTTGGTCCCAAACTATACTTTTTAATGTTAAATTTAAATCTTTTCGAAAAACGAAAAATGGGTTTAGCTTAGTGTTTCAGTCATGGATTTGTGTTTGTTGTTTGATTTCTTCCAAAATCGCAATCCAGTTGTAGTTAGGTTATTCAATGAAAAGAGGGCTCAAGATGATGATGATGTAATTCAGAATTGTACATATTGATGACTATATTCAATGGGTTTTGAGGGATGTTGATGGTGATTGGTTTTCTTGAGTGTAGAACTATAGTATTGTTGAGAGAGAGAGAGAGAGAGAGAGAGAATAGTGAAGGAAGGAGGAGGAGGAGTGAAGAAGGTGAAATTTTTATTTCCTTTCTTTTGTTTTTTGTTTCAAATGTTTTAAAAAAAAATTCAACTAGTTAACCTGTTGTTACCTGTTAAAACAAGCTTGAAGGGCATTTTTTTATCAAAATGGAAACTTCAGTAGCAATTTTGACAATCTTTTAGGATTAGTGTTATTTTTGCCTAAAATGGAAAATTGAAGGACATTTTTATCCAAGCACCCTTGACTAGGCCTTTTATTATTTTATTATCGATACTCTCCCTCCATTCCAAACTAACACAATCTCCAATGTATTTCTTTGATCTATAACTTTTTATATATTCTCAAAAAATTACAACTAATATTCATATTATACTCCCTATGGCTATTTTTAATTGTCGCCCGTTTTCCGTGTCATCAACTTTGACCGTTAATTTCTCGATATATATAATGATTCATCATACAAAACTTACACCGTTAGATTCATACTAAAAAAATACTTTTAGAAAAGTATAAAATTAAATTTTTTTGATAAAATATTAAATGAAAAATTATTGAAGAAAGATAAAGCTTGGAAAGCGCGAAGGTCAGTTATTTAGAAACTGAGGGAGTAGTATTTTTTTGTATCAATAAAAAGTAAATATTATATATATTGATAAATTACTCCCTCCGTCCCAATATAATTGACACTTTAACTAACTTATTTTGTCCCAAAATAATTGTCACTTTCTTTTTTCCAATAATTAATTTAATTATTTTACGTTTTTTACTTTTCAAAAGTACTCCCTCCGTTCCATAATAATTGTCGTCTTTGAAAATGGTGCAGTCAAATTTCAAAAATTTTGACCATAAGTTTCTCAACATATACAATGAGTTGTTATATAAAATTATCACCATTAGATTCGTAACGAAGAATACTATCATAAAAGTATAATATTGCAATTGTTAGTAACATATTATGTAAGAAACTATCGATCAAAGAGTGACATTGGAGACCATGAAAGCCAAATTATAACAATTAATATGGAATGGAGGGAGTATTAAGTACTCTTCCCATCCATACCCTCACTAAATTCAAAATAATTAATACTTTTCACAAAATCTCACAATTTTCATAACTAATCGGATTCTCTCTCTCTCTCTCTCTCTCTCTCTCTCTCTCTCTCTCTCTCTCTCTCTCTCTCTCTCTCTCTCTCTCTCTCTCTCTCTCTCTCCAGTTCCCCTAATTTTGTCAGATGAAAATGACTCACTGGATTTCAAAATAGCTTTCTCATGCAATTGCTCTCCATACTTGCAAAAATTTCTCCAGCTCCACATTGAATACGTATTTGGGTAAATTACTCATTGTTTCCATTACGCCCATGGCGATTTTACCACCGTCGGAAGAACCGGCTCTACTGCCTCTGCTACGACACTATTCTTTGTTCAAGCAAAGTATTGACACTCGATTATCAAATCGACGGTCGGCCTGAAGCTTCAACGGCCAGACTGAGGCAATGACCGAGAATTTTCTGTCGTCGGAAGCATGTGTTTCTCGTGAGTTTTCCCTTTGGTGTTGATATTTCTTTTTTCCATTCATGATACTCTTCTTCTCAACACCAGTAATTTGGAATTTAAATTGATGTTCATGGAAATTGATGGAAATTGATGTTTAGTGTGGAAGATGAAGGATCGAGCAATTATAAAGGCCATGAAAATTTTCTAAATGATGAACCAATTTTGGAGAGAGAAACGGGTATGAAGAGAGAGAGAAAAAGGGTTAAAATTCTTAGGAAAGAGAAAGTGCATGCTACATTAATTGGGAGAATGGTTTATAACTATGAAAGAGAAATGGGTGTAAAATACTTAAATGGGAGGGATGAAAGGAAAGAACAAGCTGCATTAAATGAAAGGTAGTTTCTTCTGCTTTAGTGTTGGTATTCCCCATTGCGGCGGTCCGTCAATTATATTGGGACGGAGGGAGTAATGATTAAAATTTTTAGAGTTTGACTTACATATATTAAATTAATGTTACAATTAATATGGACCGAAAGGACCATATATACTAGCTAAACAACCGGTACTATGGATGGAATGATTTTTTGAACAAAAAAAAAAGTTAAAATAATCTCATTTAGATAAAGGGGTCAGACGTAACAATCTTATCCCACCAGAGAATTTCACCCGAGAATTTCAAATTGTTCACCACTTACTACTCTATAGAAAAAGAAATAGATAAGGTTTAATGAAACATTTTACTTTCCTTAATTATAGTTCTAATTTGAAAATAAATATTATTTTTTTTTCAAATATCTAGCAATGGGGTGATTTCCCATGATTTGAAAAGTATTATTTTTTATTACTTTTATCAAAATTAAAAGATAAAATTTTATTTAATTATGATAACTAAATATATGTTTGAAATTGTTGTTGCTATCCATTTTAGTAAGTTAGAATTGGAATTATTATACAAAAATAATATAATTATATTTGTAGTCAAAATATTGTAGTAAAAATTTAATTGTTATAATATTTCAATAAAATATTGCATGGAAAATTGTCACTAAAAAAGGTATACTTTGAGAATCATAAAGCATCCAATAGATGACAACCCCGAGGAGGGAAGCATTCAATAACTAAAGATAATTAGCAAGAAAGGGTGCAATGACTTGTTGTAATTATTTTTGAGGAGATTCTATCATAGTTCAATTCTTTTAATTATAGTAATTAAAAGTGTATTTTACCTTTAAAAAGTCAAATACAATATATTTTGATCAAAATGATTTGTTGTAACAAGTAATATTATTCATTGAAATAAAAATTTGTCACAAAATTTGTTTTTATAAGGAGACTCAGTCATAATTGACCTATTTTTTTCAATTATCATAGTTAAAAAGTACAACAACCGTTGATACTACTTTAAAGTATTAAAATCAATATATTTTGATTAATTAAAATAACTTGTTGCAACGGTTAATTATATTTATTGATGCATATATATTTTTAATGGATTATATTTATTTTAGCCAAACTAACAATAAGTAATTTTCAGCTACCATAATTGATAAAAGTTTCAACTATGCTACAATTTTCATATTTTATTTTGATATAAAACATGCGATTTATACATTCTTCGTTGCCTGTCAATTCCATATGAAATTATAGGATGCCAGAAATTTGTAGTTTACAGAAATCTATAAAAGTAGAACTTTTTCAATCCTCATCTGGATTTGCTTATGAAGTTTCTTCACCTCCCTTGCTTTCTTGCTAGATTCCACACTCGCCTTCGACTCCATATGTAGAGGAAGGGGTTCAAGAGGGATGAAGGGGTTCACTCCGTAATAAATCACGGAAGGCGATTGTCATGTAGCAAAGGAAGGCGCTCGATTATACGCAAATTCAGCATGTAGCTTCCCATCCCAATCCTGTAGAGGATCGTGACGCGGTGGGAATTCATTATTGATGCTTGAGTTATGTATCTGATCAATTGATTATCCCTAATGAACCAAAAATCACCAAAGCAAACTTGAAAATCAGCAAAAGATCACTTGAAGGTAAAAGGATATAATATTGGATAAAGTTAATCACCGCCAAGATTTGATCAATTCACCATGACTTGATTAAAGGAATCCCAACACAAATCATGGGATCGTTTGGACCTAGGAAAAGATGATGGAAAATATCTCGTGAAAAAAAAATTAGGAGGAAATTTTTTTTGGGATAAAGTAAATTTCTTTCTCTTGTGTGGTTTAAGTAAAATTTTGAAGGAAAAAATTGATCTTCTATTCAACTTTCTTTTTTTTTTTGTTTGGTTTGAGGAAAAATAAATGGAGAAATAAATTTTGCATGAAAACTTGTAAATGTCAAGCTTCATTTTTCTAGGTCATATGATATGATTCGGGAGACGGAGAGAGAGAGAGAGAGAGAGAGAAACTTAGAGAGAGAGAGAAGAGAGTTAGAGAGAGAGAGAGAGCAACAAAGAGAGAGAGAGAGAGAGAGAGTAAGAGAGAGATGAGAAAGAGAGAGTAAGATAGAGTCGAGAGAGCCCGAGAGATAAATGGAGGGAAAGGTTGACTTGTAGATCCAAAATTTTTCTCTCAACTTTCCTTTCATTTTTAAAGGGAAAAGTTTTTGTTCTTTGTTTCCCCAAATTTTCCATGTAGTTTTCCAACCATTTTTTTTCCATTCATTTTTCTTCAATTTAAACAAAGGAAAATTCCCATTTCCAAATTACTATTTTTTTTATGTTGTTTTCCTAGGTCCAAATAGACCCTGACTTAATCTCACCTCTAAATAACCTATTTGGATAAAGAAAATTACGGCTTGAAGAGAGTTTTAGAGTGCTCTCAAAAATACCATGTATCAATCATCCAATGTTGAGCTTCTCTCTTTTCTAATTACCCTTACATGCCCAAGGGAAGTTACTAAAAAGAGCCCAACTAACCCAAAGTTGATTGCAAATTTAATGGCCAAAATAACCATAAACAAAAAGAAGACTAAAACTGACCAAAATTACCAAAGGTAGTATAAATAATTAAACACTAAAAAAACCCTTAAAATAAAATTATAATTGCCACAGAACTGGAATGTTCACAGGCGTCACCAAGCAGATCATGATTGTGACCTAATGGCTTGCGCGATGGGGCACCCATGGGTCACGACCATGACCTTCCATGTCACGGATGTGACCCAAATGGCTTTCGCAAAGGAAACCTATTTCGTAAGGGTCAGGGGCGTGACCTTGTTTGGAACAACCAAATCACAGTCGTAAGGACACCACGTCGCGAGCGTGGCTTGGTTAGGTGAAAGGGGGGTCACGAACATGGCCTAAGCTAATCACGACCGCAACCTTCTTCTGGAAACTCCACAAACATCCAAAAATGCAATTAAGGCATGGAAGAGACAAACGATAGTCATGGTCGTGACCAGGATAGTCACACTTGTGACTCCTATCTGGAGCCCCAGGCCTCAAGCATCCTTTACACGAGCAATCAACCTCAAGGGGTCACAGTCGTGACCTGTATAGTCATGCCTTGACCTTAGCCTGTCCTCCTAAACAAGATCACTCATTAACCCAAAATGACCAACGCCTTGGTCCTTCCTTTATTCTTGTCGATGTCAAGAACCCTCCTCCCTCCCCCCCCCCTTCTCCCTCTTCCTCACCCTCTCCCCTCTTAAAGGGTCTCTTAGCCTATCCAAAGGATGGTGGTAAGCACCTATCCCGGATCTGGATCAATGGCGAACTGTAGCTCAATCGGACCCTAGGTGGCTAGTTATTTATCCCTCATGATCCACTATAGTAGGGAACTCGATCTCCATTGTCCCCTTCTTGAAGAGGATTTGCCCTCAAATCCCCATCTGCCTCATCCTCCTCGATGTAGGAGATAAGTCGCCGACGTTGAACGTGGGGATACTCCCATGCCCTCGGCAGCTCCAAGGTAAATGCATTGTCATTGATCCTCTCCAAAACTTTGAATGGACTCTCACTCCAAGACATTATTTTACTCTTTCTCCTCGAGGGAAATCTCTCCTTAGGTGAAGCCACACTAAATCCCCTAGTTTGAAGATGATGTTCGTCCGTTGTGTGCTCTCTCTAACTTTGTACATCTCATTTACCTTTTTGATTCTCGCATGGATTTGCTCATGAAGCTTCTTCAGCTCCCTTGCCTTCTCACAAGCTTCCACACTTGCCCTCGACTCCATAGGTAGAGGAAGCTAGGAGTTCAAGAGGGGTAAGGGGAATCACACCCTAATAAACCTCGAAAGGTGCCCCCCTGCGGTTAGCAAAGGGTGGTGCTCGGTTGTATGCGAATTTGGCGTGGCATAGCTTCACATACCAATCCCGTAGACTCTTTCCAACTAATGCCCGAAGTAAACCTGAAAGGGTTTTGTTGCTTACCTCGATTTGTCCATATCTTTTTTGGTGATGCGAGGTACTCAAGAGAAATTTTGTCCCCATCAACTTCCATAAAGATCTCAAAAAATGGCTAAGGAATTTCGTGTCTCGGTTCGAAACAATGCTCCTTGGAATGTCGTGAAGCCTCACAATCTCCTTGCAAGAGAGATAGACAATGAAGGATGCATTATTGGTCTTCTCACAAGCTATGAAGTGTTCCATTTTTGAGAACCTATCCACCACCACCCTAATCGTACTTTTTCTCCTTGAAGTCCTAGGTAGCGCCATGATGAATTCCATACTCAAGTCCTCCCAAGGACCTTGAGGAACCGAAGAAGACGTGTAAAGCCCTTCGTGAAATTGGCTTTTGGCTCATTGACACGTAGCACACCTCAACATCACATCTTGAACATCACCACCCATTTTAGACCAGTAGAAGTGTTCCTTGAGCATGTCAAGGGTCTTGTTGATATTGATGTAACCGGCAAAACCACCACCATGAACATCCTTGACAAGCAACTTCCTCAATGGACACCGGGGTATACACAGTTTGTTTCTCTTAATGAGGAAACCCTCATACTTCACATACGGACCACCATAGTTATCAAGATAAGGCTGAAAATCAACATCTCCTTTGTAGAACTCATTGATATGTTGAAAGCCAAGAATTCGAGCTTCCACAACGGACAATAAGGTATCAAATTGTCTCTAAAACATAGAGAGAAACATTTGAATTCTACCAGAGACTTTCGTTTTGTCAACAATCAAATATATCCAAATAGCACAAGAAAAATCATTAATGATGGTTAGAAAATAGGAAGCACCACAAGAGGAGGCAGTTCTATAAGGACCCCACAAGTCACAATGAACATATTCAAAAATAGTTGAAGCCTTATACTCACTAACAGAAAACACATGTCTACATTACTTTTCCCTTAAATAAACGTCACAGTTTTTATTCAATGCAGGTTGACAATACTTAAATTCAACTCTGAGAACTAACTTTATAACTTGTAGGGATGGATGACGAGTCGCTGTACCACAAATCAAGAGAGTCTCTCTACGATCAACTTTCATCGCCTGAATATAAGGAATCTCTCGAAAATAGTAGCGTCCATCATGTCGTGCACCCATACCAAGCAGCATCTTCGAGGCACTGTCTTGTATCACACATATTTTATCCATGAATTTGAAAAAAACAATTACTATCACCAGTCAATTATGAAACTGTAATCAAGTTGCAATCTAATATAGACACATAGAGGACACTTTTCAACAAAAAAATCTCTATGAAGGATGATATTTCCTTCCTTGGTAGCAAGAGAAACACTCTCGTCTGTCAAACCCATCGGACAACATTATTAATTTCCTTCAAAATCACGAAGAATACCAATCGTCCATGTCAAGTGATTTGACGCTCCTGTATCAATAATCCAAGGCACAGGCTAACCAGTCATCATCTCAGTAGTTGCAGGCTTTGACCTACTTGGCATTTGGAGGACCACCTCCCACTATTCTGGATTCAATCCCGGCAATGATGTGAAATTATTTTTTGCATTTGCCGAATTACTTAATGTACTGACCTCGGCCTAGGTAGCATAAATGGGCCGTGCATCTGCCTCCTCGACCACCTCCACGAGCTCCTTGAGTCACATGTCCTTTTTTGTGACCTCCAGTTTCCCCTTCACTTCTTGGTCTATCCCCCCACAATTCAGGATGGCCAATCAAAGCGAAACAGTTCTCAGATTCATGACCAATACGCTTGTAATGAGAGCACGTCACGTTTCTGTCTTTGTCGTCGGTCCAAGCTCGTGTTGTAAATGCCATAACGATGTCACATATGTTCCCAAGTGCAATGCTCTTCACTCGCTCCTCTTGAACAAGAACCGATCGGACATTGTTTAAATTGGGTAATGGATCTTACACCTAAATACTTCATCTCACAATTCCATTTGTTATTTTATCCAATCGCATCAAGAAAGAGTGCACCTTCTCGTCCTCCCTTCTCTTCTCTAATACTGCTCGAAGATTGCATTTGCCACATTTGCACGTAGGCAGTTGATAATAGTTGGCTAATTCATCCCATAGTTGCTTGAGTTTCGCGTAGTAGTATGCTACAATCATCCCTTGTTGTTTGCAATCCACAAGATATGATCTCATCTATTGAATACATGGCCCATTGGTGATGGAGAAACACTCTTTAATATCATTCCAAAGTACTTTCGCTACTTCCACAGGAGAAATGGTGGAGCGCTGATGTATAATGGACCAAGGGATGATCACATTACACTAAAATTCAGGATCTTTAAAAACCAAGATAAGAATCTCAACTCTTAGTTCAAAAGAATCAACTAAACTCAAAGAAATATGATGGAAACGAAACAAAGAATGATGAATTCGTTTACCAAGATTGATGATGGACGAATGAAGAACGATCAAATGATGAACGGATGATGATTTGATGAATGTTTGAATGATTCTTGTTGATGATTGACGTGAGAATGGTGAATGTTGATGAACGAACTAATGGGGATGGACGAACGATAGTATTGGCGTTTGAAGGATCAATGAGGATACAGCCACACCACCTCAAAGAACTCTCCAATTCTACCTTTCACCACCAAGGGATGCCAACCCAAGGCTAGAAGTAGAGATAGGACGAATCTCCCTCAAGAGAAACGAAAAACTAGTACATAAGCTAGAGAGAAAACACCATGTGTTTGATTGTATTTGTATTCAATAATGTGTGATTACAAAGCACCCTAAGGGGTCTATTTATAGCATTTGAAGGGCCCCCTAGGCGTGTCATATGCAAGAATCACAAGCCATCTAGCTTACATCATCCTAATCAAATGTTACATCATAAAGAAACAAATGAACATAAGCTAGTTTAAAACTAAGATAACTTGCTCATTCCTTGTCCAAATTCCAAGATTCAAAAGCCATTGTGAAGCTCCTTTGATGTAGATTATTTGACCTTTGGATGACTTCTACAATATCTTCAAGCATCTTGTGATATGGAGCAAATTACCGAACTGCCCTTGTTGAAACCATTCAAACGAGAGGGAGACTTGAGGGAATGAAGCTCCCTTTCCATGTACTTGAGTATTTGGGTCCCATGATGTATATTTGGGACCAAATCTACATCATACTCCCCCGGTTGAAAAAAAGTTTGCCCTCAAACTTTGAAATCTCTTGCTCGCCTTCTTCACAAGAAATTACAAGCTTTCTTCTTAAAGGCTTTGAAGTCATCATAGACTCCTTTTCTAAACTTCTTCAACTTTCTCCCAAGTAATCCATGGGCATTACAAGACTTGGATTCTCGACTTTTCACCATGGATGTAGATATCCCTTGTAGCTTCTCAATTCCCAAGTCAAGTTTCACCACTTTGCCTTTATCATTTAGCATGAAACGATCCACTTTGATGACTTTAGCTTCTTGACCCCTTCGAATCCTTGGCACTTCAACCATGTGATCCAAGTTGATATCTTGAGATATCATATGAAACATACGTCTCATAGGAGAATTCAAAATTGGGTGGTTGCTTGTTTTGCTTTCCTCCAAGTTTGCAAGAACAAGACCCTTATACTCTTCATACCCATGATATTCCTCCTTCATAATCATTACAATGCTGTTTTCATCCTCCTTAGGCCATGTGGTATAAGATGGAAGTAGAGATGTCTCTTGATGCATGATATTCCTATCAAGCAACTTTGGTCTTTCCAACAAAGTATGACAAGTATCCATAGAAGTAATATCACACCATAATGAATTTCTACAATTCTTGTAAGTGGGAAGACTTACTAAACTTCTTGGATCCTCATGAATGTCTTTGTCATGGCTTAGCCTTTGTGTAGGGGCGTCAATGTAACCATTGGAGGCACAACTTTCTCGTTCTTTGTTCAATGAACATACTTCTCCTTTGTTGGTACAATGAGAGATCTTGCACTCTCTTTGTTGATGTTCATTCGGCACACATACTTCTTTCAAGGCTCTCCTTGTCACATGCCACTCTTCTACATACTCCTCTTCTACTACATTTTCCTCCTCAAATAATTCAAACGTTTCGTACTCAACCAAAGACACATCTTTCTTGTTAGGACACTCCAAATCAATGTGACATAAACTTTGGCAATGACAACATCTCCTTTGCCTTTCAACATCGAGAGCTAAAGAACTTAACTCATCCAAAGTCTTATACGGTTGCCATTCAACAATATGTCTAATATAATCATCAAGACCAATTAGATAACATACCAAAGTTTGTGGATCATCCTCCTTAAGATCACACTTTCGAAGTAGATGTTTGAACTCCCTTGTATATTCCTTCACACTTTTTCTTCCTTGGGCCAATCTTTGAAGCTTGTTGATGTTGTCACTTAGATAGTTAAGGGGCAGAAACTTCTCTTGGAGCTTTTTCTTCATTTGGACCCATGAACGTATCTTATCTTGGCCCTTTGATTGCCGCTTGCTTTGCTTGCTTGACCACCATTTGCTAGCATGCTTTCGTAGCTTCAATGCAACACTTTTGACCTTCTGGTCATCATGGATGGCGTTGAGATCAAAGACCCTTTCAACTTGATGCATCCATTCCAAGAATACTTCCGGATCATGACTCCCATAGAACTCCGGTATCTCTTCTTTGAAACCAAATCTGTCATCCTTCCTTGGACATGTACTCCATTCATATTGTGTTCCATACTCGACATCATAAAGATCCACCATACGTGAATCAAACTTAGTTCGTGCTCCTCCCTTTTGAAGGGGCATAAGTTTCTCCAATTGTTTTGTGAGATAATCAAGTTGCTGCTTCATTTGTTGCATATCAACTTGTGAATCCATTAAAGAACTCACGCACGCCATGTAGTATCAATCTTTGATGAAGAAAGATATGCAAGACTCTCGGTTTTGGGTTTTGGGTGTAGGTGACATGGGGGATTTGTGTTCGGCTATGATTTTGTGAGGGAATGTGTTTGGGTTTTGGGTTCTTTGTGGAGCTATTGGTGGACGTGTAATGGAGGGATGGTGGGGGATGGATTTGTGATGGAAAGATTGCAAAAAGATGTTTCAAGAACAAAGAGAATCAAACTCCTAAGCTCTGATACCAAAATTTTGATGTATAATGGACCAAGGGATGATCACATTACACTAGAATTCAGGATCTTTAAAAACCAAGATAAGAATCTTTACTCTTAGTTCAAAAGAATCAACTAAACTCAAAGAAATATGATGGAAACAAAACAAAAAATGATGAATTCGTTTACCAAGATTGATGATGGACGAATGAAGAACGATCAAATGATGAACGAATGATGATTTGATGAATGTTTGAACGATTCTTGTTGATGATTGACGTGAGAATGGTGAATGTTGATGAACGAACTAATGGGGATGGACGAACGATAGTATTGGCGTTTGAAGGATCAATGAGGATACAGCCACACCACCTCAAAGAACTCTCCAATTCTACCTTTCACCACCAAGGGATGCCAACCCAAGGCTAGAAGTAGAGATAGGACGAATCTCCCTCAAGAGAAACGAAAAACTAGCACATAAGCTAGAGAGAAAACACCATGTGTTTGATTGTATTTGTATTCAATAATGTGTGATTACAAAGCACCCTAAGGGGTCTATTTATAGCATTTGAAGGCCCCCTAGGCGTGTCATATGCAAGAATCACAAGCCATCTAGCTTACATCATCCTAATCAAATGTTACATCATAAAGAAACAAATGAACATAAGCTAGTTTAAAACTAAGATAACTTGCTCATTCCTTGTCCAAATTCCAAGATTCAAAAGCCATTGTGAAGCTCCTTTGATGTAGATTATTTGACCTTTGGATGACTTCCACAATATCTTCAAGGATCTTGTGATATGGAGCAAATTACCGAACTGCCCTTGTTGAAACCATTCAAACGAGAGAGAGACTTGAGGGAATGAAGCTCCCTTTCCATGTACTTGAGTATTTGGGTCCCATGATGTATATTTGGGACCAAATCTACATCAAGCGCAGCTTTGGTTCAACATATAGCATTTTAAATCCATGATACTAAAAGAGAATTAATTGTCCACCAATCTCCAAGATCTTCTGATGTTTCATCAAGTTGTTCGATTGTTCCATCCATAAATCCGAACTTCTTTCATGCTCTTAGAGCTATTCGGACTGAATGAGCCCATTCAATGTAGTTATTTCCCTTCAATTGGACTTGCGTAATTATAAGTCCCAGGTTAGCAATATCATACGAAGATATTGTCATCCTTATAATTTCGGGTCACAGGTTCGTTCGACTGTTCGTCACTATTCCTGGCCATGACTCTAATACCATAACAAACTACAAAAGATATGTTTTAGGTTTGGTGAAGCCAATTTGTTTGTCTCTTTTCATTGATCTTGCCTCTTATTGTACAAGAGAAGTTGCTTTGTAGATTAGTTAACTATCTAATCTATGATACAATACATATTACATGCACCTAGAGCATGTGATCTGGGTAAGTATGGATGAATAATTATGTTATTAGGAGTGAACAACATAAGTATGAGTGGACAATTAATTATATTATTGAGAATGAACAACATGTAAGTATGAGTGAACAATTACGCTACTAAGAGTGAACAATGATTATCTTTGGAGCACAAGTTCTAGGAACATGTAATAAATTACATCTACGATATGTATTATTTGACCAATAAACAACTTTCTTAAAATACAATATTTACGCCAAAAATACAAGCTTGACAAAAATTAGTTGTTGATCCTGAAAATATTGCATGAACAATTGTGAAATATTAGTGTTAAATTGTTTTATATACTCCTCTTACCTATTTTTTAATTAATAAAAGAACTATTTAGTTAAAAAAAGTTGCATTAAATATATAAGACGCTGACTATTAAAAAGGATCGGTACAGAAAGCGTCCCCACAAGCGAGGGTCCAAGAATGGTAAGATGGTAACTTTTGAGGTGAAAAAAAGGAAAATTGGATTTTTATAATTCTTACTTTCACCAATTGTATAGTAATAATCCCAATTTTCAATTTGGACTTTGGTAGTATAAAAAGAATTGTAGTACTACCAAATTCAGTTCTACATTATTTTTATTTTTTCCATTTATGACCCATATTGTTTTTGTTTTTTCATTCTTGTTCCCAGAATGGTAATAAAGTGTACTTACGAAAATAAATATTTAAATTATTTTTTTGAGAACTCGAGTAATTATTATAATTTTTTAAAAAGAAATAAAAGTGAAAAAATTATATTAAAAAATCGTAAAAAAATGGAGAGATGCCTTAAATTCATTAAAAATCAGGGTAAAGTGTTATAATAAATTTTGAATCAAATGCAACCTACTCTCAGTGGTGTCCTATAAGAATCTAATTATATTTTTTTGAAACGATCAATTTAAAATGAGAGTAGAGATTATTGTTATATAATTGGTAAAGATAGGCATTATCATAATCCAATTAAAATTAAAAAAAAAACTTAGTTGAATTGACAAGTGGTAGTAGGAATGTACGATAGAATGAGGTGACGAGGCAACAACATCAAAGATTCCCCAGGTTCTCGGAATATCATCCTCCTTCTTCCGTTCATTCTTTCATTGATTCTCCCCCATGCCATTCTGTCTTTGTTTGTATTCGCCTTGATTTAGGCTGCCCTTTTGATATGGAGAGAGGAGTCGAAGTCTTGCATTGATTCAGTCTGTTTCTCTCTCCTCAAATTTCCATTACTTTTTCTCTTCTTCCTCCTCTAATTTCTGAAATCATTCATCGTCTCTATTTATATTTCTTCTTGGACTCATTAATTATTTCATCTTTATCATCGTTAATTGATTGCTTATTCAGCTCAAAAATCCTGAAAGTCGAGGAAAAATAAAGGTAAAAGTTATAACCTTGCATGGACCCTTTGTTGATTAATCTGCTTTGCATTATGGGAAGGTAATGTACGTATTTTGACTCATTAAGGAAAATTTCAACGAAATAACGATGTCCTACATTAACATAATGGTAATGGTGCTGGGTGCAAAGCAATGTTACTCGATTAGGTTGGTATCAATTCAAGGGTTCATAATTTGTAGGATTATTGGATGCCAATAATACCAACTTTGGGGGTATTGGACACTAACAATACAAACTATTTTCTAGGACACTAGTAGTACGAACTATTGACCTATTTTCCTCCAACAGTACACGACCGAGTTGTTATAGTTTTAACTCATCGGAAAGATAACGTGGCTCCATGATGTGTGACGTGGAAGGCGGAGATGGATAGACAATGTTGATGTGGACACTAACATGCCTTCCATGTCACATATTATGGAGTCACTTCATCTTTTCGATGAGTTAAAACCATAACAATTCGACGATGTACTGTTAGAGGAAAATATGTCAATAGTTCATACTGCTAGTGTCCAAGAAAATAGTTTGTATTATTAATATCCAATACCCCCAAAGTTTGTATTATTGATGTCCAAAAACCCTAATTTGTATTTTGATTCTCTAGTTAAGGTTTTCAATTTCTTACACATTGTAACAATAAATGTACTAAATTTCCTATTGTGTAAGGTTATCCAAATCAAATTACTATAGCAATAGGATGCTGCATGCAATGCAATTGATTTGAATTCACATTTCATGAATTTCGCCCTGGCTGGGTTCTGCATTAATTAGTTGGAATTTCTATATTTTTTGGTTTATTTTATGAGCAAGAAACTCTGCTATTCATGGGATTTCAGGGTACCAATTTTATGAGCAAGAATTTTCTGTTAACATGTATTTGTAATGAACATTTAAATTTGAAATCAACTATGAGGGTTATCCAGATGGATATTGTATTATTGAGTGAGTGATTGAAGTTGTATTGAAAATTCTATCAGGTTTGTTTTTGAAATAGGTTCAGATTGTTAAAGATGGAGATTGATGAGATCCTTGGGGTGTCAAGGTGTGTTGCATTGCCAACAAAGAGTGAAATATACGTTTGGGGTTACAACCAGAGAGGACAGACAGGGAGGTTAGAGAGAGATCAGAAGCTGAGGATACCAAGGCAACTGCCACCTCAGCTTTTTGGTTGCGCACGCTGGTTGGACGTTGCTTGTGGCCGAGAGCATACCGCAGTTGTCGCCTCTGATGGCTCACTCTTTACTTGGGGTTCACATCTCTTTCTCTAAATCTCATCCTCTTCCACTCTCAACTTTATTCATGTTATCTTCATTTTACAAATTTC
Source organism: Portulaca oleracea (assembly GCA_029582165.1). Taxonomy (NCBI): domain Eukaryota; kingdom Viridiplantae; phylum Streptophyta; class Magnoliopsida; order Caryophyllales; family Portulacaceae; genus Portulaca; species Portulaca oleracea. The sequence goes on from CM055873.1 coordinate 18,689,359, forward strand.
ATTGGTTCACCTCAAGTTGTTATTCAGGAATTGTCTTCTTATTGGGCAGTGAGTGAGTTTTTTTCCCCTAACAGTATCAAAACATCAATCTTATGTGCATTGCTTGTCTTATGGATGGCTTCTGGATGAGCGTGTGTTAAAATCCTCAGTATGTTGAAAGTAAGTTTTGCCATGGGAGTCCAAACACGGAGAATGCTGTGTCTAATGAAAGGAACTTCTTTCTGATGCCGTTGATGGGATACTCAAGTAGTCATGTGCATAATCTGCTTGGAAATTGGACAGTTCAACAACTTGCAACTTCATGTGGATTTTCCTTTTGCACAGACTTTTTTTGGTTACGCTCTTGGAGATATAGTCTTTTTCTTACATCTATGTGCATATGCTTTGGCTCATGCACAAAATACGGATGGCATTATTAGCCGTTGAATTTTGTTTCTTGATGTGGCAAATAATGTGATTTTTCATGATTGAATCTGCTATCATGTGTCATGTCATGCAATTCCTTGCAGCATCTTGACTGGTTTCCATGGATATCAATTCCTAAGTTATCACTCTGAGCTTGAGTATTAATGTTTCTCCATTGTGTCTCAGCGGATTCTTTCATAGCTCGATTGTTTATTATTACTCCATAATCTTGTTAGTGACATGTCAGCATCTTTGGCAGGAGCAAATGACTTTGGTCAGTTGGGGGATGGATCTGAGGAATGTAGGAAATCCCCGAAGAAGGTGAAGCTGTTCGAATCTGAAGTTGTCAAATCTGTATCTTGCGGAGCAAATTGTACTGCTGCTATTGCAGCACCTCGAGAAAATGATGGGACAATATCAACTGCTAGACTTTGGGTTTGGGGCCAAAATCAGGTTACAAATCTTTCCCTTATGTGTTCTTCTCTTACTTCAACTTAGATTATGCTCTTACCCATTTTCTTCTTTGTTCACAGGGATCAAATTATCCTCATCTATTTTGGGGAGCCTTTGCACCAAACACGGTGACAATTCTCTCTACTTCTTGATTGATAGTGTGATTGTTTGAGCTAGGTGATTGAACCTTCTATTCAGTGATTACCTTCAACATTTCATCAAGTAAAATATCAAGAGTTGCGGACAACAAACTTCCTCGTTTTATAGCTCTTGTTTAATACATCTAATCAAAATTCATCCCCAAGAGTGTGTTGCACTACTGCCTGAGCAGCGTGTTCATTAAGGACGATGGAAACGTTTTTATATATTTATTTACTTTTTTTTGGGGATGGGGTTAGTTTTGTTGACCGTTAATCCAGAATATCCTACTTCCTTATAGATGGAAAGCATAAGACAATTTGAGGCATTTTTTGTCCAATAATATCCCAGCTGAAGAGTCAGAAAAATAATCTTTCACCTCTATTTCAATCCAAGAAGATGTCAGGTTTAATTGTAGCTCCAGTAGGAAGTTTGTTTGAGTAACTGGATTATTATCAAATTAATATCTAGTTGTCACTGAATTTGTGATTGTGCCTTAGATTTCAAAGGAAATTGATTTCTCGATCATTTTTTTTCTTGTCTGCAGTTTACAATGCAAGTTTTGGACTAAGATTCCAGTTTATCAAATTTCAGGTTATTAGTCAGGTTGCTTGTGGTTTTGTCCATGCTGTGGCCTTGTCTGAGGATGGGTTTCTCCAGTCATGGGGTAGATCTCTTTTGAAGCTATGTATTATGCTTGAACAAAACACATTTGATTCCCCGTATTTTCTCTCTTAATCTTTGTCTCTATTTGTTTCCTCCCTTTTGTGGAGGGGAACTGGGGAACAAATTGGGAAATAGTATATTTGCTATTTTGGTGAAAGCAGTTAGATATCTGGTGCCTTTCTTTTATAAAAAAAATAGAAGTCTAGAATGTCCAACTGATAAGAACTGTGCAGCCCCATCTTCCAGAATTTAGTTTTTTTTGTTTATTTTTTCATTTGTTATTAATTGGACTTTGTTCTTCTGGCTACTAGGTTACAATGAGTATGGTCAACTCCGAAGAGGTTTCACTTGTGAAGGACTACAGGGACCGCGTGTTTTGAATGCATATGCAAAATACCTTGACGAACCCCCCGAGCTAGTGAAGATCACCCAAATGTCATGTGGGGAGTACCACAGCGCTGCTATATCAGAAAACGGTGATGTGTAAGTGATCTGAAGAATACCCTTGGTGAATAATGGTGGTGTGGGGCTAGTATGTGCTTGATCCCTTTAGTTTTATGAAGTTATCAATGAGTATTTGTCACCAAGAATGTGTTATGAAAGAAAGAGGGTTTTGCTTCTACTGCCTATTCTATGCTATTTGATGTGCCTAATGGCAGGGGCAAAGCAAGTTATAGTTAAAATAGGAGGCCATACACTAGTTTGAATGATTTGTGGGGGCCGTAATATAAAACAAAAACCAACTCAATTTTACTCGTAAGGTACCAAGTTGCCAAAAATAGCTTGTGTATAAAAAAATAGAGGAGGTCGTGACCATCTTCTATCCACTTAGTGCCCTGCCCCTGGCCAATGGCCAATTAGTTTCTAGGTCTTGCTTAGGGTTCAGGCCATTTTGGGTCCATGAATTTTCTACATAAGCTTGGTTTTTATAAAGGCCATTTAATTTCAAGTCACATTTAAGTTTTCTGTTCATTTGGGGTCTATGGTGAACCAGATAAGATTGATTAGATCATGTTAGGGTCTTGGCGAAAACTGGGAGGCTCGAGGCCCTATTTATTGTCTCAGTTTGGGTCTACATTTGTTGGGTAATGGAATAGAAGGTAGTTTTCCAAGGCTTATTTTCTTACTCTTGGCATATCCTTGAGTAAGTATATTTTTTTTGGCTCAAAGACATAATAGGGCTTGGTTCATTTGGGTCTGAGGAATCCTTGTAATCCTTGTTAACACCCTTTTTTCCTTGGGTCAGTTGGACTTCGAGTTAGAAATAGCATAGGCAATAATTGTAACAAATATTTCAATTGTGATGGTTAGATTAATTGAGGTCTCTATCAAATAATCCAGTTGAGCCTTTTGCTGGTTCCACTTCAAGTCTAATTTGATATTGTTTCTGCTTTGGAAGGCTCAGTTTTGCAACTCATAGTTCATTTATCACAATTGACATACATAGGTCTTCAAAGGCATATCTGTTTGGTGTGGCAGCTATACTTGGGGTCTCGGGAACATGGGTCAACTTGGACATTGTGCACTTCAATTCGAAGACAAGGAATTGATACCTAGACGAGTGGTGGCCCTCGACGAAATTCAAATGACCAGGGCTGCATGTGGAGGTGTACATACGTGTGCGGTTGCTAGAAAGGGAGCTCTTTACGCATGGGGCGGTGGGCAAGTTGGTCAACTAGGACTAGGCCCACAAACTTGCTCTGCATCCTTCATCTTTAAGGATTTCCAAGTGATGCTTCGAAATATCCCAGCTTTGGTCATTCCAAGTGGTGTACGGCTCGTTGCCTGTGGTCATTCTCACACTCTCATATCTACCTTGGATGGGAGAATCCATGGATGGGGTTATAATAGTTATGGTCAGGCAGCAAATGAGAAGACCACATACGCTTGGTATCCATCACCAGTTGACTGGTAAGATAATTCCCAAGAGTGAACAAGGTTTGTTTGTTTATAGTTCAAAGTGACCGGAAGGAACGGGTGCCATTTGCAGGTGTGTAGGGGAAGTACGGAAGCTAGCTGCTGGAGGGGGGCGTTCAGCTGTGTTGACCAATGCTTGTTCTTTGAAGGATTTATGTGAATTCAGGCTTGCTGAAAGTGTTACTCTGAAAAATGTTGCTTCTGTTGAGGATGTTGCATTTAGAACCAACGCTGATGCTTTAGCTCGCCTTTGTGAGAGACTAAGGTAATTCCTTCTCAAAGTACAGTATATGGTTAGGCTAGGATAGGATAGGGAGCCAACATCAGCGGGGTTTTCATGGTTTGTTGAGTCTTTAATTCTCGAAAATGTCATTTCTGTTGACAGCTTTGCGGTGTTTGCAGGGAGCTGCACAACAATGGTGGCCAATGGGACCCTTAATTTCGATATAACCACTCGTTGACATAGACTGTTAAATGTTGTAAGTGCCATGCTAGTTCAGAAAGTTGGTTCACCGTTGTAGTATATTGTTGGTCCAGCAGGCTTTCAACGCATGCGTTTCTAGGTTATCATTGTAATTAAACTGTATTTCTGTGAATAGTATATGGACTGTGAGTTTACCATCAATTTAGCATCAATCCCTCTTAATTCAGAAGAATGTACTATAGTTTTCTACAATCTCGATCTCTATTTCTCTACATTTCGATTGTCTTTTCGGGAGCCTTTTTTCAAATTGTTGAAAAGTGACCACGACTAGAAAATTAAAGCAAATTCTTAATCAAGATGTTAAAAGAGATCATACTATAAACCATTTATATGATTATATACAAGGTTAAAAAAAAACATCCTAGCACGCACTAGAACTAAAATTACACCAAGCAACATATTTGAAGAGACTATCCTTATTTAAAATCAAATGTCACAGTCGTGAAACCATGCCTCATGGCCGTGACACCCCAAAAAGCGAAGATTCTGAGTTTTGTGAGAAGGCAGTCTCACGAGCGTGACCATGAGTTTCACGACCATGACTCCCAAGAGAAATCTAGACATAATGCTCTTCACGGACGTTACGTTCTAGTGTCACGCCCGTGAGGGAGTTGGAGGTCTTCCAGCAGATTTCAGGCCTCACAACAGTGACATTCAGGGAGATTCCAGATCAGAAGACCCCTCACGGCCATGATGTCTGCATGTCATATCCGTGAGGGAGGGGAACCCTGTTGAACTCTTCGTGAAATTTCAGGTGTCACGGTCGTAACGTACAATGTCACGCCCGTGATGCTCCAGTTTTGCCGACTTATTCAGCGCAAAACGACTTCGTTTTGGCCCTTTACCCCCAAGGATATGATAATGTTATGGTTTTCGATAGTACACAACCTTTTATAGAGTTTATAGTTTATAGGTTTGAGTTTATAGGTTTTCCTTAATAAAAATTAATGTTGTTAATCTCTCTATGATTCGAATAAATGCAAATTTCTGCTGATGTTATTGAAGATTTGAAGTTCTTCCTTGCAATTTGAATTCTTTTCCTTATTCCTTGCCTCCAAACCCTAATTAATGAGTATCACTATTCTCTCTCTCATATTCACGTGCTTTAATGATTGCAACTTCATTAGTTGCCTTTAATTGGCTTGATTATTGTGTTTTATGCTTGTTTTGGATTATTGTGTTAGAATTAGATTAAACCTAGTTTTGATTTCTGAGTTTGTGTTCATTATGAGTATGACTAGCTAAATCCCTTAGGGTTAGGGGGTAATTAGGGCCTTAATGGGGGATTAGGCATAGAATAGTGGGATTAGGGTGATTAATGAGGTAATTGGGTGTCCTTCCTCTATTTTTACTCAATGTTGGAGAGTTTTGGTGCCTAGAGGTTATAAACTTTCCCCCAAAACATCGAATCGGAGATAGAGGTAGGATTAATTGGTTCCTAATCCACTTGAGAGAGGGATTTGGGAAGCGATTAACTAGAATTGCGTTCGAATACTATCAAGGTCCGTCATATGCGAGAGTGATGACGGACTTTTGGAAGTAACTATCAATCACCACAGAGAGAGGGAAAGCAATGTTACTTTATTCATGAAATTCTCACACCCGATAACCGAATATCGATCGTTCATAAAACCACGAAATCTATGTTTAGTCCTTCACTAGGTTGGCCCGGTACTACTCCCGAGCCATTATTTCTCCTAATTTGATCAAGCCTTACTTGAAACTGTTGGGGGATCCAAGGTGGGAGCCCACTTCAACCGAGGCCCATGGTACACAAGTTAAGTGAGGTTCCATCTTAAAACCAATTTGTGTTAAGAGGAGTAGCCCACTTGACTTATATACCATGTCCCTTTTCTTTACTTTTTCGATGTGGGACATTTCCACTCATGGGTGAATCCCAACACAAACCATATCCAAACTCTGTTCGTAGAACCTCCTTTGAGACCACAGACCGAATTGGAATATTAGGGCCCCAACTCCACGAGTCAAAACGACCGTTGTCCCAGTTGTTAGGAAAATGTTAAACAAATTTTGGCATCATTGCCGAGGAGTTGCGCCCCCCAACCTTTTGTTAGGTCTATGTTTATTTTGAGTCCGGTTCATCATAGTCTTTAGGTGTAGTTGAGACCACAGGGTTGTTTGATTTGGGTTGTTGTTTGAGTGTATGTGCAGACATCAACCTCTTTTGCCAGTTGATCCTAAGATCAAATGTATTGCTCGACAAAACGTCGCCAACGCCCGTAGAAGATGCCAATGATAGCTCATGGTAGAACAACCATAACCACCACCACCACCACCACCACCACCACCATCGCCAAGTACGCTTCTTTCATATGCTTCACCAACAGCGGCGGCTCTGCCATAGTTCTACCCACCTTGGCCGACAACGCCACCTTTGATTTTAAGCTGGCCTACCTAATCCACATCGAGCAAACCCAGTTCCATGGGCTGAAGGCTGAGAAGCCATTGAAGCACATCTCAAACTTTCTGGACAGACGAGGTATGATAAAGATGAACGGCATCTCCGATGACTATCTGCGCATGTGATTCTTCCTATTTTCTCCGGCCGAGAAGGGAAAGGCATGGCTTAACAACTGCCCGAGGGATTCCTTCACTACTTGGGAGTCTCTCAGTTCTACATTCTTGAAGAGGTTCCAACCACAACAGGAGACCACCAGGTTGAGTACTCTCCTCATAAGCTTCACTCAGGAGCATGGGGAGTCCTTGTATGATGCGTGGGTGATGCATAATTGATGGCCTTATGCATCAAGGTCAACCATGGAGACATCTAATACTCACCTAGAAGGAAGAAGAGCTCAAGTCTCTCATATATCTCTCTACTTGGAAGGGATCAACTCATGTGATCGTATACTTTTGCTCCTTAATTCAAGGACCATGAAGCTATCATAGAAGTCATCCTAGAGAGGATTATTCTACATTCCAAGAGCTTTCATATGGTTCAAGAATCTTTAAGTTTGGATGAGAATCCAAGGAGTTATCATCATTTGAAATCTAGTTTAGTTCACTGCTTTCTTTATGATGTAATCATTAGAATAGATGATGTAAGCCTCAAGGGGCCTATTTCTTGATTTGTGCACGTTTAGGGAGGGCTAGGATTACTATAAATACCCCCCTTAGGCCTCTTGTAATCTCATTCATTCAATATATCAAATACAAAGTAAACACATGGTGTTGTTTTCTCTCTAGCTTTTGTGCTAGTTTTCGTTTCTCTTGAGGGAGTTTCGAAGTTATCCCCTTCTTCTAGTCAAGGGTGGCATCCTTGAAGGTGAAAGGAAGGAATTGAAGGTCTCTTGAAGGTGGTGTGGCTATATCCTTCCAAGAGTCTTCAAAAGCCATCATCTATCCAACGTTCATTCATCCATTTATCATCCATTTCGTGTTATTCATCAAGAATTCAACAAGAATTCATCAAGCATTCAACAAGAAACGTTTGTTCTTCATCAAACACGTCCAAGCTTCATTCGTTCATCATCATTCATCATTCGTTCATCATTTCTATTCTTTTGGTAATCATCTTTCATAGTTCTTTCCATCCTTTTCATCCATTTCTATTCCATTTTTGTTTCTTTGGAACTTTGAGAAAGGAGATTCCTATCTTCGTTTTTAAAGATCCTTAGATATTGTGTAATGAGATCATCCCTTGGTCCCATTATGCATCAGTGGGAGCGTTTTAGGAGCCTCCAATGAGCATGCCCGCATCTCGAGCTTTCGCCACATCTGACGCACACGTTCTACAATGGAGTTAACAGAGCCACCACGAAAGTTGTTTGACAATGCATCCAATGGCTAGTTCCTCAAAAACACTCCTACTGAGGCGGATGCTCTTCTGGCTCAAATGGTTGAGAACGCATGCTATTGGGGCAGCGATGCACGAGATATGCAAGAGCAGCTTGGAGGGGAGAATGTGAACTACATTCTCAAGGCGATCAAAAGGCTATCCCAAGACATGGCGGAGTTAAAAACCTCCCATCAATTTAAGTTGGTCATGGAGGTGCAAGCCTCACGCACACCTTCCGCCATTGTTACTTTAGGGTGTGAGATCTACGGCGGCACCCATGCTTCGTTCATGTACCAGCAAGAAGTGGTGACCGATGAGCAGGCCAATACTATGTATCACAGCAAACTCTCAAACACCACCCAAACTCCCATCCGTCCCCCAGGCAATCCAACATATAACCCTCCTGGTTTCCAATAACAAAACTAGAGGAGGCTGCGAAACCCCAACCACAACCATGCCTACCGCCAGCAAGACATTCCTCACCAAGCTCTACTTCACCAAACCCCCATATTCCATCAGCCACCATTCATGCAGCCTACCCCTAAACCACCTCCAAAGTAAATTACCTATGACCCCAATTTTGTCCACGCATATCTGAAGAACTAAGAGGCCTTCAAAGCCTCCCAGCTCAAGCACAACGAGCAATTGGTTCAACACAATGAGCATCTGCAGACCAATCAGAAGTTATTGGAGACACAAGTTGCCCAACTTGCTCAGCAGTTCGCCAAGCTCCAAGCCACCTCTTCAAATGGATTGCTTAGCCAACCCCAGCAGAATCCCCAAGAGTAGTTAAATGTCATCTGATGGGTGTTCCGCAAGTGTACGGGTTCCACGTAGTATATCAAGGTCGTCTCTCAGGGACTTATTCAACTATGCACCAAACTATTTCACTACAAAAGATGCGAGGTCGGCCAAGGTGTTGTGTGATTATGAGATTTCAATTGAAACGAGGAAAAATATAAACTTTAGAGATTCTACCAGAGGATTAAGGGATTTTTGGGAAGTCCACTCTAGTCAATCAACTAACTAAGAAGCAATTCCAATGTGAAGTAGTGTGAGCATTATCAGGGTTTATAATCTTTCTAAGGCCTATCACATCAATCTTTCGATCCGAGGTGAGTTACAGTGATTAAATTAAACAGCTATTTTCATAGCCATTTAATTCAATCAAAGATAAGCACATATTATAACATGACCCTAAGCAAGAACGCATTATTTCTAACTGTGTTCTATGTCTATTCATTCTTCGTCTATCCAATTCAGAACAACAATCTTTCGATCCGATATTAAGAATCTAAACCAAGTAAAAGGTGATCAATTAATTACTATGACATAGATAATACGAAGATTAAACGCTTAAATTGAACTTCAAACTAAAATCACATTCATAATCAGTCAAAAGACATCGAGTTTATCCCCTAAACAAGGATTTTAGCAACTCATGATAATAGAAACAAGCAAGATAAAAATTGAATGCAAATTACAAAACATAATGTAAATAGAAAACAACCGAGTATCCAAAGCGGCGAATTCGATCTCTTTGTGTCACCCGATTCGATATCCTCCTCCTCTTTAATTACTCTTAACAATATCAAAATATTACTAAAGTTCTCTCTAAAAACTAAAACTAAAACCTGCGAATAACTGTGAATAAAATCTTTTCTCCTTTCTCGAAGGGAGGTCAAAGGTCTTTTATAGACCGAGATTAGGGCACCAGGCGTTGGCCGCGTTTTTTGGGACGATGGCCTCGTCTGGTGCCTCCGCCTTGTTTCTCAAGGAAAAATGCTTGCATTACTTCTTCCTTTCCTTGGCAGTGTTCAGCAAATTGCAAAATAGAGGGAGCTAGTACCAGGGGCGCGGGCAGCGTCTAGCCAGACGCTGGTAGCGCCTGGCTTGTCCGCCCAATCTGGGAATGGGCCTCGTGGAAGTGGGTCGTTTCCTCCTTTCTTTTTCTTCATTTTGTTATTTCTTCCAATTTTCTTCTTTTTTCTCTTCATTTCTTATCACTTTTATCCCTGCAAAAAATATACCAATCTCCAAAACCAAGTGAAGAAATCACATAAATCAGTATAGAATTGAGGTATTTAAGTCCAAAATTAGTCAAAATATACAAGTTAGAAACCTAATAAATACTATAAAATACGCACTTATCCAATCCCCCATGCTTAGCTCTTGCTTGCTCTCAAGAAAGTCTGACTCAAGAACAGTAGGTAGAGAAGAAAGACTCACACTAAAAAGAAAAAGACTCAAGATAGAAAAAGGAAAAAGAAGAAAATGAAACAAAGAGGGTTAGCGTTAGGGTTATAAGTACAATTATACACCTCCTCATGCTAACCAATTAGACACATCAATCCGTCAAGCAGACACCAAGGTCATTTTGGAAGTGAACAAAACCAGTGCAAAACAGACAGAATGAAGTTTTCGAAATCTTGGAAAGAGAACAAGTATTTCAAATGTGAAAAGCCGCCAACAGTCTTAAGACGAATGCAAATATGCACGGTTTGTTATGGATGTAGGCCAGTCGATGAGCAAACCTCACTTTAGGGCAAAGTGAAACACTCTAACTCTCAATTTTTTTTTATGTAAGTGGGTTCACTCACTCAAACCAGAAGAAGTGACCAACCATAGGCATAGTAAGAATCTCGCTGTCCACTGCTAATATGCAAATGCAGAAGTGACAATCAAGAGGACTCTTCAGGTTGTAACAAGGCTTAGGTTAGGAGAAAGAAGTTGTAAAAATTTGGGTATGAGGAGCTTAAAGAGCCATGCTTGGATTTAGTTTCACCAAAAACCACTCTCAACTCAGGCACTTTCCGAATGTAGGCAAAGACTCACTTTGCTCCCTCATTAAGTTTAAACACCTCATCAAATCTCAAATCAGGTCATAAGCTCCCAGCCTCTCACAATTTGTAAATGAATATCCTTAATCACCCTTTTTCGATTTCTTTTCTGTTTTTTTTTGTTTTGCTTTTCTGCTAGCTTCCGTTTTTGGTGGGTGATCAAGGGAGAAGGAACATGAGCATATAAACTTAGCTTTGACCTTGGCTTATATCCGGTGAACAACACTACCAACATGTCAAAATCCATGAAAATTGGGGAACGTAATTGTAACACCCCCAGGATATTAATCATCAGATTAAGCTAATGACTCACTTTAACCTAATGATTAGCGCAGCGAAAATACTCACATGAGGGCATTACCGTCATCCATAAAAGATGGACAAGGCCCTAAACTACACCCAACACAAAACTAAAGCATAAATAACCTTAAACATACAAAACCAAAATCATGGCTTGAGCTTTAGACAATACTTAAAACCACAATATAGCAACCCCCAAGAAATTATACAATCCGCAAGGGCAACCAAATTTTCTACTGTTCCTCGTGAGAAGTCTCCAATTCACCTAGGGTTTCCTAAGAGAGCTTTCGAACCTCGTTCGTCCGGGACTTTACCCTTTCCTTTTGTCGGGTTTCCTTAAAAAGACAAACTTAAAAGAATGAGATTAACTCAGTACGCATACCCCTTTTATAAAGAAGAATGTTTAGAAAGTTACTTTACGTTAGCGCAATTCCATTAAATTTACAACAATTAAAGAAATTGAGAAATAAACATTAAGTAGAGTATACTTACGAACCATAGCCACACTTAACCCTTTCAGGTAAACTGAACCTCCTTGAAACCAAATCGCGAGTTTCTTACTTTAATCATACTTGAACATAACATGATATAAAAGAGGGAACTAAAACATGAACACTTAACTTAAACGTGCGTGGAAAAAAGAACGATTCAAAGAATCACACTTGTGAGACTTAGTGAGGAAAACTTTTAAGACTTTTCTTTTAACTTAAGGCTGTAGAATTTAGCTTTAATCCAACACTTGGTTGACTTCAATACTTACAAGAAGGTCCCCTACTTCAATCATCGGCTAAGCCTCCGTATGCGCATACCCGGACCGATCGGGAGATCCGGATGGTGGATAAATATCCTATACTGGCCAGATTTCCATTGTGTGCACTTAAGGCACTATATAAATATTTTTCCCTGGTGTGCACTAAGGCACGGTTATCCTGGTGTGTACTTCGGCATGATTAACATGGTGTGCACTAAGGCACAAGTTCCCTGGTGTGCGCTAAGGCATAATTAAATATGGGCGGGGCCTTTACTAACTTTAGAAATCTCGAAAACCTTAACCTTGAAACCTTGATACAACTAGAACCTTATACCAATTTATTCGTAACTTAAAGTTATCCCTGACATCCCCTAGATAAAGGTTGTACTTGTAAAGAAATTTAAACATGAAATGTCCTTGATATTAAAAGTAATGATTTAACATAAGACTTTCTATCATGAAGTATGCATAGCATAAGCACTCCAAGTAAGCTGAGAATATCTTGACAAATCGACCATGATACTTGAAAACCATGTGAACTTGCGTAAACATTTGAACATAAAGCATAAGAGTTTGCATATAAACATGAGTGGTAAAATAAACATAACGAACTTGGCAATAAAAAGATAATTCGTAATAATACATATGCATCAAATATCAAGCAATATACGTACCTGATGCTTTAAAATTACACACCGGACGGGCAGGGACTTGAACAACTTGTGTGCAACGATCTCTTGAAAGGACTTAAAAAGGAAAAGAAACATGAATTAGGATTTAACTTAGGTGGGAGTATCGACGAGTAACTTAATGAATTTTCCAAGGGCTCGATAAGAAACTTGTTTTCTAAGGTGTACTCATAAGGCCATAACTTCTCCCACAAGTATCGTATCATGGCATAAAAGGACTTTCCAAAAAGCTAAGATTATAAGCTTCAACTTTTTAGCTAACCATGAAGGCCAAAAAATGGTTAAGGAGGGTAAAAACTACCATCTTAGTAAGCTGCCCAGAAAATACCAATTTAAACTTCACTTATTCGGAGAGTCGTAACTCAAGCTATACTTATCGGTTTGGGGCATGCAAGCTGTATTTGGAAAGCTTGTGATACATACTTCAACTTTCATTATATCCACAAGCTGATTTGAGCATGCAAAAGGGTGGATTTTGGCCAAGAACACAGGCAGTCGCAAAATACTTTCTGGATAAACTCAGATTATTGAACTCTACTCGGGGGCTCATGACTCTCACTCCCGATATCCTTTGATCATGCATTATACTTTTCTGGAAAGCTTAAAGTGTCCTCTTCAACTTTCATGTTTAGCATGTTAAACAAAGAGGACTCTAATCCCACGATAAATACACATCTTTGGACTGACCATAGAATATTCACAACTTTGTGTCATTCTACGGTTTTGGCCATAACTCCCAATATACATATCGAAATGACGAGCTACAAAACTGGGTGTTATCTAACACCTTAGACTACCTAGTTATGCCATAAAATGGACCAAAATCATAACTCATACTATCTGAAAATAACGAGAACCAACCAGATTGCAACATTAATTCATAAAATCACTTGCATGCATGATTAACTTCATGATTTTCCTTAATCACTTCCTAAAATACATTCCTCATTCATGAGTGCAAATTTTTAGAATTGAAATCATCATGAAAAACCTCATTTGAGTCCAAATTAGAAGCATGCTGATAGGTCGCAAGTGCACGGGTGAAATTGTAGCATGAATCAAGGTCGTTCCCACAGGGACTTTTCCTTTCAACGCACTGAACTAGCCTCCTAGTTGATTGCTAAGTCGATCGGGTTTTTGTTTGGAATAATCTAATTCTATTTCTATTCACTACTAAAGACTAACAAACAAATATGCACACAATATACTTGGATTTAACAATATGAAAAAGGCGTTCAGGGGATAAAACCTAAGTCACTCTATGGATCAAACAAGTGGATTGAACATGTATGTCACTAATTTGGTACATTTTAGGGTCGATAATTGCATAAATTATTCCGCAATGAGATTTTGCCACTAGAGCGAATTGCCAAGACAAACCAATCACCTACTTTCGTGGTTATTTTGATTTAATCAAGGTTAAATATCTAATTATCCAATGACCCCTAATTATAAAGTCTTCTATGTCTAGTTCACTTCATAACTAGTTTAATCCTAAGGGTTCCGATTATCGAATTTCTCCTTTCGGTGCTTCACTCAATAATCTAATTCCATATTCTTGATGGCCAGTCAAAAACAATGACATACATAATCAAAGGTTGAATAAAATGCATTCAAACTAGATTAACAAACTTGTTCAATCCAACAAAACTCAATCCATAAGAGAAACTAATAAGGGTTTATCCCCTAAACTTATGAAAACTACTCACTACTCATGTTCGATTCACTAAACATATGAAATTCTATACTAAGATGCATGGAAATCTAAAGAAGGAAGAATAAACCGAGTGTTGAATCAATCCTTGCTTGATTGGTGATCGATGGGGACTTTTGCTCCTCCACTTCAATGGATTCTTGCAAGATAATCTTCAAACTCCAATGCACTCTCCCTCTTCACAATGGATGAATGTGGATGGAAATAAGGACTAAAGGATGGATGAATATGATGATGAATTAGGGTTAGGTTATGGAATGGGAGATTGTAGAATGATATCCTTCACAGCCGGAATTCAGCATAATATAGGCAAATAGCATCTCGAAACCACCGAAAACGAAAAGACACAAGAGACACGGACCGTGCCAGGGTGACACGGACCGTGCCTCAAGTGACACGGACCGTGCCTCCCTAGGCACTACCCGTGTCAGCTCCCTGCACAAATTTCTTCAAGTTCTAGTCATAGGCACTACCCGTGCCTCCTCTGGCACCACCCGTGCCACTGCAGATTCAGGCCTAGGAGTCCTTTGGGCCATTGTTTGGGCCTTGGGTGATCCAACTTCACACTTCTTGGTCCTTTATGCACACAACTTGGATCCACACTTGATTTTTGGCTCGGTTTACATCGATTCTTCACAAATTTCCTACAAAACTCACCAAACTTCAAACCAAGCGTAATATGGGAAATTCGGGCATAAAATAATACAATCACATCAAATATTCCCCAAATTCCCATCAAAACAACCAAGTTCTCATATATACAAGAAGCACTTATCACATGCAAAGCTAAACTTCCCATATTTTAAACCTATTACACATAATCTATCATGCACCTCATCATAATTAGCCATAACACTCACAAATTGGTAATCTAACCCTCATCCTTTTACATGCAAGCACACTTTAACCAAAACTTTATCTATTCATAGTGAGTTCAATATTCTAAACTCCATGCATGGCAAAATCTAGCAAGATAATACTCATTCAAGTCATAAAACATCAATTTCCTTCATGAACTTATCAAACTCCACTTGATCTTTTTAGCTCCTAGTAATCTCCACTTGAAGACCTTAAGATCCTTGAATTACCTCGGGAGAAACATAAGAATAACAAGAGGAAAAACTTATAATCATAGTCTTGATTCATCCTTAAAAAGAAGGGAGAAAGATGGAGTGAGGTACCACTTGAAATGGAAGGAAACAGGGAAAGATGAGATGATAATGAGTGCAGCGGTGGCGCGGTGGCGGAAGAACGCTGGCGGCAAAGAGTAACAGCGGCTCAGAGCGCGTAGAGGAGGCAGAAGGAGGGGGGTCGGGGAAGGTGGACAAGCGAGAGGGAGAGCAAGAGAGCTTGAGAGGGAGTGTGTTTATATTTCAAAATGAAAGTCTTCTCTAATAGCCACCCATATATACACTAATACAATTAAAGCTCAAAAGAAGCCCTTCCCCTCTATAAATTAACGGAAGAAATTCATCAAGAAAAGAAACTTTGGACTGATAAACTTGACGATCGTTGCACTATTCAAGTCTTGCAAAACACACCTTGGTTACAAAAGATGGAACACACGCTTTAATTAATCGAGATTTATTCTTAACCTTGATTATCTAAACTAATTAATACGTATAAGGGGTGGTTTTCTTTGGGTTATTAGAGTAATCGTCCCAACTCATCAAATTCATAAACACCTTCCATCTTCTTACTCCATTCATACTAACACCGGGCCAAACATCACCTTTAAAACAATGAACTCCCAGAAACATCCAAGCAAGGTAAAGGGTAGGAATTGAATAAGGTCCAGGCTTGTATTATCAGGGTTCCATCACAAAAAAGAAGGAAATCAAAGGCTAATGAACGATAGTAATATTATTATTAGGGAGGAAATCAAAGGCTAATGAATGCAAAAAGGAAAGGAAAAGAAAAAAAAATCTAAGAGGAGAAAAGAAAAGGAAAATCTAGCATGCTCTAACTAATGCAACTAGGTGAATGCACGGTTTACCTAATCTAAAAAACCTAAAAGAAAATTCTAAAAATAAGAAGACTCAATGAAAGGAATCTAAGCACACTAAAGGAAAAACAAGCATAAAAACACGGAAATTAAACTAAGGAATGAAAAAGAAAGACCAAAATAAAAGAAAAATAAAAGAAAATCATCGAAAAACACCGAATATAGAACAAATACACCCCCCCCCCAATTCTTGAACATATAGCATTGTCTCAATACTGAAGACAATGGTGGTAAGGGAAGGGGTATAGCAAAAGATCAGTCATCCTCGCTCGGTGAAGACAGGGCGGTCGAGTTTTGGGTTGGGGTGGAGAGGACTGGTGGAACATGGCTTGGACGAGGCCGGCGGGAAAGGTTTGAGGCGGATTCCTCCAAACAGGTGTAGTTTAGGTCAAATTCTTGACGCATCTCGACAAGGTAGGTTTGCACCTCGTCAAGCCGACGCTCATTGCTAGTGAACGGAAGTTTAACGTCGTAATAGAGTTCATAGAGGGCGTTGTAATGTGCCTCATGGTCAACGAGTGGTTGTTGGGGTTAGGGAGGTTGGGGATCGGGCATAGCTTGGGCAAGAGGGATGTGCAGTAACCAGAGAATATTAGCTGGGTCTCGGACGAAGAGGTGGGGGTGAGGTAAGGCAAGCCGGACATTGTTTGGATAGATCCACAGACAGCAACGGTTATTATCGAACACGCAC
Organism: Portulaca oleracea; assembly: GCA_029582165.1. Classification (NCBI taxonomy): domain Eukaryota; kingdom Viridiplantae; phylum Streptophyta; class Magnoliopsida; order Caryophyllales; family Portulacaceae; genus Portulaca; species Portulaca oleracea. The sequence continues at coordinate 18,706,211 of CM055873.1, forward strand.
ATCCCCGATAGGGTGTTGTCCAAAGCCAAAATGGCGGGCAATGTGAGTAATATAAACCCTTATGGCAATCCCCGAGGTTGAGTTTGGACTGTGGGATATGTGAGAGGCAAATAGGGCGACAGGTTCAGCAATGTTGTCGCCGCTAAGCGTGGCATACAACATAAAGCAATCGACCTTAGCGGCCTTGTTGGAGCTACCCGGTCTCCCAAATATACCGCAAGACAGAATGCGATTCACATATCGTAGCACGGGGTTGCTGATGAGGGCAGAGGTAGAGTTGTTGGGGTCCCACTAGTCAAAGTCGGACATCTCCCTAAATAAGCCCACCTCATCCCAGTTATGCGGAATGGTCTGTTTGTTTCTACATGTCTTTTCGGGGAGGCTGAAAACTCTAGCAAACTTAGAGATGGTCATTTGTCTTAATTTCCCCAGAAGTAGAAAATGGATTAGGCCATCTCTCCCTTAGAAAGTAACCTCTACAGTGCTTACGAATTCTAGGGTCAGGCCTTTGTAAGTAGGTTCATTCAATCTAGCGACATGCACCATTTTCCCTTGGTTCAACAGCCAAAGCACATCATCAAGCATTCCACAATCACGAAGAAAACCTTCATGCAAATACTTGGTAGGAATAAGAGTACGTTTTGAAAGAGAATCATATCGTTCCTTAATCTCACCTTCAAAGTTGAAGGGATTGCTGAGCCGAGTGTCTCTTGATGGGTTAGCTTTTTACTTTCCTTTTTCAGAAGTCGGTGCTTTGCGCTTCCTTTTGCTACTCCCACCTTCATCGCCGACAGGAGGTTCGGTGAAACTAACATTCTTGGTGCGGACCATCTAAAAAATACACAAGAATTAGTATATCTCCACCATTATTGATCAAAACAACAAGTTAGCATGAAAACAAGATAATGTGATACAACAAGGACTCCCACATGCTTGGTTGATGCTAAGAGGAAAGAAAACATCAATTCTTCATCCATAATAACACCAAAACATAGCATGGTAACTCTAGGGTAGCACCAACCAAGAATCATTCAAAAATTTCACCCAAATAACATCCCATTACTCCACTAACTTTGACAATAGCATTAAAAATCCATCCTTTGGACAACAAGACATTAACCTCAACCAAATTAACAAGCCCTAATCAAGAACTAGCATAAAAAAAAAAAAAAACAAACCCAAGCAAGAAAACTTGAAAACTTGAGCAAGAACAATGGTATATTAGACAAAGTCAACAAATTAACCAAGTAATTCATGAATTTAAGCAAAAATACCCCACAAATACTAGTAATTGTTAAAGAGAGTGAAAAATTTGAAGAGACATACCTTTGTGAAGTTGTGAGGGAAAGGAGTGAAATTGCTAGCAAACCTCAAAGAGAAGGAATGAAAGTGTGAGAATGAAGGGGAGGGGAGGGTGATGGAAGAAAGAATGAAAGAAATTGTGATGGTGTTGTGGGGGTGTGAATGCGTCGGCGAGCAAGAGAGAGCAAGGGGTGTTTTTTTGGGTTCGTCACGAGGGAGAAGGGATGAGGGAGGTAGGAGTTTGTGATTGTATGAGAGTTGAAAAGCCGACTAATTTAAAAAAGAGGGGGGCGACTAAAACCAAAAGGCATGCACTTAAAATAGGTGAAATCCATAGGTGCAGCCAACGTCTATGAGACGCGGCTAGCGCCTAGGAAAATTGCTTTACTTGGCAGTTTCTTGACTCGACGCGGCCAGCGGTAGAAGAGGCGCTAGCAGTGTCCGATCTACCTGAGTTTTTCGCAACTATTTTCCAAATTTTTGCTTAATTTGCTCCCTTTTCCTACTTAATTCTTCTTTGCAATCTCAATTTTCCAAAAAATTTAATTCCCCATCCAATTATAAACCTGCATCACACTCACATTAAAATTGTTAGTTCAAATTAAAAATTAAAAATATACAAAATGGAGCAATTTTTTTATCTTTTTCTCTGCAAAATAACAAAAGGATAAAAATGTTAGTATAGCGATAAAAAGAAAAATAAAACTTACAATTACTAAATTAATTAAAAAGAAATTAAATGTAAGTGAGGAGGGGTAAATAATAGAAGAGTAAGAACTTCTTCCCGAGGTGCTTTGTTTAACGTCGTTAGCTCGACAGTCTTGACTCCTAGTCGTTGGGGTATTCAAGCCACCTGTAGACCAATGTTTCGGTATTTGTCTAAAATTCTAATAGGTATATACGCACCTATTCGCTTGCAACTCATACTCTATCATCAACTCTCGTAGCTCTATGATCATGAATTTTCCTTTCATGTCCATCATACAATTCACTGTTGTGAGGAAGGGTCTACCTAGTATAACTTGTGCAGAGGGATCCTCCCGTGTCTAAAACCATAAAATCGACAGGGACATAGTACTCTCCTAACTTAAGAGGGAAGTTCACCAAGACTCCTAGGGGCTACCTAAGGGACTTGTCAGCTAAGTAAAGTTTTGCATTAGTGACTCTTAGCTGCTGATGATCTAATTTCTTAAGGAGGGACTTGGGAAGGATGTTCACTCCCGAGCTGGTATCGCATAACGCATTTTCTATCAACAAACTGTCCAACTGGCAAGGGATTCTGAAACACCTTGTGTCTTTTGCTTTTGGCATCACGAAGGGTGGTAAAGCTTTCTCGTTTTGTTCAGAGTCGATGCCTATCTTGGCCACTTTAGGTGTTACATACTCTCCAAGGGTATCATATCCAGGGCTATCTACTTGGCAGTCTCTGGCGTAATTGGGCTCTTGGATTAGGGACAGGTTGAAGAGGCAAACTGGTGGAAGGAGTTGTTGTGTTAGCGATCTGGTTTTCTCAAATTTAGTTGTGAGTCGCTAGGGCTTCTACCTTTTCCATCAGGCTCTTAATCACTCCATCATGCTTTTGTTGGTTCGATATAAAGCTCTCCATCATAATTTCTAAATTTGACTTTTGAGGAGGACCTTGAGGTAGAGGTCTTTGAAATCATGAGGCGGCCTATCCTTGTCCTTGAAGAGGACCAGTAGGGTTATTATTCCTATATGAAAAATTTGGATGGTTCCTTAACCCTGGGTGGTATGTGTTGGAGTGCATGTCAAAGTTTTGTCTTTGGTTGCCAACATAGTTGACTTGCTGAGTTAGGTTATCATTGACTACTCTTGAGCGATAGGCTGCGGTAACGTGTTCGGTAGACTAACAAGAAGCACATGGTAAAAAGGGGGGGAGGTCGCATGCAAATTCAAACGATCCATTTTTTGAGTTAAAGTGTCAAGCTTAGAAGACAATAAAGAAATTACATCAACTTCTAGCTTACCTCCCGCTCTATGGGGGGTTAGACCATTGGTATGAGTTTATCGCCATTTGATTGATCAAACTGGTAAGTTGGGGTACAGTTTTGCTCATGAGATTGCCTCCAGCCGCTGAAAGGATGTTTCCTCTAGCTGCTTCGATCGCTCCATTGTAGAATGACTAGATTGGAACCTACGGCTCGAATCCATGCTGCGGACACTGACGGAGGAGGTCTTTAAATCTTTCCCAAGCTTCGTAGAATATTCTGTTAGGCTCTTGGGCGAACGTCGAGATATGATTTCTCATACTATTCAGCTTGCTCGGAGGGAAATATTTTGCCAAGAACATGCTAGCGAGCTGATTAAATGTGGTCATTGAATTAGGTGGCATCGAGTCGAAAAACCACCCCCATGCTTTTCCTTCTAAAGAGAACAAGATAGCCTCAGTTTGATTGCGTCCTCCGAAACGTTGTTTGCTTTGAATGTGTCGCAGGCTTGGCGGAAGATGCACAGGTGACGATTCAGATCTTTACTCGGGTGTCCATGGAATGGAGTTTTGGACACCAAGTTGATCAGAGATTGTCGTTGTTCGAAGTCGTTCGCTGCGACAGCGGGTACTGCGATGGCGGAATAAGGGTTAGTGACATTGGGTGTCACATACTTTCCCAGTGTTCTCTAAGGGTCGGCCATCTCTTCTCTGCGTTTAGCTTCCTCTTCTTCTTGCTTTTCTTTTTTCGGTCTTTGCTTCTTCCTTCTTTCTCGCAGAGTGCATTCGATCTTGGGGTCAAATTCGTACAAGAAATCTTTTTTCATAAACCTGAAAAAGAACAAAAACACGAACACCAAGCATAATCAAAGGTGGTAGTAAAAAGAAAATAAACAAATAAACAAATAACCTAGTCAATTAGAGTGCTTTCATTTAATGGCAGTTGGGGAAACAAATCCCTGACAACGACGCCAAAAACTTGATGGGCGCTCCGCAAGTGTAAGGGTGCAATGTAGTATATCAAGGTCGTCTCTCAGGGACTTGTTCAACTATGCACTAAACTATTTCACTACAAAGGATGCTAGGCCGGCCAAGGTGTTTTGTGATTACGAGATTTTAATTGAAACAAGGAAAAATATAAAGGTTAGAGATTCTACCATATGATTAAGGGAGTCTAGGGGAGTCCACTCTAGTCAATCAACTATTTAAGAAGCAATTCTAATGTGAAGTAGTCTAAGGATTATCGGGGTCTATAATCTTTCTAATGCCTATCACAGCAATTTTCGATCCGAGGTGAGTTACAGTGATTAAACTAAACACCTATTTTCATGGCTATTTAATTCAATCAAAGATAAGCACAGATTATAACATCACCCTAAGCAAGAATGCATTATTTCTAACTGTGTTCTATGCCTATTCAGTCTTCGACTATTCACTTCAAAAGAATAATTTTTCGATCCTATATTAAGAATCTAAACCAAGTAAAAAATGATCAATCAATTACTATGACATACATAATACGAAGATTAAACGATTAAATTGAACTTCACACTGAAATCGCATTCATAATCAGTCAAAAGACATCGAGTTTATCCCCTAAACAAGCATCTTAGCTACTCATGATAACAAAAACAAGCAAGATAAAAACTGAATTCAAATTGGAAAACATAATGGAAATAGAAAATAACTGAGTGTCCAAAGCGGCGAATTCGATCTCTTCGTGTCACCCGGTTCGATCTCCTCCTCCTCTTTAATTACTCATAACAATTTCAAAATCTTACTAAAGTTCTCTCTAAAAGCTAAAACTAAAACCTGCGAACAACTGTGACGAAAATATGGGAGCGTTGGCCGCGTCTGATATCTCCGCCTTGTTTCTCGAGGAAAAACGTCGGCATTCCTTCTTCCTTTCCTTGGAAGTGTTTAGCAAATGGCAAAATAGAGGGTGCTACTACCAGGGGCGCGGCCAACATCTAGCCAGACGCTGGCAGCGCCTTGGTTGTCTGCCCAATCTTGGGTTGGGCCTCGTGCAAGTGGGTTGTTTCCTCCTTCTTTCCTTTTCTTCTTTAATTATTTTTGTTATTTCTTCCAATTTTCCTCTTTTTTCTCTTTATTTCTTTTCACTTTGAATAGGAGTTTCTTTTATCCCTGCAAAATATACCAATCTCTAAAATCAAGTGAAGAAATCACATAATTCGATATAGAATTGCAGTATTTAAGTCTAAAATTAGTCAAAATATAAAAGTTAGAAACCTAATAGATACAATAAAATACGCACTTATCACCATCACATTGCGGAGTGGCACCGAGGCGGCAGGGCCAAGAGATCCAATGAAGCAGGTAATGCAGAATGAGGTAAACCATGAGAGGGTCGTAGGAGAGGAAGTTGATCAAATGGTAGAGGAAAGAGCTTCTAGTCGAGGGACAATAGATAAAACGACCAACAGGAAGGAGTAGAAGAAGAAGGGGTCGACTGAGGAGGAATTTGGTGAGCCGGTTGCATAACAAGCTCAAACCTATAGACCACCCCTACTATTCCCATCGAGGCAAGCCAAGGTGAAGGAGAATGCTAACTTCACTCGATTCTTGGAGGTGCTTGGTAAGTTGCATATTAATATCCCATTCATTGATGCTATTTGTGATATGCCAACTTACAAGAAGTTTTTGAAAGACCTCTTGACCAACAAGAGGAAAGTTAGTGATCATGCCACGATTCCTATGACTGCGGAGTGCAGCGCCAGGATTGATAACAGACCGCTACGGAAGCTGGATGATCGGGGAAGCTTCTCAATCCCATGCTTGATCGGTGATTTGGAGATCATTCGCACCCTGTATGACCTAGGGGCGAGCGTGAGTCTGATGCCCTACTCGATGTGTAAGAAGCTCAACCTAGATGATGTCACTCCTACCTTCATCGCTCTGCAGCTGGAAGATCGATCCATTCGCTCTGCATTAGGAATCATTGAGAATGTCCCGATTCAAGTCAGGGTGTTTTTTATACCATGCGACTTTGTGGTTCTCGATATGGCGGAAGATGCACGGATTCTCATCATCTAGGGAAGTTCGTTCCTTGCTATTGCTGCAGCAGAGTCAGAAGAAATGGTTCGATCCTCTTATTGGATCGTACATGGACAGTAGTTGGAGTCGGCGGCTCTCCTAGGGTTCCATAATCTTGGATCCTAGGGAAGAGGATAAATCGAGGTACCCATTTTATGACAACTATCAACTTTCCTTCTATTTTAGTGCCTTTACTAGGCCTAGTATTTCCGGCAATTACAATGGCTTCTTTATTTCTTCATGTTCAAAAAAACAAGGTTGTTTAGATCCTGTGGGCAAAATCGAATTTTTCAAGACTTAAACTTGAATCAATGTGCGCAATGGAATGCTGACACTCAACATTGGTAACGAGAAGTTGGAATTTAGTTAAAGGAAGTCTATGGCTGCACCAAACATGGAATACCCCTGCTATCGGATCGATGTGATTGAAGAAGCACATGAGGATGAGCATGGTGAGAACGATCTAGCGCACAAAGAACCTGTAGAGGTAGGTTTATTTGAGTCTTCCACTTTCAAAGATTCATGTGATAAGTTTGCTAGTGATGAGATTGTTGAGTGTGTGTTTGAAGATGAGTCTGAATGGTTTGAATTATCCTTGAAGTTACTAACATTTGTTGATGAGTGCATGAGAATTCGATCATTTGCTAGCGAACGTAAAAGGCATTTGGGACTCAATGACAAGCCTAAGAAAGTGTTACAAGGCTTTGAAATCGATTTGCTGAACATCAAAGAAACTGAGGACAACAAAGAAGGTAAGATCAAGGGAGATATCCACCCCGTTGACCTTGAAGCTAGTTGATAATGGTGAATATGGCCAGGCTCGAGACCTTAAATAAGTGCTTCATGAAAGGCAATCCATGTTTGTATACTAGGTATTAGTTCTAGGTTATTGAAAAAAAGGGAGAAAAAAAAAGAAAAAGAAAAAGAATGAGCGAGAGTGAGAGTTGAGAGTTTCGAGAGTCATTAGGGTGAGTTTCATGGGTGAAGATGACAATTGGAGGCATTAGGGGAACATTAGTGAGTGTGTGTGAAAAGAGGTGAGAAAAGACTTAGAAAATTTTGGAAAGATTGCAACAAATAGGGGGAGGGGGAAGACAAAATAGGCCTCACAGTCGTGACCGCACATGTCACGCCCGTGAGGCCCTGAGCAGCAGATGTTGTGAGTTCCAGATTCTCATGCGTCACGACCGTGAGACCATTTGTCGCGGTCGTGACTCCTCTAAACCTAGCTGAAGAACCTTTAGGTAGAACCCACCTCACGGCCATGAGGGTCACTTTCCACGGTCGTGAGCTTCAAGCGACTATATTGCAACATCTGTCCAGAATCCATGTCATGGTCGTGATCCTCTGGTGAGATCTATGTAACCATCTTTCGAATTCTGCACAGAACCAGGCTCATGGTCGTGACACCCACATGTCACACCCGTGAGGTCCAGATGAATCCCATCAGGCTTGAGGACAAAACACATGTCACGGCCATGACACATCGTTGTCAAACCCATGACGCACGTAGAACTATTACTGAGGTTTCATTTGTGGGGTGGTGGTGGAAATTATGAGGATACGTCTCTCTGCCATCGCGCTTGGGGATAGAGGAGGAGGTTGAGGTTGAGGTTGAGGTTGAATTTGCTTGATCTCAAAAAAGCACATCAGGTATTCGACGAATTGATTCAGAGAGCTTATTAATGTATTTTGCAAGGTTTTGGTTCTAGGAAGGGTAAGGAGAGAGATTTTGATAGTGGAGTTAATGGGTCTGGGTTCAAACCTTAGAGATTTGGATTCACTGAGCATTTTGGCAGGGATGGAGATTATGAAGTAGGGGATGGTGATGATCTGATGATGAACTGCCAAGGGAAGAAGGAAGAAGAGGGGGGGGGGGGATTGTTTGGGCCAAAAGTTTAGGGGTAGGGTTTATGGAAGTTGGGCAACAAATTTGGGGGGATTTAGAGAAATACAAAACATTTGGGAAAATGGGGGATAAATTTGGGGAATTAGGTTTTACCAGTTGTAGCAGATAAAATGACATTTTTTCAACTAATGTGGAAAATTCAGTGACACTTTTGATAGTTTTTAAAATTCAATGACAATTTTGACTGCATTGTAAATTAGATGACATTTTTATCCAAGCACTCCTGGTTGAACAGGCTTTCAAGTTTTATGCGTACACACATACTTATGAGGTCCCTATATATTACACAATAAGTGCTGATTACGAAGCAAAAAGGAGATCGCACACAGAGTTCCTAAGTCCTCAGAATTTGCTGTTTGTCCATTATTAGGACTCACACACTAACAGTCTAACACACATATTAATAACATTAATTTACAATTCACACCATAGGAGGCAAAGAATACCCCTTGAGTTCTGATAGGGAGGATAAATTAAAGAGGGCCCACGTTGAGAATAGTGACTAAAGCATCCATCCTGGTAGGAAACCAGGGACTTGAGCATGGGTGCTTGTGGAAACTGTCATCTGATCTGTTGTTTCTGGGTTATACCTGCATCAACAACACCATTTTTCATTCATAAAAGTGCCTAAAAGGCAGATTAAAGCTCTGTTCATTTCTGTTTCTTGGGAAATGTGATGAAGAAATAAAAGACATACCCCATTTGCAAATTGGGATTGCATTCTAGAGGCTGAAAAAGGGCCTGTGTTTGAGCTTGCTGTTGTTCGTAGGCAACATTCTGCTCATTATTTGCATCCCATGACTGTCGAAGTTGATTCTCTTTGATTAAAATTCGATCCAGCTACAGATACAAACACAGAGTTATCAAACCACTTTCATTTCAATATCATCATTATATTGTTGTCGATATAATTGGTATGAAATCTAGCATGCATATGGACAGACAATTATCATGACCACTGTACATTATCCACCAACAATGAAAAAATATTCACGATGAGTGATACGGTTACCTCCTCCCTCAGAGATTTGTTGGCTTCAAGTAATGCATGTTCCTGTAGTGAGCCACAGATGGAGAAGGTTGACACAAGCAATGTCTATAAGAATTATAGAAAGGTTTCAATTAACTTCCAAAGATGTTTGATACAAACCTTGGTTTGAAGGTCAGAAAGTTGATCCAGCATGTACTGGGTCTGCAAATATGTTGGGATACAACTGTTTAATGAATGAGTCTGAAATTACAAAGTAGACAGAATGAATTGAAGAGGCAATTTGTGGTGCGTGATAACTACCTTAGTAGACCTGATTAGCTTAAGGGAAGATTCCAGTTGCCTTTCAAGCTGATCAAGATCCTTCACACTCAGTGGCCCCAAGTCCTCACCAAGTATATTCCTACATTTTGTTATAAAAGCAGACGTACAATATATTAGTACCCTCTTCCTCAAACCAAGATATTAATTTCTGCAGAAATTAAACCAAAACCAAGCTACAACATCCTTTTGCTACTCCAATGTATAATGCAGCTTCATCTATCCCCATACCTTTGAGTTCGCTGGAGTGATTCGTATCGTGCTTTTAGTTTCAAGTACTCCCTGTAGCTAGCCTGCTCAAATAATCGGCCCAGAATATTTTTGTTTAACACACCCATTAAATTATAAAAATAAACAACTTTTTAAAGAAAGATATGATTGCCGATGAATCAATTAATAATTACTGATAGTTAATATTATACCTCAAGTTCCTTGGATGGCCTGTCATCCTCTACAGCACTGCCATAGCTGCACTTTTCATACCTTTCCAGGGTCTTAAGCATGCTGGATTCCCCACACAAAATATTACCAATGTTATATGCATGTGATTAATTATGAATATATTAATTCATTAGTAGAATATCAATATTCCACTCTACGTAGAGTTGATGTTTATATAGGATACTCAGATTGGCAATGGAATTTTTTTATTTTCCTTTTTTTGGCCTTAGATGGACTTTGGCTCCGTAGTCATCTTTTGTTTTCTGCTGTTAGATGGAGTTGTGTTCAGTAGTCTTGGATGTTCTCATATTTTCAGTACACAATATCAAGATCAGATCAATAATTAGAAATCTCATGTTGTAAATAAAACTAATATGAATAAAATAAAAGTTGATGAAATTGTATGGTCTTCATCATCTCATTTGGGAGACTGGAAAGCTACACTTGAATTATTTTTGGTCACAAGGGGGTTAAACAATACAATTCTCATTTTGAAAGTGAATGCATCTGAGAAATTCTGTAAAAACACAAAGTGACACAACGTGAACAAGCAAATATCCAACGTCCACACCATGTAAACGTTTCACAAGCGGATCAACATATATATCTGTAAGATGCCCAATTACTTTTGGAGGACTCATTCTTGTGCATGGATCATAATTAAGATGCACATAGTAACCTGTGTGCATGCACACTGAGAAAACTTCAAAAAAAAAAAAAAAAAGGTACGACAAAGATTCCAACATTCAAACAAGGGTTGCAGGAACTACCAGTGGATAAAACTGAAGAGAACTCAAAGTGAAGTTGATAATTAGCAACATATGATCAATATGGTGTTCAAACTATACGGAAGCTTCAACTGGGTTTGAGGTTATATTACATATATAGTTATGGTTTTTTGCTTTTTGGACCCTGTATTTTGGGGCATTTACAATCTGGACCCCCATGTTTCAAAGCTTACAATTTGGATCCTATACAATATGGATCCAAAAAATTTAGCTCAAAGTTAAGTTTGACTCCGGTGAAGACCAAAATCTTGCATAAACTGACCGATTTACCCTTATTTCATTTATTCATTTATTTTGAAATTCCTTTTGAAATTGACTAGACTGAAGACTTCAATTTCACAGCCCATACGCATATCCCACCCTTAGTGACTATTCAACTCCAAACTCGCAGAAAACCGAATAAATGAAGGGTAAATTTGGAAGTTCAGAAATAATTAAGGGGCAACTTTTGAAGGAAACAAAGTACAATAAGGGCCTCTTTTGGCCGGACCCCTCTAATTATGTCCAAATTGTTGCCGGAAAAAAATAGGGTCCAAATTGTAAACTTTGAAACATGAGAGTCAAGATTGTAAATACCACAAAAAAACAGGGTCGAAAAAGCAAAAAACCCTAGTTAGTTATATATGATTTTGCAAACTTCTACTTGGGATTTCATCTCATAACGAAGAATGGGTGAAATGGACACAATCACACAAATTAATGCAATCTTGACATAAATTAAAATGAAATATTTGGTGACGAAAGAGGGGTGACGAAGGGAGAGGGTGGGGGGCACAACCGACAACTCCGAAAATACTTAAGACATATATTTCATCGGGAGCTCCATTATGTGCACCTGAACTACACAACTCTTTATCTTCTCCCTCATATGGCAAGTTAGCAAGATATTACTGTATCAGGGATTGTGCTAGGTCCTGACTCCTGACTCTAGTTGCTTGAAGAAATATGTTTCCTTTTTTTTTTACAAATCAAGGGATGATGAACAAAAAAAAACAATAGAGAGAGAGAGAGTACAGAGACCACATCAACATGATTTCATCATGATCGGAGAAGAAAGAAATGTGGTTTCTATGAACTGTTTTCTAGAACAAAGGAGGAATAACCAATAACTTCTCAAATCATATACCAAACATGATGATGAAACATTAGGTTAGATCTAGTAATTTTTAAGAGTTGCCTTGACAAATTGGGAGCAACGAGCTAGGGTTTGATACTTAAAGTTATGAGCCTATTCAGTATTCAGCCTATTATATGAAGTGGATTATGGCTAAGTGTGTAGAAACATCTTGTGCCATGCACAACTGCGCTGATTCACTTAATTGTGAGCTTAGTTGGTGGAAATTATCAAATTAGTCAAACTAAGAATTAATTGATTAATTTTAAAATACTGGAATCACGTCTTGGTTAATCAAAACAATGATATATATACTGAATTTTACTTTACAACTTGCATTTACACAAAACTTTCCTCCAACATATCCATTGGACTCCTAGACAATTATCCAACAATAGTGTCTCACCAATTAATCCTTGAGTTTTTATGTATATTGTAGCTCATGACATATGGATATTTATTTTCTGGACTTTTGAATTTCATTGTTTATTTTTTAAGCTTGAAGGTTTGTGGGCTAAATAAAAAGGCCAAAACTCTCTTAATCTAGTTGGATTTTTGGTTGTTATTGCCTATTATTTCCTATTTGCAAATCGTCTTCCTTATAGAATAGTTATAGTTATGGACACTTTGTAATGGCCATTATGTGGTCATCTATCCTATAATTGCTTTTGTAATTTAACTATGTTTTGCCTTTTGGACCCAAATTTTCGGCTACTCCCAAGGAACTGTGGGAGGAACTGTAGGGTGCTTAGGGCTCTAAGCAGCTCCGGCATAAATACGAGAAGTGGGTTATCGCTTCAATATTTGTTAAACTTAATCCTGAAATTCAATGTGAATCGAGAGACAAATTCAAACATGGGAACAAAAAGGACAATAGAACGCAAGTCTTTTTTATTCAACACACAAACTTTCAGTTCTAAAAAATAAACATTGAAAACCAAGGATTTAGAAAATGAATGTACACCTTACAAGATTAAAAATGCCAAAAAATAAAAATCGTTATTCCTTCGCCTGTTTCAAGTTTAAAACTACTCTTTGGTTGTGGTCGATCAGTCAAGTTTAAAACTACTCTTATATGAAGGTGAATCTTATAAGGATGAAGCTATTCAAAATGATGCATTTTAGGGTAACACATTTATTAAGGCCCTGTTCGATAACAGTATTTAAAGTAGTTTATAGCGTCTTGACCGGTCAAAGAAGTTATTTCATAAAATTTTAAGTGTTGGGTAAACGAATGTTTAGTATTCGCAAGCGAAAATGATAAATATCTTGAGCCAAGACACAACTTGGGTATCTTGTTTTTATATAAAACCTATATATTTGTAAATTAAATTGAAAAAAAGTTACATGATTGATTTCGATCTATAATTGTAATAATACATATAAATGTTATAAAATCACACTTTTATCTATAATTTTTAAAATTTACAAAAAATATGTCTAAAATATATCTAACAGATGAGGTTTATTTAATTTGTTAGGATGTAAATTTTAACTGTTGGCATAGCCAACACATTCCAAACTTCTTCTAATTGATAATTATTAGTAATTGTCAAAAAATTTTGGAGTTAAAATTATAATAAATATTAATCCATCCGTTCCATATTAACTGTCGTCTTTAGAAATTGTATAGTCAAATTTAAAAAATTTTGACCATAGATTTCTCAATATATACAATGAGTTGCTATATAAAATTATCACCACTAGATTCATAACGAAAAATAATTTCACAAAAGTATAATATTGCAATTGTTAATAACATACTATGCAAGAAATTATCAATTAAATAATGATATTGGAGACCGCGAAAGTCAAAAGTATAACAATTAAAATGGAACGGAGAGAGTAATTTCATAAGGAGCAAAATACTTAAACAATGTTTTACCCCAACACACATTAGCAAATAGCATTTTAGTTAGGGTTTTGCAAAGTTTTGTTTACTAACTCTTTCCAATCCAACCAATCCAATCCAAACTTTACAAAATTCCCAAAAAAAAAATTCTCTCTAAAAACACAATTCTCCAAAAAAAGCATCATAACTTATCAAATTCAATCCAATAAAACGTTTAAGATGTAAAACAACGTTGGGTAATTAGTATACCAAAAACACCCTCTGCTCATTATACCATCTTCACTGCAAATGAATATTTTACGTTTGTAGCTTCATCTTCTGGAATTAATCCACAGCTAGCCAATGACTAAAACAAGGAATTAGGAGAGGCCTTCTCAAGAAGTGATGCACAGAAAATGTAATGTGCTGTGATTACTTCTGGTACTGTATTTTTTTTGGGACTTAAACATACTTTTGAGTTTATAATTACCTAATCTCAAAAAGAGGGCTTATAATTACATCTTTCAATAAAGATTACTAATAGCAATAATAATGATAAGTAATAATAATCATAAATAAGAAGAAGGGGAATAACAGTAATAATAATAATAACAACATTAATAACAGCAGCAGTAATAGTAATACCAACAATAATTAAGCTCTGTTCTTTTATACGGATGGTTGCGGTATGGTAATGGTACAACGCGGTGAAATTTGAAAGAGTGGTGAGTTGTGTTGAGTTGTGGTGAAAGTTGTGGCAGGTGGAGTAGGTTAAGAGAGACAATGTGAAAAGTAGAGGAGAAAAATGAGGAGAGAAAAAAAGAAAAGATATATTGGTAATGATTGTGGTGCGGTGTCGTGAACTGTAGTAGAAAATCAAAGAGTGCGGTGCGATGTGGTACTGCACCGCAACCTAACGCATAAAAAAGGGTTGTTATAATAATCATATCTTGTACCAAAAAAAGCAGTTATGTCCCTTTTTCGTCATTTTACTATTATTGGCTGCTTTAACCTCTAATTTTACTGAACATGATGTTTATAAACAACTACTTTAGCAATTATCAGCTATCCGCTAACACATAACAGCTATCCACTCCCGGTAAAGCTATATATACGATACCCAAATAGCTATCTGTTACCCAATCAACTCTTTTTGCCAAACAAGGAAGTGTGTTACCTTAATGTAAAAACTATATTATCATATATTAAATTGAAAAAAGTTGGTATTAGATACTAATAATACAAACTATTTTCTTGGACACTAGCAGTACCAACTATCGATATATTTCCCTCCAATAGTCCACCTTCGAATTGTTATAGTTTTAACTCATCGAAAAGATGATGTGGCTTCATAATGTGTGACGTGGAAAGCGGAGCATGGGTAGAAAATGTTGATGTGGACACTAACATGCCTTCCATGTCACACATTATGGAGCCACATCATCTTTCCGATGAATTAAAATCATAACAACTCGACAGTGTACTGTTGAAAGAAAATAGGTCGATAGTTGGTGCTGCTAGTGTCCAAGAAAACAGTTTGTATTATTAGTATCCAATACCCACAAACTCGGTATTACTGACGTTCAAAAACCCTATATCTAAATGGTATAAAATTACACTTTTATCTATATTTTTTAAAACTTACAAAAAATGTGTCTAGAAAATATACCCAACTGATGGAATTCATTCATTAGGATGTCAATTTTAATTTTTTGACGTAACCAACAAATTTCAAGCTTCTTATAATTGATAATTAATAATATCTCTAAAAAAAATTAGGGTTAAAAATGATAATAAATGTTAATTTTCCCCCAAGACGCGCATCATCCCTCTTTAAAAAATGTTTATATACTCTAATTTGAAGTAAAAAGACACTTAAAAACATCTTGGGGTAAAACCCATCCTAATCCAAAAGTATTTCATCTTGTAAATTCTTTGTAAGACATTTCTTTAACTCCAGCCAAAATATGCAGCATTCAACATTTAAGACTCCCAACAGTAAACTTTTAATCCGCCATAATAATATTGATGGGGATCTTCACGGGTAGGAAACAGTAATAGAGCAAATATGCTAACCAAATTCATTTCATATACCAAAATAAAATAAAAAGAATTATCTCGATTTGAAAAATATCATTTTTCTTTTAGCTCGATTTCTTGGCTAGATTTTATCAATCAGTGAAGCGAAATAAACTAGCTAGAAGTCCAAAAATTGGAGGATTTGCTTTTATACAAGGGATTAGGGTTGGGGACCAAAAATGAAGAGGGGTTGGGGTCTCCGGAAAGGCAAAAGAATGAATATAGGAATCAAGAAAATAAATTTTCTAACATGCTCTTTAGAGCTTGCTATGTGAAATTCTGCCAAAAGAATATATATATATATATATATATATATATATATATATATATATATATATATATATATATATAACAGTTTAAAACATGTTGGTTTTTTATTATGCATTTTTCATACAACTTTCGATATTCTTGACATACTTGATTTTTTTAATTATTTAGGTCAAAATATAAGGCACAATTTCGACCATAAATCTTATCTACATAATATCTGTGATCAAAATTCAAAGCTCATGACGATAATGCTTAAATATACGTAGTGTTCCTCTTTAGAAACTCATCATAAAATCCAACCCCAAATCATTCTTACAGCAAATAATTACTTGTTTATTTTTCAATTTAATTAAAGATTCTACCAAAAAAGAAGAGGCAAAACTGCAAATGGATTTGACAACTGATGAAATTAGGAAGCACTAGAAAACCCATCAGTTATTTGTTGAACTTAAACAAGATCTCTTGTTTACCCGCAAATGAAAACCAAGTTTCTTTCATCTCCTTTGGAATCTTAAATCCATCACCAAGAAAAATAAACAAAAAATCGAAAAGGATAGAACTAGATCAGATCTAAGTTCAACCCAGGGGAAATAAGGGTGAAAATGTTTCCATTTTTGGCAAGTACAGATATAAATATACGTAGAACCAAGCAAAAACCCAGATCTAGAAAACATTGTCTAACGAGAAAGTAGAGAAAAAATAAGTTAAGTTAAATTAAAAAGGTGATATAATTACCTTGGTCCACTGCAAAACTCATAGAGCTTGCCTCTGTTGGAGAAGATGATGAGGGCAACTTCAGCATCACAAAGCACAGACAGCTCATAAGCTTTCTTCAACAACCCATTTCTCCTCTTTGCAAATGTCACCTGCCTGTTAATTTTGTTTTCTATCCTCTTCAACTCTACTCTTCCTCTTCCCATGATTATTATTCTTAATTATTTTTTTCCCCCAAAAACAAAAACCTAACTTTTTAATTTCTTTGTTTTTTTTTTTTTGAAGTACCCTTATAGAAAAAGAAATAATCTTTCTTTATCTTGGGTTTCTGGGTTGCTTTGTTTGAACACGCTCTCCTCGTTTCAGAGCTTGTGTAGCTGCTGTGTTGTTTGCTAAATTTTTGACCTAAATTTGTGAAAGACGTACTTATGATGGGGTTGGAAACCCTAAAGAAGCTAATGAGAGAGAGAGAGAGAGAGAGAGAGAAGACGAAGGAAATGGGGGCAGAGAGAGAATTAAAGTTGAGCTGGTTTTTGATTGGCTAACACAAAGATTGAACGGAGAGTTTTGCTGGGTTAGGGTTGGTGGTGGGTCTATCTTCATTATTTACATGTTCTTTATTACCATCAAATATTTCTCACCGCCTAAAATTTGATGCTGCTATTTTATTTTTATTTTATTTTTTGAAAATTAAATAGCTTTGTGTAAGATGAGCTTGATATAAAATCTAAATGCTTATATATTATTTTAAAAAAAATATATGATTGATTTGTATCCCTATAATATTACATATAAATTTTATACAATTATAGTTTTATGCATATTGTTTAAAATTTATACAAACAATTGCATAGAATATGTCTAACAGATAGGGTTTCAATTAATAACCCCCCAGTATCCTCCTTTTTGTAAAAATAATTATTAGACCCACATAATTTCAAATAAGATTTCCAAGTACAAATCTTTTTTTGCTATAATAATTTTTAGATGACATTTAAGTTTTTAAATTTATACATCAGCCTATACATTGATTAATATGCCTTGTTTAATAATTTATTTTTCGTCTTTAAGTAGACTGGATTAGTGACTGCAATCTCATCAATCAGGTAGGAAATGAACATATTTGTATTATGATATATTGATCTAAGGTTGGTGAGGCTAAGATTAATTCTATGTAAACTAGAAGTTGAATTGTCAAGGGACAGTAGATGCCCAACATAACTAGATTCAGTTATCGATTTAAACTCTCTAATTAATATAATTATTTTTATAAGTAATAGATTATGATGACTAGTACTATTAAATTCGTAATGAAAATTTGAGTGTTTATTTTAACCTATTTGCTTAATAGCACTAAAAACTCTATTTTTGCAAAAAAAGTCCTTGTTTCAATCCCTTTCCTATATATGTAAAAGTTAATATCCCGACCTTTTAATAAATCTATAAAAATAGGGGGTCCTCGTAATTATTTACACATAATTTCAAAATTAGTTAACAAAATATTAGATCCTTCAAATCAATTTCCCAAAAAAAGGTACTTTCTAATCAATTTTTGATAAAGTTCATTAAATTAGCGTGTCATTTGTAATTATTGGCTTAAAGTTAAGAGCACGTACAATGTCTTTACGATTAATAATTAATAGTATCTATAAAAAAAGTGTATTAATTATAAAAATTATTAATTTCACGAAAAGTAAAATATATACTTTAACAATATGTTAAAGTAAAACACTTAAACAATATCTTAATTCAGTGGTCATCATATTCTTTGGGTGGTAAAATAAGTGCAACGTAAAGTAAAAATAAAGTTAAATTGTATGTAGGGTAATATAAATAAAACAATTGATGTAGCTAAATAAATATTGGATTACCTATTTTTTATAATTTTTAAATATTTTATGAGTGAATAAAAGATTTTAAATATATATTATATAAAACAAGTTGAATATAAAAAGTAAAGTTGAAATTAAATAAGATGAAATAGAGTAAGAATAGCATTCTACCAATCACCCTTTCTTTTGACCACGTGCAGGTAGCAACTTTTACCGTGGCCATGCCAAGCCCAGGGGAGGAGCATGACTGCATGAGGGTCAACTCTACGATGTGATTGAAATAAATCGAATATTGAAAAACCATTTTTTAAGGTTTTTACCAAAATGTTTGTGTTAAATGAAAAGAAAATTTTCAGCAAGTTATCATGTATGAAAAGAAAGGTGTTATAAGTTTTCTTTTTTATTTATTTTCTTCTACTCAGCATTTTTTGAGAGTACTAAATACTCCCTCTGTTTTTCGTTTGTTGTTATTTATGTTTTCCGATGTCCATTTTCAATCAAAAAAATTCATATAATATTTTTATAAAAAACACAATATTATACTTTTTCAATAGTTTTTTTTGTTACGAATCTAATAATATCCAATTTGTTTGTTGAATCATTATACATATTAAAATATTAGTGGCTATAGTTTTTTACATAATTACCTAAGTGACACATAGATAAACACAGAGGAAATACTAACTAGTAATCTCATTTGCAACCGTTTAACATAATTACAAATTTGTGACTAATAATATACTGTAATTATATTAACTCATAATTCATATATCTCATTTTGTGCAATTTTAATATTGAAAGAACCCTAGAGGGGGTAGATAGAGTTGTATAAAAATCCTGCACTTAATCAACACAAAAGGGTTAATAGCACTTTTATAAACTGAATAATACTTCTTTATTGATTGAATTTAAAGTGCTAAAACAAGAGGAGGTTACAACTTGACTCTATTGAGGATCGTGAGGTCCTCAACAAGCTTACAGGAGCAGAAGGCTTCACAGATGTCTTCTGCATTTGAGGCCTCACAGAAGAGGCGATTTCAAAGGGGAAACACTCTTAAAGCAAGAACCCTTTCTCACTTTAAACACACAACCTTAGAGGTCATCACCAGAGACACTTTCTGGTTACTAACTCACCACGATTCTTTGTGGTTACAAACTTAGAATATTTTCACTCAAATTTTTTTTTTTTTTTACAAAGGTAAGCAAAGAGGACAACAGGCTATCGACGTCTTCTCACAAGCAATCGGCCTGTCCTATCCAACTCGACAAGTTGGTGTAAAATAGGATTATTTAGAATAGTGTAAAACCCCGAAAAATTCAAAGATGTTGACCATGACGTCGTTAGTAAATTAGGTTTGACTTCGTTATTTATTATTATTCGTTTGTGTTTATTTTTGCTAACACTTGAGCTCGTAGGATCGTGAGAGACTAACAAGGGTATAACGGTAATTTCGTGGGTTTATTATTATTAGTTTTACCTTATTATTATTAGTATTATTATTATTTTGTTTATTAAAAACTTGTTAAATATGTGAATATTAATTGTTATGTGGTTAGTATTAATAGTATTATTATTAGTATTACTTATAATTCCTTAAATCTGATTATTAGTTTAATGGGTTGGGTTAGGAATAGGATTAGTTATTTGGGCCTAAATTGGTTGATAATATAAAAACTCTCTCCCCCTCTCAAACCCTAAACCCTAATCTCTCTCTAAACCCTAACCCTAGCCCATCCCTCTCTCCCATCTCTCTCCCTCTGCAACCGCCACCCAGCAGCCGCCGCCCTCCGCCGCATCGTCCACCGCGTGTCGCCGAAAACCACCGCAACTCTTCTTCTTCTCTCTCTTTTCCCTCTTTCTTCCTCTCGATCTCCCTACCTCTCGTGCCCAGACGACCACCGCCCAGCCACCTTCACTCCACCGTCACACCGCCGCCCTTGTCGTCGGTCTTCGCCGCCTCTGGGACACCGCCGCATCGCCGGTAACCACCGTGCCTTCCTTCTTCTTCCTTTTTTTTTCTTTTTTTCTCTCCTTGCGCTAACTTCGCTGCTCCGTCACCATCGTCGCCGGCCACCGCGACCTTTGGTGTCGCTGTCACTGCCTGACCACCAGGCGACCCTCGCGCTGCCGCCCAACGTCACCGGAGCCATCGGAATGCCACCGGATCGAGGAACCCCCGCCTGCATCGCTCGATCTGCATCACCGCGCGCCCGCCACGCGCTCGACACCCGACGTCGACCACCTCCTCGCCGCCGCCTCTGGCTGTCGCCGCCTCGACCGTCGCACCACCCCCCAGCCTGCCCTGCAACCCTACGTAAAAACCCTAAAACCCTAACCCTAACTAACTGTTGATATATCTTTCTTTTTCCTTTTCTTTTCTTGTTTTAATTTCATAAACCTGATTTATATATATTTGTAGTGTTATAATTTATGATTATAATTTCTGTAATTTTTGTAATTAGGGGAAATTATTTGTAATTTTATTCTTGTTGTAGTTATGTGTAAATTGTTAATTGTTATGTGTAATTTGTAATTATAATTAGTATTAGGGTTGTAATAGTTGAATCGGTTAGGGTTGAATCGTTTATTGTATTTTTAACCTATAAATTATGTTATGTTTTAGACCGCAATATTATTGTATGCACGAAATTGGAAGTTAAAACCCTAGGTTAAATTCTTGTTAAGAAGATTGGGTTGTTTTAATTATTAAAAGTTCAATCCTTGTTAGTAATCCTTGATTAAATCTTAGTTCTTGAAAATAAATTAGAGTTCTTGTTTTGGTTAGGTTACAATTGCATGTTCTTTAAATTCTTTCTTGTTTCTTGATTAAAGAAAACAGAATGTTTAACCACCTTCAATGTTTCTTGAAATTCTTGTTTCTTTTTGTTATAACTTACTTGTAAATAATCCATGTTTTAATCTTTAAAATCTTGGTCAAGTAATTTATGTTTTAGGTAATTATATTTCTTTTATGACTTTAGGGTTGATTAAAATTTATTAAAGTGTCTTTCATGTTTTCTAAATAAGGTTTAATACTACAAGCTTAATTGTTGGACCTAAGTTAAGTTGGACTTCATATCTTAGACCCTAGCTACTGTTTCGAGTCCAAATTAGAACCCCGAGATCAATTGGTAAAAGTTAGAACCGAAATAACAAATTAATTAAGAACCGGTAACAGGACAGTTTTGTTAGTGTCTAAAGATCGGGTTGCCACGATTAGTATAGTTGCCTTTTGACTGAGCCCTTTTTACTGGAGGTTCCCTTGGATGTTAGGAACCATAAACATTTTACGGATCGAACGTTTGATTTGTATAGCCCGAGTTATAACCATTTTACCAGAACCTGTCAGATCTGGACCATTTGTGAAGATGGATATTTTTAGAGTCCTTCGAGACTGATTTGGGCTTAGCCATCAACATCGAAGTTTTAGTAGACATCCCGAGGTTTTCGAAAAGTCCAAAACCAGACCCATAAGATGTCGGGAAGTCGAGTTGTGACCCGTTTTATGTGAACGTTATAATCTGTCCTCTGTTTGCTTTTATTTATGAAAATTGTTGAGTAAATTTTATGTGTGAACTTGTTCCTTGAATGTGTTAAGTGTAAATCATAAATGATAGGAACATAAGTGTTCCTAGGGGATGAGTTAGGTAGTTGATAGTTAATACTAACTTCGTTAGAACGCGTTTTGATTAGATAATTATTCTTATTCTAGGCCTGAGTTAGTGCGTGACGATAGTGAGCTCAAGTGTGTTCTCCTTATTCTTTGTCATTGTGACGTTATTCAGGTAATTGTCTATGCTCTAATCCCCACCGGGATGCTCTTTAAATGTGTTTTAATGTTTTCTAATCTGTTTTGATAATTGTATCCCGAAAGGGGACTTTTGTGGAATTATGACCGTCTGTTTTGGATAACTGTTTGTAATTGTTGTACCTTGTTTTATGAGTGGAGAAATTGAGACGATCTTTTATAAGTGGTTTTATTATTGATTTTGATAATCTGGGTTGGGTTTGACTTGAGAGTTGTGAGATGAGTTTGAATAATGAATTAATAATTCAAAGTGGAAACATTAAGCGGGTTGTTGATTTGATGCCTTTGACAGGCTAATGTTTTGCGGGTGATAACCCCGAGATCAGGATTCGATGCCTGTATGGGTTATGTGCCAGGAGATCAGGGTTTCATCCCTGATATAGGATAGATGTTATGATGCCTTTGGTGGGCGATTGTTTGATGCCTTTGAGAGGCTAATGTTTATGCGGGTGATAACCCTGAGACCAGGATTTGATGCTTATATGGGTTATGTGCCAGGAGATCAGGGCTTCATCCCTGATATAGGATAGTTGTTTGATGCCTTTACAGAACTCAAGGGGTAATAATGGTGGAAATAATGGAAACAATGGGAATAACGGGAATTGGAGAGCCCCGCAGACAACATATCAAAATCGGGGAGGCTATAATGGGAACCAAAGGGCACAACAACAAAACCGGGATGGTTCCGGTGGAAATCGAAACAACCAAGGGAGGCCAGCAAACCCGCCTCGACCGCAACAACAACCACCGCGCAACGCAGGAGGACGAGTATATGTAATGAGGAAAGAAGAGGCTGAGAATGAAGCAGACGTTGTGACGGGTACCTTCTCTCTCCACCTCTACAATATCTCTGTTTTGTTTGATTCTGGTGCTAGTCATTCTCTTGTTGGACGAGCTATAGTAGAGAAGGCTAAGATGAAACCCTCGGAGAATAGTAAGCCTATGTCGGTAGCCCTACCTACTGGGGATACCATTAGTTGTGGAGAGTTATATGGTGGATGTCCTATAGTGATAGCAGGACAGGAGTTTGAGGCCGACCTTTATATGTTTGACCTAATGGAGTTCGACGTTATTTTGGGGATGGACTGGTTAGCAAAATATAGAGCCCAGATAGATTGTTATAAGCAAAAGGTGACCTTAATGGGACCGAACGGAAGGAAGGTAGTGCATTGGAGTGATAGGCATCTTGAGAGTGTGAGGATCATCTCTGCTCTCAAGGCTCAGAAGTTGTTGGGTCAAGGTTGTGAAGGGTTTCTGTGCAACGTAATCGACACCAAGGCGGAGGAGCTTACGATTGAGAATATCCCGGTAGTGCGGGAGTATTCTGATGTATTTCCCGAGGAGATTCCGGGTCTGTCTCCAATTAGGGAGGTAGATTTCTGCATCGATTTGGAGCCCGGGGCCGCACCTGTTTCAAAAGCCCCATATCGCATGGCGCCCGCAGAGCTTAAGGAGTTGAAGACTCAGCTGGACGAGCTGCTAGAAAAGGGATATATACAACCCAGCACGTCACCATGGGGAGCACCTGTAATGTTCGTGAAGAAGAAAGATGGTAGCATGAGGTTGTGCATCGATTACCGGGAGTTGAACAAGATTACCGTCAAGAATCGTTACCCTCTACCTCGTATTGATGATCTTTTCGATCAGTTGCGAGGAGCAACAACGTTTTCTAAGATAAACCTGAGGTCGTGTTATCACCAGTTAAAAATTCGCGAAGAAGATATCTCTAAAACCGCATTCCCAACTCGGTATGGCCATTATGAGTTCGTGGTAATGCCTTTTGGGCTTACAAATGCCCCAGCCGCCTTCATGGATTTGATGAACAGAGTGTTCGAGCCGTTCCTGGATAAGTTTGTAGTGGTGTTCATCGACGACATATTGGTATATTCAGGAACACGAGAGGAGCATGCGAATCATCTTAGAGAAGTATTGACGACTCTACGGAGCAACAAGCTTTATGCGAAGCTTAAGAAGTGCGAGTTTTGGTTGGAACAAGTAGCTTTCTTAGGACATGTGGTGTCCAAGGAAGGAGTAGCAGTAGACCCTCAAAAGGTGGAGGCCATCACCAAGTGGCCGACACCGACGAATGCCACGGAGGTTAGGAGTTTTCTAGGCTTGGCAGGGTATTATAGGAAGTTTGTGCAAGATTTCTCGAAAATCGTCACCCCGTTGACCAATTTGACTCGGAAGTCAATAAAGTTCGCATGGTCGGAAAAATGTGAGCAAGCATTCCAGGAGTTGAAGAAGAGGCTTACCTCAGCCCCTATTCTTGCTTTACCTCAAGGGAACGAAGATTTTGTTATCTACAGCGACGTATCACATGGTGGATTGGGTTGTGTGCTCATGCAGGATGGAAAGGTGATTGCATATGCATCCAGGCAACTGAAGACGCATGAGAAGAATTACCCCACTCATGATCTGGAGTTGGCAGCAGTGGCTTTTGCGCTTAAGATTTGGAGGCATTATCTTTATGGAGTACACTGCGAGATATTCACAGATCATCAGAGTTTGAAGTACCTTTTCACACAGAAGGAGCTGAGCCTCAGGCAGACGAGATGGTTAGAGTTTCTGAAGGATTACGATGTGAATTTCCAATATCATCCCGGGAAGGCAAATGTAGTGGCTGATGCCCTGAGTAGAAGACCGTATCCTGCTATAAACCACTTGATGATGATGCCGCACGAGTTGTGCAAGGAGTTTAGGAGGATGGAGATTAACGTGGTGACACCTGGAAGGAAAGCTGTATTGAATGCCATGGAGTTGCAACCTACCCTTATGGAAGAGATCAAGAGGACCCAAGAGCTGGATTTGCAGCTTGTCAAGATACGGGAGGAAGTTTTGCAGGGGAAAGCCCCTGGTTTTGTGATTCACGAAGATGGTACATTACGGTTCCATAACCGCGTCTGTGTACCTAACATGGTGGAGTTAAAGAGGAAGATTTTAGAAGAAGGGCACAATACACCATATTCTGTACACCCAGGAGGAAATAAGCTTTACAAGGACCTGAAACAGATGTTCTGGTGGAGTAATATGAAACAAGAAGTGGCAGACTTTGTGGCAAAGTGCCTTACATGCCAGCGAGTCAAGGCAGAGCATCAACGACCAGCCGGACTTCTGCAACCGTTAGACGTCCCTGAGTGGAAACACAATGCAATATGGGTGATTGTAGATCGTTTGACCAAGTCAGCTCATTTCCTAGCCATCGCCAACAACTGGTCCCTAGATCAGTTAGCTCAAGCCTATGTAAGGGAGATTGTAAGGTTACACGGAGTACCCAGTTCTATAGTCTCAGACAGAGACACCAGATTCCAGTCTGGTTTTTGGAAAAAGTTACAAGAGGCGTTTGGTACAAAGCTCAAGTTCAGTACCGCATTTCACCCAGCTACAGATGGGCAGACAGAGAGAACCATCCAAACCCTCGAAGATATGCTGCGAGCATGCGCATTAGATTTCAAAGACTCGTGGGATGTCGAGTTGACTCTCATTGAGTTCTCATACAACAACAGTTACCATGCTAGTATAGGGATGTCACCCTTCGAAGCTTTGTATGGAAGGAGATGTAGAACTCCCCTATGTTGCCAGGACATCGATGAAGCTCTAACGATCGGACCGAACCTAATACAGGCCACTACTCAGAAGGTTCGGATCATTCAAGACAAGATGAAGGCAGCACAAAGTCGACAAAAGAGTTATGCTGACAGGAGGAGGAGACCTTTAGAGTTCGAAGTAGGGGAATACGTGTTTTTGCGGGTTTCACCCACGAAAGGAGTTATGAGATTCGGCCAGTCGGGGAAGTTGACACCAAGGTTTATCGGGCCATACCCAATCTTGGAACGCATCGGAGAAGTCGCCTACAAGTTACAGCTGCCAGGAGAACTTCCAAGAGTGCACAATGTTTTCCACGTATCACAACTCAGGAAATACGTTCCGGACCCGACTCATGTGATTGATCCTGAGCCGCTTCAACTACAAGAAGATCTGAGCTATGAAGAGCAACCGCTAGAGATATTGGACCGTAGGGAAAAGCAGCTTAGGAGGAAAGTAGTTCCCTTGGTAAAAGTACGATGGGCAAATCATGCTACCACGGAAGCAACCTGGGAAACAAAAGACGAAATGAGGAAGAAGTACCCTCACTTGTTCTAAGCTTAAGGCGCGTCAAGTTTCGGGGACGAAACTTCTTTTAAGAAGGTAATGATGTAAAACCTCGAGTTTTAGGAGGAATGAAACCGTTAGTTTCCTTTCCGGACCGTTAGGGTTAAGTTTAAGTTTCGAGGACGAAACTTCTTTTAAGAAGGTAATGATGTAAAACCCCGAAAAATCCAAAGATGTTGACCGTGACGTCGTTAGTAAATTAGGTTTGACTTCGTTATTTATTATTATTCGTTTGTGTTTATTTTTGCTAACACTTGAGCTCGTAGGATCGTGAGAGACTAACAAGGGTATATCGGTAATTTCGTGGGATTATTATTATTAGTTTTACCTTATTATTATTAGTATTATTATTATTTTGTTTATTAAAAACTTGTTAAATATGTGAATATTAATTGTTATGTGGTTAGTATTAATAGTATTATTATTAGTATTACTTATAATTCCTTAAATCTGATTATTAGTTTAATGGGTTGGGTTAGGTTAGGAATTGGATTAGTTATTTGGGCCTAAATTGGTTGATAATATAAAAACTCTCTCCCCCTCTCAAACCCTAAACCCTAATCTCTCTCTAAACCCTAACCCTAGCCCATCCGTCTCTCCCATCTCTCTCCCTCTGCAACCGCCACCCAACAGCTGCCGCCCTCCGCCGCGTCGTCCACCGGGTGTCGCCGGAAACCACCGCAACTCTTCTTTTTCTCTCTCTTTTCCCTCTTTCTTCCTCTCGATCTCCCTGCCTCTCGTGCCCAGACGACCACCACCCAGCCACCTTCACTCCACCGTCGCACCGCCGCCCTTGTCGTCGGTCTTCGCCGCCTCTGGGACACCGCCGCATCGCCGGTAACCATCGTGCCTTCCTTCTTCTTCCTTTTTTTTTCTTTTTTTTCTCTCCTTGCGCTAACTTTGCTGCTCCGCCACCATCGTCGCCGGCCACCGCGACCTTTGGTGTCGCCGTCGCTGCCTGACCACCAGGCGACCCTCGCGCTGCCGCCCAACGTCACCGGAGCCATCGGAAACAGCCGCCCAGATCGAGGAACCCCTGCTGCTGCTACTGTTCGATCTGCATCACCGTGCCCCGCCGCCGCCGCCTGACACCCGACGTCGACCACCTCCTCGTCGCCGCCTCGACCGTCGCACCACCCCCCAGCCTGCCCTGCAACCCTACGTAAAAACCCTAAAACCCTAACCCTAACTAACTGTTGATATATCTTTTCTTTTTCCTTTTCTTTTCTTGTTTTAATTTCAAAAACCTGATTTATATATATTTTTAGTGTTATAATTTATGATTATAATTTCTGTAATTTTTGTAATTAGGGGAAATTATTTGTAATTTTATTCTTGTTGTAGTTATGTGTAAATTGTTAATTGTTATGTGTAATTTGTAATTATAATTAGTATTAGGGTTGTAATAGTTGAATCGGTTAGGGTTGAATCGTTTATTGTATTTTTAACCTATAAATTATGTTATGTTTTAGACCGCAATATTATTGTATGCACGAAATCGGAAGTTAAAACCCTAGGTTAAATTCTTGTTAAGAAGATTGGGTTGTTTTAATTATTAAAAGTTCAATCCTAGTTAGTAATCCTTGATTAAATCTTGGTTCTTGAAAATAAATTAGAGTTCTTGTTTTGGTTAGGTTACAATTGCATGTTCTTTAAATTCTTTCTTGTTTCTTGATTAAAGAAAACCGAATGTTTAACCACCTTCAATGTTTCTTGAAATTCTTGTTTCTTTTTGTTATAACTTACTTGTAAATAATCCATGTTTTAATCTTTAAAATCTTTGTCAAGTAATTTATGTTTTAGGTAATTATATTTCTTTTATGACTTTAGGGTTGATTAAAATTTATTAAAGTGTCTTTCATGTTTTCTAAATAAGGCTTAATACTACAAGATTAATTGTTGGACCTAAGTTAAGTTGGACTTCATATCTTAGACCCTAGCTACTGTTTCGAGCTCAAATTAGAACCCCGAGACCGATTGGTAAAAGTTAGAACCGAAATAACAAATTAATTAAGAACCGGTAACAAGACAGTTTTGTTAGTGTCTAAAGATCGGGTTGCCACGATTAGTATAGTTGCCTTTTGACTAAGCCCTTTTTACTGGAGGTTTCCTTGGATGTTAGAAACCATAGAAATTTTACGGATCGAACGTTTGATTTGTATAGCCCGAGTTATAACCGTTTTACCAGAACCTGTCAGAACTGGACCATTTGTGAAGATGGGTATTTTTAGAGTCCTTCGGGACTGATTTGGGCTTAGCCATCATCATGGAAGTTTTAGTAGACATTCCGAGATTTCCGAAAAGTCCAGAACCAGACCCATAGAATGTCGGGAAGTTGAGTTGTAACCCGTTTTATGTGAACGTTATAATCTGTCCTCTGTTTGCTTTTATTTATGAAAATTGTTGAGTAAATTTTATGTGTGAACTTGTTCCTTGAATGTGTTAAGTGTAAATCATAAATGATAGGAACCTAAGTGTTCCTAGGGGATGGGTTAGGTAGTTGATAGTTAATACTAACTTCGTTAGAACGCGTTTTGATTAGATAATTATTCTTATTCTAGGCCCGAGTTAGTGTGTGACGATAGTGAGCTCAAGTGTGTTCTCCTTATTGCTGTACTGTGACGTTATTCAGGTAATTGTCTATGCTCTAATCCCCACCGGGATGCTCTTTAAATGTGTTTTAATGTTTTCTAATCTGTTTTGATAATTGCATCCTGAAAGGGGATTTTTGTGGAATTATGACCGTCTGTTTTGGATAACTGTTTGTAATTGATGTACCTTGTTTTATGAGTGGAGAAATTGAGATGGTCTTTTATAAGTGGTTTTATTATTGATTTTGATAATCTGGGTTGGGTTTGACTTGAGAGTTGTGAGATGAGTTTGAATAATGAATTAATAATTCAAAGTGGAAACATTAAGCGGGTTGTTGATTTGATGCCTTTGACAGGCTAATGTTTTGCGGGTGATAACCCCGAGATCGTGGTCGATGCTGTATGGGTTATGTGCGAGATCGAGTTTCATCCCTGATATAGGATAGATGTTATGATGCCTTTGGTGGGCGATTGTTTGATGCCTTTGAGAGGCTAATGTTTATGCGGGTGATAACCCTGAGACCAGGATTTGATGCTTGAATGGGTTATGTGCCAGGAGATCAGGGCTTCATCCCTGATATAGGATAGTTGTTTGATGCCTTTGGTAGGCAATGTTCTTTATGGGATTGATATCCCGCCCGCAAATTAAAATATGAATTGGATGGGTTGAGGAAACAGTATGGGATTAAAGGTTTGTAAAACGTTTGATTCGATCCTTCTCCCCAAAATGAATTGAAATGAACTTAAACTATTTTTAAACGTTAGGGGTAGACATTATTGAGATTTCCCCCTCATTTTTGAAATGTTTTGTTTTCAGGATAAGATCTAAATGCTGGGGACGGGAATTAGAAGTGAGGACGACGAGTCTAGAAGTCCTTGAATCTTTTATATTGTTTTTGTTATGAAATCTTAAAGTTTTGTTTTGAGTTGTTAGTAGTTACCGTTAGCAGACAGTTGTGTTTTCCTTTCTCGCCTTGTGTTCCTTCGGGGATACGGCAGTGACGCCCAAACTAAATTTGAAGTCTTCCGCTAAGTTTTGTCTGTTAACGTTAGTTTGACTTTGACTTTTTATAATTGAATTTCCGGGGCGTTACAAATAGTCTCACTACCCGCTGCCCCATGGATATGACCTTGATTAGCTAACCAGTCAGTCGGCAGCTGCATTTGCTTCTCTGAAAATATGTGAGATTTTTACTGCTTGGAAATGTTGAAGGATCTTTTGAGCATCTTGAATAATACCTTTGATTTGCCAAGGACTTGAATAGTTACCCTTTAACAATTGAATAACCACCATATTGTCTCCTTCGATAATAATATTCTGGAAACCTGCTTTTGCCGCCTCTACAAGACCATCACGAAGAGCTCTCGCTGCTGCTACTAGATTTGGCGCGTCTCCATAATAAGCCGCTCCACCTCTTAGAACAGCGCCCCTCCAATCACGAACGATGAAACCCCCCGCTGCCGAATTAGACGATTGGGAGCCGTTGAAATTTAGTTTGACAGCTCCCACCGGGGGGGTATACCAACGAACCAAGGAGTGAGAATTGGTATACCCCTCTACAAGGCTGCTACCCTAATCTTCTACCTTGGAATTATTTTCACTCAAATATTCCTGCAACTCAGAATTTGCTAACTCAAATTCCTACACTAATTTTCTTGCTTGGAAATCTCTTTTGTTCATGGAAGAGGTTGATAGAATATATACTTGAGGGCTTCAATTCAGCAACGTCCACTTTCCTTTAGAGAGGATTGTTTCATTTCTTGGATTATTCTTCAATCTTCCATGTGATTTGCAATCTCCACGATTTGCTTCCTTTCCTTTAGTATATGAAATGGAAATATTAGTTGTTATTATATCAACTCAAAAAAAAAAAATGTGTGTAGACAGTGTTTTGTTGTGTAGTTTCATCTAGTACATCATCTATTCAAGAATTTGTTGTTTGTCAATGTTATATGTTTCATCCAATCTGATTTTTTCTTAATTTTTCATCATTGTTAAGATTAATATATTTTGGAAAATTAATGAAATTAAACATTGTATATTTCTTTTTCACAGAGTAGTAGATAGCAACGATTTTTAAATTTTTGATCAATTAGAACTAATCTCTCTATATTATAAAATTTAACAATAATAACTATTACATCCCGTTCCCATATACCTTACTTGAACAGGATTATAAAGTATTGATTTAATTTTAGTTTGATTATAATTTGGAAAAACACATATTATATATTAAGATCAATGCTACTTTTTTTTTTCTAAATTAGTTAAACTAAGTAAATCTATGAATGATTTGTACCAATTATATGTGCATTTTTATTTGCTTAATTAAATACAATTACTTCAAATTAATATCTACATGATATATATATATATATATATATATATATATATATATATATATATATATATATATATATTTTGCACTATCATATTTAAAAATAGAAAATCAGTTCAAAGAAGTTCCAGCTTGAAAGATGCGTGGCCAAAAAGTTTTTTTTTAAAAAAAAAATTCCTTGCGACAGAAAATTCCGTCGTCGCAAGGATTTTTTATTATTTTTTAAAATTTTCGGGAGTCTGTGCGACGGAATTGATTTCCGTCGCAAGGTTCGTCGCAAATTCCGTCTCAAGGTCCGTCGCAAGGCCCTTGCGACGAGGCAAAATGAGAAATTTCGTCGCTGCTTTGTAATTTTCCGTCGCAATTTCCGTCGCAATATGGCAAGTTTTTAGTAGTGTGAGACTTTGAACGTGGTTAGTAAGGTGCTTGATTCTTTCTATCAAGGACTTAGACTATATA
This sequence comes from Portulaca oleracea, assembly GCA_029582165.1. Lineage (NCBI taxonomy): Eukaryota > Viridiplantae > Streptophyta > Magnoliopsida > Caryophyllales > Portulacaceae > Portulaca > Portulaca oleracea. The sequence continues at coordinate 18,738,152 of CM055873.1, forward strand.
AAAAGATGCATACACTTATGAGAAAGATGTAATGGTGAAAGATTAAGGAGATCATCAATGTTTACCTCATATTGAGATGAGGACGCTTTTGGATCCTCATTCAATTGAGTCATCAGACAAACATTTGTAACCTCTTCAACATCACTGTTACCGTCTCTTAAATCACTATCACTCCAGGTTGCAAGCATTGCCTTACGATGTTGTTGTTTGGGCCTCATGTTTCTTCTGTCCTTGTTCTTTCTGGCATGAGGGCAGTCTTTGACTAGGTGCTCTGAGCTGTCACAACCATAACAAGTAAATGGGTCAAATTCCTCTTTTATAAAAGACTTACCTCTTGCCTTTTTACTTTGTCCATCTTTGAGGTAGCCTCTAAAGGTTGGATTTTTCTTATATAACTTTCTGAACCCTCTTGCTAGCATCGCCATTGTTTCTTCTTCATCTTCATCTGACTCACTATCAGAGTCACGTGTTGCTTTGAGGGCAATTCCTTTTGGTTCTGTGAGGTTACTCAATTGGATCTCATGAGCTAATAACTTCCCAATAAGTTCTTCAAGTTTGAGGGCCTTGAGATCTTGAGCTTCTGCAGTGGTTGTGACTTTTGGACCCCATTTTCTTCTTGGTAGACATCGGAGGACCTTTCTGACTTGTTCCTCATTTGGGTAGGTTTTTCCTAGTGATATGAGGTGGTTGGTGATGCTGCTGAATCTTTTGAACATCTTTTCAATAGTCTCATTTTCTCCCATTCTTAAGGCCTCATACTTTTGGACAAGGATATCTACTTTGGTGTCCTTGACTTGACTTGTGCCTTCATATGAGGTTATCAAATAATCCCAAACCTGTTTCGCAGTTTCATAGTTAGATACACGTTCAAAATCATTTGAATTTAAACTAAAATAGATCAAGTTTAGGGCATGAGTATTTTTTCTCAATGGCTCCAACTCTTTATTGGTTATTTCAGATACTTTCTTTAGGACATCTTGACCAGCACTGTTCTTCTTCGTGGGATTAGGATAATCTCCCTCGATAACTACAGTCCAGAGGTCCTCATCTTGGTCCTTGAGGAAGACCACCATTTGTCTTTTCCATGAACTATAGTTTTCTCCAGTGAGTAGTGGAGATATTGTCCATGAGCGTCCTTGAAGAGCTTCATTTGTGTTTATAGCGGCCATGATCTTTTCCACGAGTGGTTAAACTCTTGAAATTGTGGACCCGTTCTAATACCAATTGAAATAACCCTATAGGAGCGGTCAATATGGTTGTATAAAACTTCTGTACTTAATCAACACAAAAGGGTTAATAGCACTTTTATAAACTGAATAATACTTATTTATTGATTGAATTTAAAGTGCTAAAACAGGAGGAGGTTACAACTCGGCTCTATTGAGGATCGTGAGGTCCTCAACAAGCTTACAGGAGCAGAAGACTTCACAGATGTTTTCTGCACTTGCGGCCTCACAGAAGAGGCGATTTCAAAGGGGAAACACTCTTAAAGAAAGAACACCTTTCTCACTTTAAACACACGATCATAGAGGTTCTCACCAGAAACACTTTCTGGTTACTAACTCATCACGATTCTTTGTGGCTACAAACTCAGAATATTTTCACTCAAATATTCCTACAACTCATAATTTGCTAACTCAAATTCCTAAACTGATTTTCTTGCTTGGAAATCTCTTTTGTTCATGGAAGAGGTTGATATAATATATACGCGAGGGCTTCAATTCAGCAACATCCACTTTCCTTTAGAGAGGATTGTTTCCTTTCTTGGATTATTCTTCAATCTTCCATGTGATTTGCAATCTCCACGATTTGCTTCCTTTCCTTTCGTATATGAAATGGAAATATTGGTTGTTATAATATCAACTCAGAAATGTCATGAAGGAATAAGATTAGGATTTAGAAGATACTTTCCTAATTTAATTTTGTCCAATCTTTCAAACAAAATATTCGTGCTGACGCTGGAGGTCCTCGCTGCTAGATGTGATGAGGTCCTCAGAGTGGACTGAGATTCTTCAAATATGATAGAAAATATTACCTCCGTCCCAAATTTTTAAGATATATTGGGTCGACAGATGTGGAATTTTTTTCAAGTTACCTAGATAATTTACCCTTCTAAAGCCTTTGCAAAAAAAAACTGTTAGAATTTTAAATAAATTTGTTTATTAAGATAAAAATATGTGTATTACCAATCACTTCTTTCCAATCAAAAGAATGCACAGAAAAAGGGTTAGAAATTCCAATTGCTAAAATTGGTTGAAAATTTTTCCTACCATCTTTTTTTCCTACTATTTGAAATTGGTTGAAAAAATGGTTAGTAATCCAACTATTTTTACAACCATTTTCAAATAGTAGGAAAAAGGATGGCAGAAAATTTTTTCAACCAATTTTAGCAAAATTGGTTAGAATTTTCAACCCTTTTTTCCACTAAAATTTTTGAAAAATAGTTGGAATATGGAATGGTTGCTAAAATGGTTGGTTTTTCCAACCATTTTGTATTGGTTGGAAAAAAAATAGTTGGTAATACACATATTTTTAGTTGTGATAAAATGGAAACGACCACTACGAAAATTGTAAAAGTCAAAAAGAAAAAAGCTAAAATAAATTAGTTATATTGACAAACTAATTAATTGGGATGGAGGAATTACAATTACAAATAGACCAGCATTATAAGTAAACGGTAATTTTTTTTTAAATATTTGTTACTTCCAGAAGTCAAATTAAATAATCAATTTAAATTGAAATCTAAAATGTTTATACTTCACATGTCTAGTCAATATATATTATCTATAAGCCATTGTCAGTTTTTTCAACTTGTTAAATACTAGTTTTTTTCCAGTTCTTCTGAAAGGGTGTTAATTTAAGGTGGATGATTGTAATATTAAAAAATATTAAAGAAATAAAAGTCAAATTATAAATCCAAACAATATATAAAGTATCATTGAAAAGAAACTATACCAACAAAAAACACAACCTGGAAAAAGATAACTGACTAAGGAGAAGTAGAATAAAAACAACATATTATATTAGTTTAAATGTTGACTCTTTTGGGGAATATATATGAATAAGTTAAACAACTTAATGCAAGAAACCGTTTCATCCCTGGCAAGAAGGTGGGTTTCCTCCCCCACCTTGCAAAAAGGGCTATTAACTTCGTCAGGAGCTTCCGGGAGCTGAAGGACAATGATGGTGCACGAGAAGGGACTAAGGAAGGAGCTTGGAAACCACTGGAACCGGGTCTCTACAAATTAAACTTCGATGCAGGAAAAATAGGGAGCTGAGAAAAGGTTGGGGTTTCGTCCTTCGAGATCATCTGGGCGATGTGGTCCTTTGTGGAGTCCAACAAGCTTCAAGCTTTCATGGAGCATATGTTGAGGAAGGCCTCGCATGCAGATTTGCGTTGCAGCAGATAATAGAGAGAGGATATGGGAGAATAGTGGTGGATAATAGAGAGAGGATATGGGAGAATAGTGGTGGAAGGTGACAACAGCACCATCATCAGTAGACTCAAGAAAGAGACTATAACAAACTCTTTTCTAGATTTTGTTTTATTTGATATTTCAAATCTTAGTAAGCAGTTGGATTTTATTTCATGGGCACATGTCAAAAGAGGGGGAACACTGTAGCACATGCCCACTTACAACCTTATGAATCTGTGAGAGGGTGTGGGAAATGGGATGACCAGATATAGTCAATGATCTGGCAACCCAAGATATGTGTATTTACCTAAATTCTTCTTTAATATAAGCCCTCTTATTTTCCCTCAAAAAAAAAAGTTAAACAACTTAATGCAGATAAAATAGAAAATATAAAATAAAAACAATCCAAATTATAATATTTCATATTAGATCTATTTATACTTTGAGTTTGTGTACAAAATTATTTTGTCAAAAATAGACTCATATTACATTTATGTTATACTAATTATTTATTTGATTAATATTATTTGTTATCTTCAACTTTTTAACAATTATGGATTAATGTTGTTGTTTTTTTTTTTTTGCATTCTATGTTACTTAGAGTATTAAATGTGTGTAGAACATACCGTCAATGAAATCAAGCGCTTATTGGCTACCAGTTAAATGTGACAACGTATAATATACAATCAAGGAAGTGCTCATTGGTTATGTTAACTAAGTATGATCATGCTATTTATGCGCATAATGTTCCACGCATTGATTTATCAATATTCTATTGAGGGTGCACTTAGTAGAACCTTTAAAAGAAAGTTAACTATATGTTCCTATTTTAAGTTTTTATAGAAAATTTTATAATTAATGAATAATGAACGATTATACTTGTGCATATAATTCAGTCGAAAAGTATTTTCTATTTTTATCCAACTTTCGCTTTTCAAAAAACCCCGCTGATCAGTCAAAAATTTCGGGTACCCAAACCGAAAAATTGATTTTATTTGGGTGGGGTACCCAAATAAGAAAATAAATCAGGTAATCGGTTCGGATACGGGTCAACCCCTGACCAAAATTGGGTATCCGAATCACCTGAAATTAAAATTGATCGAGGTGCAAATTAAAGTCATTTTCTTTTCTTTCCATTATTTTGTTGTTTAGTTTTGTCTTCACTTATCTCTTTGTGTGAGGTTCTAAAACTAAAAGAAAAGTAGCATGACTAATCAGAACTTGTATACTGTATTTGAACAGGTTCATCAAAATATTCATTAGTTTTCATCCAATTAATAACAGTTAAATAAGTGTTTGACGTTATATTTGGCATATTGTGACTAACTTTCTTTCAAATAATAATAAAATTAGTAGTTTTAATAACAAATTTACAAATTAAAATTTAAAGTAATAAAATAAAAAACTCATAATAACAAATTAATGAACTTGGAGTACCTGAAACTTTCAGTTTTGGTTACAGTTCGAGTGTATATATGGCCAACTCGCAATTTCGAGTATCCAAAAAAATTGTACCTGAAAAAATTACGCAATCAATTCACGTACCCGATCCGTGAACACCCTTACTTTTTAGTAGGTGCAACTCTAATTAATAATTTTCTATATAATATTTAATCTAGGTCGCTTTTTAGGTTTAATCTGGAGGATTTTCTTTTAGACATTCCATTCTCATTAACATCAAACTAATAGAAAGTAGTAGGAGAAAAATGTTTAACAGAACCTATATAATTTGAAGATGTGATACTGCTTTTGGGTTTTATTTTCTGGTTAATTACAATCGAAATTGGATGCAAAGTGGCAACTATTAAACAATAACAAAAGTAAAAAACAACGTATCATCATCCAAAGTAAGAAAAAAAAGTACAACTGATGATGAAACTAAAAAACTTTTACCTCGAGAACTTTGTTGCTAGCATCAGCTTTTCCCATCTCGATCTTGACAAGTTCCTTCTTGATGGATATGAGTGCATCAATAATCTGGCTAACTCAATCTGTAAACCTAAATCATCAAAACTAAAATCAAGGACTGAAAGAAGAACAAACTCACTTCACTATATGAAAATTTTATAGAGACACTAAGAACCAAATGAGTATTTCACCTTTTACAATAACCGCCACTCGAGGTCATCGGGGCCGGGATCCAAATGATGTCATGGTTCCAAATGATGTCATGGTTGCCATCGGAGCCAGTTCTTGTGGCAACAAGAATGTCATGGTTGACAAAGGTGATGTCATGGACCCTAAGGACCTCCTTGGTTGGTGTTGGTGCTGGTGCTGGTGAGGATACGACGAAAACAAACTTGCAACCGGGACTAACGATGAGATCGTGAGATTGGACAAGGAAATTAAGCGAATTGAACGAGTGGAAACTGAAATTCATGATGAAGATGAAACATAATGGAAAGATGTAGAAGAAGAGTGGAAATGCAGAGGACATGTGAGTGTGAGGTGATAACCAACTAATCAACTATATTTATGGTGACATTGAATTTACACCATTTCCTAAAATTTAGATAACTGAATAACTAATTCGGAACTACTAAAAATAATAATATTAGGGGTATAGGGGATCTAATATTTAAAATTCAAATTTTAATTAGCACAGAGTTAATTACATGATTAGTTTTGGGAGGATATTATATTATAATTGTTAATTAGGATTAGTCACAGGATTAGTTACATGATTAACTATTATATTATATTATATTATATTATATTATATTATATTATATTATATTATATTATATTATATTATATTATATTATATTATATTATATTATATTATATTATATTATATTATATTATATTATATTATATTATATTATATTATATTATATTATATTATATTATTTTGGCTGGATATTATATTATAATTTTTTTTTTTGAAACTCAAACATAGCAATTCATTAAAGAGGTGTCATACAATCTAGGTCCTCCTGAACCATTTGCAACACAGGTTCAAGGCCCCCTGATATTCACACCTTAGTGCTATTACAATCAATTGTAACCTTTGCTGCTTCATGTGCAGCTTTGTTCCAATTCCTCTTGATCCAAGAATAGGTAATACCTTCCATAGCTTGAGCAATCCGTCTCCCTTTATTAACAATGGCTGAGGTATATGACCTGCTGCTCCCCTTTTGAAACTCATTATAGATGACTTGAGCATCCATTTCCCGGATGACATTTCTGTGACCCAGGCTGTTTGCAATTTGCAGTCCAAACAGTGCCGCTTTTGCTTCGGTGATTTCTACTGACCATCTTCCTTCGTAGCTTGCAACAGCAACAGCTACACATTGTCCCTGCCAATCCCTCAAAACTGCTCCTAAACTTCGCACATCCTCCTGTCTCAGCGAAGCATCCACATTCACTTTAATTTGTCCTTCCCTTGGTGCTACCCAATCTTCTCCCATCTTGTTTTTGTCTGACACTTTCCCTCCTTCCTTCATTCTTTTTTGATTCCAATAAGGCTGTCCATATTTTTTGATATTATATTATAATTGTTAATTAGGATTAGTTACAAAATTAGTTTTGGTATGATATTATATTATATTATATTATATTATATTATATTATATTATATTATATTATATTATATTATATTATATTATATTATATTATATTATATTATATTATATTATATTACAGAGATATTTATCGATGATATGGGAAGTTATTTCCATAAATTAGGGAGGTGGTTATCCATCTTATTATTTTAAAGAATATTTAAGATATTTTATATTAGATGTGAATCCAGCCATAAATGAAGGGCTTTGCTTTACGCCGCCCCCCTTTTTACTAATGTCGCCCCCCCAAAAGACGTTTTTGCCCTTAATATATTTCAATCACCTTCTCTCTAACTCACATCCTCTCACTCTCCTCTCACGCTCCTCTCAAATTCTCTCTCTAAAATTTTGATTTGTTTTTGAAATTTAACCTAAAATGTCAATAGAAGGTGGTAATTCAAGTGAAGAACAAGAGGTTAGTTTGTAAATTTTAATTCTAAAAAAATTAAGGCAAATTTTTCCGAAAAATTGGGCCGCTTTCCAGATCCCGTCGAAACGTGCCGCGATGGCCGCCGCCAAGACGATCCGCACGGCAGAGCCGCGCCACGATCCATGCAAATTTCCATTTTTCCGGAAAAATTTTTCGTCTTAATTTTTTTTAAAAATTTTTATAAAATGTTAATATTATTGTTTATGTAAAAAATATTATTTATTTATGTTAATATTATTAAGGTAATAAATGTCGTTAATTATAATTGTTATGTAAATTTTGTTAAAACATATTATTATAAATAAGTTGTTTAGAAGTATTGTTATTATTATTATATTATGCTAATTATTATTGTTAATATTGTTATTTAAATAAAATTTTCATTAATATAATTAATGTTATTAATTATAATTATTATGTTAATTATGTTTAAATTATGTTAATTAATATTATTAATACAAGTTGTTTATAAGTGTTGTTGATATTATTAACAATATTAGTAAATGTTGTTAAAAGTATTATTTATTTATTTAAAATAATATCATTATGGTAAATAATGTTGTTAATTGTTATTATTATGTTAATTATGTTACAATTTTTTATTTTTTTATAATATTATTATTATGATAATTAATATTAGAATTGTCGTATGTTATTTATTAATGTTGAAGCTACTAACATTATTATTACGAATTAGTATCCCAGTTATTATTAGTATATTAATAATAATTGTTTTTATTGTTTGAAGGTTTTTTTGGAGGACTTTGGCGGGGACGGCGTTGATTACTCCTCCCATTTTGTAACGCAAAATGTGTTCGAGAATATTGAAGCATTGCAAGAATGGGCCAATGGAGTAGCTGCGGCAATCGGTTTTAGGTTTGTACGGGCTTTGTACAAGAGAAAAGATGCTGATAGTCCGTTAAGGTGTTATTTGAAGTGTTGGAGGTACGGAAAGTATCGTGGCAAATTGAATGATCTAGATGATGCGGCTCGTCGGAGTACGTCAACGAAGGCGTGCCAATGTAAATTCGCCATTGTTGCGTGGACTCGCAACGAAACGGAATGGTGAGTTCGTGTGTGCGACGGTGACCGGGGGAAGCACAATCATGCCTTCATCGTGTACGAGGAAGGGTATCGTCACGGACATCCATTAACCTCTGAAATGAAAGAACATGTCCGGGATATGACCAACACGGGGTGCACACCGGCGACCATACAGACGTCGTTGAAGATTAGGTTCCCCGCCTCTACGATAAACGTGAAGCAAGTATACAACGAGCGGGCAAAGATGCGCACTGAGGAATTGGATGGTAGGACGGCTGTGGGACAATGCTTGCGCATGGCGAAACTCGGCGGGTACGTCTCTTTTGTCGATTATGATGATGATGGCGAGCTTTGTCAGGTTTTTTTATGTCATCCTTACTCGTTGAAGTTGCTACGTACGTACCCAAATGTCATTCTCATTGATACAACGTACAAGACTAACAAGGCAAAGTGGCCTTTATGTGAGCTCGTAGGCATGACACCGACAAACAGCAACTTCTAGATTTCTTACTCGTTCATGCGGGACGAGAAGATGGAATCTTATGAGTGGCTATTGTGGAGAGTGTATGAATTGTTGGGTACCGATGTAATTCCATCCGTGTTTGTGACGGACAAGCTGGATGCTTTGTTGGGGGCTGTTGCCAGGGTTTACCCAAATGTGCATCAACTTTTGTGCGTGTGGCATATTGCGAATGATGTGGAGAACAAAGTGAACGTCCTTACTGGGGGCAAGAAGCTCGGACTCGGGCTTCATTTCGTATCATTTCGAACGACATTGTATGCGAAGACCGCTGTTGGAGATTTCAAGGTCAAGTGGAAAGAGGTTGTTAACGCGTGGATCGGGCAAAACAAACCGATAGTTGATTATCTTACGGGGACGTGGCTGAGTCATAAAGAAAAATTTGTTTGTGCTTGGACCGATAATGTACCTCATATGGGGAACACAACCACTTCAAGAGTTGAGAGCCAGCATTCATCACTAAAGTATTATATCGGCAGTTCCAGAGGCACCTTCGATCGTGTGTTTGCGAAGATTCACTTTCACTTGGAGAATCAACATACGAAGATTAAGAGGGAGCTTGAACTATTAAGGAGCACGCACAGGCAATTAGGTCGATCTCATTTCTTTAAGAATTTGCTCGGAAGAGTATCTCATCACGCATTGGACCTTATGTCGTATGAGCTCAATAAGATGCTGGCGATGAGGTATGAAAATGAATGCTACTTATGCGATCACTTGGTGTCGAAAACCCACCTCCTCCCGTGCACGTGTTCTATGATGGAAGTTTACGCATCTGGAGAGCCAATTCCGCTGACACGGATAAATATGTTTTGGAGACAACTGTCAGTGATTGGCGATGGTGAAACTGCATGCTCAAATGATATTCCACCAGGTACAGACTTAGAACAATTTGAGGAACTAGCTAACCAAGTTCGGGAGAGTGACCCAGCAGTTGTACGACACGTAAACAGTGTCCTCAATGGAAAGTTGAATCCTGACAGTGAGTATATTCCTGATCCGCAGACAAGCCCCCCATGGCCCGGCAGACCGAAGACTTCAAAATCAATGCGACGCAATCCCAGTGCGTTTGAGTACGGACGATCATCGGGACGGGGTAGCAAGACAACGCATTTAATTCAAGGAAAAAGGGAACCAGTTCTTCATCAGTTGGGATGGGGTCAACAGGTTTGCGTATATTTATAGCACTTGTTTGGTTTTAATAATGACTATATATTGTTGTTTATAACTTAAGTTAATATGATTCGCAGGTATCAACCGGATGCGTCAAGATCCGTTCCCGTTCGAGGACGCTTTGCCACATTTCATTCTGCCATACGTCATTGGATGGACGGATGTGGTAGCTGATGGCAACTGTGGGTTCAGATGCGTGGCCGAGGCAGGTTACGAGGATCAGGAAAAGTGGTCAATCGCTAGGTTCTCAATGAGCACTGAGTTGCGGGCGAGTGAAAATGCATATGTTACTGCGTTTTCTAACAGCAAGGAGATGTTCCTTGAGACACACGCAAGGATTCACGGCCACTTGGCTGGGCCAGCCCCGTACGAACATTGGATGTCGGCTCCAAATGACTTATTTCCAGCTGCGACAGCGATGAATATGATGTGGATCTTCTTGTCAACACCTCCTGGTCCACGATCGCAGACAGCTGAACTATGCATATCAATATTACCCATAAGAGGAGGGCCTAGACTTACGGCACTGCGAAAGTTCGTGAATTGTGCGATACAATAACCACTTCATGCTTATCCATTTACGGATGACCGCCTCTACCGCCGATTCATATTGGATGGCGGCAACTAGAGACATAATCGCTCAAGGTTGGGATGAGCCTTTCCGTGCTCGTATTGATAGATGGCAGCTATTAGGCCGCTCAACGCCAATGATTGTTGTAGTTGTACCGTTGTATATATATGAATTGCTAATTATATTTATATTGAAAATGATGCATTTAATTGAAACGTTATCGCAAACATAACATAAATTGTCGCTTAGTTTAGGTACAATAAAACACAATAAAAACACAAATTAAAAACTAAACGAGAATCGCTTAATTAGTTCAACACAAATTAACACTTAGTTTAGGTACAATAAAAACAATGAAATTAAACAACACAATCTACTCCTCCTCATCATCGTCTTCCGCCTGGGGGACTTCAATATGCATCTGATGGCACCAACGCCCATGCAAATCGACCATCTCATCGTACCAAGCACGATTAATTGTCGTTGTCTCATCGTCCGCTTGGAACTGATGCCTCCCTCGTTGAACTAATGATGCCCATGTATAGGCCCACTTTTATAAAAAAAAAATACAAAATAATGCGGTCAGACCAATAAAAAATAAAACAAAAAATAAAACACAAAATATTTAATTATGATGAGGGTTTAAGTGTACCTGTTCGTGTGTCGGAAGGTCCTCGACTGTCGATTGGCTTGCGGAGGCATTGTTATTCAAAAATTTGTGTGAATGTGCCGCATACCAGTCGTTGTAAGCGACATCCGATTCCCACGGCACTTGTTTCGTGCGGGGCACATCACGCACTGACATTTTGTTGTATATGGGAAACCCCGCCCAGTCAGCGCTGACGTTAGCATCCACGAATTCCAATTTGTAGGGGCCCTTCGCCGGTCGGTCAGCGCTCTTTGGGACTGATAATCGCCGTGGGATATGTTGTAGGTGCCCTAACTGCCGAACGACGCGATCGGGCATGTACAGCTCAGTGATGTCGTATGCACGAATGCCTCCATTGTACAACGTCCTGCTACATGACTTGTACGGGGCAGGACCGTACGGGGCCCAACTCACACGATCCGGCGTCAACGCATCCAAGGAGGCCCTCAACTGTCGTAGGCGCTGTCCCGAACTTGGCTGGCGGATGGGGGACCACCTGCTCCGCGTGTGGCCTAAAATCAGGAAAGTACTCGTAGATCCAGGCCTGCAGCAGGGTCAAACACCCGGCCATCTTGGCTGTCCCGGCCCTGCTCGCCATCCCTAACTGGTGGTAAAGGAATGCCAAGGTCACCGTCCCCCAAGAAATGCGATCAACGATAACATCAGTGCTAGGCCACGGATGCGGCCTAATTCTATCCCTCGATTTGCCCACGAGGATAGTGTTTCCGAGCATGCTCAACAACCACGCCCGTATCCTATGGGGAATGGGAAAACTGGTCGATAAACTAATCGACCTCAAATGGGAGTCAGCTATGCCACCCTTATCATAAATGCTATCAGCCTTCAGCTCCGCCATTCCTTTTTCAAAAATCACGCACGTCTTGGTTAACGACTTCCCGAGGAAGTCCTTCGCATCAAGCCATCAACCGCAAGACCAATATATGTTGCACATCATGCAACATGATCGCCATTTCACCAAAGGGAAGGTGAAATGTGTTTGTGGGTTGCCACCTCTCAACGAACGCCGAGATCAACGTCGAGTCGATGTGGTCGTACATCAACTCCGTCCAAATTGGTTATTTGGATTCTTCCTGGCGGCTCGCATTCGTGTTCCAACTTGTCGCAGATCGACCACAACTCCTCAACGCATTCTTCTTCGCAAGCAATCAAGGACAACACGAGGCTTAACGCCGCGACTCCCATATTACCCGAGCAATGTGACCTCCAAAGCTCGGTATTAATGAGGGAATTGCAGGTCCCCCGGGAACGTTACCACCAATCTTCCAGGAATTGTCGCCACTTCGCTTCTTTCGATATTCATCGACCTGGGCCACAAGTAGCGTAATCGCCTCGCCCACCCCGCCGACCGGGGCAAACTTCCGTGAATCCTCATCATCGGCATGAAACCTGATGGCCTGTAACCTGGCCCAGTAGTCGTAAAATTGGCGATGGAGGTCGGGATCATCTACATCTCGGGCTCCCCTGTCTCATCGTCCCCCGACTCCGATGTTGTAGAGCCGCTAGACTCATCCATGGGCCCGGTTGAGATGGTCAACGAAATCTCGCGTTGCCTGACTACCCGTGTCCTCTGGCCGCCTCACGCATCACCGTGATCTGTACCCACGACCAAAGACGGCGAGTTGACGCAGTCACATTGCGTCTGTGGGGGTCCCCAGACTCACCCCCCCTCCAACCACTCACAAGTCGATTCGCCCGGTCCAGAAACCCTCGGCCCTTGCCCTTCCCTACCATTTTAGATCACCTGCAAAATGAAGACATACATAACATCCTAATCATTTAAGTCGCAAGAATATGCGCAAATGGGTTAACATGTGTTGGTTAACTAAGTCGTGTCACGAGGCAAGAGGATCGTTATTATCCAAGGAGAGTGTGTTGTTTAACTGTTAATCTATGGTTGAAAAAGACTTTCGTCAGCCGTACGACTTCTCGTTTAATTGTTTGGTTCCCAAAAAATAACGCATCGTGATGAAATTGCGCGAGTCTACGATTGCTCTGGGGAGTTAGCAAATCAGATTCGATAATGTAATGTTTCTATTGTAGCCCGGTGGGCAACAAGATAAGGCGGATCCAAAAAGAATCTAGTAGTGAAGGGTCTAATACAAATCGTGTTGGGCTTTCTTGCATGTAAGATTCACAGTCCATCTACGCAGTGAATTTGCATCATCGCTCAATGCTTTGATGAACCTATGAATCTTACATGCAAGAAAGTCCAACACGATTTGTATCGCACTTTCACTACAAGCTTCTCTTCAGATCCGCTTTATCTTGTTGCCCCACCAGTCGCATAATAGAAACATTGCATTGTACCGACTGAGACGCTCTAACTCCCAGAGCACCGCACAGACTCAATTTCACCGCCGATGGCTACTTGGGAACCAAACAAATAAACAAGAGTTGATGCGGGCATTGATTAACCTTCTCAACCATACATTATCAGGTTACAACACACACTCTCCTTGGACACTAATATGACCCAAAACTCAACCTCTTTCTTTGACGTATACAACTAACATACTATAACTATACATTAACATAATTATTATCCTAACCTACCATCACAAAATAACCTATCCACTTACGTATCAACTGGTTGTTGAGTACCTAAGTTATTAAATGGATGTGACATAACTATTATGTTATCATTTGGAGTTATGAGTACATAAATTGACAATTAAGTTGGATTATGAATAAATTACCCATACCAACTATATACGCCAACTTACTTACAAATAACAACCAAAATCATCCAAACTCAACATCCTTATAACACAACTACATATAAACTATTCGGAATATACACTAACCCGTAAACTTAACCCTACATCACAATTACGATTTTTTTCTAAGACAATTAATCACTAACATCAACACATGCTTAATCACTAAATAATATTAACGCATCAAATATTAACAACGAATCAATATCACTGATATTAATCACCACTAATTGTCATATTAACACATGCTTAACATTAATATTAATATTAACAATATTAATTTTCATAACACAATATTAACAATAATAATACAATTAATCACTAATAATTATCAAATTAACACATAATTAACTATAATATTCATAATAACAATATTAATAATTATCATATTTAATAATAACAATATTAACTTTAATAAATATAATATTTAATTTTTATTTATTATTTAACAATAATCTAATAACAATTATTAACAATAATAATATTAATAACAATTATTATCAATAATAATATTAATAAAAATAACAATAACAATATTAATAAACATAACAATAACAATATTAATAAATATAACAATAATAACAATTAATATTAATTGTATTAATATTAAAACAAAAAAAAAAAAAAAATGGGGGGGCCGCGCCGCGCGACGCAAGCAAGCCCGTCGTTGCGGCACCAGATCCCGGCATGGCCGCGCCGCGTCGGATCTAAGCGCCGCACCGGCGGCGCTTGTCGCGGCGTTCGCTACACGTCCCGGATGGCTTTTTTTATTTTTTTTTCGTTTTTTCGGCCGAAATTTAAATTTACAAAATATAAAACCATAAATTCAAATTACAAATTCGAAACATACCTCAAATTCGTCGATTAAATCCCGGTATGAGGGTGGTTTGTGGTGGTTGATGGTTGAGAGCGTTTTTTAGAGAGATAAACTACAGAGATAGTGGAGAGTGAAGTTATGAGGTTCAAGGGCGTGGGTTGGAAATATTATGCGAAAGGTGGGCGACAATAGTAGAAAGGGGGGTGACGAAAAGCAAGCGGGTAAATGAATAGTTGTGATTGAATCCAGACTAAAGATCAACGGTAATTAATTCATATTGCATGAGAATTCAGCAATGAAGGACAGAAGAAATTTTAGCATATTGCTATTTATAATATATATAGATTGATATATAACATTGATATATAAGCTCATATATTGAATATAGGGCACTGTACGTGGGAGGGACCAAAAGGTCCTAATTCAGCACATTATTATGGTAAAAGTTGGTGCGTGCACACCAACTCAGCATGTAAAAAATGTGGTTGAGAATAGGGACATTTTACAATAAATTTCTACTTTTATTTAGGGAACAAATGTCTACTTTTAAATGACCATAAAAAGAAGTATCCGGAGAGCATTAGTTTTTTTTTTCCGTCGGTGACGTACCGTAGTTCATATTTGTCCAAAAATTAGAAAAATAAAGGAATTAGGGCTAGGTTATTTTATACAGTGCAGTATCACAACTCATTATACTACTTAATATTCTTTCACAGTACACCACATTTTACCACAATCATTACCAGCATATCTCATCACTTTTTTCTCTTTTACTTTTCACATTCATTCTCTTCATCTACCCCACTTACTACAATTTTTTTCTTAATTCACCACAGTTCACCATAACTCACGACACTTTTCAATGATCTCATCATGCTGCACCATCACCACGCTCCACCCACCGCACAAAAAAATAGGGCCTAAAGAGAAAGAAAGAGACTCAATTAAATAGACTCTCTACTCTCTAGCGGTTGGGTTTGGGTTTGGATCAAGGACGGATATAATGTGTAGTCAGTGGAGTCAAGCGACTCCACTGAAATTTTTTAGGGAAAAAATTCTGTTTCAAAAAAATTATGTCTAATTAATATATCCAAAAAGTTAACTGAATTAATAAATATTTATTAATAGTTACTTTAGTGGTTTGTGTGTACATGTATGTGTTTTGAGACATGATTTCCAACCTTAATTGATGCAAATGGAAGATTTTTTGGTATAAAAAAAATCCAATTTGAAAAGAAAAATGTTTATGATATTATTCATAAGTTAACTGTATAAATTTATATGCCATGCGTAATTAGTCATGTGGTTTATGGGTATACATATTATTAGTGAGTTGTGAGTTCAAATCATATATGGAAATATATGAGTTTTTGTTTTGTTTTTTTATTTTACTCTTCAATTTTGTTTTGCAAAATCTGGCTTTATTATTGAACTATTATTACGGTTTTGGTTCATTGAATATTCACAGTTGCTCTGATCTCAAAAAAAAGAAACCTCATCATCGACGGCACAATCATCATTCTCTTAAAAATCCAAAACATTTAAAAAAATCTAAAATTTTAAGCAAAACAAGATATACAAATACACTCACCCATCCACCGTTTTCGTTGTCCTCCATACTTAAATGGAGAGATTTTATGAGAAAGTGGCCAGGAAATAATATTTAAGGTTTTCGGTGTTGTTAAATTTTATTTTTTAGCCAATTAATTTTTGACTTTACTAACTCTAAATATTGGATCCGCCTTGGATTGGGCCAATGGGTCTATGTCTCTATGAGATGAAAGACAGAGATGGGGCAAGAGCGCCAAGAGCTATGGAGTTCGGAGAACACATGCTGGTCAGGTGGGTATCAAGATAAAGAATGAATGGATCCAGTGGCGGATCCAGACCATTAATTTAGGAGTGTCCAATATATATATTATTACCTAAGCATTTTCAAAAAAATAAAATAATTAAATTTAAATAAATATAATAAAAATAAAAATAAATATTAAATGACATATTCAAAAGATTAACAAAATTTCATATCATCATATGAATATGCCAACCAAATTAATTGAAATTTCACATTAATTAGATATTTATATCTTAAACTTATTTTGATACTCAATCACCCAATTCATTGAGTTACACTTTTTGTTTATAAAAAAATAATTCGGTACTCCCTCCGTCCCAATTAACTTGTCCAATTTACTTTTTCACGGTTTTTGATGCAACACTTTGACCATTAATTTTTCAGGTTTTATCTTAGTAGGACTAATAATATTGTATTCAAGTAAAAATATTTTTCATCACAAATCTAATAGTGATAGTCTTGTAATAACTCAACATATAATTTGATAAACTAACGATCAAAATTTAAAATTTTTGACCTAATTAGTTAACGTGGACAATTTATTTGGAATAGAGGAAGTAATATTTTAGGGTTGCTGCTAAATTGGATACTCGTTTTATGTTTTTTTAGAATTTTTTTTTACGGCGTCCACTTGCTTCAATTAATAAAATTTTTTCCAAATTTTTTTAGCTAAGGGTGTCCGTGGACACCCCTACCAAGGCTATGTATCCTCCACTTAATGGATCATTTCTTCTTTTTTATACTTTTTCTACATGTGCTTTTTAGGGCTTTTTCATTGATAGAATATTTCGCTCTTATTTTCAAGATACAGAATTTTAACACACCTTGGACTTTTTATCTATCATTTATCTTTTCCAAATCAATATTTAATGAATAATTTTTTATATAAGATTTTTATAAAAAAATAATTTTATACTTTTAATAATATTTTTATTTTGAATCTAATAACATAAATTTTATATGATAAGTCATTATATAAAATTACATTATTAACGATTAAATTTTTTTTTTTAGATAAGAACGATTAAATTTTTTTTAGCACAATTACTGAGCAACACATAAATAAAAATGGTGGGATATTTCTTAATGGCTTGGGGCAGCTATTAAACGTGGTCAATATCCTTAAAATGGTTGTACCGTGTCAATTTCTGAATGGACAAACACCATTCTCATGCAAGAGATGCATCATGACGGTTTTACCCTTCCAATGTTTGTGTGTGATTGTGTGACATCGTTAATTAAATTGCCCATTAAATTGTATTTGATGATCCCAACCGCTAAGGGGGACCAAAATCAAACAATCAATTACAAAAAATAATCACGCAAAGTTCGGAAAATGGAGCGAGGAAGTTGGAGAGATCAAGAAAAGGATAGAGAGGTTTGGGGATGAATCCTTGTCAATTTTCGTGGAAACATGATCGGATCGAAGAACACTCAAAGCAACCACAATCAATAAGAAATAATAGCAGAAAAGAAATCAGAAATTGACACCAGACTTTTAACGTGGAAAAAACTCAAGGTGGGAAAAAAAATACAGAACCGATGCACTAAAGTATGAGGATTACATATTACAACTGATGTGTTTCTCTCTATTAACTTGATACAAGGGATGAATGATAAGGAGAAATTAATCCCAAATATATACCTAATGGCACCCTAGGTTACACCTACAAAACCAAGGAAAACAGCCGCCCAAAATTTGGGCCTCAAAACGGACGTGAGCAGGCCCAATTGACGCGAGCAGGGCAAGCCCAAGCGCGGATAAAGCCTTCAGAGGCATGGCTGGCGCCTCCTTTTGTCAAGGTTCTGTCCGTGACGCGGTTCGCAAATGAACTAGGCGCAGGTAGCTCCTAGTTTGTGAAGTAGAGGCACGCTTTGACGAATAGGGCGCTGGTGGTGTCGAGTTGGTGCAAGCAGCGACTGCTCTCTTCCTCCTCTGTCTGAGGCGCGTCCAGCGCCCTAGTTAGCACGGGTGGCGTCTCACCTTGTCTTCCCGTTTTGCTTCCTCCTTCTCCTCATTTGGTCTTCACACACAACAATCTTCCACTTGGAGACCAAAACCTCCAACATCCTTACTTTCTCCACAAGTTCCCCTAGTACACCGACCGACCTCTTTATTAGTTAGAAAGGCCTATTGAGGACGTATAAAGCCTAAACTCCCCAGCATCCACTGGCTTATTCTTGATCTTGTAGACCCACTTCTTCAACAAGGCTTTCTTCCCTGCAGGCAACCTGATGAGCTCCCAGATTCTGTTTTTCTTAAGTGGAGCAATTTATCAGCCATCGCGTACTCCCACTTGGACCGAGCCTCAGCCTACACAACCTTAGTATAGGACTTTGGCTCACTAGCATTTATCAGTAATAAGTAATGCAAAAACGGATAATATCTTTCAGGTGCATTACCTCTGGTAGCCCTCATGGATCTCCTCAAGGTGGGTGGTGGAGTGTTATCATCATCATCTCTAGAGCTTTCACCTAGCTCTTGTGGTTCAGTCCTTTCAGCAGCCTGATCTGAATTTGGTCTAGAGCTGCCTGTGGTT
Source organism: Portulaca oleracea (assembly GCA_029582165.1). Classification (NCBI taxonomy): domain Eukaryota; kingdom Viridiplantae; phylum Streptophyta; class Magnoliopsida; order Caryophyllales; family Portulacaceae; genus Portulaca; species Portulaca oleracea. The sequence continues at coordinate 18,757,468 of CM055873.1, forward strand.
CCTCAGTTTCCCTTGTTTTCTTCTTAGCACACTAAGTCTGATAGAAAACTTGACTGCTTCAGCTCCCACTAACTTCTTGTCACTTGAGTCACTTGATACCTGTCGGTCTTTATATAACACATTCTCATTAAAGACTACATCACAATGTCTCTACATCCTTTTACCTTCTCACAACCTGTATCCAAAAGCGTCAGTCTCATATTCAACGAAATAACTCTTTTTGGATTTCGGATCCAATTTATCACGCTTGTTAGGATTAATAATCATATAAGCAGTACAACCAAAAATATGAAGAAATGAAAAATCAACTTTCTTACCACTCCATACCTCTTCAGGAACCTTCATATCTAATGGAACTTATGAACTCCTGTTGATTAGATATGTTGTTGTGTTCACTGCTTTTGTCCACAAGTACTTGGGCAATCGAGCATGAATCTTCATGCTCCTAGCTCTCTCGTTCAGAGTCCTGTTCATCCTCTCTGATATCCCATTTTGCCTTGGTGTCCTGGGAATAGTTCTCATTAATATAATGTTGTTTTGATCGCAGTATTTCACGAACTCCTCCTTTTCATACTCCCCTCTATTGTTCGTCCTCAAACATTTCACCTTCAACCCAATCTGTGACTCCACTAGTGTTTTCCACTAATTCAAGAAAACACCAAACACATCAGATTTATTTTTCAAAAAATAAACTGGAGCATGTGCATGGTGGGGACAATGTGCTTGAGTTGAAGAAGATGATGAAAATAAACCCGGAAACTTGAAGGGAGCTTGAGGCCTTGATATGGACTCAACAATGGAGGTCACCCAATGTTAAGAACTTGCAAATCCACCAAGTGTAGATAAAACTAAGCACTACTACTCCATATGGGAAATGACTTGCTTTGTTATCTTGATGGAGCCTTGATCGTTGAGCCACTTGAGGGAGTAAGGCTTGGAGTGAGGTAACATTGGTAAGCCAAGCTTTTCAACCATGTGAGTTGAACCTACGTTGGTGCAACTTCCCTCGTCGATGATGAGATTACACACCTTTCCTCCTACAATGCAACGTGATTGGAAAATCATCTCCCGTTCGGCCTTGTCAAGAGGGAATTCATGAGCATGTAAAGAAGGTGCAAAGAAGGGCCTAGTCAATGGCTAGCTTCGTGGCGACCTTCTCTTTCCTTCGCCTCTCAACCTTGAGAGCCAAGCTACAAAGCTCATCCATGGAGTGGTAAGGTTGGATTTCAATTTTCTCGGCAACGGAGGGGTCCAACCCATTCAAGAAGCTCATCATAGTTTGCTTCTCGGGCTCTTGAAGATCTCTCTTAACGAGGAGTTGTTTAAACTCCACAGTCTTCTCGCCTTGCGTAAGGGCATAAATCTTCCTCTAATGTCTTGCTTGTAAGTGTTAGGCAAAAAGCGATGATTCACCAATTGCTTTGGCCTTTTCCGTGAGGTTATTTTTGCTCGACCCTCCTTAGCTCGTTGTGCGTTGACATTCTCAAACCAAAGGGATGCAACTTTGGTGAATTTCAAGCTAGCAATCTTGAAACCTTTCTCATCGCTATACTCCTTAGTTTCAAAAATCCTCTCCATGATTTGAACCCATTCAAGATAGTCATCGGGGTCGTTGGAGCCGTTAAATTCCAGAATGTCGATCTTAATATCATGGAATTCATCTCGAGGGGGCCTCTCATCCATTTCCCGATGACGATGGCGTCGAAGGGAGCCTCTATCATTGTCACTCGACTCGAAGGTCAGAGGAGGACGTATAGGTCTACGGGTGGACCTCCTTCGTTTGTTATGGGGTTGTCCTAACCTTCTCGCACCCCCTTTGAGAAACACGAGTGTATCCACTTCAAGGTTGGGTGTGGAGTCCATTTTAAGGTCACGTGAAGTTGGGCAAAAAAAAAACGAAGATAAATGTTGGCTGGGGCTTTAAAAAAAAAGATAAATGCTAGAAATTAGACAACCATAGATAGGGGATCCAATGGTCTAGATTAACAATGCCCACATGCTCATTTGATGAATCCTATATATATATATATATATATATATATATATATATATATATATATATATATATATATATATATATATATATATATATATATATGTGCATTTCTAATTTCTTTGTGTAGTAGACTGAGGTTGGTTCTTCCTATTCTGGTTAATCAAAATCAAGGGGCTTTCATTCCTGGTCGTGAAATTGTCTAGAATGTCTTGTTATGTTAGGAGATTTCCCAGGGTTATAATAGACGTAACCTTTCTTCGAGATGGATAATGAAAATTGATATTAGGTAGGCTTATGACTCTGTAAACTGGGAGTTTGTTGAGGAAGTTCTCAATGCTTTCAGATTCCCACCAAGATTTATGCAGTGGGTGATGATGTGCATTTCTTTTCCTTCTTATTCAATCAATCTTAATGGCCAATCTCACGGCTATTTTAAAGGTGGGCGTGGACTTCGGCAAGGTGACCCACTTTCACCTTTGATTTTTGTCTTGGTCATGGAGTATCTTTCCCGCCTTCTGAATAATCTTAGTAGTGATTGCAATTTCACTTACCATCCGGGTTGTAAAAAGATAAAAATTAATCATCTTATGTTTGCGCACGATTTGGTTATTTTTTGTGTCGCTGATCAAAGGTCTATTACCTGTATTTCAAATGTTTTGAGTGAATTTGCTGTTTGTTCTGGTCTTTCAATCAGTCAGGAGAAATCCAAAGTAGTGTTTGCTGGTTGTGATTCTGATATGATACAACATCTGGTGAATATCTTGGGGTTTTCTCATGGAGAATTTCCAGTGAAATATTTGGGAGTTCCCATTACAACTGGGAGAATCGGCAAATTTGATTGCTTTTGTTTGGTGGATAAGATGACAGCTAATATTCGATCATGGTCATCCAGACATCTGTCCTATGCTGCTCGTGTGTAGTTGGTCAACTCTGTCTTGCTTAGCATTGTTGACTACTGGACTAACATTTTTGTTCTTCCTATTAATGTCATTGAGAGAGTTGTGCAAATCTGTAGGAACTTCATTTGGTCAGGCAGTACTGGTTCAAATCTTGTTCCTTTGGTTGGTTGGGAAACCTTGTGTTCTCCTTAAAAATTTGGTGGTGTGGGTCTAAGGAATCCTAGACTTTGGAATATTGCAAAAATTGGAAAACTTGTTTGGGATGTGGCTAGCAAGAAGGATAATCTTTGGGTAAGATGGATCCATGAAAGATATATGAAGTCTAATAATTGGTGGAGCTATGTTCCTAATGCCAATAGCTCTTGGAGCTGGAAACAAATATGCAAAGTAAAAGAAAAATCAAATGTGGTGATTATATGAGGTGGGAATGGCATTGTGAACAGAATGGTTCTTTTTCTGTGAATGTCTGTTATGATTGGCTTCTTCCTAAGAGGACTGTTTGGCCTAATTATCATACTGTTTGGAATGGTGTCTCTCCCCCCAGACACTCTTTTATAGCTTGGGTGGCTACTCATGCCAAACTTCCTACTGCACACAGACTGATTATGCATGCCAGTTCCATTGATGATACTTGTGCTCTCTGCAATAGCTCTGAATCTGCTGACCATATCTTTGCTAGCAGCACTTTTGCAAATCAAATTATCACACACTTCAGTAACAAGCTGAGACTGAGAGGTAATTTTGTTTCTCTGAACCATAGGATGTCTAACTGGAAAAATGTTAGAAGGAAAAGGGACATCAAGACTCTTGCTGCTGCTGTAATTGTCTCTTCAATTGCTATAATTTGGGAAGCTAGGAACTACAGGAAGTTTCCTAAAGATAAGAAGAATCTCTCTGTGGAGGAAGCTATTAGTAAGATCCAGCATACTATTTTGCATAGAATGCTTTTTAGGAAGAGCTCGAAATATAGTAACTGTATAGATATATTGATGTAGTGACCTTTTGTTCCTGTTGGCTTAGGTTGTATGATTTGAGGCCTCTTTGTGTTTTTTGAGTGCCCTGGTGGCAATGAAAGGTTATTTTTCTGCCAAATATATATATATATATATTTGCACAATAAAACATGATATATTAACAAAATAAATGTAGCATCCAAGAGGTTGAGGGATGATCCCCCGAGGTCACATACTAAGTACTATGTCTACAAGACTCTTGTACTTCTTCATAGATTTTGCTGCTAGAAGGATCTTGTTCATTACATCATTTTTCACTTTAGTTGCAATCATCTGAGGAGTAGCGCTTTGTTTTTTGTGGACACGGTTATTTCTTTCTGTCTAGATGTGGTAGGCATACGTAGTGAGGAGAGCACAATTCAGTTGAGCTTCTTTACTGGTTTTTCGGAGCTCGCCCAGATGGTGTCTCCATTCCTGAGCAGTGGACAGATGACTAAGCCCCCAAGCTCTCAAAGCTTGCCTTACCTCCTTCCCAAAAGCGCAACCAAGGAAAAGGTGGTCGGTAGTTTCTACCTCCAACTCATAGACGGGGCAGTGGGAGTCACCTACGGGTTTCCATTGCATTGTCCTTGCTTTGACAGGAAGTTTGCCATGTAACAGGACCCAAGAGATGAAAGTTTGACGCGAGATGGTTAATGGGTTCTAAATGATCGAGGGTTATCCAACCTCGTTCACAAATCCAAGGCTCCGTATATACCCATATGTTGGGTTTGTGTGGCCCATTGGATCCTAGGGGTCCAGATTGAGGGAGGAAGAACGGGGCACCACTAGCGTGACATAGGACGCTAGCAGCAACCCTCACAGAAGGCCGCAAGACAAAGACGCTACCAGCATCTAAACGCACGCCACCACCGCCTTGTTCAAGAGAGGTGCTACCGAGGGGGTCTAAGGTATCACCCAACGCCTATGTTACGATATCAAAGATCGAAGACGCTGCCCCCCTTTTGTTTGCCCGGCGCGTGATGGTCTCGATGAGTCGTCACTCTGGTGGCGACCGGCCCCATTGGCGTTAACATCCCGTAATGACGTGTTTATTGCGGCGAGTTTTCGTTTTGCACTTTAGGTTATTTAATGTTTAACCTAGTTTGCTACCCTCTCCACTACTATAAATATGGTACATGTTTCTCCACCAAAATCATTGAAAACACAAAGGGCAAGAGAGAGAAAATATTGAGAGAGAGGAAGTCTCACCAATATTTTCCCTAGTGTATCCTAAGAGATTGTGAGTTGAGAGTTGAGAGATTGATATTGTAATCTCCTTTACGGATCGCATCACACCCTGTGATAGCGATCAGGTTGTACTCCTCCTTTCTCATAGTGGATTATTTAATGAATGTCGCCGTCTATTGGTTTTTCTCCGGGTTCTTTGGTTTCCCACGTAAATCTGGTGTTTGATTTTATCGCTTATTTTTCATTCCTAAATTTTTTTGTAATATCCATCATCTCAATTTTATTCACTTCCGCTGTTACCTTGCTATTTTCTCTAACAAGTGGTATTAGAGCAAGGTGAAGATGGCTTCAATCATGAAGTGCGATATTCCAAAATTTGATGGAACAAGGAGCTTTACCATGTGGAGACTGCAAATGAAAGTAGTCTTGATTCAACACGGGTTATGGGATGTGATTGAGTATCCCGACACGAAGACTGATGAGACAATGAGCGATGATGATTTCAAGAAACTCCAGAAGGACATCAAGGACAATCTGACTCCAAGGGAATGGAAAAGCTGGAAGATAAGGTTCTCGCAAGAATTTAACTGTGTTTCGCGGAGCATATTCAGAGAGAGGTGATGCATATCGAGAAATCTCGGGAGCTCTGGACCAAACTGGAAGAGTTGTACATGTCTAAGAGTCTTGCAAATAAGTACGAATGAAGGAGAAATTCTACAGGTTGTGAATCCCCCAATGTACTTCTATTCAAGCACATCTTAGTGAATTTGATTCTATTATTACTGAGTTAGAATCAATAGATGTGAAACACACAGATGAGGATAAGGCTCTGTATTTAATTATATCCCTACCTGCATCACATAAACAATTTAAGGAAATCATGTTGTATGGAAACCGTGGTGTCCTTGACCTTAGTGAAGTAAAGGTAGTATACTGTCAAAGGAGAAACTTGATACCGATGGCGATGACCAGGGTGGTGATGCTTTGCTTGTAAGGGGAAAGAATACTGATCGTAAGGGAAACGGATCTGGAAGGAAGTCTAAACATCGTTCAAAGTCTAGGAATCCTCGCAAGAATAAGAAGTGTAACTACTTTAGTAAGATGGGGCATATAGAGAAAGATTGTTGAACAAAACAGAGAGATTAGAAGCAGGAGAGTAAGGATAACCACACCAGACCTGGTACCTCAAACTGTATCAAGTCTGAGTCAGATGGTGATGGGTTTGTAGTTACGGATGATGCCTTGGCGACCACATCGAGCAGTCATATGTGTCCTTATAAGGACTGGTTTGAGTTCTATGAGAGTGTTGACACTAGAGTCGTAGTCATGGGTCACGACACAGCCTGGAAGGTTTCAGGAATTGGCAGCATCAAAATCAGAACTCCTGATGGCATCATTAGAACTCTGAAGGAGGTTCGTCACATCCCTAACATGACTCGAAATTTAATTTCGTTGTGTAAACTTGAGGCTAACGACTGTAGGTACAAAGGAGAAGATGGTGTTCTGAAAGTTTGCAGGGGTTCCATGATTCTGATGAAGGGAACCCGAAAGGGCAGCCTACACATCCTGCAGGGGTCTACAGTGATAGGAACTGCAACGGCAGTTTTAAATCTTGATGAGTCCGACAACGCAAAGCTGTGGCACATGAGAGTAGGTCACGTGGGAGAGAAGAGAATGTCAATGCTGAGCAAGAAGGGATATCTTGAAGGGGAAAACATCGGCAAGCTGAAGTTTTGCGATCACTATGTCTATGGGAAACAAAAAAGGGTTAGCTTTTCAAGGGCTAAACATACAACAACATGGATCCTTGATTATATTCATTCAGATATGTGGGGTCCTACTTGAGTGCCATCAATGGGTGGCAAACACTATATGTTGACATTCGTGGATGCCTTCTCGAGGAAGACTTGGGTTTATTTCCTGCGGCACAGGAATGAGACATTTTCATACTTCAAGAAGTTCAAAGTTTTGGTGGAGAACCAGAGAGGCAGGAAAATAAAGAAAGTCAGGAAATATAATGGGTTGGAGTTCGTTGATTATGAATTTACTAAAATCTACGAGCAGCATTGGATTACGAGGCATCAAACCATGGTGGGTAAGCTTCAATAAAACAGCGTAGCTGAGAGAATCAACAGGACACTCCTGGAGAAAGCCTGTTGTATGCTTTCAAATGTAGGGATTCGAAAGAACAAATCGTTCTGGGCAGAGGTGATATCTACTGTCTGCTACCTGTTGAACAAATCACTTCATGCCTCTATTGAATACTAGATTCCAGAGGAAGTATGGATAGGTAATCCAGTTACTCTAATTTGAGAATTTTTGGATGTCCTGTATATGCCCATGTGAATGATGGGAAGCTGTCTCCCAAGGCTGTTAAATGCATTCTTCTAGGTTATGGGTCTGAGTCTAAGGGATACAGAATGTGGTGTCCTTATTTGAAGAAAGTTATACAATCTTGAGATATAACCTTTTTCGGTCTCGTTTCGAGCCAAATTGATATCATTTATAAGATGTTTTGCTTGTTTTAGTCCCTTTATTATAATTTAGTTATGATGATTTTTTGTGGTTTTGTAGGATAATTAAGAGTTAGAAGGAAATGAGGACAAATGCAAAAGTTAGTCAAAACTCAAGGAGGTCGCGCCCGCCACCCATGGGGTAACACCCACGACAACGGCAGCAACCGGAAAGAGCAAAATCCGCTGAAGTCGTATCGCCCGCGACGCTAGCAGTAGCGCTCGCTACGAGTTCATCCTGTAGAAAAATAATGAAATTGTCGAATGAGGACACGGTCATTACCCATGGGTAACGCCGGCGACCATTATGGTCGCACCTACGACCATCTAGAGTAACACTCATGACACGCTCGGCAAATATCAGAGAAATGTAATCCTCGCAAGCGTAGCGCCCGTTACCTTAGGGGTAACGCCCACGACGGGTCTGTTGACGCGGAAATTAAAATTAGAAGTGCGGCTATTGTAAGGTTTTGGGGGGTTGTATTCCTTTCCTAATTGTCCCATAAAAACACTAATCTACTCCGTTAGAGAGATATCCCATTATCATTAGACTTAGATTTAGTTTCATCATTATGCTTTTAGATTATTACAAGTTTCTCTAGTTTTCTTTCATCATCAATTTATAATCTACTCTTTCAATTCAAGGAAGAAATTTCCCAAGTTCTTGTTCTCTTTAATTTTTATTATTGTCTTGTTATTCGAGTTTTATTAGTATTAGTCCACAAAACTTCCAATCTTTTTAGTGAAGAGGAGGATTTAGGGTTCACAAATTCTCCTTCTAAGTGAGGATTTGAGGAATCTTAGTAATCCAAATCACCTTTCTTGTTTGTTCTGGAGAAAGTTCAAGATGAAGTTCAAGATGAAGGATGCAAAATTCCGGATTAGGGTGAAGTTTAATGCATTCAAGGTATAATTCATTTTTCTCTTTGATTCAGTTTTTCATTTATTGCTTTAATCGCATTCTTAGTTATAATTTTCTTTCTTGTTGAATTAGGGTTGGTTCATTTTTAGATTCATGTTTTCCTTGATCATTGCTATGACAAATTCATGCTTAGTTTAGTTTTAATTCCGTTATTTATTGCTTTCTTGATTGAAATCTTCACCAGACCAATCCCCTAAAAACTTAACACACCATCCCTGAGGATTCGACTACCCCTACTCTAAACCCCAAATATCAACAACCGAACAATGGCGCCGCTGCCGTGGATGACGCTATTTGGTAGTTTAGGTTATTGGTTTATTTGTGAATAGTTTGTTACTTTCTTAGATTAGTCTTAAAAATCCAAAAACAAACTAAAAATTGAGAAAATTGAAAACCCACGAAAAAACGTATAATACAACAACCTGAGGTTTGGGTTCGTAGTCCTTCTAGCAATAGATTGGTTAGGAAAGAGGAACCTTTTGCAGAATCACCTAAGATGGCTGAGGAAGCACCTAGGGTGACTCTTAATGACCAGTTATACCCATTGTACGACCTACCACCCTCATGTTCTGTGCTACCGACCTTGCCTCCAGGATTAACCTTTGACCCTAGGCAGTACCACACCCATAACCTACCACTTTTCACGGGTACTGGGTTAGCACTCATATAGACCGCAAAGTACAAAGAATACCTCAGCATGGTGAATCCCCCCGGAGTTCCATTGGATTTTGTGCTTCTGAAATACCTACCTTTTGCTCTAAGGGACGCCACTAAGCGGTGGATGTATAACATCAAACCCCGACCCATTGATTCTTGGGATAGTTTTCTAAAGGTTTTCATAAAAGGTATTTTTCGAACTCCTTAGCTGTCCAACTAAGAAACTCAATTTAAAATTTAGACAGGACGTAGGAGAACCTTACTGGAAGGATTTTGAACGTTTTAAAAACGTGGTGTCCCAATTCTCTCACCATGGTTTTGACTTGGTTCGACTATGTCAGATTGTGTATGAGGGTGTCGACCAAAACACTAGGGTCATACTAGAGTCAATGTGTTAGGGTGGATTCATGGATAAAATAGCTGATGAGGCCTGGTATTTCTTAGAGAGCATGTCTGAAAGAGCAATGCAATGGGGAACAACTAGAGGTGAGTCCTTAGGTGCTCAACTGTCCAATGCTAAGGGGGGTGTACATGTTATGGGCGAGAGTACAAGCTATGAGGCTAGATTCGCTTCCCTTGAAAACATGATCAAGACCTTAGCCCAACAACAATTAGCTGCCTCACAACCCCAATCCTGTGCTCAGGTTAATTCTTGGGATCATCCTGTTACCCCTAACCCCCAGTCTCATGTGTCATATGCCTTGTGCCAAAGTGTTGACCATGTTGTTTCTGCATGTCCATTCTACATTCAACAACAGGCCACTAGTACTGAAAATGTGAATGCTATGCATCATAACTATAGGCCTGATCAATACCAACTTTACCAACACCAGGGGATGTGCAACTACCACTTACTCTCTTATGGACCTGAGAACCAGAATGTGTTGAGACCACCACCTAACCAAGGAGGGGTTTTCCAAGGAAACCACCCTTCTCAACCTCGACAACCACCCCAGGGAGCTTATCAAGCTCCTAGAGTGCCTCCTATCCATTCTCAGGTTGCCCAAAATCGACCCCCACCAGGGTACACCAATGAGGATAGGCATGAGAGAGAGATTAGGGAGTTGAAAAATGGCTTGAGAGAGGTTAAAGAAACTATGAAGAGTGACATGGAGAAGATGATGAAACTGTAACGCCCCGGAAATTCAATTATAGAAAAGTCAAAGTCAAACTAACGTTAACAAACAAAATTTGCGGAAGACTCAAAACCCTTATTGGGCGTCACTGCCGTATCCTAGAAGGAATACAAGGCGAGAAGGAAACTACAACTGTCTGATAACGGTAAACCAACTAACAAACTCAAACTGAGAAAAACAACTTAACAACCCTAACTTCAAGTCTTTCTGAGTTGAAACATAACACGACTAACAAAACTAAACATGCCAAGCCTCACTGCTAATTCCCGTTCCCAGCATATTGATCATCACATGAAAACAAAACATTCCAAAAATGAGGGGGAAATCTCAATAATGTCTACCCCTAACATTAAAAACAAGTTAAGTTCATTTCAATTCATTTGAGGGAGAGGGAACAAGTCAAACCATTTCACAAACCTTTAATCCCTTAACTGTTTTCCTCAACCCAACCAATCCATATTTTATTATGCGGGCGGGATGTCATATCCCTTAAAGTAATGAATATCAGAGCAGATCCCAGATCCTCTGCCTACCACAGGCTACGACCACAGATTATCAAAAGTTCACATTTCTGCCTACCACAGGCTACGACCAGGGTCTCAGACCCTTTGCCTACCACAGGCTACGACCAGAATATCAAGCCCATTTCCGCCTACCACAGGCTACGACCAGGGTCCCAGACCCTTTGCCTACCATAGGCTACGACCAAAATATCAAGAGTTCACATTTCCGCCTACCACAGGCTACGACCAGGGTCCCTGACCCTTTGCCTACCACAGGCTACGACCAGGGTCCCAGACCCTTTGCCTACCACAGGCTACGGCCAGAATCAAGAGTTCACATTTCCGCCTACCACAGGCTACGACCAGGGTCCCTGACCCTTTGCCTACCACAGGCTACGACCAGGGTCCCGGACCCTTTGCCTACCACAGGCTACGACCAAATAAACCCGCTTAATGTTTCACTTGAATTATTAGTATCTTATGAAAAAACTCAACTCACAACTCTCAAGTCAAACCCAACCCAGGTTATCAAAACGAGTATTAAAACTACTTATAAAAGACCATAACAATTTCTCAACTCATAAATCAATAATCACAAATAAAAAAAACGCACAGTTATCCAAAACAGATGGTCACATTTCCGCAAAAGTCCCCTTTCGGGATGCAATTCTCAAAACTGATTAGAAAACGTTAAAACACATTTAAAGAGCATCCCGGTGGGGATTAGAGCATAGACATTATCTGTTTAACTTCACTTCACAACAAAAACGAACACACTTGAGCTCATTAACGACGCGAATTAGCTCGGGCTTAAAATAGAATAATTATTCTAATCAAAACGAGCCCTTCGAAGTTAGTATTATCTACCTTCTAACTAACCCTGCCCTAGGAACACCATAGGTTCCCATCATTCATGAATTTACACTTTAAATTACCTAACACATTCCAAGTAATCACATAACAAGATCAAAACAACCTTTTCACTCAACAACACTTTCATTAATGAATAACATCAACAAAACAGATTACAACATCCACATAAAAAGGGTCAAAACTTAACTTCCCGAAAACCTATGGGTCTGGTTTTGGACTTTTCGGAAACCTCGGGATGTCTACTAAAACTCTCAAGTTGAACGCGAGACCTAACACACGCTTTAAGATCCTCAAAAACCATCATCTTTCAAAACCATCCAGATCTGATCTAGGTATGATAATCGGGGTATAACGCGACTTATAAAATTCCAAAGTCCGGTCCGTAAAATTCCTATGAAACCTAACATCTAAGGGAAACACCAGCCCAAAGGATTTGATCAAAGGACGACTATAACTATCATGATGATCCGCTCTTTAGACCCTAATAAAACTGTCCCGATCCCGGTTCTCATTTAATTTGCAATTTCGATTCCAACTTTCACCATTCGATCCCGGGGTCCTAATTTGGGCTTAAAACAGTGACTAAGGTTCAAAATAATTAATCTAATTCAACTAAGGTCAATACTTCATAAAATCTACAATTAAAACTCGCTAAAGCCGTGCAACATTAATTTCCTTAAGAACATAACACCCAACTTATTACTAACACCTTAAATCACACATAAAACATTAAAGAGCCTAAACATGCTTTTACTTGTAATTTATTACCATTCTCATACTCCCACAAGGATGGACAACAAGGACGTGTGAATAAAGAATATATGAACACTTAAAGCGAATCAAGAATCATACTTTAATAATTAATCAAACCTAAAATAATTTAGCATGATTAAACGCAACATTAAACATGATATAACACATTACAAGACCCAAAGAAGACATGTAATTACTTGCTAAATCAAACAAGAATACAACTTTGATAATTAAACACCCTAACATGCTTTACTTATAATATTAACCATATTAACACATAAAATCCTAAAACTACAATCATGATTAAAAAAAGAAACAATAGCATGAAGGTTCTTACTTAGCTAAACCAATTTAGTTCAATACACAGTTACACACGCATATCACAATCAAGATAATCAAAAACTAAAATCAAAGACCATTAACTAAAGGCATAGGGTTTACGTCAGGTTGGATGATGGTTAGGCTGGTACTACGGCAGGCGGGCGACGGCGACTGGGTAGGCGGCGGCATGTTGGTCGACGTCGGGGTTCGTCGGAGGTGGTGTGGGTGTGGGTGTCCGACGTTGATGACGACAGCAACAGTGGCAGCCCCGACAGTAGCGCAGCGGCACAGCAGCAAGTCGCCGATTCTGTCTACGTCTGGGCGGCAGCGGCGAGCGGCGGTCCGCGAAGGTGGCGGCCTGGGCGGATGACGGCGACGAATGGAGCGGCGGTGGTTGGTGGCGGGGAAAACTCGGATTATGGGAGAGCGAACAAATGGAGAGACGAAGGGAGAGTTCGTTGCAACGGCTAGGGCGGCCGACAGTGGTCCAGGCGGTGCTCAAGCGACGTTCTTGGTGCTCCGGCGATGCTCTCGGTGCTCCGGTGATGGCAGCGGAGGCACGCAGAGAGGAAGAAAGAGAAGCACGGGAGAGAGAAAAGGGAAGAGCAGGGTGCCCGCTTGGTATTGAAGATAGCCTCGTTAATCAACCCTAATCACCCTCTATTCTTCCTCTAACTAACACCAAGTCTAATCTAATCCTACTAACAATCATCTAACTAACTACTATACATAAATCTCCACTAATTCTATCTTAAACAGAATTACTATTCTACTATTACTAATATTTACTAGAATAATACAATAATACTAATACTAATGATAATAATAATAATAATAATAATAATAAAATAATAATAATAATAATAATAACAAATAATATACATATAACAATTATAATAATCACAATAACACTAATAGTAATGCTAATAATAACAAGAATAATACTAATAATAATAATAATAACCCCATGAAATTACCGATATACCATCATTAGTCCCTCAACGATCCTACGAGCTCAAGTGGTACCAAAGATAATCACAACGAAAAATTTAACAATTAACGGAGTCAAACCTAATTTACTAACGACGTCACGGTCAACATCTTTGGATTTTTCGGGGTTTTACATCATTACCTCCTTAAAAGAAGTTTCGTCCTCGAAACTTAACTTAGACTTGACGGTTCGGTAATAATCCTAACGGTTCCGCCCTTTCTAAAACTCGAGGTTTTACAGAAACAAATGAATGAAAATTTCTCTCAACTTTTGTTGGCTAATAGGGATAAAGGTTCCTTTCCTAGACAACCTGAGGCGAACCCCAATGGGCAAGCTTCAGGTTCGTCATCTAGTGACCCTAATCAAGTTAGAGGTTTGAATGTTGTTATTACTCTTCGTTATGGGAAAGAGATAGATAATAGGGTGCAAATCAAATCTTCTGATGTATGTGATAAAAAGAATGTGACTGATGAACCTGTTGATGAGCTTGTTTCTGTTGAGGATGAGTCAAATGAATTGAGGCCAACTGCTATAGTTGAGCCTCCTAACGCCAAAACCTTGTCTAAAGCCAACTCTTTGACTAGTCCACCACCTCAAGGAGCTTACAAGCCCCCCCACCTTATGCTCAGAGGTTAAGGGCGAATAAGGACCAAAAGTTTTTGGACAAAATTAGGGAGACCTTTTCTCATGTTAAGGTGAACATTCCTCTTTCAGATGTCATCCAACAGTTTCCCCCATATGCCCGTTTCCTCAAGGAGATTTGTACAACTAAGAGGGCAACCCAAGTGCCCAAGAAGGCTTTATTAGCCTCGAATGCGAGTTCCATTCTGTCGAACTAGCTGCTTATTAAGTACAAAGACCCCGGATGCTCCCTATCTCTATTACCATAGGTGATAGTTTGATAGAAAGGGCATTGCTTGACCTAGGTGCTAGTGTGAATTTGTTGCCTTTGCATATGTATGAAATGCTTGGATTAGGTGAACTAAAGCCTCTAGGATGGTATTGCAATTGGCTGACAGGTCTACTAGGGTACCTAAGGGGGTAGTGAAGGATGTCTTGATTAAGGTTGGGGAGTTTGTGTTTCCTGTTGATTTTGTAGTACTAGAAACTGCTAGAGTTCAATGTACTAGAGATGAGATCCCCGTTATTCTAGGACGCCCTTTCCTTGCTACTTCTAATACCTAGATTAACTATAAAGATGGTAGAATGAATTAATCCTGATTATGTGAATTCTCTGTGTGATTCTGATGTGTTTGATGGTGATGTGTTATTTGAATCTTTATTTTCCTCTCAAACCACACCTGAGATAGAAGAGCCTAAACTAGCTTCATCCACCACTTTTGAGATGAAACCCCTCCCTTCTGAGTTGAAATATGCTTTTCTTGGCCCTAGAAAGACCTACCCAGTAATCATTCCTTCTGACTTAGATAGGGAACAGGAAAGCCAATTGATTAAGGTTCTTAGGAAGAACAAGGGAGCCTTGGGGTGGACTTTAGGTGACATTAAGGGGGTTAGCCCTTCCATTGTTCAACATCGAATCTTCCTAGAAGAAGAAAATGCGGCTCATAGAGACCCCCTTAGGAGACTGAACCCACAGATGAAGGAGGTAGTTAAGAAAGAGATCCTTAAGTGGTTAGATCATGATGTTATTTACTCCATCTCTGATAGCAAGTAGGTTAGTCCAATTCATGTGGTCCCTAAGAAAGCTGGATTGACTGTTGTAGACAATAAACATGGAGAGTTACTTCCTACTTGTGTCCCTTTCAGTTGGCGAGTCTGCATAGATTATAAAAAATTGAACAAAGCCACTAGGAAGGACCATTTTTCCCTCCCTTTCATGGATCAGATGCTTGAGAAACTAGTTGGGCATGAGTATAACTATTTTCTTGATGGTTATTCTGGTTATACCCAAGTCTCCATTGCCCTTTGTGACCAGGAAAAGACCACATTCACCTGCCCTTTTGGGACCTTTGATTTTCGAAGGATGCCTTTTGGCTTGTGTAATGCCCCTGCGACCTTCTAGAGATGCATGGTTTCTATATTTTCTGACTTAGTGGAGGATTGTGTGGAAATTTTTATGGATGACTTTTCTGTTTTTGGTACTTCTTTTGATGTTTGCTTAGCAAACCTGAGTCGTGTGTTGAGTCTATGTCAAAAAAAGAGTCTGACCCTTAATTGGGAAAGATGTCATTTTATAGTGAAAAAGGGGATCGTTCTAGGTCATGTGAGTTCTAAGGATGGGTTAGAGGTAGATAAGGCCATGATTGACCTAGTTAAGAATTTCTCCCCTCCCATTTCTGTGAAGGAAGTTCGATAATTCTTAGGAGATGTCGATTTTTACCGGCAATTCATTAAAGACTTTAGTAACATTGCTAAGCCTTTGTCTTCTCTGTTAGTTAAGGAGGTACCATTCCATTTTTCTGATGATTGTATGAGGGCTTTTAATCAGCTTAAGGATGCCCTCATTTCCCCTCCTATTCTCAAACCTCCCACCTGGGGAGAGCCTTTTGAGATCATGTGTGATGCATCTAATTATACTGTTGGTGTTGTGCTACGACAGAGAATTGATAAGAAGCCTATTGTTATTCATTATGCTAGCCACATCTTGAATGATGCCCAACTGAATTCTACTGTGACTGAGAAATAATTTCTAGTTGTTGTGTATGCCTTTGAGAAACTTAGAGCTTACTTGCTTGGTGCTAGAGTCATAGTTTACACTGATCATTCAGCTATTAGGTATCTGATGGAGAAGAAAGATTCCGAACCTAGGCTAGTTAGGTGGGTATTGTTGTTACAAGAGTTTGATTGTCAGATTAGAGACAGGAAGGGAGCTGAGAATCCTGTAGCTGACCACCTATCTAGGATTGTGCCTGATACTATGAACACCATCCCTATTACTTCTTAATTTCCTGATGAGCAACCCTTTAGTGTGGGAGTGGAACCTTGGTTTGCTGATATTGTGAATTTCAAAGTGACTGGAGAGATGCCCAGTGATTGGAACAAGCATGATAGGGATATGTTTCTTCATATTGTGAAGAATTTTGTGTGGGATGACCCTTACGTGTTTAAGTACAGCCCTGACCAAATTCTTAGGAGATATATGCCTAATGAGTCTGTTATGGATGTCCTCTCTTTTTGTCATGACCAACCTTGTGAGGGGCGCTATAGTGGAAAGAAAACTTCTTATAGGGGGTGTTTGGTATGTGGGAGTTGGGAGGTGGGAATGGGAATACATAAATAGGTAATACAACTCCCATGTTTGTTTTTTGGGAATGAAAAAAATGAGGAATTGGGAACTGGAATAGAGACCCTCAATTCCCACCAATCTATTACCAGGGGGAGGGGTTGTAATTCATACTGGGAATTCATAAATCATCTTAAATACCAATATTGTCCTCGTACTTAATTAATATTACCAATACTACCTCACTCTATTCAGATTAATCAAGGATATTTTAGTAAATGTGCATTTATTCCCAATTCCACCTCTACTTTGAATTACCATGTAACAAACAAAGAGTTTCAGAGTTCATAAATTCATTCTTATTCCCATTCCACTAATGAATTCTCATTCCCATTGTTAATTCCCATTCCCATTCCCATTCTCATTAGATACCAAACGGGCAGATAAGGTCTTGCAGAGTGGGTTTTACCGGCCAACTATTTTTAGAGATGCCCATGACTATGCCCAACGGTGCCCTAGGTGCTAAAGTTTGGGAAAGATAACTAGGAGAGATATGATGCCCTTACAACCTAAGATTTTTATTGATATGTTTGATGTATGAGGTATTGATTTTATGGGCCCATTCCCTAACTCTTTTGGGAATGAATATATTCTCCTTGCTGTTAATTATGTGTCTAAGTGGGTAGAGGCCATCCCTACTAAGAAGAATGATGCTCAAGTAGTTACTAAGTTCCTTAGGGAATACATCTTTTCTAGATTTGGAATACCTAGAGCCATCATTAGTGATCAGGGAACCCATTTCAACAACAGATCCTTTGAGGCCTTATTGAAGAGGTACATAGTTGTGCATAAGGTGACCACCGCTTATCATCCACAGTCTAATGGTCAAGCGGAAGTCTCCAATAGGCAAATCAAACAGATTTTAGAGAAAACTGTGTCTAGGAATAGGAAGGACTGGTCTGTAAAGATGATTGATGCCTTATGGACCTACCAAACGGGCAACGGCCTATAAAACCCCCATTGGGATGTCACCCTGTAGAGCTATATTTGGGAAGCCTTGTCACTTACCTGTAGAACTGGAACATAGAGCTTGGTGGGCTTTGAAAGCCCTTAATCTCGATCTATTAGTAGCGGGTGAGGTGAGGAGACTAACACTTTGTGAGATAGATGAGTTGAGGAGAGAGGCTTATGAGAATGGGAGATTGAGTAAGGAGAGGTCTAAAATCTTGCACGATAGGATTAGAAAGACCTTCTTCCCAGGACAAAAGGTACTCCTTTATGATTCCCGGTTGCACCTTTTTGCTGGAAAGTTAAGATCTAGGTGGATTGGACCCTTTATTGTGACTCATGTATTTCCTTCAAGAGTGATTGAGATTAAGGACCCATCTAATAATTATGTGTGGAAAGTGAATGGGCACAGGTTGAATCCTTTCTTAGAGTTTCCTGATACTACTGACGTGGAATGTGTTACATTCCATGATCCATCCATTACTTGAAAGAAGGTAAGTTGAAACTTTTGTATATATTGTACATCTAACTTTTCTTTTCTTGAGTTTTCTTTATTACTTCTCCTAACTATGCATTATTAAGTGATAAGGAATGAGTCTTTTGACAAGAAACCATCTAGGTAATAACCTTCCTTGTCTTCTTAATACAGTAAGTGAGTTGGCTTTCTTTTCTTCTTTTGTTTTCTTTTGGTGTGTTTCTTGATTTTCTTTGGTGTGCCTAGGGCTGTTCATTGGTCCGGACTGGACCGAATTGGACTGGACCGAAGACCGAACTAGAGGACTAAAATTTGGGCCAGGATCGACCGAACTTTTGATGCAGGCTGAATCGACGGACCGAACTTTGTTCGGTCCAGTCCGGACTGGACTATACATAAGAAAAGCCTATAATTTTAGTAACTTCATTCCTTTAGTTCGGTCCACGGACTGGACCGAGGACCGAACATCAAATATTTTTGGGCCGAGGACTGGACCGAACTTCCCTCCGTCCAGTCCAGTCCAGTCCTCGGTCCAGTCCGGTCCAGTCCCTTTTTCAGTCCGGACTGAACTATGAACAACCCTTGTGCCTGATTACTTCTATTTCCAATGAGGACATTGTTGGCCTTTTTGTGTCGGAGTGGAGGTGGCATGCATGTCGGCTTGTGTTTTTCTTTTCTTTTGTGAGCTTTTCTTCTTGTGTGCTGTTTATGTTTCTTTGTGAAGTGTCACTTCATGCACAATGAGGACATTGTAGAGTTTTTGTATGGGAATGGGGTGGCACAAGTGCCTTACCAGTTTTTGGAAGAGAATCAACTTTAGTTACCATTGAATTTAGGCGAAATTTTTAAAATTTTTATCAGCTAGAGGTAGCTTGTATGTATGGTTGTGTAGCTAATTGGGAGAATAGTGCAATTGCTTGGTTAAGAATAGTTAGTGAACGCTTGATAGGCTTTAAACTTGATTGTTGCTTTTGCTAAACATAATAACCTCACTTATATTTGCAACCATGTGGTTTCCTTAGAAATTCACTTCTTGGCTAGTTATTGTGTTGGTTTTGGTTTAGGAGGAAAGTTTTAGATTCTTGAATATCCATGCTCTAAGTAAGAAAAGCTGAAAAACAATGGATAAATAAAAAAAAAGGTTAGTACACCTACACGGGTCGGTATGGGTGGTACGACACTCTTACCCTTTAAGCACTTCGTATGTGTATGGAGTAGCCTGTGTTGGGAGGGTAAACCCCATTTATGGGTCGTTTAATTCCTAAAAATACTAACAAGAAAAGCTGAAAATGTTGGTTCACCTATATAGATCGGTGTGAGTAGTGCGACACTCATGTTTGGGTTTAGGTTATCTAATTCCTAAATAGACACAGATTAATTGGCGGAATATTATAATAGTTATAAACAATTAATCAAACAACTGCAGAGGCTTTAGTAATTATACCTGATCGCTAATTCCGGCTGAAGAAGAGGTTGACCTTCAAGATTCCAATGCTGAAATCCTCTATTGAAATGTCCACGCAGCACTCCGGGAACCCGATTGCTAGATCGACCCGATCGAGACGAATCTCAATCTAAGATGTATGTAAGATTGTTTTGGGAAACAGAGAATGTTTCCTGAAACTAGAACTGCAAACTAAAAGAGAGAGGAACTCAGGAAATCACCTTGGTATCTCTCTAAGAGTCTTAAGCAGTTGGTGTTGAATAATCTCTCCTAGAGACCCCTTTATATAGCGTTTAGAAAACCTAGGGAAAGAGTTCAAAAACCCTAAAGGGCTAAACTAAAACAACGGCGCCTTTTTGGGCCCAACACGGTCCGTGTTAAAACAACACGGTCCGTGTTGGACTCCAGAAAGTCCAATTATTCGGCCCATAGACACCACGGATCGTGGTGTCTCAACACGGACCGTGTTGGGACAACACTACCCGTGTTGAACCCAATTCGGTCCGTGTTGGGCTGATTTCTCACAGAAATCAATTTCCAACTTTTCTAAACGTGATACAATATCATTTAGGTTACATACATTGTTCCATGGCACTGACTTGTGTGACCCAGTAGGACCAAATAATATAGTTATAATTAAACATATTTGATTACTAATTATAGAGGTCTCTAGCAAGACATATAATTACTATATTACTTTGGTTTAATCTCCGTGTATATCGAACATTGTCGGGACATTCCCAACAATCTCCCACTTGTCCCACAAGTGTTCGATTCCTTGAATTCCCTTGTCACTTACTGTCTCATGTTCGGATAAGGTAAGCTGATGTCATCCTTATGTAAGGTCCGAAACATTCCTCGATCTCCGAGTTTAGACTTTGAAAAACAGAGGATCAACTGTTGATTCAACTGAGCTCGGCCAAGCATTTTCAGTCCAATCTCACCGAGTGGCCAAAAGACAACTGTCCCTAATAGGGGGACAATGCCATCTTGTTCAGACACACATTCTCACATGATCCAACTGTAACCCAGACACCGCCTTTATAGCCTACTGCTATGAAAGGCGTTTGACGCGCTCCAAAGTCACAGTAGATCATTCAGTCTGTGTACTGAACTCAGGATTCAGAAATTTTGAGTGGTGAGAGCTCCTATGACAATTCCCAACTTAAAGAGCTCCCACTGGGGGTCAATTCGATAGTTGTTCTTCAACAATACCTATGTGATTGATTTATGACGTCAATACGTCAATATGATCATGAAACTCGATCATCACTTCAATCCTACATGCTAATTGTGTTAATATCATCACTGTCCCTACGTGATAATACAATCAGGAAACAGGTCGACGATCGGCCAAGATTAAGCGTCATCAAGTTCACTAATGGGGTTTCAGAAATCAGACCTCATCCAATTTCCCATTTTGAATTCGCTGACCTTTATGGACATTTACATAATTGTAAACCACAATTGATGTAAATTTTGGAATCTTTTATTCTTAATGATGAATCAGCAAGGTCATAATTCATGAACAATTCATGTAAATTTGACTTGTTAATATTCTGGAATGTGTTTAATACCTATTGCCCATGCATGACTATCATACTATAACTACAACAAGGGTTTAGTACATAATACTTGCAATGAACCTCGTACATATACCATCTTACTAATGACATTTCATACAGGAAGATATTTCCGGAACACATGTTTGGATTCATAGTGAGCTTCAGTTCCTTTTCTTGAGTGATGGCTCAAACAAGGATCCATTTCTCTCGCAAGGCTAGAAACTTCACCTAGTTCTAAAAACGAACTTCGCAATCCTAACAGTTTCTGCCACAACTTCTAAAGTCGTGCCATACTTGTCTTATTTGTAGAATTAACTGCATGTCATGTTAAGAACTTCTTCCAGTTCACCTTAATAGCACTCAAAACAGATCGTATAATTTTATCTGACCTTTCAGATAATCATATTTCTCTGCATGAGTGTAGCGTTCATCAGTGCAACTCTTCACACTTAGCTTTTATCAACCACTTTAGACTTAGGACACATCCTTAGTTTTTCTTATACATATACAATGTATATGTTATGTTGGACTTTGATCATCTCATGGCATACATTAATCTCATGCCTGAAGCATGAGTTATATGTCTCATCCTTCTTAGAACTTCTGATTGTTTTGAGACAATCAAATTCCGTAAGGATATGCCATGATTTTGGAAATTAATCCATTCTGGAAGTGAGTTGAACTATTCAATACCTAGTTAACTTTGATTCAAACAATCAAAATCTTTAATCTATCATTATAGATCTTGTCTCCAAGAAAATTCTTAGCCCCACCAATACTTCACTTTGAAAATTATTTCCAAGTCAACCTCAGTAGAAGCAACATTGGAATATTCTTCTTAGTAGGCAGTATGTCAATCACATACAATATCATAAAACGCATTGCTCCCACTGAACTTCTTGTAAACACAATATTATCTTTGGCACTTCCCAGTATGTCAAACCTTTTTGATATCCTGGTCAAGAAGGTCAATGATTCCAACTCCTAGAAGCTTCCTTAAGACCACAGATGGTCTCTTGATGTTTACAAGTTATTCCAACAAAAGACCACTCAGTTGTGTCAAGTACACACCTTTCTTCAAAATCTAATTTTGAAGTCAGTCTTGATGTCTATCTTAATGAACCCATGCTTTGCCTTAAAACCCTCCTATGCCTGATGGCTCACACCTTCAGACAAATCAACCAAGTCCTAAACTTGGTTGAATACATTGAATCCATTTTAGACTTGGTTGCATGGAGTCTTGATTTACTTAAAGCTTCTTTGATGTAGGTAGAGTCATTACTTTCTAAAAGTAACATCTCACGTTCATCCATAGAAGATCGATATCTTTGTGGCTGACGGAGTTGTTTACTTGACCTTTCTTGGAGTAATGTTCATGACACCTTCTCCTCAACGTTTTGTGAAACTTCAACTACCTCAACCTTGTTCTTAATTTCCCGACCAATAGGAAAAAATTTGAACAAGGATCAAGTAGCGGAGTTTCAGGTGATGATTATAGTGTTTTGTGTCTCTCGAACTTCGGTAAGTTCAAAACTCTCCCACTCTTTCTTTTACAGAATAACATATTCTCTAAGAAGAAAGCATTTTGAGACACAAACACTTTCCTCTACAACAACTTGTAGAAGTGATACTCCTTTCTTTCATAAGACGGTTCAAGAACCTCTCTTCTCCATATCATATATGGTGTCTTCTCTAGTGGTTCAGATAATCTTTATTCAGTAACTAGAGCTATGGTTAACTGCGTGTATCCCCAAAAGATAATCGGCAATGTTGACTCAACCATCATTGATCGCACCATATCTAATAAGGTGTGATTTCTCTTTTAGATACGTCATTGAGATGTCGTATTCCTAGAGGAGAGAGTTATGAAACAATTCCACATTCTCTAGAATGGTCAATGAAATCTTTGGCTCAAATACTCACCTCTTCAATCTAATTGAAGGGTTTTGATTTTCTTGCCAAGTTGGTTTTGTACTTCACTTTGAAACTCTTTGAACATTTTCAAAGGATTTGGACTTGTGGCGTATTAAGTAGATATACCCATATCTAATAAAACAATTGTCACTGAAAGTGATGAAATAGTACAGTAAACCTTCTTCTAGTACTAGTGCTCATAGGCCCACATACATCAGTATGTATGCATCCTAATAAGTCATTAGCTTGCTCACCAATTCCAATAAGAGGTGATTTTAGTCATCTTACTCATTAGACATGCTTTGCAAACATTGAACTTTTCAAAGTTTAGGTTTTCCAAAATCCTGCACTATGCAGTTTCTGAATACATTTTTGATTAATATGACTTAAGCTTATAGTGCCATAATTATGTTTCATTTGAGTCATTTGTTCAAACTCTTGGCTCAACCATTAGCATCCTTTCGCTCTTATTTAGGTGCTCTCATTGTTTCGCCAAGACTACTTCATTTTGGAAATCTTCAAACTATTTTAACATTCCAACTTCAGATGAATCTCATAGACATGAATCACCACGTGTTATTTTATTCATCTTGAAGATTTGAAGTAATTCACCCCTTGTACAGTCATGCTTTGCAGACATCACATGTTTCAAAGTTTTATCATTCAAAAGTCTATCACTGTGACGCTTTTGAATGCACTCTGATTTGCATGACTTAATAGATAGTTACAAGTTTTATGTTTGAACATGAGTTATTCCTTTTAAACCTTTTGGTTTCGATGTGTTGGGTGTGTTTATCCGAGATCATCTCTCTCTCTCTAATTGAGAGTAAGAAATACTTATAATGAGAATATAGAATCACCTATAAATTTCTCTCATAAGTATTGTGGAAATGGATAAACAACCAACTCTTCATAAGGAACTACAACTAATTGTATGTTCCTATTTGTAGGCTGACTCTCATCCTTCAAAGAACATCTACTTTGCTGTAGATCCTACACATTTACATAAATGTGAGTTTCACAGCCGGTATCTTATACTTAAAGATGGGTTTAATAAGGGTAGTGTGTATCATATACGCATTTGCCTAGAATTGAAATCATATCTCAAGTCTTCCTTATAGTTATTCACGCTCCCAGTGTCATATATACATGATCTGGTTGTTAACCGGTTGCTGTCAATGGTCGGGTATGTACAACTGTTTGTCCTTACCTTTCCTTTGACTTCTTGTCTTTGATAGATTTCTTAAATCTTATTTTTCCCTTTCACTAAAAGACTATCTTTGGTCGCCAATCTTTTGGCTAAAGAGGATCCAAGGTTTCTCATGTTTTAAAATAGTCAAATTATTTCACAACATGAGCGCCATCAATTGGCTCTTATCTAGCTCAACCGAGACTATCTGGTTTTTGGTTTCATATTTGTCAACTCTAACTAGTTCGATGAACTTGGTCTTGAGTTGGTAATATTGAATTCCTTCCTCTAATCTTCAAACATTTTGAAGTTAAAATTGTATGAATACTATGACATTACATGTATTCATTTGGCTTGATTGACCTCTCAATATTGATGCCTAGCTCAATCTTATATCAAAGACATATTTCTTTTAATTTCCTTCAAGACAATCTTGCGATGGCAATGCCAATTAAGGAATTGGTGTTAATTGCTTTTCTCTTTCTCAAGGAGAAAACAATATTTTATTAGTGGTGGATGTTTGAGTGAAAAGACATAAATAATTTTACGAGACAAGTTGGTTCATTTTAGTTATTATTCATCAAAAGAAATTAAACTAATTTAATTTCAAATCAAAACACTTTATCAACTCTCATTTAGTGTTTTAATTTACCAAGACCCACAAGACTCATGGGCTCAAGTGGACTTTGGCCCAACAAAACTCGATTCCATGTTATCTTTGGTGGATCATCTTATGATCGATCATTCAAAATGACTCTTGGCAAGAAATTTGTATCGAATACAATATTTCTCTTCCTCTGCTCTTGGCCCAAAACTATTTTGATAGCCAATTTGAATTGACCTAGCTCCCACCCTACTTATTAATGATGGACAAATAATTCGCTTTGGCTTTCTTTATTTATCCATCTAAGTGGTGTTTCGATAGGTTGAGCAATAATTCATTTTGAGAGTAGGTTTTATTATCCTAAGCATGCAATTCTAGGTGAACTCTTTCGAAAAGCATAAAAGGAATAATAAAACATGCAATAACGAATTTAAAGCATAAATAAAACCCCTAGTATGGCCACCTAGACTTAATCAAACTAATTTAACTAAGCCTTGATAGTCTTCAAGAAAATCTTCTTGGGTCTTGCAACTTCCTTGGATGGGCTCCCACTCGAATCGACACCTCCATTGCTGTTGGGCTCCCACTCAACTTGTTGTCTCCAATTACAACAAATTTACAAAGTGTACCTCACAATTGAGGCCTTACATGAATTAAAAAATAAACTTAACTGAAAATTAAATTTAAAAATTAATTCAACGACGGTACGCAGACCGTATTTCACCCAACCCGGTACGCAGACCGGTAAAACCGACTATCTATGGCCATACTAGAAGCACATGCAAACATGTAATATTGCAATAATTATATCAAATATAACACATGCTTAAATAACAAATTATAAAGGCATATATAATTGCAATATAACACATAAGGAAATAAATACTAAATAAATTTCCTAAAAGGTTTGCATGATTAATATAATAAACAAAATCCAAATTTTATCTTAGTTACCTAAACAGATTTAGGATTTTATACCTATACATACAAAATACTTGACTTTCCTAAAATCAAGGAGTCTAAAAGATACTATATCTTTCAAAGGTATTGTAAGTTTCCTAAACTTTACAAAATAATAGATTTTATGCCCATTATCTGATTTAATAGTAATAGGATTTAATAATTAATTTCAAAAATTAATTACAAACCCTAAAAATACACGAATTCACCAAAACTGCTGGCAACACGGTCCGTGTTGGATCAACACGGTCCGTGTTGCTTCCCAGTTTCGGTTAATTTCGTGAATGAAAAACTTAAATAAAACTATCATAACTTATCGAATTTAAAGATTTCGTATCGCAATGTTATCTAATAACCCAATATGAAATATTTTCCAGAAGTTTAACAATTTCTAAAAGATTGTAAAAATTTATGGAATTAAACTTTTTAATTCTTCGTTTAAGAGGAAAATAAATAATAATAGTCCGATAAGTTTAAAAAATCAAATTTTATAATTTTTCCCATACAATAGGTTCATCCAATATGCTGCTGTAAAAATTTTAGAAGTTTATCAAATTTCTAAAATTAGAATAAATTCAGAAAAGTAAACAATTATACTTTTCTTTTAATCTGAAAATTGAAGGAAAATTAGTAAACGATTTCGAAAATTCACGAATAATTTATCCATAATAGTATGGGTATCCAGTAACCTGCTGTAAATTTTTCAGAAAATTTGTAAATTTCTATAAATATACAATATTCAGAGAAGCAACATATTTATTTCTCTGAGATCTGAAACTCTAAATTTAAAAATATAATTTTACAGGATAAATTAACGGAAAAATTCTTCCCTAAAAGTATGGTTATCCAGTAACCTACTGTAAAAATTTCAGAAGTTTTACAAATTTCTACAAATTTATAAAATTCAGATAATTAAACAAATTTTAATTCACTTCAGATCTGAAAACTTAATTAAAAATTTATTTTTATTGGGAAAAATCTACAAAAATTATGGAAAGTGCAGAACACTTCCAGACAGCTCCAGTAAAAATTTCAGAAATTTTTGAGTTCGTTTGATATTTTATTTTGATTTTTCATATTTACCGTAAATAAACTAAATCAGAAAATTAATTCTACAAAACCCTATTTTGCGAATTTAAACCTATTTCATGTATTGCCTACTGTTTAACAACATTAAACGTGATTCCTTCTAAAACATTCAAAATTAAATCGAGTTCATGCTATATTTAACAATTAAACAAACATAAAACCGATTAATTAAAGGCAATAAGAAATCAACAATAACAAAGCATGAAATTTTACAATAAAATTTCAGATTTACTATCAAGAACATTAAAAACTTTCATAAAGATTCAAAATTTTAGGCATAAATCTATTCTAGCATATTCATAACATAATTCAACTATTGACAAAATTAATTATGAATACAAGTACAATACTTTAGCATGCAATTGGTGGCTCTGATACGACTTTTAGGGTTTAGGTTATCGAATTCCTAAACAGACACAGATTAATTGGCGGAATATTATAACAATTATAAACAATTAATC
Organism: Portulaca oleracea; assembly: GCA_029582165.1. Taxonomy (NCBI): domain Eukaryota; kingdom Viridiplantae; phylum Streptophyta; class Magnoliopsida; order Caryophyllales; family Portulacaceae; genus Portulaca; species Portulaca oleracea. The sequence goes on from CM055873.1 coordinate 18,785,108, forward strand.
AAACAACTGCAGAGGCTTTAGTAATTATACCTGATCGCTAATTCCGGCTGAAGAAGAGGTTGACCTTCCAGATTCCAATGCTGAAATCCTCTACTGAAAAGTCCACGCAACACTCCGGGAACCCGATTGCTAGATCGAACCAATCGAGACGAATCTCAATCTAAGATGTATGTAAGATTGTTTCGGGAAACAGAGAATGTTTCCTGAAACTAGAACTGCAAACTAAAAGAGAGAGGAACTCAGGAAATCATCCTGGTATCTCTCTAAGAGTCTTAAGCAGTTGGTGTTGAATAATCTCTCCCAAAGACCCCTTTATATAGTGTTTAGAAAACCTAGGGAAAGGGTTCAAAAACCCTAAAGGGCCAAATTAAAACAACGGCGCCTTTCTGGGCCCAACACGGTCCGTGTTGGACTCCAGAAAGTCCAATTATTCGGCCCATAGACACCACAGATCGTGGTGTCTCAACACGGACCGTGTTGGGACAACACGACCCGTGTTGAACCCAATTAGGTCCGTGTTGGGCTGATTTCTCATAGAAATCAATTTCCAACTTTTCTAAATGTGATACAATATCATTTAGGTTACATACATTGTTCCAGGGCACTGACTTGTGTGACCCAGTAGGACCAAATAATATAGTTGTAATTAAACATATTTAATTACTAATTATAGAGGTCTCTAGGAAGACATATAATTACTATATTACTTTGGTTTAATCTCCATGTATATCGAACATTGTCGGGACATTCCCAACAACTCACGCCCCTTAAGAACCTTATATATGTATGAAAGGATCTATGTAGGAAGAGTAGACCCCTTTCAGGGCCGTTCAATTCTCGAAAAACCCAACACGAAAAAGATTAATGGTAATAAATGTTGAACCTTTATCTATGTAATCTGCGACCCTCACCAAGCCAAGGGCGACACAAAATAGAGAGGGGAACCACCAATAATTCATTAAATATTGAGCATGGGTGTTTGAGTAGTTATCTCTAACCGACTGAACCTTGACTTGAACAAAAACAAGCCAGAAACATTGCACTTAAGCACGAGGAACCCATCAAGCTTACGCAAGAGTGAGGTGAAAAATGTGAAGCCTAGTAACAATCTTGCTAGTTTCCTTGATAGTGCTTGTTAACTGTTCTAAGATGAGTGATTGCGTTGTTTGAGTAGTTAGCTTCGCAACGGTGCGTGTGGACCTCCTTTGTGCTGCCCTTTTCTTAATTTCGCCTCTTTATCTTGTAAAGTGGTTCTCTTCCTTTCTTTTCCTTAGTCTTGAGTTTCCTTCCTTTTCTTTTCATTTTTCTTTCCTTTTCATTCATTTTCTTTTTCTTCGTTTCTTTTTCTTTGCTTTTGTGGGTATAGCGTCTATAAACCCTCACGGGACCTTCCTCGTCCATTTGGGCTACCAATGGGTTTAAAGGGCTTGATGCATGTGCTAAATGCATCCGCGATTCTTGCGAAAGTGAGTTAGGGTAGTTAGTTTCTTTTTCTTCTTTTTTTTAGTTTCTTTTTCCTTTGCTTTTGTGGGTATAGCATCTTTAAAGGGATTTATGCATGTGCTAAATGCGTCCGTCATCTCAATTTTATTCGCTTCCGCTGTTACCTTGCTATTTTCTCTAACAAGTGGTATCAGAGCAAGGTTGAGATGGCTTCAATCATGAAGTGCGATATTCTAAAATTTGATGGAACGAGGAGTTTTACCATGTGGAGACTGTAGATGAAGGCAGTCTTGATTCAACACTGGTTATGGGATGTGATTGAGTACCCCGACACAAGACTGATGAGACGATGAGCGATGATGATTTCAAGAAACTCCAGAAGGACATCAAGGGCAATCCGACTCATGGGAGTGGAAGAAGCTGGAAGATAAGGCTAAGGTAAGAATTCATCTGTGTTTGACGGAGCACATTCAGAGAGAGGTGATACATATCGAGAAATCTCGGGAGCTCTTCACCAAATTGGAAGAGTTGTACATGTCAAAATGTCTTGCAAACAAGTACCGATTGAAGGAGAAATTCTACAGGTTACGAATCCCCCAAGGTACTTCTATTCAAGCACATCTTAATGAATTTGGTTATATTATTACTGAGTTAGAATCAATGGATGTGAAACACACTGATGAGGATAAGGCTTTGCATTTAATTCTATCCCTACCTGCATCACCTAAGCAATTTAAGGAAATCATATTGTACGAGAACTGTGGTGTCCTTAACCTTAGTGAAGTAAATGCTAGTTTATTGTCTAAGGAGAAACTTTATACCGATGGCGATGACCAGGGTGGTAATGCTTTGCTTTTAATGGGAAGGAATATTGATCGTAAGGGAAACGAATCTAGAAGGAAGTCTAAACACCATTCAAAGTCTAGGAATCCTCACAATAATAAGAAGTGTAACTATTGTAGTAAGATGGGGAATATAGAGAAAGATTGTTGGACAAAATAGAGAGACCAAAAGCAGGAGAGTAAGGATAACCACACTAAACCTGGTACCTCAAACTGTGTCGAGTCCGAATTAGATGGTGATGGGTTTGTATTTATGGATGATGCCTTGGCTACCACATCGAGTAGGATAACTAGAGATGAGTGGGTTCTTGACACGGGGTGCACCTATTATATGTGTCCTCATAAGCACTGGTTCGAGTCCTATGAGAGTGTTGACATTGGAGTCGTAGTCATGGGTAACGACACAACCTCCAAGGTTGAAGGAATTGGCAGCATCAAAATTAGAACTCATGATGGCATCATTAGAACTCTGAAGGAGGTTTTTCACATCCCTAACATAACTCAAAATTTAATTTCTTTGTGTACTCTTGAGGCTAACGGTTGTAGGTAAAAAAGGAGAAGATGGTGTTATGAAAGTGTGCAGGGGTTCCATGATTCTTATGAAGGGAACAAGGAAGGGCAACCTATACATCCTGCAGGGATCTACAGTGACGGGAACTACAGCGGAAGTTTTACATCTTGATGAGTCTGACAACGCAAAGCTGTGACACATGAGACTAGGCCACATGGGAGAGAAGAGAATGTCAATGTTAAGCAAGAAGGGATATCTTGAAGGTGCAAACATCGGCAAGTTGAAGTTTCGCGATCACTGTGTCTATGGGAAAGAGAAGAGGGTTAGCTTTTCAAGAGCTAAACATACAATAGCAGGGATCCTTGATTATATTCATTCAGATATGTGAGGTCTTGCTAGAGTGCCATCAGTGGGTGGCAAACGCTATATGTTGACATTTGTGGATGGCTTGTTGAGGAAGACTTCGGTTTATTTCCTACGGCACTAGAATGAGACATTCTCATGCTTCAAGAAGTTCAAAGTTTTGGTGGAGAACCAAACAGGATGGAAAATAAAGAAACTTAGGACAGATAATGGGTTGGAGTTCGTTGATTATGAATTTACTGAGTTTTGCGAGCAGCATGGGATTGCGAGGCATCGAACCCTGGTGGGTAAGCTTCAACAAAATGGCGTAGCTGAGAGAATCAACAAGACACTCCTGGAGAAAGCCTGTTGTATGCTTTCAAATGCAGGGCTTTCGAAGAACAAATTGTTCTCGGCAGAGGTGATATCTACTGCCTGCTACCTGTTGAACAGATCACCTCATGCCTTTATTGAATACTAGTTTCCAGAGGAAGTATGGACAGGTAATCCAGTTAATTATTCTAATTTGAGAATTTTGGGATGTCCTGTATGTGCCCGTGTGAATGATGGAAGTTGTCTCCTACGACTGTTAAATGCATGCTTCTAGGTTATGGGTTTTAGTCTAAGGGATACAGAATGTGGTGTCCTGATTTGAAGAAAGTTATACAATCTATATATGTAACCTTGTTCAGTCTCGTTTCGAGCTGAATTGATATCATTTATAAGGTCTTTTGCTTGTATTAGTCCCTTGATTATGTTTTAGTTATGATGATTTTGAGTGTTTTTGTAGGATAATCAAGAGTTAGAAGGAAATGAGGACAAAATGCAAAAGTTAGCCAAAACTCAAGGAGGTCGCCCCCGCCACCCATGGGGTAACACCCGTGACAAACGGCAAGAATCGAAAGAGCATAATCCATTTGAAGTCGCTGCGCGCTTAGCGATGGCGCTGCGCGCGACGAGTTCATCCTGAAGAAAAATAATGAAATTGCCGAATGAGGACACGGTGATTACCCATGGGGTAACGCCCGCGACCATCATGGTCACGCCCGCGACCATCTGGCGTAACCCTCGTGACACGCTCGGCAAAAATCAGAGAAATGTCATCCTCGCAAACGTAGCACCCGTTACCTAAGGAGTAACGCCCACGATGAGTCTGCTGACGCGGAAATTAAAATTAGAAGTGCGATTGTGTTTAGAGTTTTGGGGGGGTTGTATTCCTTTCCTAATTGTCCTATGAAAACACTAATATACTCCATTAGAGAGATATCTCATTATCATTAGACTTAGATTTAGTTCTATCATTATGCTTTTAGATTATTACAAGTTTCTCTAGTTTTCTTTCATCATTAATTTGTAATCTACTCTTTCAATTAATTCAAGGAAGAAATTTCCCAAGTTCTTGTTCTCTCTAGTTTTTATTATTGTCTTTCAATTAATTTGTAATATACTCTTTCAATTAAATTATATATATATATTATTACAACACATTCATATTGAAAAACTATAACTTTTGCCCGTGCCTTTCATGCACATTATTTACTACAATTAGAATAAATGGGATATAACTTGTATCGAACAAAATTATCGGGGACACTGTTAAATCACTCATAAAGTTAAATGTAAATATCTTTAAATTATTATAAAAGTATGTTTCATTACCTTGAAGGTTATTATAACCTATAAACAATATAAAAATAATTATTTACTTATATTTTTTCATAAATATAAAACTATACATAAAATGTACATCTTCTATTATGATTGATAAAATTATTTATATTTTTTTGACCTAACAAATAACTATTATACCTTTATAGTTGATAAAATATCCATAATTATTAAAGAAAACATTATTAAAATTAAAAAAAAGTGAAATATAGATAATTTAAGATGGTTATTAACCATCTTGAGTCAATCTTGAGTCAGTCAAGATGTATATCATAAATTTACTTATTATACAAGAGCAGAGTCTCTGGAGTAGTATTTACTTATTTACTTATGTGGATGGAGTACTATTTTTTTTTGGAAAGACATAAATTAATAAATAAAAGAAGAGCAGAGTATCTGGAAAAATACTGTCACATGACTCACATCTTCCGTAGTTTGGATTATGCAGAATGATGAGTTATTTTGACTTTTTGTTGTTTTTTCTCTCAAGTCTCAGCACGCGGGACCAGAACAGTTGTCAATGAGTGTTTCTCCACAGTGAGTGAATCCAACCACCGGATTTACTGTTCAGACGACGCCGTCTGAGATCATACAAATTTTTCAGAGTGTTCAGTTGGCCCCTTTTCTTCCTGGCAGGGATTTCCCATCACTGATTGATTGGTACACTGTGCTAATTGACGACTCACAGAGTGACACATCACTTGTTTTTACGGCTTCTTTGGACACACTAAACAGATGTGATGATGATGATGATCATCATCATCATCATCATCATCTTCATCTTAATGATGGCGATGGCAGGAGTACTCACTCATCAGACTGGATGATTTGAAGAAAATACCTCGGAAATTTCATTGTTTGTAAATTATACAATTAAAAATTAAAGTAAACAAAAGCCAAGTCATTATAATTGAAGTTTTCGTTGAGTTGCTGCCCAATTCCCATCAATTCTGCACTTCTGAACCCTCGTATTTGTGTAGGATCTTCAATTTATTTTTCTTTTCTGCGGTAAAATTTGTATATGTTGAGGATTAAGGCCGTCTTCTATTCTACCGTGACGAAGTGCGTAAACAATATGGCAAGGTGAATTGTGGAAAATGTTGTATGTCGTTGTATAGTATAACTATGGTAGGTTATGTAAATTTCATGGTAAAAATTATTGGTATGATAGATGTGTAAAGATAAAAATGAAAAACAGAGAGAAAAGTGAGACGAAAAGAAATTATAGTAGTTGTGGTAAAATATGGTATGTTGTCTGTTTTTTATGGAGTGAGACGAAAAGAAATTTGAAATTGGAAAAAGTAAATTGTTTTTTTTTCAATTTAAAAATTAAGTGAAAAACAATCAATTATAAAAGTAGAAATGGAAAAAGTAAAATTGAAATGTGTGATGTTAATTACTCTTCCAAACATATTAATCATAATTTTGCCAAAACAATCAACTACATGATAAAATAAATGAAGAAAATAAATTTAAAAAGTGTGTCATTTATATAAAAGAAATTTAAGATTTATTATAAAAATAGAAATGTTATGGTGTGGTGAAGTGCGATAGAAATTAAAAAGTGCGGTGCGGTGCGGTGTGACCTACCGCATAAATAAACAGGGTCTAAGATGGAGTAGTTTATGGATAGTGTGATGGATTGTAATAAGTACGTTACATTATCATGAAAAGGAACAACGCCTTAAATGGGTCTTTTCAAAATAAAAATAGGTCGACATGTATCATTTATAGAAAGCAATATACATTTTTTGGTTAAAATACTACTTTCGTCCAAGAATATTTCACACTGTAACTAACTTCTTATACTACAATATTTATTACTTTACAATATCAATGACATATTAATAGATAAATACTGTTTGGCAATGTTGATAGGTATTTAGAATAGATGTTAGCTGATAACTTTTTAGATTAACTGTTTGACTTTAGTGTTTGGGTTAGTTGATTGCAAAAAAAGTGTTTCGTAAAGTAGCTTTTTGTGAAAAGCTACCTCAAAAAGCTTCATCAACTAACTTTTTGAAAACCAGCTTTTTAGGTCTAAAAAGCTAATACAAAAAGCTACTTACCGAACACCTCAAGTAGCTTTTTAACCTTGGTCAAAAAGGTAAAAGCTATCCAAAAAACTAAAGGTTAACCAAAAAGCTTGTAGCCAAACACCCCATAATTTACCCATTCTTGCTTCCACTCTTTCTTTTTTTTTTTTATTAAAAAGTGTATTTTGGCTTTTGAAATTAAAGTAGTTCATAAAAGTTTAGTTTTCTTGGTTTTCTCTGAAACATTCAAATAGACACTTAGATCCCGTTCTTTTCTGCAGTTGGCAAACCGCGGTACCACAACATATCGCAGTTTGCCACAACTCACCACACTTTACCACAAATCATTACTTTTCTCTCTCCTCACTTTTCTCTACTACTTTTTACATTTTCTCTCCTCACCTACCCTAAATACCAATAACCTATCACAATTCCACCACACCTCACCACACCATACCGCAAAATACCGCAGAAAAGAACAAGGCCTTATCGTGGGATGGAGGTAATATATAATTTTCTTTTTGTTTCAAAATTTTTACCTATAAATTGTTGCAAAAACATTGATGTAATGGTGTCTACAATTAAATTTGATCCATGGACTCGACCAAACCCAACCCGGCCATCAAACTTGCGGATGATGCTAAGACATTTTTTTTAGGACAAGTCGGCCCGACACAAAAAAAAAAGAGTAAATTGCTCTGTGGTGTTTTTCTTATTTCTACGTGTTGTCATCAATCAAATCCCACTTTAACCAAAAAAATTGCCCAACCCTATAATAGGCGTAATGATTCTAATTTAATATTTAATAATTAAAATTGACTTTAGTTGAATTTTTTTATTTTTCCATTAATTTTTCTCAAACCCCCCCCCCCCCCTCTCTCTCCCTCCCTCTTTCTCTCTCCATTCTATAAAAAGGCCAAATCTGTGTTTGCTAGTTATTGTAGTACAAAATTATTCTCAGTTCTTCATAATTAATTATCCAAGAAAAAGAATTACACCCAACCAAAATCAAAAACAAAGTTGTGGAGATTGTTATTCCACTCTTGTTATTCCTTATTATGCGTCTCCTGATTATTCACATATATATATACATTTCATGTCTGAATATGCTCACCCCTCAAAGTCACATACGGACTAAAGAATTATTACGCCAATGTATTTGCATATTATGAACATTAGTAAAACCTTTGAATCCTTTAACATTTTTTTATTATTATTGAAAGTAAAAAGAGGCTAAAAAGACAGCATCAGCGCTGCAAAAAACGCAGAGAAAAGTATAGTGAATGGACAGCCACCAACAAAGAAACCACACAGCCAAACAACAAGACAAATAGCAAAAATAAAACACTAAAATTAGCATTTTCATTCTCTTCGCCATTTCTACTTAAGCCTCTACTCAACAGTCTCTGGGTCCCCACGAATGAAGCCAGAACCACAGTCAAACTTAACCACTCTGTGCGCCATGTCCGCCAGAAGAGCTTGATGACGCTCTCACGATTCAATTAGCAAGTTCACATTTTTACCCTTCCTTCTGACATGTTCTTTAGATCGAGCAGATTTGCAAGCAGCTTGGCTGACCAAATGCCACTTGACCTTTGGAAAAGCCTTCCCCTTCTTCCTTCTTCTAGTAAAAGCTTTGGAGCACTCCAAAATCGAGTCCTCAATATCAACAGAGTTAACAGATTTAGAATGAACTAACTAAGAGTCAATCTCCTCATTGTCAATCAACTCACATTCAGGTCCAACTGAAGCATTACCCTGAAGATTTAAAACATCACAAATTGGGTTGGAAAAGGTGCGCTCAGAATCCATAGAATCATCCCCAGATGGAACCTTAGATTGAACAACACCAGGACTGGTCCGAGAGTTGGCAAGGTTATTAGCATCTGCCTCATGTAGAAGCTCAACCTCCACATTTTGCACAACTTTTGGGATCAAAACATGCTTGCTAGATGCACACTTTAAGAAGTTATGGAAATCAAAAAATATGTGGAGGCAGCTAATTTATTTATTCTAGTTTTTTTTTATTGTTTTCATTAATTGCCTGAACTACTCATAAATTTTATAATTGTTAAGTGTAACTATGAATATTTGTCAAGTGTAACCATGGATAGCATCGATATAGATTCCCCATGCCTTAGTCTCGCACTTGGGGAATCAAGGTCCATGGTGGGTGTATTGGAACAAGGACACCACTTATCATGTCTATGGTTCAAGCAAAAGGACATTGGCATTTGTTCTGGACTGAATAACTCTTAAATGAGTTATCTTTTGAAAGGAGAATATTCAATGTGCTTCAAGGAAGGAGTATGGCGAGCAGCAAGTTCAAGCAAAACACTTATAACTTAAAATGCCATTCATCTCATTTGGTATCTAGGCTATTTGTGTCCTTATCACAAAATTGAGACTTCTCGTCCACTTTTTCCTTGGAAGACTTTTGAAGAGCATCAGATGAGCTTTCTAAAATGTCCAAGTTTGATCAATTTGGAGTTCGTTTGAGTTCTACGCAGCTTACGCAGATAAGATCTTGTGATAAGGACCTCAATTCTGATCTGTTTGGAATTTTGGTGTTTCAACAAGGCCAATTCTATCTTTTCACTTTGAATGCGATTCTCCCTTCCATCTTGGACGTTAAAGACGTTATCTAGCTGTTGGGGTTTGCAAGCACACATGCAAGTAGGTGGTGGCAGCCTAGAAATAGTACTAAGTGTAAGTGAAGGTCCAATGGACAACTACCATGTAGCGTAATCCTTTTGGTGCATTCTGCCTCTACGTTGGACGTGTTCTTTTTGCTGAAGAATTGTATTAGTTTAATTATCATGCACTTAAGTTAATTAAGTTAGATTAGAGGCTTCTTCATGATTAGAAAACCTAAAGTGTTGTAATTAGTGAGGTGCTTAGTTAGTTTCCTTGTTAGCCTTACTATATATTACTGTAGATACCCGAAAAGTGTCTTATAATTATGTAATTTATTTTTATTTTTATTTTATTTTTATTTTAGTTTAGGAAAATGCCAAGAATCTTGAAATGCAAATGAAGAAATGAAGGAAAACCCCCCCAAAAAAAGTCATCACAAAAAAAGCCCAATCCAAACAGCCCAAAAAAGTAAAGCCTCGCACGCGACCCAAAGCAGGACTGCAACCCGGGGCATACCTGCAGGTATTCTAGTGGGTTATGCCCGACCCAAGCCACCTCGGGAAGCGTGTCCACCTCGGAAAGCGTGCAACTTGGCTTCTCGGGCCCGATACCGGGTATTCCGCCGGGGCGGCGGGTTGCCTCGGGAAGCGTCTTGACACAGGAAGCATGGTCCACCTCGAAAAGCGTGCAACTGGGTTTCTCCCAGGCCCAGAATACCGGCAGGTATTCGGTCGGGTCGGGTTGCCTCGGGAAGCGTGCTGACCTCGGGAAGCGGGCCCACCTCGGAAAGCGTGCAACTGGGCTTCTCCTAGGCCCAGCATACCGGCAGGTATTTGGGCGAGTCAAGCCCGACCCGGTTTACCTCGGGAGCGCGCGACCTGGGAAGCGCGCACTGGCGCCTCAAAGCCCAAAGATGTCTGCAGTATTGTGGGCGGGTTCGCTGCCGGGCAGACGCCCATCCGCCTTGGAAGCGTGCGGTGACCTAAGATACTTGGCGGTATCACGACCATTTTCCCCTCTCGTTTTGACCTAAAATCTCAACCCTAATTTCTCCTATAAAAAACCCTCTCATTCCCCATTTCAACGACACACCGAAATCACCCTAGCGTATTGACACTTGGTGATTTCATCTTCTCTTTTCCCTTTTCTATTTCCTTCATTTTTGCATACACTCTTATTGGCATTTTATTTGTTTCTATCTCTTCTCCGTTCATATTATCTTGTAATTTGAGTTAACCCTAAACTCGACCTAAATAATATGGATTACTTGTGAATAAAGGTACGTTCTTGTTCAATTCTTTTTATTTCTTGTATTTATTTCTCGTTTACTATTGCATTGTATGTAACTAAATAACATTAATCACGATAATTAATACTCCGTTTTACTCTTTTCTTTCCCCTTCTCTTTTTTTATTTTAACCGGTTTAGTAAAGTCCGTTCGTTGAACGGGCGGATTCGGGAATTTTATTCCCGAATCTTAACACCCGGATCCGAATCTCGTGGTTCGTGGTTTGTGGAGTCACTTTTTTTTGAGTTTATTAATTCTCGTTCAAAAATTAATTGGCGACTCTCTCCTCTTTTTTTCCTTTTATTTCTCTTTTTCGGATTTTATTGTTCGGATTTCAGAAAATTAATCACGAAAATAAAAGTTTTCTTTTTTTCTTTTTTGGGCCCGAATCCTTAAGTCCGGAAGTAGGTTGCGAGGCCGGGACGGACAAAATACCTGGCGGTATTCTGGCCCGACCCACGAGTTTGATCGGGACCCTCTCTTCTGGATTCCTGACCCATGATACCTGCAGGTATCGTTGTGGACAGGGACCTCGGTTTTAAAAAGATTTTATTTCTTTTCTTTCATATTTTATACTCTGTTTCGGCAAGCTAATTTTAAAAAAAAAAGATTTTTTTTTCTGTCTCGGAAACAGATCCCGAGGCCGGGGCAGGTGGAATACCTGGCGGTATTCCGGTCAGACCCGCGCCTCGGATCTGATTTCCAGGCCCGGGCCCTTTTTTCTTTCGGGGTCACTGACTCACAATACCTGTAGGTATTGCTACAGTAAATCGTCCCGAGCCTAGTCCTGGGGTTCTCTGTTTGTCCTTTCTTTTTCTTCAGTTTCCTTTTTGTTTGTTCTCTGTCTGTTTCATAGAGTAAATAAAATTCCCAACTAAAAAAGTATTTAAAACAAAAAAAAGAGTTTATTTAAATTTTAAACTTTAATTTATTTCAAACGGAAATTCGAGCAAATCTTCTCAAAGAAAAGACACCTCTTTCGACTCGCCGTTTACCGCGAGGGATACCAAGGGGATTTTTCCGGGTCCCACAATTACGCCTTGTACTCTCATTTAGAAGATAGATGACTTTGTTGGGTGAATGAAAGCTTTGAGCTTATTCTTGTTTATGAGCGTTCTAATAACTCTCAAAATTTCTACTCCAGTATCTTGATTTGGCTAATCAAGTGGTCTTGTGTGGAGCTTGTTTTCAATCTTTTGGTGGTATGTTTGTATCCAAAAGAGAGATTCAAGTACCGGCCCTTGTGAGAATTGATTGTGGTGTGTTTGTAACAATCGAAGCTCACTTTTTCTATCTTGTGTTTGTGATTCGTGGTGTGGCTATATCGAGTTTCAAACACTTGTTCTATCCTTTGTTTCATTTATTTTTCTTTCCTTTATGCTTGAATCAAACATTTTGAGTTGGTTTGGGAATTGAACGAATTGATGTTGTTTTCAGAAGAGGTGTATTAGCTCGTGAGTTTTCATCCGTTCTTGAGCTAAAATACATCATTTTTCATTCCTTGCTGCTATTTTTCTCTCACTTGAGTTGGTTGTTAGTCATGCATGAGGTCCTTACTGTCCTATGGTGTTGCAAACTTGCTGAACTCAAGTCCTTAGTCAGCCTACATACATCATAATTGGTATCAAAGCAAGTTCCATTCCCTTGGGACATGTTCTTCAAACCTAAGTACAACCTCTAGCCGAAACACATATCCTAGTCCACAAAAATCGCCATTTGGCATTCTTATTCAAGATGCCTTTCTCAAAAAAAGAAAGTTTCAAAGAAGAATCAGAAGTGCGAGTCTGTTGAAAAGGAGAAAACATTATTGTTGTTGAAACATGAGTTTGATCTTGTTGATCTCAAGGTGCTACAATTAGAGATGGCTTGGCATCGATTTACCTAAATGCATGTAAACCACCCTTGGTTCACAAGGAGAAACATCAATTTCAAGAAGAGTACGTTAGAGATTAACCTTAATCTCCTACTAGAAGTTTATGATGCTGAAGATAAATAAGTGAGGCCCTTTTTGAGTCTTTTGAGGTATAATATCAAGAGGATGAGCAAGAGGTCGATTTTGATCTCCCTCCTAGATTTGATGAAAGTGAAGATATGGAAAAAAACTTTGAGGCTCAAAGAGATGAGGATTGCACTGCCGAACAATCTTTCAATCCTGCTGATTCAAATATTGAGGATTGTCTGTCCTTAACACAATCAACAACCTTGGGATTCTGTCAGCCACTAACATTGGTAGAATCTCAACCTCAGTTTGAGATTGTGAACGTCATGACATCTTTGGGATGCTACATGGTTGAGAAAGGAGAATGAAGCTTCATGAGGCTTTATTGTTGAGTTGGTGGATTTCCAATAGAGGTCACTTCTATGGGTGAAGTTGGAGGTGACAAGAATACCAAAGTGAAAGAGGTTGAAGAAAAGAAGATCAAAATATGAGCAATGGTGTTTTAAGCCCCCTCAAAATTGCCATCAAATTTTGGAGCAAATGAAAGTTTTTGATCCTGGAGGTATTTAGCATGACATATATTCTGTATTGCATTTTTTTTTAAAACCTTTTGTGCTAAACAGAATTACAAGTATCCCTACTTGAGTCAGAGCATGGTCCAACAAGTTTTTCAAGAAAAAGTAAAGTTTTGATGTGCCTTAAAGGTATTTCAAAAAGGTCCTAAAGTTTGAGGACAAACTTTTTCCGGAAGGGGAGTATAATGTAAATTCCCCATGCCTTAGTCTCGCACTTGGCGAATCAAGGTCCTTGGTGGGTGTATTGGAACAAGGACATCACTTATCATGTCTATGGTTCAAGCAAAAGAACGCTGGCATTTGTTTTGGAGTGAATAACTCTTAAATGAGTTATCTTTTGAAAGGAGAATAGCCAATGTGCTGCAAGGAAGGAGTATGGTGAGCAACAAGTTCAAGCAAAACACTTATAACTCAAAATGCCATTCATCCTGTTCGGTATCTAAGCTACTTGTGTCCTTATCACAAAATTGAAACTTCTCCTCTACTTTTGCCTTGTGAGACTTTAGATGAGCATCAGATGAGCTTTCTAAAATGTCCAATTTTGATCAATTTAGAGTTTGTTTGAGTTCTACACAACCGGCGCAAATAAGATCCTGCGATAGGACCTCAATTATGATCTGTTTGGAATTTTGGTGTTTCAACAAGGACACTTCTGTCTTTTCACCTTGAATGCGATTCTCCCTTCCTTCTTGGACGTTAAAGACGTTACCTAGCTTCTGAGGTTTGGAAGCACACAAGAAAGTAGGTGGTGGCAGCCTAGAAATGGTGCTAAGTGTAAGTGAAGGTCCATTGGAGAACTACCATGCGGCGTAATCATTTTGGTGCATTCTGCCTCTATGCTGGACGTGTTCTTCTTACTGAAGAATTGTACTAGTTTAATTATCATCTACTAAAGTTAATTAAGTTAGATTATTGGTTTCTTCATGACTAGGAAACCTAAAGTGTTGCAATTAGTGAGGTGCTTAGTTAGTTTGCTTGTTAGCCATATTATATATTACGCCTTGCACTTTCATTTGGAAGATAGATGACTTTGTTGAGTTAATGAAAGCTTTGAGCTTCTTCTTGTTTGTGAGCGTTCTAATAACTCTCAAAATTTCTACTCCAGTATCTTGATTTGGCTGACCAAGTGGTGTTGTGTAGAGCTTGTTTTCAATCTTTTGGTGGTGTATCTGTATCCAATAGAGAGATTCAAGTACCAACCCATGTGAGAATTGATTGTGGTGTGTCTGTATCAATCGAAACTCACTTGTTCTTTCTTGTGTTTGTGATTCGTGGTGTGACTGTATCGAGTTTCAAACACTTGTTCTATCCATTGTTTCATTTGTTTTTCTTTCCTTTACGCTTGAATCAAACATTCTGAGTTGGTTTGGGAATTAAACGAATTGATGTTGTTTTCAGAAGAGGTGTATTAGCTCTTGAGTTTTCATTCGTTCTTGAGGTACTATACATTATTTTCGATTCCTTGCTGTTGTTTTTCTCTCATTTGGTTGGTTGTTAGTCACATGCGAAGTCCTTGCTGTCATATGGTGTTGTAAGCTTGCTGAATTCAAGTCCTTACTAAGCCTACACACATCAAGCATGTGAGGATAACCATTGATATATGTGAAGTGTAACTAGCCCCGCCATCGAGAGCCTCTTCCATAGCGTCAACTTCATTCTCTTCGCCACCAACAACACCACCGCCATGAGTAGCTTGTGAGGGTTGTCTGATTGGAGGGGGTTGGAGGAGAAGGAGGAGAGAGAGAAGTATCTCACTAGAGGAGAGAGAAAGAGAATGGTGCCACAAAATTAGTTGAGTTTATATTTGAGGGAAACCCTCTTTGAATTTGAAGGCTGAAGTTCTTCGCCTCCATCAATGATGTTTTCCTTCAACTTCAATCTCAACCTCATTGTCTCCCGATTCCAGCGCTATCACCGCCCTTTGTCAATGTTTATCATTAACTTTTTTCTTTATTGAACTAATTTTTGTTGCACCAACCTTCGCCGCCTCTTTCTCTCTCCTTTGACGAGACACTTCTCTCCCTCCTCCTTCTCCTCCTACCCCCTCCAATCAGACAACCCTCTTATGCTATACCCATGAAGGTGGCGATGCTGGTGGCATAGAGAATGAAGATGGTGCTTCGGAAGATGCTCGCGGTGGCAGGGGTGATTATACTTTACATATATCCATGGTTACCTTCATACACTATCAATAGTTACACTTTACAATTATTTATGGTTACATTTAACAAACATCCAAGATTACAGACAACTAGGGCAGTTAATGAAAAAAAATAAAAACAAATAAATTAGTTGACATCCCACATTTTTGGGCCTCCATCATTTTTAAAAATTAGGCCCTTATTGTCCTTTATGTCTTTTAAGATCAATTGGCTTCTTGGGGTGTTCATGATTTAGATGCCATAAAAATCTTAATTTTTGTCTTTTTGGTAGTTGAACTTTTAAATTTGTCAAATATGTCACATAACTTTTAAAATTTGTCAAAAATATCACATGGAACAGCGTGTCAAGATTAAGTTTTGTGATATTTCATATAACTTTTAGAAATTAAATGACATATTTAATAAATTTCAAAAATTAAGTGACATATTTGACAAATTTGAAAATTAACTGAAAAAGTAACTACAATGAATAATTTTGTAGCATTCGGGCCATTTAACTCACTTCTTGGGCCATCCTTTAAGTTCAATAACCCATTACTTTTTTCCCATTTTAGGCCTATTGTAAAAGTTGTAGTGCTCTGCGGCGGGTTTTTTTGCATTTTGGACCCCGAATTTTAGGGGTTTTTATATTCTGAACCCTTGGTTTTCAACTTTAACTTTTTGGACCCTAAAGTTTGTAGGCTTGAAAAAAAGGACCCTAAAGTTTGCGAGGTGAAAAAAGCCCGTTTCCCGTTTTTCTTTTCCTTTTCATGTTTGAATTTCTATCCCGATTGGCATCAAACTTCAAGACTAAGGTTAAAACCGATATTAAAGTTACAATAAACCTCCTTTATTTATGTTGGAGTTACTTAAAACCATCTATTCAGGGGTCTAAGTAGCCCCGACATGAATAAGAGAGTGTATTATAGCTTCAATATTAGTTTTAACCATAGTCCTGAAGTTTGACGTCAATCAGGAGATAAATTCAAACATGGGAGGAAAATAAAGAATGAGACATGGGCATTTTTCTTCAGCTCACAAACTTTAAGGTCCTTTTTTATTCAGCCTACAAACTTTAGGGTCTAAAAAGTTAATGTTGAAAACCAAGGGTTCAGAATATAAAAACCCCTAAAGTTCGGGGTCCAAAATGCAAAAAACCCCTTTGCAGCACTCATCTTTTGACGAAGAAGATGAGGAGTTGTAGCACATAATGATTGAAAAAAAAAGGTTTTTATCATTTAAGTTTATAAGCTAGACCAACACTTCGTCAGCGATTGAACTGCCAATTGGTATAATCCTTCCGTCCCACAACCGTTGTCGATTTAGCAAAAATTACAATAATCAAGAAAATAAGTTAGTTAAGTACGAGGGCGGAGTTATAGGGGCTGGCGAGGGCCATGACCCTGCCCAGGACAGTCAAAATTAAGTTATTTGTGTTAAAATCTGATAAAATATTTGTAGAGTATTAGTTATATAGCATCTATTTAAGTTTTGATGTCAAGGGTTTTATACCACTTCCTATACATTAGTTTTGGTTTTTGTCCAATTATTTATCCAAATCTACTTCTTTTCTCTTCCCTTCTTTATATATATATATATATATATATATATATATATATATATATATATATATATATATATATATGGTCCAACCTAATAATATGTTCTGGCTCGGCCCCTGATTAAGTATTGTGTTATATAGAAAGTTGTGAAATAATAGTATTAAAGTATTGTTATATCTTTCTCTCTTCTATTTTTTTCTCTTTGTGTTAAAAGAATTAATATAAAAAGTAGTCAGTTGAAAGAACTTGCACTGAAACTATAACGTGACACATATTGTGGGACAAAAATAAGTTAGTTAAAGTGACAACTATTATAGAAAAAAGAGAGTATATTACATGATTTACATGTTGTCCAATCATGTACTCCTTCCATTTCATATTATTTGTCTTTTAGTTGACTATTACGGTCTCTAATGTTATTCTTTGATGATTTCTCATTCAATATTTTATTAACTATGGCAATATTATACTTTTAGAATTATATTTTTCGTTATGAATATGATAATAGTAATTTTATATAATAAGTCATTTATAGTGAAAAATTTATGATCAAACATTTTAAAATTTGACAATACAATTTTCAAAATGATAAATACCCCCTCCTTCCCATATTATTTATCACATTAGACATAATTTCAAAAACCAAAAAAAAAAAAAACACCCTTCAACATTAATTTAGCTCATTGAAAAAGTGAAAATGTTGAATAAAATGGTGAATAAAAAAGGAAAAGGTGAATAAAAAAGAAAAATAGAGGAAAACGATGTAATTAATAGGGTCAATTTGATAAATTTGTAAGTAATGTGTAATTAGAATTATAAAGTGACATATATTATCAGAAAAAAAAATTACTTAAAGTGACAGATAATATAGGAAGAAGGGAGTGATATGAAACGGAAGGAGTATTGTACAGAGTAATGATAAGGAAGTTGTTTTAATTAATGACGGTGATTTCTATTAAAAAGTCCAAAAACAAATTACATCCCCTCCCCCAAAACACACACACACAACAAAAAGCAAATTCGCTATACTTGCATTGTTATATTTATTATGTGATATTTATTATGTGCAGTTTAATAAGTATTCATTTTCAATTTGTTTAATTGATAGAAACATATAGTGCATTGATTTGGTCTGTGATTAGGTCGGGTTGTATTCTTGGGTTTTCTAACCCAGTTTTGGAATAAAGTTTACCATTTTATATATATATATATATATATATATATATATATATATATATATATAGGGAACGGATTCAGTAGAAAGGAATTTTAGGTAGGAAGGCAGGAAGAGAAGATCCTGGCCATCCATCTTAGATCCAGCAACTGAGATTCAATACACACATGTGCCAAAAAACCAAAAACCACCACTGTAAATACTGAACACAATTAGTGGTTTTGCTGTTTAAAAAATGAAAAAAAAATGGATTAAATCCATAAAAAACGGTAACAGCAAGAGTGATTCATGGAATATCTATACTGCCTAAAAATAGCAGATACCAAAGCTTGGAGATTTTGGTAGTGAATTATGTCGTTCAAGAAAAAAAAAAGAAAGAAAGAATCATTTTCTAGAGATTTTGGCAGTGAATTGGAACGTCTGATTGAACATCTTGTTCGAACGAATCAAATCAATGGCGTCAAACAGGTATGATCTTCAATTTTTTTCTGTTCATATAAATTCAATTTTTACGTGTTTGTCGAGGATGTTGGTGATGTTATATGTGTGAAGTATTGATCGTTAATGGCGTCTACTACCACATATTTGACGGTTAAAATACATTGAGTATGTTTATTGAATAACCTAGGCCTAAGTGTGTCGATATGCAACGTCCACAATCAAACCGGAAACACATACACAATGTAAATCATACCCACAGTAAGTAATTCAGACACGGTAATCATATAATTCAATTTGCATGTCAGGCATGTCGTGTTATATGATATGTATAATGCATATAATTCAATTTGAATGCATATAATTCACTTTTGATCGAATGTCAGTATAATGCAGCCACATTGCCCTAATTGTGTACACTATGTCCATATATCATATGTCGTCATGGACACAACGACTCACACTGATCTATTTGTACAAAAACATCGCATATGTGGTCAAAGTGACGTATCGAAGTTATGATAAGGGGATGGGGTAGTACGTGATCACAGTTAAAACAACAATGTCCACAGTGGTGACTTATCGATCAAACATGGTTGTTTGGGTGTACCGTAATATGATGTTTTCAACATATATATTGTAAAATGAATATGGCTTCATATGGTATTATGTGTTACTATGGTCTGATACCAATGCCCCCGTTATACTTTGTACAATTTTATTATTTACTATAATGCGCACACACACTGGGGGTGGGCCACAATGGATATACATTTACAGCATGGTGCGAACGAAATTCATAGTGTGGCTGCTGTGGGCACATTGCTGACAACACTATATGGTTGTCGGACGGGGCACACTTAGTGTTCAATTTTTCTACATACGCACTTGCCATTGTGGTCTGATGCACATCCATCTTTTATAGAATGCGTCGTTTCTTTATTTTACTCATTGACTAGGCTGCAATAGGTTTACGATGCTCAACGTCCGATGTATTGTGCATACTGATGTAATGGCCACAATGTGCAACTGGGATCCACACTATTTTATGTCATTTCAGCACTTACTGTCAATCCTGAATGGTTTTTAAATTGGGCCACACATAATGTCATATGTCCACACGCTCATGTATATTCGGTAACACATATATGTGATTTTGTGTATGTCATACAACCGTAACATTATGTGTCACTGCGGTCTAATGTCCACACTCGCATGTATACTTGGTAACACATATAATTCGGACGGGGCACACTCAGTGTTCAATTTTTCTACATACGCATTAGTCATTGCGGTCTGATGCACATCCATCTTTTAAAGAATGTGTGGTTTCTTTATTTTACTCATTGACTGAGCCACAATGGGTTTACGATGTCCAACGTCCGATGTATTGCGCATACTGATGTAATGGCCATAATATGCAACTGGGATCCACACTATTTTATGTCATTTCAACACTTACTATCAACCCTGAATGGTTTTTAAATTGGGCCACACATAATGTTAGATGTCCACACTCGCATTTATACTTGGTGACACATATATGTGCTTTTGTGTATGTCATGCAACCATAACATTGTACTGTTTTAGTACTTATTTTATCGCTCTCCCAACCCCCACCCTCGCGCAGGTACTGCATGTGGCACATTATGTGGAAAATCCCCGAGAAGGTTGAGTGTTTATTGAACAGTTGCGAGGAGTTCCAATAGGAGCTAAAGTTCTGCGTGTGTGCTTCAGAGGACGGCAATGAGTTTGAGGAGAAATGGAGTGAGATAATGCTTTAAGTATGATTTGGAAGATAATCTTCACATGGATGAATTGTGGTATATTAGAGAAGAGTGGGTGCATGCATATTTTTGTGATCAACATCTAGGTGGGATGCTACGGACAACATCGGCATCCGAGAGCCAGAATACCGTGTTTGCAACACTGACTTGTTCGACACTGGGTTTTATTGAGCTCCTACTGAGGTATGAACATGCATTGGACTCAGATTGTCAGATGTCCACACAGATTTTCAGCATGTATAGTTTGTCATACAAAGTTGTTTATTTGTGTGTTAAATACAACCATCACATTATGGATGCTATAATAATTACTTGATCGTTGTCCCACACCACCCTCCTCACGCAGGTATTGCATGTGGCACATTATGAATAAAATTCCCGAGAAGGTTGGGCGTCTTTTGAACAGTTGTGAGGAGTTCCAAGAGGAGCTAAAGTTGTGCCATATTTGTAGTATTTTGCAGAAAGATATTTTTGGAATATGTGTTGATGCGTGGTGTATTTAAGGTTGTTTTCACGAACACCACTTGATGGTGGTTTAATATTTGTTTTTGTTAAGTGTAACCCTTATTTTTTATGAATTGTGGATACGCACATTATGAAAGTTCATTAAATTTAATCAACACTACAATGATCATGCATTGTATGTAAAATGGATTACTATGTTAGACATTAATATTTTTGTGAGACCACACTGAATCCAATTTTGATCACACTAGTATATACGTCAGACCACAATGGATCATTTTTTACCACACTAATACCTCAACTGGTAAAGACGCGATATTGACCTTGTATGCATTGTATATAAAATAGCTGATTGGTTAAGACATTATTTGTTATAAGACCACACTGAAATCATAAGTGACCATACTAATATACTTGTCAGACCACAATGAAGCACATTAACAATCATTATGCATTATATGTAAAATTTTGGACAGAATTGCCATCTCACACAGTTGTGTAGATTAATACTGCATTTTTTCATCCTTCAAAATTGCGCAATAGTGAACCACTTTCATGATCACTAACCATTAACAAAGAAAAATTGGTTTCATAGTTTCAAAACAGTTGCTATGTACACAAATGTAAAACCCCGAAAAAATTCAAAAGGTTGACCGTAACGTCGTTAATAAAATAGGTTTGACTTCGTTATTTACTGTTGTTCGTGATGTGTTTATTTATGCTAACGCTTGAGCTCGTAGGACCGTTGAGGGGCTAACAAGGGTAGATTAGTATTTTTTTCGTGAATTAATATCATTGTGTTATTATAAATATTATTATGTGATAATATGTGTTTACTATATGTTTTAAATAATGTTTTAATTTTTCCTAAAATTCAAAAATCAGTTTTTATTAAGTAGGTTGGATTAGGATTGGAATTAGATTAATTTGGGCCCAAAAGGGGTTGGTAGTATAAAACCCTTCTCTTTCCCCCCTCAAACCCTAATACAATCTCCCTCCTAAACCCTAGCTCTCTATCCTCTCCCTCCTCTTCCCCCTCTGCGTCCGCCCAGCCTGCCCGGCACCGCCGCCGCAGCCCGGCCGCCCGGACCACCGCCGGGAATCGCCTACACCACCGCAACCACCTTTCTCTTCCCCTTTTCTCCCTCTTTTCTCTCTTTTCCTCTCTTCTTTCCCCTGCCGCCTGCACTCGTGCCCAGCGACCACCGGTCATCACCACCACCGTCGCCCACCAGCCGCCGCTGCCGCCACTCGCCGGCGACCGTGATCGCCGCTCAACGTCGCCAGAGCCGTCCCAGTCGAAGAAAACCCCCTCGACGCTGCGCTGCTGCCACCGCTCGGAGTTTCGACGTCAACCACCGCCCTAGCTGCCTCCGACGACGCCCTGACCGCCGACCTCGACCTCGACCCCGACGCCCCCGACCACCGTCCGCCCAGTCGCCGGGAAAGCTGCCCTGAACCCTACGTAAACCATAACCCTAAACCCTAACTGATTTCTATATTTTTGATATTTTCCTTTTCTTTTTCCTTTTTTTTTTTCTGTTCTTAATTTCAAAAATGCAATTGTTTTATTAATTATTGAATTGTATTATTTATTCATGATTAGTTTTGTAATTAGGAAAATTATATGTAATCTTGTTCTTAATTGTAATTATGTGTAATTGTTAGTATTAGGGTTGTAATAATTGGTTATTAGGTTTTAAAGTGGTTCTTTAAATTTCTTTATATTCTTTTTATGTTATGTTAGACCACCATATTATTGTATGTACGAATTTTGAGAATTTATTTACCTAGGTTAATTCTTGAATAATTTAAGTAATAAATCGTTACTTGTCATATTATACCTTATGTTATAGTAGTATTTCCTAAAGACCTCCTTGAATCTTGATTAATGAAACCACATGTTTAACCACCCTTTATTGTTCCTTGAAATTCTTGCTTTACTGTTATAACCTTGTAAATAATTCATGTTTAAAGTATTATATTTCTTGTTTGATTTTAGGAGGGATTAAAATTAGTAAAGTGTTTCCATGTTTTCCAAATTGGGTTAATGTTAAAAGTTTAATTGTTGGACCTAAGTTAAGTTGGACTTTATACCTTAGACCCTAGTTACTGTTTTGAGCACAAATTAGAACCCGAAGATCAATTGGTAAATGTTAGAACCGAAATTACAAATTTATTAAGAACCGGTAACGGGGCAGTTTTGTTAGTGTCTAAATATCGGGTTGCCACGATTAGTATAGTTACTCTTTGACAGAACCCTTTTAGTTCCCTTAGATGTTAGAAACCATAGGAGTTTTACGGATCGAACGTTTGATTTGTATAACCCGAGTTATAATCTTTTTACCAGAACCTGTCAGATCTGGACCATTTGGGAAGATGGGTGTTTTTAGAGTCTTTTGGGACTGATATGGGCTTGGTCATCAACATAGAAGTTTTAGGAGACATCCCGAGGTTTCCGAAAAGTCTAAAACCAGACCCATAAGATGTCGGAAAGTCGAGTTGTGACCCATTTTATGTGAACGTTACAATTTGTCCTCTGCTTGCTTTTATTTATGAAAATTGTTGAGTAAATTTTATGTGTGAGCTTGTTATATAATTCCTTGAGTGTGTTAAGTATAAATCATAAATGAGAGGAACCTAAGTGTTCCTAGGGGATGGGTTAGGCAGTTGTTCGTTAATACTAACTTCGTTAGAACGCGTTTTGATTAGATAATTATTCTTATACTAGGCCCGAGTTAGTGCGTGACGATAGTGAGCTCAAGTGTGTTCTCCTTATTGCGGTACTGTGACGTTATTCAGGAAATTGTCTATGCTCTAATCCCCATCGGGATGCTCTTTAATTGTGTTTTGATGTTTTATAATCTATTTTGAGAATTGCATCCTGAAAGGGGACTTTTGTTGAAATACGACCATCTGTTTTGATAATCTTTTTGTTTCGATTGTGATCTTGGTTTATTTGAGTTGAGAAATTGGATGGTATTTTATTTAAAGTTTTGTTAATGGTTTTGATAACTTGGGATGGTTTGACTTGAGAGTCGTGAGTTGAGTTTGAATATTGTATAAATAATTCAAGTAGAAACGTTAAGCGGGTTTCGGGGGATAACCTTTTTTGCAGATGTAACAACCTGCAGGGTTATGGACCAGGAGATCCGGGCTTCCTTCCCTGATATAGGATAGTATTTTGATGCCTTTGGTAGGCGTTATTTATTTATGCCTTTGGTGGGAGATGTTCTTGATGCCTTTGGTAGGCGATGTTTTGATGCCTTTGGTGGGCGATATTATTTATGCCTTTGGTAGGCGATGTTCTTGATGCCTTTGGTAGGCGATGTTACTTTAAGGGATTTGGTATCCCGCCCGCAAATTAAAATATGGATTGGATGGGTTGAGGAAACAGTATGGGATTAAAGGTTTGTAAAACGTTTGATTCGATCCCTCTCCCCAAAATGAATTGAAATGCACTTAAACTGTTTTAAACGTTAGGGGTAGACATTATTGAGATTTCCCCCTCATTTTTTTGAAATGTTTTGTTTTCAGGTGAAGATCTAAATGCTGGGGACGGGAATTAGAAGTGAGGACGATGAGTCTAGTAGTCCTTGAATCTTTTTATATTATTTTTATTATGAAATCTTAAAGTTTTGTTTTGAGTTGTTAGTAGTTACCGTTAGTAGACAGTTTTGTTTTCCTTTCTCGCCTTGTATTCCTTCGGGGATACGGCAGTGACGCCCAAACTAAATTTGAAGTCTTCCGCTAAGTTTCGTCTGTTAACGTTAGTTGACTTTGACTTTGACTTTTCTATAATTGAATTTCCGGGGCGTTACAGAATGGTATCAGAGCTCTGGGTTGCGACCTAATAGCTCCTCAGAGTCCTTCAGGTTTAGATGGACCCTAGGAAGCTAAGTTCAGAGTGATGAGCGTAGGATGGGGGAAAAAGGTTTCATGCTTTCCCTAAATATTTTTGATTATACCATCAATATTTTATGTGTATTGCGTTCTGACCTTGTAGGATGGCATAACGCACACACTGTCACCAGCACCCCACGCCGTACTTTCATCGCTACACACCCATTCCTCCTGGTGGGTACTTGGGAACCCACATGCTGAATTTCTACGATGAGATCGACCGATACACCAAGGATTTCCCGAACTCTTGCTTGCATGGCAACGAGGAAGCTCAGGCCAACGCTTTTCTACTCACCTTACGGGACGATCCCTGGTGGGGCCATACTGTGCCGTCGTTGCTGCCACCCCTGCTTCCGGAGGAGGGGTACCCACACCCGTGCTGTTGGTGTCAGAGGTACCGAGTAGAGCCGGAGCACCGAATCCCGGGGGTCTTTTCTAGGATCGCCCGGATTGGGATGCACTGAGTAGAGAGGGTTCAAGTGAACCCAGCTCCTGCACCAGCTGAGGATCATGAGGATGACCCTGAAGAAAATCCGGAGGAGGATCCCACAGAGGACGGCGCCCAGGGTTCTGAGCCCGAGGTGACCTCCAGGGTCACGACTGCACCCGCCGTCGAGCCCGAGCATGAGATCCCGCCCGAGGAGGAGGATAAGGTGGACTGGGGGACAGGAGGAGACTTCGAGGAGGGCTCGGGGGATGAGACGAGTGATCCTGAGTGGACTCCAGTTTCAGCGAGGAAGAACCCTCGATGTAGGAGGATCATCTGAGTGGGATGGCCACGATGTGTTGAGTAGGAGTGTATAGCTGTTACGTTTGTATTTTTGTTGAACTGTGATATAATCTGGATATTGGTATATTGTTTCTTTTGGGTATTTGCCCCGATGGGAAAATTGTACATATGATTACATTGGTGTGCATAGAAGTTTTGTTTTGTGATACTGGTATATATGTGACCTTTCGGTATGTGATGAAAATTCATGAAATAAGTTGATGACATAAGAAATTACTTGGTGAAATAGAATTACAATTTCGTATTGTTTAAGCACCCTATGAGAAGACCGGACCAAGTAGTTACCTCTAGTATGATGTTGAGACAATGGATTGGAAAACCCTTAAGTAGTCTAAATCGACCCTTTGAACCAGGATGTCGGACGTGAACGGTTCTCAACCCAACCACGTGTCGAGCGCTGCAGTCGCAAATAATAGCGCTCAAACCGCGATCGAATCGCGCTGCGTTCCTCACTTGATATCCGGGCCGAGTACAATAACACCAGGGAATGACCTTGCTAGCCTGCTGATTATTGAGATGCTTAACAAGCACGAGGATCTACTGAAGAGGGTGGTGGATCGACAAGGAGGAGAAGGGGAAAATGATCCCTCCGCTCTCCTCCAAAGGTTCAATAGCTTCAACCCGCCCACTTACACCGGGGTAGCTGACCCCAAGGTCTTGGAAGATTGGGTTAGGGAGATTGAGAAGATTTTCGACACCACACGCTGTCCTGAGGAGTTAAGGGTGGACTTTGCTGCTTACCACCTGAAGGAAGAGGCCGATTTGTGGTGGGCGGCAGAAGGAAACAAGGGTGAACTGGTTTCGATGAACCGCTTCAAGATTGTGCTAAGGGATCGATTTTACCCAATTTCTCTCCAGAATGCGAAAGAAAAAGAATTCATGAATCTGCGTCAAGAAACTAGCGTGCTCGCCTACTCTGCAAAGTTCACCGAACTATCTCGGTTTGCATCTGCTTTGGTAGCCAGCGACTAAGGATGGACCGTTTAGGATGGGTGATCGCAAGATTCAGGATCGCATGTCATCACGAGAGTTCACGTCTTACCAGAACATGCTGAACGTTGCCCTCACTGTAGAAAAGGTGATGCAGGACATGGAACGATAGTTAGGCATACTAGGGCAAAAGAGGAAAGAGCCACCCCGTTTTAACCCACCTCAACATTATCAGGAGAAGAGGTTCGCCTAATAGCGGCGGAAACCGGTCTTGGGCGTAGGCCATCGAATATTCCAATATGCAAGGTTTGTGGTCGACGTGCCATTATCCACGGGATTGTAGAGCGAGCGTGCGAGGAGGATGTTTCAACTGCGGGAGTTTCCAACATCAGGTACGTCAGTGCCCTCAGCTGCCGACAGGGGGCCGTAGTGGAGGGAACAATGGAAGCAACGGAAATAATGGAAACAATGGGAATAACGGGGTGGAGAGCCCGCAGACAACATATCAAAATCGGGAGGCTATAATGGGAACCAAAGGCCCACAAACAAAACCAAGGTGGATCGGTGGAAATCGAATAACCAAGGAGGCCAACAAACCCGCCTCGTCCATAACAACAAGCGCGCAACGCAGAGGGCAGTATACGTAATGAGGAAAGAAGAGGTGAGAATGAAGCGACGTTGTGATGGGTACCTTCTCTCCACCTCCACCTCTGATGTCTGTTTTATTTGATTAGTGCTAGTCATTCTTTTGTTGGACGAGCTATAGTAGAGAAGGCTAAGATGAAACCCTCGGAGAATAGTAAGCCTATGTCGGTAGCCCTACCCACCGGGGATACCATTAGTTGTGGAGAGTTATATGGTGGATGTCCTATAGTGATAGCAGGACCGGAGTTTGAGGCCGACCTTTATATGTTTGACCTAATGGAGTTCGACGTTATTTTGGGGATGGACTGGTTAGCAAAATATAGAGCCCAGATAGATTGTTATAAGCGAAAGGTGACCTTAATGGGACCGAACGGAAAGAAGGTAGTGCATTGGAGTGATAGGCATCTTTAGAGTGTGCGGATCATCTCTGCCCTCAAGGCTCAGAAGTTGTTAAGTCAAAGTTGTGAAGGGTTTCTATGCTACGTGATCGACACCAAGGCGGAGGAGCTTACGATTGAGGATATCCCGGTAGTGCGGGAGTATTCTGATGTATTTCCGGAGGAGATCCCGGGCTTGCCTCCAATCAGGGAGGTAGATTTCTGCATCGATTTGGAGCCCGGGGCCGAACCTGTTTCAAAAGCCCCATATCGCATGGCGCCCGCAGAGCTTAAGGAGTTGAAGACTCAGCTGGACGAGCTGCTAGTAAAGGGATATATACGACCCAACACGTCACCATGGGGAGCACCTGTACTGTTCGTGAAGAAGAAGGATGGTAGCATGAGGTTGTGCATCGATTACCGGGAGTTGAACAAGATTACCGTCAAGAATCGTTACCCTCTACCTCGTATTGATGATCTTTTCGACCAGTTGCGAGGAGCAACAACGTTTTCTAAGATAGACCTGAGGTCGGGTTATTACCAGTTAAGAATTTGCGAAGAAGATATCTCTAAAACCGCACTCCGAACTAGGTATGGCCATTATGAGTTCGTGGTAATGCCTTTTGGGCTTACAAATGCCCCAGCTGCCTTCATGGATTTGATGAACAGAGTGTTCAAGCCGTTCCTGGATAAGTTTGTAGTGGTGTTCATCGACGACATATTGGTATATTCAGGAACACGAGAGGAGCATGCGAATCATCTGAGAGAAGTATTGACGACTCTACGGAGCAACGAGCTTTATGCGAAGCTTAAGAAGTGTGAGTTTTGGTTGGAACAAGTAGCATTCTTAGGACATGTGGTGTCTTAGGAAGGAGTGGCAGTAGACCCCCAAAAGGTGGAGGCCATCACCAAGTGGCCGACACCGAAGAATGCCACGGAGGTTAGGAGTTTTCTGGGCTTGGCAGGGTATTATAGGAAGTTCGTGCAAGATTTCTCGAAAATCGCCACCCCGTTGACCAATCTGACTCGGAAGTCAATAAAGTTCGCATGGTCGGAAAAATGTGAGCAAGCATTCCATGAGTTGAAGAAGAGGCTTACCTCAACCCCTAGTCAAGCTTTACCTCAAGGGAACGAGGGTTTTGTCATCTACAGTGACGCATCGCATGGTGGATTGGGTTGTGTACTCATGCAGGATGGGAAAGTGATTGCGTATGCATCTAGACAACTGAAGGCACATGAGAAGAACTACCCCACTCATGACCTGGAGTTGGCAGTAGTGGTTTTTGCACTTAAGATTTGGAGGCACTACCTTTATGGAGTACACTGCGAGGTATTCACTGACCATTAGAGTTTGAAATACCTTTTCACCCAGAAAGAGCTAAACCTTAGGAAGACTCGATCGCTGGAATTTCTGAAGGACTATGACGTGAATTTCCAATATCATCCCGGAAAGGCAAATGTAGTGGCTGATGCCCTGAGTAGAAGACCGTATCCTGCTATAAACCACTTGATGATGACACCGCACGAGTTGTGCGAGGAGTTTAGGAGATTGGAGATTAATGTGGTAACACCTGGGAAGAAAGTTATGTTAAATACCAGGGAATCGCAACCTACTCTAATGGAAGAGATCAAGAGGACTCAAGAGCTGCACTTACAGCTTGGCAAGATACGTGAGGAAGTTTTGCAGGGGAAAGCCCCTGGTTTCGTGATACATGAAGATGGTACGTTACGATTCCATAATCGCATCTGCATACCTAATATGGAGGAGCTGAAAAGAAAGATCTTAGAAGAGGGGCACAATATGCCATATTCAGTGCATCCAGGGGAAAATAAGCTGAACAAAGACCTGAAACAGATGTTCTGGTGGAGTAATGTGAAACAAGAAGTGGTAGACTTTGTGGCAAAGTGCCTTACATGCCAGCGAGTCAAGGCAGAGCATCAACGCGACCGGTAGGACTTCTGCTGCTAGGCGTCCCCGAGTGGAAATGGGATTCGATATCAATGGATTTTGTGATAGGTCTACCAAGGACGGTGAAACACAATGCAATATGGGTGATTGTAGATCGTTTGACCAAGTCAACTCATTTCCTAGCCATCGCCAACAACTGGTCCCTAGATCAGCTAGCTCAAGCCTATGTAAGGGAGATTGTAAGGTTACATGGAGTACCCAGTTCTATAGTCTCAGACAGAGACACCAGATTCCAGTCTGGTTTTTGGAAAAAGTTACAAGAGGCGTTTGGTACAAAGCTTAAGTTCAGTACCGCATTTCACCCAGCTACAGATGGGTAGAAAGAGAGGACCATCCAAACCCTCGAAGATATGTTACGAGCATACGCTTTGGATTTCAAGGACTCGTGGGATGACGAGTTGATTCTCATTGAGTTCTCCTACAACAACAGTTACCATGCTAGTATAGGGATGTCACCCTTCGAAGCTTTGTATGGAAGGAGATGTAGAACACCCCTATGTTGGCAGGACATCGATGAAGCTCTAACGATCGGACCGGACCTAATACAGGCCACTACTCAGAAGGTTCGGATCATTCAAGACAAGATGAAGGCAGCACAAAGTCGACAAAAGAGTTATGCTGACAGAAGGAGAAGACCTTTAGAGTTCGAAGTAGGGGAATACGTATTTTTGCGGGTCTCACCTACAAAGGGAGTCATGAGATTTGGTCAATCAGGGAAGTTGACACCAAGGTTTATCGGGCCATATCCATTCTTGGAACGCATAGGAGAGGTTGCCTACAAGTTGCAACTGCCAGGAGAACTCCCCAGAGTGCATAATGTCTTCAATGTGTCACAACTCAGGAAATACGTTCCAGACCCAACTCATGTGATTGATCCTGAGCCGCTTCAGCTACAAGAGGATCTGAGCTATGAAGAGCAGCCGCTAGAGATACTAGACCGTAGCGAAAAGCAGCTTAGGAGGAAAGTAGTTCCCTTGGTAAAAGTACGATGGACAAATCATACCACAACGGAAGCAAACTGGGAAACAGAAGACGAAATGAGGAAGAAGTACCCTCACTTGTTCCAAGCCTAAGGCGCGTCAAGTTTCGGGGACGAAACTTCTTTTAAGAAGGTAATGATGTAAACCCTCGAGTTTTAGGAGGAATGGAACCGTTAGTTCCCTTACCGGACCGTTAGGGTTAAGTTTAAGTTTCGTGGACGAAACTTTTTTTAAGAAGGTAATAATGTAAAACCTCGAAAAAATTCAAAAGGTTGACCGTAACGTCGTTAATAAAATAGGTTTGACTTCGTTATTTACTGTTGTTCGTGATGTGTTTATTTATGCTAACGCTTGAGCTCGTAGGACCGTTGAGGGGCTAACAAGGGTAGATTAGTATTTTTTTCGTGAATTAATATCATTGTGTTATTATAAATATTATTATGTGATAATATGTGTTTACTATATGTTTTAAATAATGTTTTAATTTTTCCTAAAATTCTAAAATCAGTTTTTATTAAGTAGGTTGGGTTAGGATTGGAATTAGATTAATTTGGGCCCAAAAGGGGTTGGTAGTATAAAACCCTTCTCTTTCCCCCCTCAAACCCTAATACAATCTCCCTCCTAAACCCTAGCTCTCTCTCCTCTCCCTCCTCTTCCCCCTCTGCGTCCGCCCAGCCTGCCCGGCACCGCCGCCGCAGCCCCGCCGCCCGGACCACCGCCGGGAATCGCCTACACCACCGCAACCACCTTTCTCTTCCCCTTTTCTCCCTCTTTTCTCTCTTTTCCTCTCTTCTTTCCCCTGCCTCTGCCTCGCACTCGTGCCCAGACGACCACCGGTCATCACCACCACCGTCGCCCACCAGCGCCGCCGTCGCCACCCTCGCCGGCGACCCTCGCCGCTGCTTCCGCCAGTCGCGAGCCGTCGAGTTTCGGCGTCAACCACCGCCCTAGGCGCCGACGACGCCACGACCGACCGACCTCGACCTCGACCCGCGCGCCAACACCCCACCGATCGCCGGGAAAGCTGCCCTGAACCCTACGTAAACCATAACCCTAAACCCTAACTGATTTCTATATTTTTGATATTTTCCTTTTCTTTTTCCTTTTTCTTTTCTGTTCTTAATTTCAAAAATGCAATTGTTTTATTAATTATTGAATTGTATTATTTATTCATGATTAGTTTTGTAATTAGGAAAATTATATGTAATCTTGTTCTTAATTGTAATTATGTGTAATTGTTAGTATTAGGGTTGTAATAATTGGTTATTAGGTTTTAAAGTGGTTCTTTAAATTTCTTTATATTCTTTTTATGTTATGTTAGACCACCATATTATTGTATGTACGAATTTTGAGAATTTATTTACCTAGGTTAATTCTTGAATAATTTAAGTAATAAATCGTTATTGTTCTTTGAGATTAAATTGTTGAGTTTGTTTAATAACTTAGTTAACTTACTCCAAGTAATTCTTGTTAATAAAATCTTGAATTCTTGATTTAGTTAGTAAAAGAATTGGTTGTTGGGTTTTCTTGATTAGTAGTTACTTGTCATATTATACCTTATGTTATATTTCCTAAAGACCTCCTTGAATCTTGATTAAAGAAACCACATGTTTAACCACCTTTTATTGTTCCTTGAAATTCTTGCTTTACTGTTATAACCTTGTAAATAATTCATGTTTAAAGTATTATATTTCTTGTTTGATTTTAGGAGGGATTAAAATTAGTAAAGTGTTTCCATGTTTCCTAAATTGGGATAATGTTAAAAGTTTATTGTTGGACCTAAGTTAAGTTGGACTTTATACCTTAGACCCTAGTTACTGTTTTGAGCCCAAATTAGAACCCGGAGATCAATTGGTAAAAGTTAGAACCGAAATTACAAATTTATTAAGAACCGGTAACGGGACAGTTTTGTTAGTGTCTAAAGATCGGGTTGCCACGATTAGTATAGTTACTCTTTGACAGAACCCTTTTAACTGGAGGTTTCCTTAGATGTTAGGAACCATAGGAATTTTACGGATCGAACGTTTGATTTGTATAACCCGAGTTATAATCTTTTTACCAGAACCTGTCAGATCTGGACCATTTGAGAAGGTGGGTGTTTATAGAGTCTTTCAAGACTGATATGGGCTTGGTCATCAACGTAGAAGTTTTAGTAGACATCCTGAGGTTTCCGAAAAGTCCAAAACCAGACCCATAGGATGTCGGGAATTCGAGTTGTGACCCGTTCTATGTGAACGCTACAATTTGTCTTCTGCTTGCTTTTATTTATGAAAATTGTTGAGTAAATTTTATGTGTGAGCTTGTTATATAATTTCTTGAGTGTGTTAAGTGTAAATCATAAATGATAGGAACCTAAGTGATCCGAGGGGATGGGTTAGGCAGTTGTTCGTTAATAATAACTTCGTTAGAACGCGTTTTGATTAGATAATTATTCTTATACTAGGCCCGAGTTAGTGCGTGACGATAGCGAGCTCAAGTGTGTTCTCCTTATTGCGGTACTGTGACGTTATTCAGGTAATTGTCTATGCTCTAATCCCCATGGGGATGCTCTTTAATTGTGTTTTGATGTTTTATAATCTATTTTGAGAATTGCATCCCGAAAGGGGACTTTTGTGGAAATACGACTATCTGTTTTGATAATCTTTTTGTTTCGATTGTGATCTTGGTTTATTTGAGTTGAGAAATTGGATGGTCTTTTATTCAAAGTTTTGTTAATGGTTTTGATAACTTGGGATGGTTTGACTTGAGAGTCGTGAGTTGAGTTTGAATATTGTATAAATAATTCAAGTGGAAACGTTAAGCGGGTTTCGGGGGATAACCTGTTGTGCAGGTGTAACAACCTGCAGGGTTATGGACCAGGAGATCAGGGCTTCCTTCCCTGATATAGGATAGTATTTTGATGCCTTTGCTAGGCGATGTTTTGATGCCTTTGGTGGGCAATATTATTTATGCCTTTGGTAGGCGATGTTCTTGATGCCTTTGGTAGGCGATGTTACTTTAAGGGATTTGGTATCCCGCCCGCAAATTAAAATATGGATTGGATGGGTTGAGCAAACAGTATGGGATTAAAGGTTTGTAAAACGTTTGATTCGATCCCTCTCCCCAAAATGAATTGAAATGAACTTAAACTGTTTTAAACGTTAGGGGTAGACATTATTGAGATTTCCCCCTCATTTTTTTGAAATGTTTTGTTTTCAGGGGAAGATCTAAATGCTGGGGACGGGAATTAGAAGTGAGGACGACGAGTCTAGAAGTCCTTGAATCTTTTTATATTATTTTCGTTATGAAATCTTAAAGTTTTGTTTTGAGTTGTTAGTAGTTACCGTTAGCAGACAGTTGTGTTTTCCTTTCTCGCCTTGTATTCCTTCGGGAATACGGCAGTGACGCCCAAACTAAATTTGAAGTCTTCCGCTAAGTTTCGTCTGTTAACGTTAGTTGACTTTGACTTTTCTATAACTGAATTTCCGGGGCGTTACAACAAAACACAAGGATATATATGATTGTCTTACAAAAACATACTATCGGCAAAAGATACAATTTTATTGCTAATTTTTCAGAGCGTTTTACATATGAATCAATGAATACAATCTTATACCAGCAAAACAATTGTTGTTCCAAGCGTTGTGTCAGTTTTATTCATATGAATCAATGAATGCAAGTGTGTCCAAGAAGAATGATCCCATGTTTGTATATTTTCAGTGGAAATTTGTAAAATCTACTAAATTTGTTAAATCTAATGTCCAAAAACCAAAAAACTATGGACACTTTCCCCATCTTTTTGTTGTTCTTATACATCATAACATGTATCCTATTCACACACCATAATCCTGACCAACATATTCAACACTTCCTTCATATTAGGCCTGAGAAATAGCACACTGAACTCAAAGTCTGACCACACTAATATCATTGTCAGACCACAATTAAGCACATTTGACAACGCTAATACAATTTGACCGCATTCACGCAAAATAAAAACATATACATGAAAGAGCAAATGATCAACCGATGATATTAGTACCCTATAAGCACAAGTGTGCAAAATACAAAATGTGTGTTTCACCAAGATACAAAATGCATCACAAAACACAATATTAAATGGCCACCTTGTCCATAGTACAAAATGCTTTTTTCACCAAATAGTTCGGATATACTATTTGCGAATAGTCTGTCTAATATCACTAGTTAACGACACAATATAAATGTGTGTTTCACCAAAAAAACAAAAAGTAAACTGATTCTTTAGGCGGGCATGTGGTCCGACTGTCAAGTGTGGGCGTGTACTTCAAAAGCTGTCGACATTCATATTGATATTACGTGACTGTCTCCACTTGTCAGCATTACCAAACAATTTTTCCCTAATCTTGTTTTCCTTGTGCATTGCCAAATTGTAACAATAGTTCACACGTAGTGAACGCATTTTGGCTGCCCGTACCTGTGTATTCGGTAATGGAAAAAAAAATTAATGAAAATGGGGGACACATGAAATTTGTATCATAATTATAATGGCGTGTTTATAATTTTCGCCTAGCCAAAGAATGTCTCCATGCAACGCATGCAATATATGCCGCTATCGTTACCTTGATCGTTGAATCGCCAACCCATCGCCAGCCTCACCCTATCGCTGTCACCAACGATCATCTCGGCGAATTGATTACCCGCATGGGATAACAATCGGCGAACAAGCGTGTTTTGTGGAAAAATACAATAAAATGGCTTACTATTTGTACATTAATAGTTAACCAGACCACACTGCATTCAAATGTTGTCCACATTAATGTACTTGTCATACCACACTGATCAATTTCTGACCACACTAATCACTCTACTGGTGATGTCACAATAATAATATTTATCATATCACATTGAACTCAATTCTGACCATACTAATATATTTGGACATTAATACTTTGCCCACAATAATATATTTAGCCATTAATAATTATCAGACCACACTAAGCTCTTTTTTTACCACTATACATTAATAGTTAATCAGACCACACTGAATTCAAATTTTGACCACATTAATATACTTGTCAGACCACACTGATCAATTTTTGACCACACTGATCAATCTACTAGTAATGTCACAAGAATAATATTTATCATATCACATTGAACTCAATTCTGACCACACTAATATATTTGGACATTAATATTTTTGACCACAATAATATATTTATACATTAATAATTATAAAACTACACTAAACTCATTTTTGACCACTATACATCAATAGTTAATCAGACCACACTGAATTCAAATTTTGACCACATTGAACTCAATTATGACCACACTAATATATTTGGACATTAATATTTTGATCACATTGAACTCAATAATTATCATACCACACTGAACTCAATTTTGACCACACTAATTATAAAACCACACTGAACTCATTTTTTACCACTATACATCAATAGTTATTCAAACCACACTGAATTCAAATTTTGATCACATTGAACTCAATTCTGACCACACTAATATATTTGGACATTAATATTTTTTACCACAATAATATATTTATACATTAATAATTATAAAACCACACTGAATTCATTTTTTACCACTATACATCAATAGTTAATCAGACCACACCCCTCGAAAAAATTCACACACCACACATAACACGATTGTTGACCACACACATGCACCAACCACAAACATATAACCCTCAATAACCATGACCAAATATTCACCGCCAAACACCCCCTTCCCCTCACCCCCACATCCCACATCCATATGCCCAGAATCAAAATAGAACGCACAATGTTGAAACTAAACATAATTACTGAATTGTTGCCTGAAATGACTTACCCTACTTGTTTAACCCCTCCATCTACGGTGGCTCTTTGCTCGCCTGACATACTTCCACCTGATACGAATTGAAATATAATAAATTTTAGAAATTTGAAGAGTCTTCCACTGTGATGTAAGTGCCGGCGACGCTCCGACACATTCGAGAACCCCAAAAAACGTGGCTTGTACCTCTGACACTTTCGACCACGCTCGACAAACACGCTATCGCGTCTGGCTCCGGTGATTTGTTCGTCTATTCTCCGACGACTTAGTCGACAACTGAAACCAAAAGAAGTATCTGCTATTTTTCTCAAACGAAACCCTAAAACTCCCCCCTTTTGCTTCAAGATTGTGTTCTCTCACTCCATATCTCTGATAAAATCTTCAGCAGGCATATCGAGTACTCGCAAGGGAAAAATTTGGAATTGCCAAAACTGATCCCTTGAATATACCGTCTTCATAAATGCAGTATCTATTTTCTCTTTTTTTTCTTCACACGTGTGGCTGTTTTTGGAGGGGGTATAGTGGTTTTGATCACGTCCGTTGGATCTTGGATGGATGGCCACGATCTTTCCTTCCTACCTTCCTACCTAAAGTTCCTTCCTACTAGATCCATTCCCATATATATATATATATATATATATATATATAATATAATATAATATAATATATATATATATATATATACATACATATATATATATATATATATACATATATATATATATATATATATATATACATATATATATATATATACAT
This sequence comes from Portulaca oleracea, assembly GCA_029582165.1. Taxonomy (NCBI): domain Eukaryota; kingdom Viridiplantae; phylum Streptophyta; class Magnoliopsida; order Caryophyllales; family Portulacaceae; genus Portulaca; species Portulaca oleracea. The sequence goes on from CM055873.1 coordinate 18,822,114, forward strand.
ATATGTATATATATACATATATATATATATATATATATATATATATATATATATACATATATATATATATATATACATATATATATATATATATATATATATATATATATATTTATGCTTTAAAATCAGACCTCATAAGGGAAATCTAAGGAAAGAATTTTGAGAGGTTTGGTTTTTCCAAGCGAAACTCCTAACTTATGAATAAAATTTTTCAACAAAAATAGAAAACATTTTACTTCCATCAAAATTTAAACCTCGGTGGGAGTATGAAAGTTGAGGGTTGTCACCACTTGGCTAACACATCTATAGTGTAATAAATGTCAACTTAAAAAGAAAAAATAAACAAAAATCATAAATATATGTTACAAATACTAATATACAATTACAACAATATCCATTAGGTTTTTTATAAATAATATTCATGCTCTTTCTTCCACAAAATTTACTATCAAATAATAATATAAAAAATATATTAAAATAAAACTGAAGAGATATTAAAGCGTAAAAGTCCCATAAAAAGATCTATATTATTGTTCTATGGAACATAATGATAGATAAATAAATACTAAACTTTAATATATTTTTATTTTGAAAAGACTGTTTTTAAAGTTGATCTTTTATTTACATAATAAAAACTTGTTTTAGTTTTTCACCTCATGTTAGGCCCTGTTCTTTTTTGCGGTTGGCAAATTGCGGTGCCACAGCCTACCGCAGTTTGCCACAACCCGCCACATTTTACCGCAAATCATTACTTTTCTCTCTCCTCACTTTTCTCCTCTCCTTTTTACATCATCTGTCCTCACCTACCCCACATAACAATAACACACCACAATTCTATCATACCCGCCACAATTTCACCACACCTCACCACACCATTCCGCAAAATACTGCATAAAAGAACAGGGCCTTAGTCATTATAAATTAAAAACGTAATAAGCAATATATGTAGATTTTTATATTTACAATCACATATTTTTTAAAAAAAGAAATATTTAACATTAGTAAAATATATCATATTATGATAGTACTATTTTTTTGGTAGGATACTAATTCGAAAATCATAATTTACTTCTAAAGATAAATTAATTAAATTGATAAACAAAATTTGCCCTTGCATAGCATAGGAAATCAAAAGCAAGTTATAGGATTAAAAATTAATTTTATTGAAGTATGTTTGACCTAATTTAATGAAATAGTACCCTTAATCTATAAGTAACACATAAGAAGCTAGAATTGTCTTACAGTGAAAAAGATGTTAATTAAAGAACAAAAATATTGTCTTCCTACTGAATTTATTGCATGATTATCACCCATAAATAATTACAACACAATAATATCTCATCAAAGTTACTTTTATCATTTATCTTTATCTTTTTTTTTTGCATACTTAACTCAAATAAAGAATTTATTGCATGATTATCACCCATAAAATACAAGATCCTTGAGATAATGAGGAGAGAAAGCAGCAACTTTTAACTAGTTCTTTTGCATACTTAACTAAGGGCCTTCTTAACTTCAATTTGTTGTGAGACTGATGATTTGTACTGATATACGTTTATTAGAGGGACGATGGTGCTCCCGGGTGTAGGATGCATGGTAAGCCCATTTCGTCATTTATCTTTATCTTTATCTTTTCTTTTTCTATTTTTTTTTGTGTAATATTATATTTTAAAATATTTTTGTGCCGGGCTTTTTTTTTTTACTATAATATTTATAAATTAATATATAAATGTTCATAATTAAAGCTAAATTATAATATTTATAAATCAATATATGAATGTTCATAAATTAATAGATAATTAGTAATAGTCTTGGTCACAATCTCTAATGGTCTTACTCATAACATATCTCATATAATGTTCATAATTTATAATATAGATGCTCATAAATCTATACTAGAGTGCTCATAAACCAGTAAATGAATGTTCATAAACATAAACTACAATGTTCATAAATATATAATATAGTGCTCATAAACTAGTAAATGAATGCTCATAAACCTATGTTCATAAATCTATACTAGAATACTCATAAACCAATACATGAATGCTCATAAACTTAAACTACAATGTTCATAAATTTATACTAGATGCTCATAAACCAGTAGATGAATGCTCATAAAGCAAAACTACAATGCTTATAAACCAGTAGATAACTATTGATAAATATATACCACAATGTTCATAATTTTTAAAATGAATATTGTGAATTGAAGGCACCTATTAAGCTTGAGAAAAGAATTTAAAAAATGGCTCAAAAGTAATTTCTCCGTTCCAAATAAATGGACTATTTTCGTCATTAATTTCTTGACATATACAATATGTTAGTATATAAAATTACTATCATTGGATTAATAACGAAAATATTATTTGAAGAACATAAAGTATTATTTTTTGATAGAATATGCTATAAAAAAATTTTATTTAAGAAAAGACATTTGGACAATTAATATTAAACGAAGGAAATATATATATTATACCCAAAAATAAAAATAAAAAAACAAAGATTAATGTCAATGGGCTTATGAAGCACGGTGCTACCGAGCTCACCATCTTCTTTTTATTAGTTTATCCCTCCCTAGAGTGCTTATGGGCACTTACGATTTTAATTAAAAATCAGCCACAGGCCAAGAATACAACTTAAGTAAAAACCAACTCAACAAAATATAAAACAAAGTAAATAGGAACGAGTCAATTACATTTACCCTACCTGACATTTGCTGTAATAATTTTTACACACCCCAGATTTGTGAAATAATTTTTACCTTACCTCACATAGGCTCTGAGTGTTTTTTATCCTACATGAAGTTTGTCGTAATAATTATTATACAAATCACTTTTGTGAAATAATATTTACCCTACCTCACAATAGTTGTAATTGATTTTTACTTAACTTGTTATGACAATAAGTGGTACTAAAAATCTAGATCTTCGATTTCTACCTTTGCTACTGAAGATATAGAATCCAAAACAACATTTGAATGTTATGAAATGTCATCGGGATTTTTTGCATTTTGGACCCCGAATTTTAGGGGTATTTACATTCTTAACCCTTGGTTTTCAACATTAACATTTTGGACCCTAAAGTTTGTAGGTTGAATAAAAAAAGACCTGAAAGTTTGTGGATTGAAGAAAAAGACCCCTGTCTCATTTTTTATTTTCCTCCCATGTTTGAGTTTATCTCCCAATTGACATCAAACTTTAGGACTATGTTTAAAACTAATATTGAAACTATAATACACCTCTCTTATTCGTGTCGAGGCTACTTAGACCCATGAGTACATGGTTTTAAGTAACTCCAACATGAATAAAAGAGGTTTATTATAACTTTAATATCGGTTTTAACCTTAGTCTTGAAGTTTGATGTCAATCGGGAGAGAAATTCAAACATGGAAAGAAAAAGAAAAACGGGAAACGAACTTTTTTTTCACCTCACAAACTTTAGGGTCCTTTTTTTTCAGCCTACAAACTTTAGGGTCCAAAATGTTAATGTTGAAAACCAAGGGTTCAGAATGTAAATACCCCTAAAATTCGGGGTCCAAAATGCAAAAACCCAATGTCATCCTAGGAACCAAACATGAAGTAATCTACAATGAAATCTCAGTCTTCATCATCTATGCTCCATTAAACTTTCCTTAACCTCTCATTCCTCCCTTACTACCCTCTGTAGTGCCGATCATGTAGATCAATCCTAAACCCTTTCGTAGTTGTCGATTTCCACCAAAGTGTGAATTTACCAATACGTAGTTAGTTATTGATTCATACATCATGATTTAAGTTATTCACAGTTAAAAAAAAGTGATAAATAAATAATTCCCCTACTCCTAGCTAAACGCTTCATTATATAAGTTATCGGTCGCGCAAAAAAATTCTGCGTCCAATACGATATGGATCGCTCTGTTAAGTCATGACATCCTAGTTATGTTATAGTGTTGCAATAACATTTACAACAAACCTCAAGTAGGGTAAATGTAATTCACTCATAACCACAAGAAAAAGAATATTAATTAGTCAAAGAGACAAAACAAAAAGCAACGCACCATGAACAACCCCAGCAACAACAAAATATCACTCCATCAACTGCACCACCAGATTACTACCGATACATTCCACCTTGTGCCAATCTCAAGTCCTCCAAGTAATTATATTAATTGATAAATGTGATTACTAGCTAATACAATTATTGCTTTATACTGATGAGTGATGATATAAGTTGATAATAAGGTGAAAACAAAACTTCTACTTTAAATACATAGTATCTAAAGATCTATGAGACCATGCGCTCGTTAGCTTCATGGTTCTCTCGTCTCTTCTTTATTAACAAATTTAAGCAATACACGTACCTGCAGTACATGCTAACAACACACAAAGCCTAGCTAGCTTAGACCCATGTTTCACGTGATTTAGCTAGCTAACCTCAAACACTATATATATTATATTCTTTATCACAACACCAATAACATATCAACAGTTGTTCAGGGGCGGAAAACTTATCCTACTCTCTAGAAAATGTAACTCTCATTATATAAATGGTTTAGATCCCCTCCCCAAGAGAATCCATTATTAGTCACCATATTATTAATAATATTGCCATTGTTATTATGGGTAGCATGAGCCTGGTTTTGTGCTGATAACGCCAGCTTACTACAGTACTGGTCTAGCTGCTGTATCTGATCCACTGCAACTCTCCCTACAGCTGATGCTGCTCCCTGATGATCACCATAGTTCCATAGGCTACCCCACAACGAGCCATCCTGATCCTGACACGTGCCATCCATCCAAGACGAAGATGCTGGGGTCATCAAGCTATGTTGGTCCTCCATGGCTGAGTTTGGTGGGTACATGAACATCATCTCCTGTTTGTTGTTCCCTTGTGTAGTTGTTGGTGATGAAACCTTGTTGACTTGTTCACCACCACTGTTAGCTGCAACTTCCATGGTTAACATGCTTGTTGAATCTGTTTGCGTTTGTGGTTGTGGTTTTGGGTTTTGAGATTTTCGTCTATGATCAGATGTTTTTCTTGCTGGCGTTTCCTTCTTCTTAAAGTGGGTTCGCCAGTAGTTTTTGATCTCATTGTCTGTTCTTCCAGGTAGATATCTTGCAATAGTCGACCACCTATATATGTAAATTCGGAGTCAGGGTTGGTTATGCCATAATTTACAAAATAAAAATAAAGTAATATAACAAGATATATCCATGGAGAAGAAGCTAAGTGTATTGTATTTACTTGTTTCCCCAAATTGCATGTAACTCAATTATGATGCCTTCCTCTTGAGGGGTTATTTGGCCTCTCTTTAGTCCTGGCCTAAGATAATTCACCCATCGTAACCTGCAACTTTTACCTGTTCTATTAAGTCCTGTAAAGTAAGTGGATGTATATGGATCAACAACATGAATAATATTGTACGTTATTCTTGAAAAAGCATGCATACAGGTGAAGATATGTATATATATACATGAAGTTATACCTGCGGAACGAGCAACAGAGCTCCAACGTCCCTCTCCATGCAAGGCAACATAATCAGCAAGAAGTTTATCTTCTTCAGGAGTCCAAGGGCCCTTCCTCCATACTTGTTCGGAAGGAATTCCCCAACCGACTAAGCCTACCATCTTTAGACTTTGAGTCATACCTTATTCTTGTGTCCTCACACCTGCCTTTATCACTATAATTAAGTTGGCATATATTCACTCACACTTAGATGTATTCACATACATGTGTCTCATGCGTAAAGGCCTTCAACACCCTCTCTCTATATATACTTGCAACTTTTTGGTGGTCATTCCATGTATCAAATCTGAGAATGCTGATATCATCAAATCCCATTTTAATTTGTTTTAGCTAGCTAATACTAAATTAATATTTATTAATTACTTTATTAAGTTGCTTGCTGGAGCTATATCACTTGTACCTTTTTGTCACAAAGTGTAATTACATCTGCGTGTGTTGATTAAAATCCAACACTAACCAATAGGACTGAGACAGTTGTGTAATTGGATTTATGCTACCGTACCACACTTGATATGTCTAACTTTCAATGATTGTCCATCTCTATCTAATTAATGGGTGGAATGCTAGTGCTAATGGCGTCTCATATATAGGATACAAACTTTTATGGCCATTTAGCATTTGGACAACGGTACACATCTTGTTTTAAGATGGTTAATATTTATTTTTAATTGTCCATATTTTATATTTTTGTGATTTTTAATAATATTTTCTCTAATTGTAACACCTCAAGTATATGGCTAATTAAGTGTGATTTAAGATGATTGAAATGACTATTTATATCGCCAAAGTGCACCTTCTTTTATGGTAGTTCATTCATTGAAAACTCCTCAGTTAAGCGTGCTTGGTTGGAAGCTACGTTACCAGGACTCAGCTATTGGGGGTGACGTACCAGGGTTGGCACGACACGACACGGATCCTGACACGGGATCCGTGGCGGACCTGCGGGGAAGTGCGGGACACGGCCAAGATAGAACGAACCCTAGCAAGTGACAAACCCTAGATCGAACAATTGGACAACCAGTTGGTGCGTCTTCGAGGTGGTAGTTGGGGGCTTTTGGACGAATGGACGATGCTACCCCACCGGTGTGTTTTCCCTGGTTAGAAGTCGCCGGTTAGAGATAGGAGAGAGGAGAGAGGGGGAGCATACGTTGCGTATGCAGTTAGGCACTGCGTTTTACTTTACATTCTTCCTACTCCAGAAACAGAGAAAGAACGGGGGGGGGGGGGGGGGGAGGGACAATGGGGAGGCGGGAGCAGCCACAGGCCCACATACGTTAAAGTTGGGCCTAGGATTTTGTTCGGATGATTTCCACTTTTGTATCTTGATTATTTTAAAATTAAAGTGGCAGAAATTTTTTTTAGACCTTTTAAAATTGGGCTAAATATATATTTTTTATATGGGTCAAATCAATTTAAACTAAAGTATCCATGACTTTAATTTAAACTAATGTAATATTTCACTTCTAATATAATTAAATATGTTATCCAACTTAGGGGTTGTGTCTCCCGTGCCGTGTCGGACCCTTGGATACCGTGTCCTCGTGTCCGTAATTTTTAGGGATGCCATGTCGGACCCTTGGATCTGTGTCCGTGTCCGTGTCCGACACCCGCGTCCCGAGTCCAGGTAACATAGGTTGGAAGTAGTATCAGGATGGTGATCTCTTGGGAAGTTTTCCCAGGCAACGCGTGAGCGAAGACAAAGCACACTGGAAAGGCTCATGGTGATTTGTAGGGTCAGTCAGCCGACTGCGACCATGAACTACGACAGTAGGTGGGAGATCCTTGGGCAGTCACCTAGCGGGGCAAGATTCTGTGAAGAAAAATAATTAGAAGAAAGAGATATTGGAGAAAATAAATTACTCTTTGATTCTTGTCATTGAAAAGATGTGAAAAAAAATCATATTTATACATTGGTAGTGAGTGTTACTATTCTAAAAAGAAGACTCCGATTAAACACATTCAAAGACTTAGATTCCTATTACAATTAGAAAAGGACTCCTAGTGTAAACACAAAAGGACTCTAATATGATAAAAAAAAAAGACTCCTAATAAAACACATTCAAGGACTTAGATTTCTATTATAATTAGAAAAGGACTCCTAGCATAAACACAAAAGGACTCTAATACTCTCCCTTAAGTTGGAGCATGAGGCTTGACAATGCCCAACTTGGACATCAAATACTGAAACTGGTCTTTGCCAAGAGGTTTTGTGAAAATGTCTACATGTTGCTGCTTAGTGTTTATCTTGAATGGAAGAAGTCAATCTTCAACTTTCTCCCTTACAAAATGACAATCAATCTCTATATGTTAGTTCGCTCATGATAGACTGGGTTAGTAGCAATATGGAGGGTTGCTTGATTGTCACAAAATAATTTCATGGGTGGTGTGGGTGAAAAACCTAAGGCAGCCTAGAAAGATTTTAGCCAAATAAGCTCACAAGTAGCAACTGCCATAGACCTATATTCCGCTTTTGCGGACGATCGAGATACAGTAGTTTGCCTTTTGGTCTATCCGTGACACAGGGGCTCCTCCTAAAGTAATGAAATACCCTGCGAGAGACCTTCTTGTAGTTGGGCAAGTTCCCCAATATGAGTCAGAATAGGTGTCTAGATGCATGTTTGATTCCTTTGGTAAAAGTATTCCTTGTCCAGGTGAACATTTAATGTAGCGAACCACTCTCTTTGCTGCTTTCATATGTTCTTCCTTTGGGTTCTGCATGAACTGAGAAAGGATATGAGCTGAATATGTAATGTATGGCCTGGTAATAGTCAAATAGATCAATCTTTCTACAAGTCTTCTATATGAGGTTCAATCTTGTAGACCCTTCCCTTAAGCAAGGGCAAGCTTATGATTCTGCTCCATAGGAAAGGTCGCCGGTTTGGCACCTAGGAGGCCACATTCATCCAATATCTCCAAACCATATTTACGCTGACAAAGAAAGAGACCTTGTCGTCCTCGGGCTACCTCCGAACCCAAGAAATACTTTAGAGGGCGAAGGTCCTTAATGTTAAAACACTCATTTAAGTAAGTCTTGAACTTTTAGCATTCTTGAACATTATTAGTAGCAAGAATAATGTCATCAACGTAAATAAGAAATGCCATAAAAACTCCTTCTTTTTGATACGTGAATAAGGAATATTCGATATAGGATTTCACAAATCCGTACTCACAGAGCTTAGAGGACACGTTCGCAAACCATTGTCTAGGCGCTTGCTTTAATCCATAAAGTGACTTTCTTAGTCTGGAGACTTTATTTTGTGTAGAGGTTGTATAACTAGGCGACAATTTCATGTATACCTCTTCATCAAGATCACCATGTAAAAAGGAGTTGTTCACATCTAATTGGTGTAGGTCCCAGCCTTTAGCGATAACAACATATCGAAAGAAAACACCGAACACTTGTCATCTTAGCAACTGGTGCAAAAGTTTCACTGTAATCGATACCTTCTTCCTGAAGATCTCCGCGAATGACAAGTCTAGCTTTGTATCTTTCAATGGATCCATCTGCATTGTAGTTTACTGGACTGACCCATTTACATCCAATCGGTTTCTTTCCAACAGGAAGATCAACAATATTCCAAGTACCAGTTTTGTGTAAAGCTTGTACTTCTTCGGTCATAGAATCTCACCACCTACTACCTTTTATGGCTTCATGGAAAAATCTAGGCTCATCGACCTTCATCATTCTTGTTAAATAATTTTTATGTGAAGGAGAAAAATTGACATAACTCACATAATGATGTAAAGGATATGGCGTACCTGGGGATACCTTTTGGTGAGTAAAGCAACCGAGATGGGGTCTATAATATTGGCGTTGTAGCAAATGTAATCATTCAGCTTGGTCATCGGGCGTTTAATCCGTTCTGATCGCCTAGTATCTGGGGTAATGAGCTGATGTTGTTGAGCTTGGTTAAGATTATTTTCTGTTAAACCCAACTTGATATTAAGAAGAAGAGGGTTGCATGTTGTTAACAGCCTGATCTACTCCTTGATTTTCTTCTTTCTTGGGCCCCGATTCGAGTACAAATGCAGAACCACCTTCATCAAGTTGTTTATAACTTTCTGAAATTCTTCGTGTAAGCCCATGTGGTACGTCTCCCCCTAAAACCAACACTGGATTAACAACATTTTTTCCATCCCCTTTCTTTTGGCTGGTTGGTTTTTCTGATTGAGCCAAATAATTTTTGAATATTGGTGGGTTACCTACATCATCTTCAAAAAAATTGTTTTTACTCCAAATAGGTGCCCTTAAATTTTTGTCTTGGTCTTGAGTGGGTGTCTCATTAAAAGGAAAAGTCACTTCAAAGAATTTCACATCCTTACTTGTAAAGAATTCATGATTCTCAAGATCATATAAAATCCAACATTTTCTTTCAAGAGGGTATCCGATAAAATACACTTGCCCCTACGAGGGACAAATTTATCGGTTGCTCTAGTTTGAGCATAACACAAGAATCCAAACACCTTAATGTGATCATAGTTGGGTTTTGCGCCAATTATCAACTCATATAGGGATTTCCCTTTCAGCGATTTGCTAGATGTTCGATTTATATATCAAGTAGCCGCAGTTTTAACACATCCACCCCAAAAATTTGGTAGGTTTGCTTGAAAACGCAGGGCTCGAGCAACATTTAAGATATGTCTATGTTTTCTCTCAACTCTACCATGTTGTTGAGGTGTCACTACACAATTAGTTTGGTGCAAAATCCCCCTTTCAACATAAAATTCTTTCATGGTTCCTGACTTAAACTCTAAACCACTGTCACTTCTTATTTCTTTAATGCTTCTCCTAAATTGATTTTGCACCATTACTATAAAAGTTTTCAAGTATTTTGCAGTTTCACTCTTTCATGTCATCAAACAGACCCAAACACTTCTATTAAAATCATCCACAATAGTAGGAAAAAAATGTGCACCACACGAGGCAGAAACTCTATATGGACTCCATATGTCTTTGTGAATGAAATCAAACAAGCCTTTAGCTTTACTTTCACTAACAACAAATGGGTTCCTAGTTTGTTTTGAAATAAAACAAATTTCACAAGCATCATCACTATCAATAGCTAAACCGGTACTTTGTAAAGATTTATCAAGAACATGTAATATTTCCTTTGAAGGATGCCCCAAATCTTTGATGCCATAGTCTTCTCGTATGCACAACATTAGCTTTGGTACCTCCCTGATTTTAGAAGTAGACCCCGTCACACTATTTGCATGTACCAATTAGAATCCCCAAGGTGCGGTCTTACACAATACAATAATTTTCATCAAATGTGACTATGGAATTTAAATCCTTACATAAACGATAAACAGATATAAGGTTGCAATTTAAAGAGGGAACAAAAAATGTTTGATAGCAGCTATAATTTATCTGTCAGAAAAATTTTTCCCTACTTGTTGGCAACCGTTTTCGCACCATTGTGCAAGTCAACTACCACAGGTTGAATATTCTCAATATCTCTTAATATTGTTGCATCACCAGTCGTGTGAGCAGAAGCACTACTGTCAATCAACCATTGAGGTCTTGAATTATTTCTCAGCCTCTCATCGTCCATGTAATGTGGTTTTTGTACCCCGGTTTTTATATCGTTCATCTCGAGGAGCTAGGGGCCTTGGCTAAGAAGCTCGGTCTAAGGTCGGGATGAGATTGCTAAGGTAAGGATATCGATTGAAAGGGGTCACAACGCAAGAAACAAAACTAAGGTTGGTCAAGGGAAGGAAATGGGATTCAGAGGCTTTATGGCATGCAAACGGAGATGAGGAAATGGGTTTTGCAACAAGGGAATAATAAGGAGGGAGAATCAAGTGGCAATTCCGTTAGAAAATACCCACCGAGCTTCCTCTTTCGAGGATAGTCCGGGTTAACATCCCCAAAGTCCACCACGGACCCGGAGGGTTAATAAAACGGAATTCCCTAGTTAACCTCCTTCCAATTTCGTGGGTGAGCATTAACTATCACGACTCTAACCTTCCAACACAAGTGTTAGATGTATTCGGGAGCTTTCAGACCCAAATAAATCCCACTTGAAGGAAGGGAAGGAGTGGGAAAATGTTTTCCCAACTAATTACTCATTAATATTACTAACCCAAACCTAATCACCGATTTACACCCTTAATTACCCCCTAACCCATAGGGTTTCTAGCCACTAATCATGATAAAAACTAAGATAACAATATCCAAACCAACCCTAAGCATGATTTCTATCAACAACAAACATAAACCAAACAAGAACAATGAAATAACAAGCAAAAAAGTAATTAGCAAAGCAATTATTGAAAGAGTTAAGGGAAGAGAAAACTTATCAAAATGTTGTAGATGAACAAGAGAAAGCAATAAAAAGATGATCCAACAACCTCTCAATTGTTTGAATCCCCAAATCTTCAATAACAAACACAAATCACCAAAACCCTAGATTAATCTCTCACTAATCTCTCTCTAAAACTCACTAATACAAAGTTGGAAATAAAGTCTAAAAACTAGAATCCGATCCCCCTGGGATAATCGTCAATAGGGATATATATACAAGGGAAAACAGTTGGGCAAAACGCAAAGACTTCAAACATGACTCTGCGTGAACCGCGAGGGACCGTGAAATGCGGTCTTTAGGACCGTAGGTGCGGTCCTGCGAAGCAACATGGCGATTCTTCTCTTCTTCGCTCGACCCTAGGCGCGGTCTCCATTGACCGTAGGTGCGGTCTGTTTCGGGGACTTAGCTTCCTGTGTAGGCGTGACAGCCACCGCGGGTGCTGTCTCCAGGACCGTAGGTACGGTCCTCTTCGGACAAGCTGATATGCTGGGCGTAGCACTCGCTACGTGAAGGGTGGCGGGGGCTACCAACTTGACGCGTGCAAAGGCTTGAAGGTGAGTTAGGTAGCGCTCGCTACCCTTAACGTAGCGGGTGTTACCTCTACAAAATTCATCAAAACTCCAACTTTGCGATACTCGACGTGTCCCTCCTTGCTACTTTCTTCGCCTTTTGACTCGGCTTTGGCTCGGGGAATCTCGGGATTCCCAAAATTGTTACAAAATAGCCCCTTTTCGCTACGTATTGAGTAAAAACACAAAAACCTACAAAATAACCAAAAACGTAGTAAAAAACATGAAATTAAGCATGAAACGAGTCAAAAGCCTAAGAATTAAGGCGCTATTTAGACACAAAAATGAGTCTAAATAGTCCATTAAATCCTGCCATAAATAATCTCGGCCACAACCTCTTCTTCAACCTGGCTCTAATACCATGAAGAAAAATAATTAGAAGAAAGAGATATTGGAGAAAAATAAATTACTCTCATATTCTTGTCATTGAAAATATGTGAAAGAAATCCTATTTATAAATTGGCAATGATCTTTACTATTCTAAAAAGAAGACTCCTAGTAAAATACATTCAAAGATTTAGATTCCTATTACAATTAGAAAATGACTCCTAGTGTAAACACAAAAGGACTATAATACGATAAAAAGAAGACTCCTAATAAAACACATTCAAGGACTTAAATTTCTATTATAATTAGAAAAAAGACTTCTAACATAAACACAAAAGGATTTTAATATTCTAGAGTGGATTGTGGCACACGAGGACGTTGTGCGTTTAAGTGATAGTGACTGTAACACCCCGGGTATATGGTTAAGTGTGGCTTAAGAGGATTGAAATGACTATTTATATCACCAATGTGCACCTTCTTTTATGGTAATTCATGCATTAGAAACTCCTTAATTTAGCGTGCTTGGCTTGGAGTGGTCTTAGGATGGGTGACCTCTTGAAAAATTTTCCTAGCCAACATCTTGTAGCAAGATATTTATCATTTTTATTTGCATTTACCACTCGATATGTTGTTTTTTTATTTACCGTTTAGTTTCTAAATTAATCTATATTCACACGGCTCCAACAGCAATATAATCCCAACACAAACACTCAAAGGGGTTCGCCACCCAAAAGAAAAATCAAGCATGCAACAAGGATCAAGATATACATATTCAAAGAGTGCGGAAAGAGTTTACCTCGGGGTCTTCAATTAAATAACGAACCCAATGCGCAATCCAAGAAAACATCACACTTGGGTTAGAAATAAACAAGAAAAACATAATAAGTGTGAATGTTCGCATGCATAAAACAAAAAAGAACAAAAAAAAAAATAAAAATACAAACAAGACACTAGAGACTAAAAACTAAAGAAAAGACAAACTATTCACAATATTTACATTGACACTAACTAACCTCAACCCCGAATCTCACTAATTTGAGGCGGGAATTGAGGTTGAAACAATTTTCATAACCGAACCTACCAATGAAGAAGCAATAGGGGCAGTTGGAAACAAATTCAACCAGGTGGATCGGATCTTGCTCATCAAAACGAACAATAACTCACATCACACACGCAAAAAACAATAACAGTACACTTACAATACAAGTGTCTGTGAAAATCGACAAAACTCTTAGTGCAACAAGAGTGTGTGTGTGTCTTCAACGGATGAAAAGCAAAAACCAATCACACACAACACTGAGCAAGAACAAACCAATCAACTCAGCACAAAAAAAAGCATAAACACAGCACGCTAAAACAGTCTACTGTGTGAATATGTGTGTAAATCTGCAAGAACCCGAAGTACTACTAGTGTGTGTGTGTTTCACAGGTGAAATGCAACCATTAATCGCACAAACACCACACAAAAACCTAGCATTCACGCTCAGCAGATAGCAAGGCAAAATTCCGTGTAAATATTGACAAAATCAATCCCTAACTCAACATGAATGAACAACGAACCAAATGCAGATGGGAAGGAAAGGACTTCGCACAACCAATATCACAAAGCATCAATACAAGGTCATAGCATTCAAACTCAGCACATAGTGAAGTGGAATCATGCGTTAAAATTGAATGAACTTCCCCTAACTCAGCAAAGAATGACAAACGAACAAAATACAAGAGAAAGGGGGAAGAGTTTCGCACAATTGATACAAGGAATACCTCACTTAGCTGTGTAGAACGATTTCTTGAACGATGTTACACACTTGGACTGGATCTGGCAGAAGTTCGAATCCCCAACAACAAAATTTTCGCACAAATGGAGAAGAATTAGGGTTTGGAATTGAAAATGGAGGGAGGAGTGAGGGTTGAATTGATGAATGAGAGGGAATGAAGGGTGTGGGTGAGGGTTCTTTCGCGGTCGCTTAGGGCTGTAGAGGGAGAGAGGGTCGAATTGAGTGAGAAAGGAAATGAGAGAAATGAGAAGGAAATCGGGATTTTAGGGCCAGAATTACTCGCTGACAGTACCATGTCACAGGCGCAACCGGTACTGTCGCGGGCGCGACATGTCAAGGGCATTGGGAGTTGCCGGGCGTTGACTGTCGGCTACCGTGGTTGCTGTGTGCTTCGTCGCAGCTGCGGTCTGCTCCTGGATGTGATGCTGCTGTTGTTTGGTAGCAGGTGCTACACTGAGGGTAGCGCCTGCTACCCTCTTCTGCTGTCAACCCCTTCCAAAACAATTCCAACATTCCAAATAAAATCTAACTCCTAAAAACTCACACTTCAACACTCATTTTTCTATACTTCCTTACATTCAATTCAAAAATCTTCCAACTTTCAAACTCTCTCAACACTCAAATTCTTTTCAAAACTTCATTCACTCACACTACTTCTTTCACTCCCAATTTCAATTTTCTTATTTTCTACTCCAACTTTTTCTGTTTTTCACCTCATTTTTCTCTTTTTTTTCAACTTTTTCTTTTGAACCTAGAACTAAAACCTCAAATTACAAAGAAAGAAATAAATAAATAAAAATTAAAAAGACAAGAAAAATAGAAAAACCTAAAGGAAAACTAAAAAGAAAAATTAAAAAGAAGAAAAAGAAATAAAATTAGAAAAATGCAAAAACTAAAAACTTGAAATAAGAAGCTCAAAACTTATGGGGTGCCTCCCATAGAGCGCTAGTTTTAGGTGCCTAGCTCGACCTAAATACTTACTTGATTCTCAGAATCCTCGGGACACAAACCAAAAACATCATCAACCTTTTCCACCAATTCTACTTCCTCTTTTCCTCATGATTTTCAAAAAGATTCGTGGTTGACATGAGGCACTCTTCCGGTGGTCTAGTCATTCTCCTAGGATATCCAGGTAGCATTTTCCTTGGTTTCCTCCACCAACGCTTCCTTCTTCTCTTCCAACACTTTCTAGCCTTGTGCATAAACGAAGCTTGCTTCCTCAAAAGCTTAGTAGGTCATGAAGAAATAGAAGTAGAAAGTAACTCCAACTTGGTGTTTGGTGGTTTACCAGGTCTAGGACCTTTGAAAATCATCTCATTCACTTTATTGCACTCAACATAGGTGTCACTCAAGAAAATCTCCTTCCTCCATGGAATGATCTTAAGAGGGTGATCATGGTAGATGTCCTCAAATTCACTTGGATTTAGATGCGAAGCACTTAGACATTTGATTTCTTCCCAATCATCGGGCTCAACTTTAAGGAAATAAGACTCCTTTTGGGGCTCATCCAAGATGCCTACCACCACATTGGCCTTAAAATGATATTCTTTGTGAGATTTCACTCTTGAAGGGTCAATGTCAAAAATAATATGATCTCTAGCCACATGAAGGGACAAGCGACCTCTTTTCACATCTATGATAGCTCCTGCGGTAGCCAAAAAGGGTCAACCAAGAATAATAGGACTTCTCCAATCCTCATCCACCTCTAAAATAACGAAGTCATAAGGGATAAGGAAACTTCCCACTTGAACCGGGATGTCTTCTAATATTCCCAAGGGCTTCCTAACATTTCGGTCTGCAAGTTGCAAGTTGATAGTTGTAGGGGTCAAGTCATCAAGGTTCAACTTCTTACATATAGAGTGTGGCATGACACTCACACTTGCCCCTAGGTCACATCATGCATTGTCAATCCTCATATCACCAATTAAGCATCGAATAGAGAAACTACCGGGATCGACTAGTTTCTCGGGAGTCTTGCTTCCCATGATATCATTGCAACTAACTGTGAGATGAACGGTCGATGACTCCTTGATTTTTCTCTTGTTTGTCAAGAGGTCATTGAGATGTTTCTTAAATGAAGGGACCTCCGACATGGCATCTAGAAATGGTATATTAACTTGAAGTTTCTTCATCATCAAAATAAACCTAGAAAATTTCTCATCATTCTTGTGTTGAACCAATCTTCTGGGGAATGAAATTGGTGGTCTATATGGTTTCAACTGCCCCGTGGGTAGATCAAGATCATTCTCCTTCTCAATCTCCTTGCGTTTCTCCAAATCTTATTTCTCCTCATCAACAGATTGCTCAACCTCCATATCACCTCTCTCAATTATATTCTCAATATCTCCCTCATTCTCTTTAGAAGGTTCCTCCTCTACCAATTTGGGTTCCTCAACTTTTTTTCCACTTCGCAAAGTAATAGCATTCACCTCCACCTCTTGAACAGGTTGAGGTTGGGTAGGTATAGATTGAGGTTGGTTGACTTGAGCTAATTTAAGTTCGAGCCTTCGGATATAAGCTCGATCTTTCTCTTGATTCTCCATGATTTGCTTAAGGATCAACACAATCGAGGATTCTTGGGATGGTGAAGAAATTTGAGGTTGTGGAATATCTTTTTGGGTTTGATGGAAGGATTCTTCTTGAATAGATGAGTGATGTTCATGGGATTGAGAGGTAGAAGGGTGATGGTTGGTGATGTGATAAGGATCTTGGTTGTTATAGGGAAATGGATAGCATTCACTTGCACCAATTGTTGAATTATTGCGCATTGTTGGGTAGGATGTGGACCATAGCAAAACTCACAAGTATGAATATTCGGAAAAGAAGTGGATGCAAAGGATTGCATTACCTGGGCGATTCTCAACTGATTTGAAACCTCCGCATTCGACTTCTCTTTTCTCATTTCGCAAACGGTGGACAAAAGAAACTTTATGATTGGGTTATCCTCCAAGAAATTGCCTCCGTCTCCTGAACTTTGGCCACTTCCCCAATGAGGAGTGTGTTGTGATAGCTCATGTAAGAAAATATTGTCCTCTTCCACGGTCTTCTTCAAAAACATCCCTCCTGACGCATTGTTAATAGATTCTCTACGAGGACCACGGAGCCCATGGTAGAAATGTTTAAGCAACATCCAATCCGGTAAATTATGATGAGGGCGCTGTCGTTGAAGACTCTTAAATCTCCCCCAAGCGTCGAAAAGACTCTCTCCCGGACCTTGCTTGAAACTTAAAATTTCTGCTCAAAGTCGGTGTGTCTCCTCCGCCGGAAAGAAAGGATGAAGAAAATCTCCTTTGAGCGCCTCCCATGAAGAATAAAAACCAGGTGGACATGTTTGTAGCCATATCTTCGCTTTCCCCGTGAGAGTGAGAGGAATGAATTTCAACTTCAAATATTCTGATGATATCCTTGAATATGCATAAAGCTAATCCGGTCTTCGAACTTATGAATATGAGCAATGGGACTTTCAGCAGCATCGTCCCCATGAAACGGGTTTCATTCGAAGACTTCAAGTAAGTGCGGTTAAAACTCGAACACAGCATCGGGTGGTAATGGTGGTAATGTGATCGGACTGCCTCCCCGTACCCAATGATGAAACGACATATGATAGAAGGGTACGAGGTGAACCAACTTGAGCTTCACCCATTAGAACTCGAAGACTCCTACAATAAATGAAAAAGCTTCAAATTCATTTGGATTGACACAAACTAACTTCTAGCGTGAAAGCAAACTCAATTAACCAAAAACCAAGAAACTAAAACTAGGGGCGTTGGCTCCCCATCAACGGCACCATTTTGTGTAACGTGGTTTTTGTACCCTAGTTTTTATATCATTCTTCTCGAGGAGCTAGGGGCCTTGGCTAAGAAACTCGGTCTAAGGTCGGGATGAGATTTCTAAGGTAAGGATATCGGTTGAAAGGGGTCACAACGCAAGAAACAAAACTAAGGTCGGTCAAGGGAAGGAAATGGGATTAAGACGCTTTATGGGATGCAAACGGAGATGAGGAAATGGGTTTTGCAACAAGGGAATAATAAGGAGGGAGAATCAAGTGGCATTCCCTAGTTACTAAAACGGAATTCCCTAGTTAAAACGGAAATGGGATGAGATTTCTAACTTCCCCAAAGTCCACCACGGACCCGGAGGGTTAATAAAACGGAATTCCCTAGTTAACCTCCTTCCAATTTCGTGGGTGAGCATTAACTATCACGACTCCAACCTTCCAACACAAGTGTTGGATGTATTCGGGAGCTTTCGGACCCAAATAAATCCCACTTGAAGGAAGGGAAGGAGTGGGAAAATGTTTTCCCAACTAATTACTCATTAATATTGCTAACCCAAACCTAATCACCGATTCACACCCTTAATTACCCCCTAACCCATAGGGTTTCTAGCCACTAATCATGATAAAAACTAAGATAACAATATCCAAACAACCCTAAGCATGATTTCTATCAACAACAAACATAAACCAAACAAGAACAATGAAATAACAAGCAAAAAAGTAATTAGCAAAGCAATTATTGAAAGAGTTAAGGGAAGAGAAAACTTATCAAAATGTTGTAGATGAACAAGAGAAAGCAATAAAAAGATGATCCAACAACCTCTCAATTGTTTGAATCCCCAAATCTTCAATAACAAACACAAATCACCAAAACCCTAGATTAACCTCTCACTAATCTCTCTCTAAAACTCACTAATACAAAGCTGGAAATAAAGTCTAAAAACTAGAATCCGATCCCCCTGGGATAATCGTCAATAGGGATATATATACAAGGGAAAACAGTTGGGCAAAACGCAGCACTTCAAACAACAGCTCTGCGTGAACCGCAGGGGACCGTAGGTACGGTCTTTAGGACCGTAGGTGCGGTCCTGCGAAGCAACATGGCGATTCTTCTCTTCTTCGCTCGACCGTAGGCGCAGTCTCCACTGACAATAGGTGCGGTCTGTTTCGGGGACTTAGCTTCCTGTGTAGGCGTGACAGCCACCGCATGGTCTTGTCTCGGATCAGAGGTACGGTCCTCTTCGGACAAGCTGATATGCTGGGCGTAGCACTCGCTACGTGAAGGGTGGCGGGGGCTACCAACTTGACGCGTGCAAAGGCTTGAAGGTGAGTTAGGTAGCGCTCGCTACCCTGAACGTAGCGGGTGTTACCTCTACAAAATTCATCAAAACTCCAACTTTGCGATACTCGACGTGTCCCTCCTTGCTACTTTCTTCGCCTTTTGACTCGGCTTTGGCTCGGGGAATCTCGGGATTCCCAAAATTGTTACAAAGTAGCCCCTTTTCGCTACGTATTGAGTAAAAACACAAAAACCTACAAAATAACCAAAAAAGTAGTAAAAAACATGAAATTAAGCATGAAACGAGTCAAAAGCCTAAGAATTAAGGCGCTATTTAGACACAAAAATGAGTCTAAATAGTCCATTAAATCCTGCCATAAATAATCTCGGCCACAACCTCTTCTTCAACCTGGCTCTAATACCATGAAGAAAAATAATTAGAAGAAAGAGATATTGGAGAAAAATAAATTACTCTCATATTCTTGTCATTGAAAATATGTGAAAGAAATCCTATTTATAAATTGGCAATGACCTTTACTATTCTAAAAAGAAGACTCCTAGTAAAATACATTCAAAGATTTAGATTCCTATTACAATTAGAAAATGACTCCTAGTGTAAACACAAAAGGACTATAATACGATAAAAAGAAGACTCCTAATAAAACACATTCAAGGACTTAAATTTCTATTATAATTAGAAAAAAGACTTCTAACATAAACACAAAAGGATTTTAATATTCTAGAGTGGATTGTGGCACACGAGGACGTTGTGCGTTTAAGTGATAGTGACTGTAACACCCCGGGTATATGGTTAAGTGTGGCTTAAGAGGATTGAAATGACTATTTATATCACCAATGTGCACCTTCTTTTATGGTAATTCATGCATTAGGAACTCCTTAGTTTAGCGTGCTTGGCTTGGAGTGGTCTTAGGATAGGTGACCTCTTGAAAAATTTTCCTAACCAACATCTTGTAGCAAGATATTTATCATTTTTATTTGCATTTACCACTCGATATGTTGTTTTTTTATTTACCGTTTAGTTTCTAAATTAATCTTTATCACTGTGAGATTTTATGTTATTTTTTCTTTTCTCCGGGGAAGATGTTTATATTACAATAGTTTGGGCGATTTTTTTATAAAAGGAATTAGTTTGTCTATTTTTCGTCTTTGCTTTGATTGATAAATAAAATTAACCAAAGGGAGGAGCAATGATGGTCATTGGAGACTCGTTTTCATGGGTCCTATAGAAAAAGACAAATAAATTTGTTAATTAATAACGAGGGATATAAACTTGCTTTATAAATTAGAGACAAGGGTGAGAAGAAGAATAGCGAATGGATATTTTTGACCAGAAATAACAATAAAAAACATTTTCAAGTTAACATCGGAAAAAAGAGCAAAACTATCTATGTCTAAATCTTCAAGGATGGAGAAAATCAGAAAACGAATTCGAAAAATGGAGAAGCAAAAGAATTAATGTCAATTGGCGTAGGGATGGTAAACATGTTTTAGACATTTTTATGTAAATTTTAAAATTATGCATAAAATTTTTTTTTCCATTTATATGGGGCCTTACAGTTGTGTCTTTGCCCTAAAGCTAGAATAATTTATCAATATTATGTAATAATTAGTCTTAAACCCGTGCGATGCACGGTGTATGTTAAAATAAATATTATTTTTAACAAAAAAGAACCTAAATTATTTTTGTACATATAATATAAATTAAAACGACCACAACGTAAATTATATAATTAAATTAAAAATACGAAAAGTTGTTCAAATAAAAATATATGAAATTAAAAATACATGTAGGTTAAGAGTTTAAGTAAAAAAATGTACAATAACGATCAAGATTCTAACTATAACTATCAAAATACATGTAGGTCAGAAGTTTAAGTAAAAAAAATATCGATGACTTTTAAAATAATATTGAAAAATTTACATTGAATTTTATAATAACTATTGATAAATTTATTAAGAAAATTTTAACACTTTGGTAGACATAAGTAGGTATTACATGGTGTACCATATTATTATTATTATTATTATTATTATTATTATGCCAAAACAATTACTGATATTTGGACCAAAATAATTTAATTTAGTATTTATCTATCTTTTGATTGATCGAAATCTCTACAATTAATCTTTTTTCTCCATTCAGCGAGACCCAAAAACTTTACTATTAATATTATATAGTTTATTATTATTATTATATAGATTATTATTATTATTAGTATTATTATTATTATCGTCAACATCAAAATAATTACTGTTATTTGCACCAACATAATTTAGCTCAGAGTCCAAAGCAGTTAAGGATTAGTGATACTTTCTGTTTTTTTTAATTTTAAAATAAAATCCGGATTGAAAATAAAAAAATGAAAATAAAAAAATAATAATTTTATACGTTGTGATTGGTCAATTCCCCTACAGTCACTCACATGGCTCTGTTTTATGGGACCCACAATGATTTCTATTATAGATAATACCAAAATATTTACAGTTATTTGTACCAAAATAATTTAATTTAGAGTCCAAAGCTGTCAAGGATTAGTGATATTTTCTGGTTTTTTTACTTTTAAGATAAAATCTAGATTGAAAATAAAAAAATGGAAATAGAAAAAAAATATAATTTTCTACGTTGTGATTGACCAATTCTTCTACAGTTACTCCAGTTGTTCTATTTCGTGGGACCCACAATGATTTCTATTATAATATGTAGATAGGAAATACCAAAATAATTACTGTTATTTGCACCAAACTAATTTAATTTAGAGTCCAAAGCAGTCAAGGATTAGTGATATTTTTGATTTTTTTTTAATTTAAGATAAAATCCAGATTGAAATTAAAAAAAGAATCAAAATAGAAAAATATATAATTTTCTACGTTAAGATTCGCCAATTCCCTTACAGTTACTCCCGTGGCTCTATTTCGTGGATCCCACAATGATTTCTATTAGAATATATTGATTATTATTATTATTATTATTATTATTTATTTATTTATTTATGTTGTTGTTGTTGTTGTAGGCAACACCAAAATAATTACTGTTATTTGCACCAAAATAATTTAATTCAAAGTTCAAAGTATTCAAGGATTAGTGATACTTTCTGGTTTTTTTTAATTTTAAAATAAAATCCGGATTGAAAATAAAAAAAATTGAAAATAGAAAAAAATATAATTTTCTACGTGGTGATACCCGTTGTTGCATTAAAATAAAATTCAAAACAGTTATGGAACAGTTGTAAACGTGGTCAGAGTCCAAAGCAATCAAGGATTAGTGCTACTTTCAGGCTTTTTTTAATTTTAAAATAAAATTCGTATTGAAAATAAAAAAAAATAGAAAATAGAAAAAATATAATTTTCTACATTGTGATTGGCCGATTCCCCTACAGTCACTCACGTGGCTCTATTTCGTGAGGCCCACAATGATTTCTATTATAATATATACATTATTATTATTATTATTATTATTATTATTATTATTATTATAGGCAACACCAAACTAATTATTGTTATTTGCACCAAAATAATTTAATTCAGAGCCCAAAGCAATCAAAGATTAGTGATACTTTCTGAGTTTTAAATTTTAAAATAAAATCCGGATTGAAAATACAAAAAATTTAAAATAGAAAAAAATATAATTTTCTACGTTGTTAAGTGTCAATTCTCCTACAGTCACTCCCGTGACTCTATTTCGTGGGACCCACAATGATTTCTATTATAATATATAGATATAGATTATTATTATTATTATTATTATTATTATTGTTATTATTATTATTATTATTATTATTATAGGCAAAGCCAAAATAATTATTGTTATTTGCACCAAAATAATAATTCAAAGTCCAAAGCAGTCAAGGATTAGTGATACTTTGTGTTTTTTTTAATTTTAAAATAAAATCCAGATTGAAATAAAAAAATTGAAAATAGAATAAAATATATAGTTTTTTATGTTGTGATTGGTCAATTTTCCTGCACTCACTCCCGTAACTCTATTTCGTGGGACCCACAATTATTTTTATTATAATATATAGATTTATTGTTATCCTAGCTAATTAATTGTTTTGATAGATTGGTTGGAAAAACGTAAATTCTAAGGTGAGGCCAGCTCACGTAAAACTATTATGAGATGGATTTAATTCAGGGTGACATTTTTAGTAATTTACCATGACTAATAAGTCATATATGAATGATTTTTTAATGTAAATGTAACTAATACTTTATAAAAAATGACTTCTATCAAAGTTACCCCGAATAAACTATTAACTAACCCTATATCAATAAAATAAAATAACACATTATACATCTCATAATAAATTTATTTTGAAATAGTCTGGTGGAAAAACAAAAAAATGTTCAATAGGTTTAATAGCTTTTTTATATAGCAAAATGATACGAGTCTTAAGACAAGACACTTCATAAATACCTTGTCTTAGTATAAAAACTATGTATTTACACAATAAATTGAAAAAAAAAAATGATTGGCATCTATAACTACAATACAATATATCAAGGGAATAGATATGGTCAGAAGAGAGATTGGGTGAGAACGTGAGAATGAAAGATACTACCCATTGGATCAAAGATCAATAGTCTTAACACTACAAGAAGGTCTAAAAAATAAGACCGTTATGAACGGTCTTAGTTAGGCTTGAATGGTAGCGCCAGAGAGAGCGCGACCGTTCACGACGATCGTGTCTGAAGGGTCGTTTGAGGGGCCGGGCGACCGTTCATGAACGGTCACAAAATGGGGTGACCATTCATGAACGGTCATAAAACGAGGCGACGGTTCATGAACGGTCACAAATTTGCGACTGTTCAATTCAATGGTCACCAATTTGCGACCGTTCAATTAAACGATCACAAAATTTTCGAATTTCCTTTCAATCAAAATTACTCAAAAATAACTCAATTATAGTCCAACCCAAAAATTGAAACTAGGGGTGGCATGGATCGGCTAAACGATCCGATCATAAAATCGGATCGGATAACCGTATGTTCGGATAGTTAAAATATGATCCGTATCCGATCCGAAAGTTTCAGTTAACCGGACTTGCAGTTAACCGAATTGTCGGATAATAAATTTTGCGATCCATATCCGATCCGAAAGTCTCGGTTAACCGGATTTCGGATCGGATAACCGTATATCCACGGATTATAAAGCACTTGTACAATAATAATCATTGTCCTTCTTACCTTAATGGGTTCAAAATGATAAACTTTATGTATTGTGTTACATTGCTACGCTAATGACTACTAATTCACCACAAAAAAATAATATTTGAAGGATTCAAAGTTGAAAATTAATTATTTTCGGATAACTGACGGATTATCCGGATTTTTTAACCCCCAATCCATATCCGATCTGTGATCCGGAGTAAAAAATTTTGATCGGTTAACCGATCCGCCAACTTCAAAAATTATCCGCTAATTATCCATTTTTTCGGATCGGATAATCGGATTTTTGGATCGGATTACGGATTTTTTGCCCACCCCTAATTGAAACTAGATCCAGAATAAAGGGAGAAAGGAAAAATGAACATGAATCAAGCAACCCAACATATGAAACCCAGAAACTTGAACATGAACATAAAAAATCGAATAAAACATCTGCAGAAAATCAAGACAAACCCAGAAATTAAGCAAATAAGAAACAAGAAACGAGGAACAATCAACCCAGAGAATGTATTAAACTTTTGAAAGTATCAAAATTCAGATCTGATTACATGAACTTAAGATCCGAGATTACAAGATGTTAAAGAAAAAAAAATCTGAAATTAAACATGCGAAGTTAAATTTAATCTAAACCCTAAACCTAAAAACGAAATCTTTCACACCATTTACACCTTCTTCAGCTTCTCTACTCCCTTTTTATACTTGAATTGCTCAATTCTTCCACAAAGCTCGATTGTTTGATCTCTTCCCTTGAACATTTAGATGGAGGCTCTTGATCTTACTACTTTTGTGTTGCATGTCGGGCTTCATGTGACGAGAAAGAGAATGTGAAGGAAATTGGTTTGAGTGTTTAAGGGAATGGAGAAGAGAAGAGAAGAGTGAGAAAGAGAGGTAATCGGTGAGATGAGGGAGATTCAAGAAAGAGAGAGATGAGGAAATTAGGGAATAGGAAGGGGGAGTTTCGATCTGACATTTAATGACATACACACGACCGTTTAATTGAATGGTCGTGAAATTTGTACCGTTCATTGAACGGTCACAAATTTTACGATTCAAAATTTGTGACAGTTGAATTGAACGGTCACAAATTTTGCGACCATTTAATTGAACGGTCGTTCCCTGGTGCGACCATTCAATTGAACGGTCGCAAATGAACGGTCGCCCAAAAACAAAATGCGACCGTACATTGAACAGTCACAACGGACGGTCGCGTTTGAGCATCCATCTTGTAATGTAATGGAAACGACACTTCCCTTTTTTTTTGGCACTCTCAAATGACCCTTTACTCAGGAAAAAAAAATGATATGTGTGCAGGGATGTGCAGGCGTGATTCATCTTTTAAAATCCCAGAAAAGAGGTTAGATGGAGTGGAGCATCGTCGGTGCTGGGAGATGGGGGTGGCCGCTAATGGTTAGTGGTCGCCGGCTGGATTGGACGGTGGTGGTGGCGTGAAGAGGTGATGTAGTGGTTGGTGGTTGACGAATGGTGGTGCTGAGTGGGGGGGGGATACTGTTGGGTCGTCGGTACTGGGAGATGGAGTGGCCGTTGGTGGTTAGTGGTCGCCGAATGGTAGTGATGAGTGGAGGGGTACTGTTGGGTAGGCTAGGATTTTCAGGTGATTGAACATAATGAAAATGTTGATCATTATGATCACTTGATCACTTGGTCAGAACTTGATGCCCATTTAGTTCGAACATCATGTCATTGTTGATTTAATACGATGTAAATTTGTTTGAACTTAATGTCCATTTGATTTAAAATATGTCGAATAAATGAGTTCATTTGATTAGGGTGTTATCTGTAACTGGCGGTATATACCACGTGCATGCACAGGGTGATTGTCAATTATTAAATTATCGAGAATTCTGTGTATTAGTTTTTTATTTGCGATAGAATATATGTGTTAAACATATTAAAATTTAAATTTATATTTTTTACACACACATATGGATTATATATTAGAAAATATAAATTAAATAATTTAATTTTCAATTTGGTGAATTAAATACTATTATGTTTATGAAAAAAAATCCAGAAAATCAACAACATGGGCTTAAGTGAACTTTGGCCCAACAAAACTCGAGCCCATGTCACCTTTGGTTGATCATCTTATGATCGATCATTTAAAATGACTCTTGGCAAGGAATTTGTATCGAATACAATATTTCTCTTCCTCAGCTCTTGGCCCAAAACTGTTTTTATAGCCAATTTGAATTGACCTAACTCCCACCCTATTTATTAATGACGGATAAATAATTCGGCGCTTTGGCTATCTTTATTTTTCCATCTAAGTGGTGTTTCGATAAGTTGAACAATAATTTAATTTTGAGAGTATATTTTATTATCCTAAGCATGCAATTCTAGATGAACTCTTTCGAAAAGCATAAAAGGTATAATAAAACAACCTGCTATAATAAATTAAAACATAAAATAAAATCCCTAGCTAGTATGGCCACCTAGACTTAATCAAACTAATTTAACTAAGCCTTGACAGTCTTCAAAATTTCTTCTTGGATTTTGCAACTTCCTCGGATACGACTCCCACTCGGATCAATACCTCCATTGTTGTTGGGCTCCCACTCGACTTGATGTCTCAAAGTACAACAAATTACAAAGTGGACCTCTCCAAATAGGCCTTACATGAATTAAAATAAAACTCAACTGAAATTTAAATTTAAATAATCCAATGACGGCACGCAGGCCGTATTTCATCCAACCCGGTACGCAGACCGATAAAACCGACTATCAATGGCCATACTAGAAGCACATACAAACAAGCAATATTACAATAATTTTATCAAATATAACATATGCTTTAAATAACAAATTATAAAGGTATATTTAATTGTAATATAACATAGGGTTATTGGATTCTAATAATACGAACTTTGGGCCATATAAGACTTAATAATACGAACTTTCGATTTGATTCTTAATAATACGAACTTTGACCCCCGTTGGATACAGTAACACGCCACCGAGTTAGTGATTATTTGACTCGCCGGAAAGATGAGTTGGCAGGCAAGGCATGTTTCTTCCTTGTTTGACTTTGCCAACTTATCATTTGACCCTAAAAAAATGCCATCTCAGCCCTGTTCTTCATCTTCCTCCCTCTTTCTCTCTCCTTTGTCTCTCTCTATCTCGATTTCAAGCTAGCCCCCTCCCCCCTTCAATGGCTGCCACAATTTGCTTCTTCTTCCTCCCTCTTTCTCTCTCCTCTGTCTCTCCATACCAAACCCAGATTCGATTACAAATTCATTCTGTGATTTCCCAAGGGTTTTCGCCGCTTCAAAGAGGAGAATTCGGACTCGGTTTTGGGTCAAATGATAAGGAAACAAATACTAAAGAAAGGTTTCCTAAACAGTTTGCATGATGGGTAAAAATTAACAAAATTCCAAATTTTATCTTAGTCACCTAAACACATTTAAGACTTTATAAAATACCTTTACACACAAATTACTCAATTTTCCTAAAGTCAAAAAATCTAAAAAGATATTATATCTTTTAAAAATATTGCAAGTTCAATAAACTAATTTACAAATTAATATTAGATTTTATGCCTAACAACTGATTTAGTAATAACAAGATTCGATAATTAATTTCTAAAATTAATTATAAACATTAAAAGCACGAATTTCATCAACACTGGTGGCAACACGGTCCGTGTTGACTCAACACGGTCCATCTTGACTCAACACGGTTAGGGGTGTTCACGGTGCGGTGACGGTTTCACGAAGCAGTACACCGACCGAAACAGTTTTCCGAAATCGCAAACCGGAACCGTAACCGGAACACCCGGTTTTTTTAAACCGGCACACCAGATTTAATGGTGCGGTGTCACCGATTAACCGGCACTGCCTTTATTTCTATCAAAATTAAAAAATCATTATTCAAACCAAAAAGAAAAAAATCATGTTCGATTCTGACTGTGTACGTGTAAATTACATTGCTTGCTAATTCAATTACATTTGCTTGCTAGTTTTGTGTAATTTTTTCTTAAATATATATATATATATATTGTAAAACCCCGAAAAATCCAAAGATGTTGACCGTGACGTCGTTAGTAAATTAGGTTTGACTTCGTTATTTATTATTATTCGTTTGTGTTTTATTTTGCTAACACTTGAGCTCGTAGGATCGTGAGAGACTAACAAGGGTATATCGGTAATTTCATGGGTTTAGTATTATTAGTTTTACTCTTTTTATTATTAGTATTACTATTAATATTATTGAGTTATGTGATTAATTACGTGAATATTATTTGCTACGTGATGCTATTAATATTATTATTATTATTATTATTATTATTATTATTATTATTATTATTATTAGTTGTTTTAGAAAAATCAGTTTTTTTTTTAATTCTGCTAGTGTTGGGTTGGGTTAGGATTAAGAATAGATTAATTGGTTTAATTAGCTGTTAGTATAAAAGCTAAGTATTCTCTCTCAAAACCCTAATCTCCATCAAACCCTAACCCTAGCTTTCTCCTCTCCTCTCCCTCTCTCTCTTCCTCGGCCACCACCCCAGCCGCGCCACCAAACGGCCGTCGCCACCACAGCCGGAAACCACCGCAACACCGCCGCAACCACCTTCTTCTTCTCTCTCTTTTCCCTCTTTCTCCCTCTCGATCTCCCTGTCTCTCGCCTCCGCTGGCCGCGCCAGACGCGCCACCACCGCGTCGCCACCAAAGACTGTCGTCACCACCCGTCGCCACCCTCGTCGGTAAACCACCGTGCCTTCCTTCTTCTTTCTCTTTTTCTCTCTTTTCTCTCCTTGCGCTAACTTCGCTGCTCCGCCACCATCATCGCCGGCCACCGCGACCTTTGGTGTCGCCGTCGCCACCCTCGCCGCGCGACCCTCGCGCTGCCGCCCAACGTCGTCGGAGCCCTCCCCCAGTCGAAGGAAACCGCTCGAGTTCGCCAGGGTGTTGTTGCTCGGGAAACTGACGTCGACCACCCACCCTCCGACGAGCCACCAACCTCGCCTGACGCCACCGACTCGACCGGCCGCCGCCTAGTCGCCGGGAAACTGCCCTGAACCCTACGTAAACCCTAACCCTAAAACCCTAACTGATTCTAATATTTTTGATATTTTCTTTTTTTTCTTTTTCCTTTTTCTTTTCTACTTTTAATTTCAAAATTTAATTGTTTTTATAATTATTGAATTGTATTATTTATGATTAGTTTTGTAATTAGGAAAATTATTTGAAAATATTTCTTGGTTGTAATTATGTGTAAATTGTTAATTGTTATGTGTAATTTGTTTATTTGTTATATGTAATTTTATGTTGTAAATTGTAATTAGATTAAGTTGTAATAGTTGGTTATTAGGTTTAAAGGTGTTTCTTTCTAATTCTTTATATTCCTTATACATCATATTAGATCACTATATTATTATATGCACGAAATTGGAAAGTGTAACATCTAGGTTAAATTCTTGATTAATAAATTAAGTTGTTTAATTTAGATTCAATCTTTGTTAGTAATTCGTTTCTTGTTAAATCTTGATTCTTGAAAATCAATTAGGTTTCTTGTTAAATATTACATGTTCTTTAAGTCTTTCTTGATTCTTGAATTCTTGTTTTAGTTAGTAAAAGAATTGGTTGTTGGGTTTTTCTTGATTAGTAGTTAATTGTCATATTATACCTTATGTTATATTTCCTAAAGACCTCCTTGAATCTTGATTAAAGAAACCACATGTTTAACCACCTTTTATTGTTCTTTGAAATTCTTGCTTTACTGTTATAACCTTGTAAATAATTCATGTTTAAAGTGTTATATTTCTTGTTTGATTTTAGGATGGATTAAAATTAGTAAAGTGTTTCCATGTTTTCTAAATTGGGTTAATGTTAAAAGTTTAATTGTTGGATCTAAGTTAAGTTGGACTTTATACCTTAGACCCTAGTTACTGTTTTGAGCCCAAATTAGAACCCGGAGATCAATTGGTAAAAGTTAGAACCGAAATTACAAATTTATTAAGAACCGGTAACGGGACAGTTTTGTTAGTGTCTAAAGATCGGGTTGCCACGATTAGTATAGTTACTCTTTGACAGAACCCTTTTAATTGGAGGTTCCCTTAGATGTTAGGAATCATAGGAATTTTACGGATTGAACGTTTGATTTGTATAACCCGAGTTATAATCTTTTTACCAGAACCTGTCAGATCTGGACCAATTGGGAAGATGGGTGTTTTTAAAGTCCTTCGGGACTGATATGGGCTTGGTCATCAACATAGAAGTTTTAGTAGACATCCCGAGGTTTCCGAAAATTCCAGAACGAGACCCATAGGATGAAGGGAAGTTGAGTTGTGACCCGTTTTATTTGAATGTTACAATCTGTCATCTGTTTGCTTTTATTTATGAAAATTGTTGAGTAAATTTTATGTGTGAACTTGTTCCTTGAGTGTGTTAAGTGTAAATCATAAATGATAGGAACCTAAGTGTTCCTAGGGGATGGGTTAGGTAGTTGATAGTTAATACTAACTTCGTTAGAACGCGTTTTGATTAGATAATTATTCTTATTCTAGGCCCGAGTTAGTGCGTGACGATAGTGAGCTCAAGTGTGTTCTCCTTATTGCTGTACTGTGACATTATTCAGGTAATTGTCTATGCTCTAATCCCCACCGGGATGCTCTTTGGATGTGTTTTGATGTTTTATTATCTATTTTGAGAATTGCATCCCAAAAGAGGACTTTTGTGGAAATACGACCATCTGTTTTGACAATCTTTTGATTCGATTGTGATCTTGGTTTATTTGCGTTGGGAAATTGGATGGTCTTTTATTCAAAGTTTTGTTAATGGTTTTGATAACTTGGGATGGTTTGACTTGAGAGTCGTGAGTTGAGTTTGAAAATTGTATAAATAATTCAAATGGAAACGTTAAGCGGGTTTCGGGGGATAACCTGTTGTGCAGGTGTAACAATCTGCAGGGTTATGGACCAGGAGATCAGGGCTTCCTTCCCTGATATAGGATAGTAATTTTATGCCATTGGTAGGCGATGTTCTTGATGCCTTTGGTAGGCGATGTTACTTTAAGGGATTTGGTATCCCGCCCGCAAGTTAAAATATGGATTGGATGGGTTAAGGAAACAGTATGGGATTAAAGGTTTGTAAAACGTTTGATTCGATCCCTCTCCCCAAAATGAATTGAATTGAAATGAACTTAAACTGTTTTAAACGTTAGGGGTAGACATTATTGAGATTTCCCTCTCATTTTTTTGAAATGTTTTGTTTTCAGGTGAAGATCTAAGTGCTGGGGACGGGAATTAGAAGTGAGGACGACGAGTCTAGAAGTCCTTGTATCTTTATATATTGTTTTCGTTATGAAATCTTAAAGTTTTGTTTTGAGTTGTTAGTAGTTACTGTTAGCAGACAACTGTGTTTTCCTTCTCGCCTTGTATTCCTTCTGGGATACGGCAGTGACGCCCAAACTAAATTTGAAGTCTTCCGCTAAGTTTCGTCTGTTAACGTTAGTTGACTTTGACTTTTCTATAATTGAATTTCCGGGGCGTGACAGAATGGTATCAGAGCACTGGGTTGCGAGGGTTCAAGGGATGAGCGTAGGATGGACCCTAGGAAGCTAAGTTCCGACTGATGAGCGTAGGATGGGGGAAAATGGTTACATGCTTTCCCTAAATATTTTATTGATTATACCATCAGTATTTTATGTGTAATACGTTCTGACCTTGTAGGATGGCACAACGCACACACTGTCACCAGCACCCCACATCGTGCTTTCACCGCTACACACCCATTCCTCCTGGTGGGTACTTGGGAACCCACATGCTGAATTTCTACGATGAGATCGACCGATACACCAAGGATGTCCCGAACTCTTGCTTGCGTGGCAACGAGGAAGCTCAGGCCAACGCTTTTCTACTCACCTTACGAGACGATCCCTGGTGGGGCCATCTTGCGTCGTTCGCCGCCACCGCTCGGAGGAGGGGTACCCACACCCGTGTTGTTGGTGTCAAAGGTACCGGGTAGAGCCGGAGCACCGAATCCCGGGGGTCTTTTCTAGGATCGCCCGGATTGGGATGCGCCGAGTAGAGAGGGTTCAAGTGAACCCAGCTCCTGCACCAGCTGAGGATCATGAGGATGACCCTGAAGAAGATCCGGAGGAGGATCCCAAAGAGGACGTCGCCCAGGGTTTCGAGCCCGAGCATGAGATCCCGCCCGAGGAGGAGGATGAGGTGGACTGGGGGACAGGAGAAGACCCCGAGGAGGGCTCGGGGGATGAGACGAGTGATCCCGAGTGGACTCCAGTTTCAGCGAGGAAGAACCCTCGATGCAGGAGGATCATCTGAGTGGGATGGCCACGATGTGTTGAGTAGTAGTGTATAGCTGTTACGTTTGTATTTCTGTTGAACTATGATATAACCTGGATATTGGTATATTGTTTCTTTTGGGTATTTGCACCGATGGGGAAAGTTGTACATATGATTACATTGGTGTGCATAGAAGTTTTGTTTTGGATACTGGTATATATGTGACCTTTCAGTATGTGATGAAAATTCATGAAATAAGTTGATGACATAAGAAATTACTTGGTGAAATAGAATTACAATTTCGTATTGTTTAGCACCCTACGAGAAGACCGGACCAAGTAGTTACCTCTAGTATGATGTTGAGACCATGGATTGGAAAACCCTTAAGTAGTCTAAATCGACCCTTTGAACCAGGATGTCGGACGTGAACGGTTCTCAACCCAACCACGGTGTCGGGAGCGCGCTTGCGGCCGAACGGCGCCCTCAAGCCGCTTGGCTCACTTGATATCTGGGTCGAGTACAATAGCACCGGGGAACGACCTAGCCATCTTGCTGATGATTGAGATGCTTAACAAGCACGACGATTTACTGAAGAGGGTGGTGGATCGACAAGGAAGAGAAAGGGAAAATGATCCCTCCGCTCTCCTCCAAAGGTTCAATAGCTTCAACCCGCCCACTTACACTGGGGTAGCTGACCCCAAGGTCTTTGAAGATTGGGTTAGGGAGATTGAGAAGATTTTCGACACCACACACTATCCTGAGGAGTTAAGGGTGGACTTTGTTGCTTACCACCTAAAGGAAGAGGCCGATTTGTGGTGGGCCAGTGTGAAGGAAATAAGGACTGAACCGGGTTTCGACTGGAACCGCTTCAAGATTGTGTTAAGGGATCGATTTTACCCAATTTCTCTCCAGAAGGCGAAAGAAAAAGAATTCATGAATCTGCGTCAAGGGGAAACTAGCGTGCTCGCCTACTCTGCAAAGTTCACTGAACTATCTCGGTTTGCATCTGCTTTGGTAGCCACTGAACAGCTTAGGATGGACCGTTTCGATGGATCGAATCGCAAGATTCAGGATCGCATGTCATCGCGAGAGTTCACGTCTTACCAGAACATGCTGAACGTTGCCCTCACTGTAGAAAGGGTGATGCATGACATGGAACGACAGTTAGGCATACAAGGGCAAAAGAGGAAAGAGCCACCCCGTTTTAACCCACCTCCACATTATCAGGAGAAGAGGTTCCGCCCTAACAACTGGCAGGGAAACCAGTCTTCGGGGCGTAGGCCATCGAATATTCCAATATGCAAGGTCTGTGGTCGACTGTGCCATTATCCATGAGATTGTAGAGCGAACGTGCGAGGAGGATGTTTCAATGCGGGAGTTTCCAACATCAGTGCGTCGGTGTCCTCGGCGGCAATGGGCCGAAGTGGAGGGAACAATGGAAGCAACGGAAATAATGGAAACAATGGGAATAACGGGAATTGGAGAGCCCCGCAGACAACATATCAAAATCGGGGAGGCTATAATGGGAACCAAAGGCCACAACAGCAAAACCAAGGTGGATCTGATGGAAATCAGAATAACCAAGGGATGCCAGCAAACCCGCCTCGTCCGCAACAACAACCGCCACGCAACCCAGGAGGACGAGTATATGTAATGAGGAAAGAAGAGGTTGAGAATGAAGCAGACGTTGTGACGGGTACCTTCTCTCTCTACCTCTACAATGTCTCTGTTTTATTTGATTCTGGTGCTAGTCATTCTTTTGTTGGACGAGCTATAGTAGAGAAGGCTAAGATGAAACCCTCGGAGAATAGTAAGCCTATGTCGGTAGCCCTACCTACCGGGGATACCATTAGTTGTGGAGAGTTATATGGTGGATGTCCTATAGTGATAGCAGGACAGGAGTTTGAGGCCGACCTTTATATGTTTGACCTAATGGAGTTCGACGTTATTTTGGGGATGGACTGGTTAGCAAAATATAGAGCCCAGATAGATTGTTATAAGCAAAAGGTGACCTTAATGGGACCGTACGGAAAGAAGGTAGTGCATTAGAGTGATAGACATCTTCAGAGTGTGCGGATCATCTCTACCCTCAAGGCTCAGAAGTTGTTGGGTCAAGCTTGTGAAGGGTTTCTATGCAACGTAATCGACACCAAGGCGGAGGAGCTTACGATTGAGGATATCCCGGTAGTGCGGGAGTATTCTGATGTATTTCCGGAGGAGATCCCGGGCTTGTCTCCAATCAGGGAGGTAGATTTCTGCATCGATTTGGAGCCCGGGGCCGCACCTGTTTCAAAAGCCCCATATCGCATGGCGCCCGCAGAGCTTAAGGAGTTGAAGACTCAGCTGGACGAGCTGCTAGAAAAGGGATATATACGACCCAACACGTCACCATGGGGAGCACCTGTACTGTTCGTGAAGAAGAAGGATTGTAGCATGAGGTTGTGCATCGATTACCGGGAGTTGAACAAGATTAACGTCAAGAATCGTTATCCTCTACCTCGTATTGATGATCTTTTTGACCTGTTGCGAGGAGCAACAACGTTTTCTAAGATAGACCTGAGGTTGGGTTATCACCAGTTAAGAATTCGCGAAGAAGATATCTCTAAAACCGCATTCCGAACTCGGTATGGCCATTATGAGTTCGTGGTAATGCCTTTTGGGCTTACAAATGCCCCAGCCACCTTCATGGATTTGATGAACAGAGTGTTCGAGCCGTTCCTGGATAAGTTTGTAGTGGTGTTCATCGACGACATATTGGTATATTCAGGAACACGAGAGGAGCATGCGAATCATCTGAGAGAAGTATTGACGACTCTACGGAGCAATGAGCTTTATGCGAAGCTTAAGAAGTGTGAGTTTTGGTTGGAACAAGTAGCATTCTTAGGACATGTGGTGTCCAAGGAAGGAGTGGCAGTAGACCCCCAAAAGGTGGAGGCCATCACCAAGTGGCCGACACCGAAGAATGCCACGGAGGTTAGGAGTTTTCTGGGCTTGGTAGGGTATTATAGGAAGTTCGTGCAAGATTTCTCGAAAATCGCCACCCCGTTGACCAATCTGACTCGGAAGTCAATGAAGTTCGCATGGTCGGAAAAATGTGAGCAAGCATTCCAGGAGTTGAAGAAGTGGCTTACCTCAACCCCTATTCTCGCTTTACCTCAAGGGAACGAGGGTTTTGTTATCTACAGTGACGCATCGCATGGTGGATTGGGCTGTGTGCTCATGCAGGATGGGAAGGTGATTGCATATGCATCCAGGCAACTGAAGATGCATGAGAAGAATTACCCCACTCAAGACCTGGAGTTGGCAGCAGTGGTTTTTGTGCTTAAGATCTGGAGGCACTACCTTTATGGAGTACACTGCGAGGTGTTCACTGACCATCAGGGTTTGAAATACCTTTTCACCTAGAAAGAGCTAAACCTTAGGCAGACTCGATGGCTGGAATTTCTGAAGGACTATGATGTACACTTCCAATATTTTCCCGGAAAAGCAAATGTAGTGGCTGATGCCCTGAGTAGGAGACCCTATCCTGCTATAAATCACTGGATGATGATGTCGCACGAGCTGTGCGAGGAGTTTAGGAGGCTGGAAATTAACGTGGTGACACCTGGAAGGAAAGCTGTTTTGAATGCCATGGAGTTACAACCTACTCTAATGGAAGAGATCAAGAGGACTCAAGAGCTGGATTTGCAGCTTGTCAAGATACGGGAGGAAGTTTTGCAGGGGAAAGCCCCTGGTTTTGTGATCCATGAAGATGGTACGTTACGATTCCAAAATCGCATCTGCATACCTAATATGGAGGAGCTGAAAAGAAAGATCTTAGAAGAGGGGCACAATATGCCATATTCAGTGCATCCAGGGGGAAATAAGCTGTACAAAGACCTGAAGCAGATGTTCTGGTGGAGTAATATGAAACAAGAAGTGGCAGACTTTGTGGCAAAGTGCCTAACATGCCAATGAGTCAAGGCAGAGCATCAACGACCAGCCGGACTTCTGCAACCGTTAGACGTCCCTGAGTGGAAATGGGATTCGATATCAATGGATTTTGTGATAGGTCTACCAAGGACCAGGCGGAAACACAATGCAATATGGGTGTTTGAAGATCGTTTGACCAAGTCAGCTCATTTCCTAGCCATCGCCAACAACTGGTCCCTAGATCAGCTAGCTCAAGCCTATGTAAGGGAGATTGTAAGGTTATATGGAGTACCCAGTTCTATAGTCTCAGACAGAGACACCAGATTCCAGTCTGGTTTTTGGAAAAAGTTACAAGAGGCGTTTGGTACAAAGCTCAAGTTCAAGATCTGCATTTCACCCAAATGGATGGCGACAGAGAGGACCATCCAAACCCTCGAAGATATGTTACGAGCATGCACATTGGATTTCAAGGACTCGTGGGATGACGAGTTGACTCTCATAGAGTTCTCCTACAACAACAGTTATCATGCTAGTATTGGGATGTCACCATTCGAAGCTCTATATGGGAGGAGATGTAGGACTCCCCTATGTTGGCAGGACATCGATGAAGCTCTAACGATCGGACCGGACCTAATACAGGCCACTACTCAGAAGGTTCGGATCATTCAAGACAAGATGAAGGCAGCACAAAGTCCTCAAAAGAGTTATGCTGACAGAAGGAGAAGACCTTTAGAGTTCGAAGTAGGGGAATATGTGTTTTTACGGGTTTCACCCACAAAGGGAGTTATGAGATTTGGTCAGTCAGGGAAATTGACACCAAGATTTATCGGACCGTATCCAATCTTGGAACGCATCGGAGAAGTCGCCTACAAGTTACAGCTGCCAGGAGAACTCCCCAGAGTGCACAATGTCTTCCATGTGTCACAACTCAGGAAATACGTTCCGGACCCGACTCACGTGATTGATCCCGAGCCGCTTCAACTGCAAGAAGATCTGAGCTATGTAGAGCAACAGCTAGAGATACTAGACCGTACGGAAAAGCAACTTAGGAGGAAACTAGTTCCCTTGGTAAAAGTACGATGGGCAAATCATACCACAACGGAAGCAACCTGGGAAACAGAAGACGAAATGAGGAAGAAGTA
This sequence comes from Portulaca oleracea, assembly GCA_029582165.1. Taxonomy (NCBI): domain Eukaryota; kingdom Viridiplantae; phylum Streptophyta; class Magnoliopsida; order Caryophyllales; family Portulacaceae; genus Portulaca; species Portulaca oleracea. The sequence continues at coordinate 18,860,165 of CM055873.1, forward strand.
CCCTCACTTGTTCCAAGCCTAAGGCGCGTCAAGTTTCGGGGACGAAACTTCTTTTAAGAAGGTAATGATGTAAAACCTCGAGTTTTAGGAGGAATGGAACCGTTAGTTTCCTTACCGTACCGTTAGGGTTAAATTTAAGTTTCGAGGACGAAACTTCTTCTAAGAAGGTAATGATGTAAAACCCCGAAAAATCCAAAGATGTTGACCGTAACGTCGTTAGTAAATTAGGTTTGACTTTGTTATTTATTATTATTCGTATGTGTTTTATTTTGCTAACACTTGAGCTCGTAGGATCGTGAGAGACTAACAAGGGTATATCGGTAATTTCATGGGTTTAGTATTATTAGTTTTACTCTTTTTATTATTAGTATTACTATTAATATTATTGAGTTATGTGATTAATTACGTGAATATTATTTGCTACGTGATGCTATTAATATTATTATTATTATTATTATTATTATTATTATTATTATTATTAGTTGTTTTAGAAAAATCAGTTTTTTTTTTTAATTGTGCTAGTGTTGGGTTGGGTTAGGATTAAGAGTAGATTTATTGGGCTTTAATTATGTGTTAGTATAAAAGCTAAGTATTCTCTCTCAAAACCCTAATCTCCATCAAACCCTAACCCTAGCTTTCTCCTCTCCTCTCCTCTCCCTCTTCCTCGGCCACCACCCCAGCCGCGCCACCAGACGGCCGTCGCCACCACAGCCGGAAACCACCGCAACACCGCCGCAACCACCTTCTTCTTCTCTCTCTTTTCCCTCTTTCTCCCTCTCGATCTCCCTGTCTCTCGCCTCTGCCTGCCGCCGGCCAGACGCGCCACCACCGTCGCCCACCAGCACCATTGTCACCACCCGTCGCCACCCTCGCCGGTAAACCACCGTGCCTTCCTTCTTCTTTCTCTTTTTCTCTCTTTTCTCTCCTTGCGCTAACTTCGCTGCTCCGCCACCATCATCGCCGGCCACCGCGACCTTTGGTGTCGCCGTCGCAACCCTCTCCGGCGACCCTCGCGCTGCCGCCCAACGTCGTCGGAGCCCTCCCCTAGTCGAAGGAAACCGCTCGAGTTCGCCAGGGTGTTGTTGCTCGGGAAACTGACGTCGACCACCCACCCTCCGACGAGCCACCACCGTCGCCTGACGCCACCGCCTCGACCAGCCACCGCCCAGTCACCGGGAAACTGCCCTGAACCCTACGTAAACCCTAACCCTAAAACCCTAACTGATTCTAATATTTTTGATTTTTTCTTCTTTTTCTTTTTTTCCTTTTTCTTTTCTGCTTTTAATTTCAAAATTTAATTGTTTTTATAATTATTGAATTGTATTATTTATGATTAGTTTTGTAATTAGGAAAATTATTTGTAAATATTTCTTTGTTGTAATTATGTGTAAATTGTTAATTGTTATGTGTAATTTGTTTATTTGTTATATGTAATTTTATGTTGTAAATTGTAATTAGATTAAGTTGTAATAGTTGGTTATTAGGTTTAAAGGTGTTTCTTTTTAATTCTTTATATTCCTTATAAATCATATTAGATCACTATATTATTATATGCACGAAATTGGAAAGTGTAACATCTAGGTTAAATTCTTGATTAATAAATTAAGTTGTTTAATTTAGATTCAATCTTTGTTAGTAATTCGTTTCTTGTTAAATATTACATGTTCTTTAAGTCTTTCTTGATTCTTGAATTCTTGTTTTAGTTAGTAAAAGAATTGGTTGTTGGGTTTTTCTTGATTAGTAGTTACTTGTCATATTATACCTTATGTTATATTTCCTAAAGACCTCATTGAATCTTGATTAAAGAAACCACATGTTTAACCACCTTTTATTGTTCTTTGAAATTCTTGCTTTACTGTTATAACCTTGTAAATAATTCATGTTTAAAGTGTTATATTTCTTGTTTGATTTTAGGATGGATTAAAATTAGTAACGTGTTTCCATGTTTTTCTAAATTGGGTTAATGTTAAAAGTTTAATTGTTTGACCTAAGTTAAGTTGGACTTTATACCTTAGACCTTAGTTACTAATTTGAGCCCAAATTAGAACCCGGAGATCAATTGGTAAAAGTTAGAACCGAAATTACAAATTTATTAAGAACCGGTAACGGGACAGTTTTGTTAGTGTTGAAAGATCGGGTTGCCACGATTAGTATAGGTACTCTTTGACAAAACCCTTTTAATCGGAGGTTCTATTAGATGTTAGGAACCATAGGAATTTTACGGATCGAACGTTTGATTTGTATAACCCGAGTTATAATCTTTTTACCAGAACCTGTCAGATCTGGACCAATTGGAAAGATGGGTGTTTTTGAAATCCTTCGAGACTGATATGGGCTTGGTCATCAACATAGAAGTTTTAGAAGACATTCCGTGGTTTCCGAAAAGTCCATAACCAGACCCATAGGATGTCGGGAAGTTGAGTTGTGACCCATTTTATGTGAACGTTACAATCTGTCCTCTGTTTGCTTTTATTTATGAAAATTGTTGAGTAAATTTTATGTGTGAACTTGTTCCTTGAGTGTGTTAAGTGTAAATCATAAATGATAGGAACCTAAGTGTTCCTAGGGGATGGGTTAGGTAGTTGATAGTTAATACTAACTTCGTTAGAACGCGTTTTGATTAGATAATTATTCTTATTCTAGGCCCGAGTTAGTGCGTGACGATAGTGAGCTCAAGTGTGTTCTCCTTATTGCTGTACTGTGACGTTATTCAGGTAATTGTCTATGCTCTAATCCCCACCGGGATGCTCTTTGGATGTGTTTTGATGTTTTATAATCTATTTTGAGAATTGCATCCCGAAAGGGGACTTTTGTGGAAATACGACCATCTGTTTTGACAATCTTTTGATTCGATTGTGATCTTGGTTTATTTGCGTTGGGAAATTGGATGGTATTTTATTCAAAGTTTTGTTAATGGTTTTGATAACTTGGGATGGTTTGACTTGAGAGTCATGAGTTGAGTTTGAAAATTGTATAAATAATTCAAGTGGAAACGTTAAGCGGGTTTCGGGGGATAACCTGTTGTGCAAGTGTAACAATCTGCAGGGTTATGGACCAGGAGATCAGGGCTTCTTTCCCTGATATAGGATAGTAATTTTATGCCTTTGGTAGGCGATGTTCTTGATGCCTTTGGTAGGCGATGTTACTTTAAGGGATTTGGTATCCCGCCCGTAAGTTAAAATATGGATTGGATGGGTTGAGGAAACAGTATGGGATTAAAGGTTTGTAAAACGTTTGATTCGATCCCTCTCCCCAAAATGAATTGAAATGAACTTAAACTGTTTTAAACGTTAGGGGTAGACATTATTGAGATTTCCCCCTCATTTTTTTGAAATGTTTTGTTTTCAGGTGAAGATCTAAGTGCTGGGGACGGGAATTAGAAGTGAGGACGACGAGTCTAGAAGTCCTTGAATCTTTTTATATTGTTTTCGTTATGAAATCTTAAAGTTTTGTTTTGAGTTGTTAGTAGTTACCGTTAGCAGACAACTGTGTTTTCCTTCTCGCCTTGTATTCCTTCGGGGATACGGCAGTGACGCCCAAACTAAATTTGAAGTCTTCCGCTAAGTTTCGTCTGTTAACATTAGTTGACTTTGACTTTTTTATAATTGAATTTCCTGGGCGTTATATATATATATATATATATATATATATATATATATATATATATATATATATATTAATGGTCTGATTCCGGTTCCCCGTTAGTTTGACAACTACAAACCAGAACCGCCCTGTTTAACATCTATATATATATATATATATATATATATATATATATATATATATATATATATATTAATGGTGTGATTCCGGTCCCCGTTAGTTTGACAATTACAAACCTGAACCGCCCTGTTTAACATCCGATTTATCCAGTTCAGTGTACCAGAAAAATGAAGCGGTTCGGTGTTGCCCATTCCTATTTTTTTTGGCCGGCTTACGGTTCGGTGAAGCGGTTCCGGTTTTTTTGAACAACCCTAAACACAGTCCATGTTGCTTCCCAGTGTCAGTTTTGTCGTGGATGAAAAACTTAAATAAAATATCAAAACTTACCAAATTTAAAAATTCTCATATCACAGTGTTATCTAATAACCTACTATGAAATTTTTCCCAAATTTTATCAATTTTCATAAACTTGAAAATTTTTAGGGAAATAAACCTTTTTAATTCGCTTTTTATTGGAAAATAAAGGAGAAGAGTCCGATAAGTTCAACTAACAAATTTTACAATTATCCCATACAATAGAGTCATCTAATAAGCTACTGTAAAATTTTGAAAATTCGAAAAAAAAAATTAGAAGAGTAAACGATTTTACTCTGCAACAGATCTGAAAAATCAAGGAAAATTAGTTGATAATTTCAAAAATTCACAAAAGTTTTATCCCTAACAGTGTCGTTACCCGATAACCTACTGTAAATTTTTTGTGAAATTTTGCAAATTTCTATAAATTTATAAAACTCAAAGAAATAACCAAATTTAGTTCTCTTCAGATCTGAAAAATTCAATTAAAATTCTATTTTAATTGGATAAATTCACGGAAAAATTTCCCTTGAAAGTATTGTCACCCAGTGATCTACTATAAACATTTCAGAAGTTTTACAAATTTCTATAAATTTATAAAATTCAGAGAAGTAAACGAATTTTATTTTTGTTCATATCTGAAAATTCAATTAAAATCCATTTTAATTGGGAAAAATCTACACAAATTATAACAAGTCTTGAACACTTCCAGACACCTCCAGTAGTTTTCTTGGAGTTTTATGAATTTGTTTGATATTTTATTTTGATTTTTATTAAATTTACTATAAATAATCGAAATCAGAAAATAATTCTACAAAATCCTATTTTGTGAATTAAACTTATTTCAGGTATTGCCCATTGTTTAAAAACATTAAACATGATCGTTTATAAGACTATCTAAATTATACCAAGTTCGTGCTAATTTGAATGATTAAACAAGCATAAACTGATTAATTGAAGGCAATAAGAAAATAAATAATAATAAAGCATGAAACTTTACAATTGAATTCCAGATCTACTATAATGAATAACAAAGACTAAAACTTCATAAAGTTTCAAAATTTAGGCATAAATTTTATTCTAGCAAATTCATAATATAATTCAACTATTGACAAAATTATTTATGAATTAAGGTGTAATACTTTAGCATGCAATTCGTGGCTATGATATCACTGTTGGGTTTTAAGTTATCTATTTCCTAAACAGATACAGATTAATTGGCGAAATATTCATAACGATTATCAAACAATTAATCAACCAAGAAAGAAACAATTGCAGAGGCGTTAGTAATTATACCTGATCGCTAATCCAACTGATGCAGATGTTGACCTTTGAGATTCCAATATAATATATAAATCCTCTACTGTAAGTCCACGCAACACTCTGGGAACTCGATTGTTAGATCGACTCGATCGAAATAGATTTCAATTCAAGATGTATGTATTTCGGTATGAGTGATTGTTTCAGAAAACAAGGACTGTAAACTGAGAGAGATAAACTCAAGAAATCACCCTAGTATCTCTCTAAAAATCTCAAGCAGTTACCTCGATCTCAATCTCTCAAAGAGACTCCCTTTTATAGAGTTGGATGGCTTGGGGAAAGGGTTAACTTAAACCCTTATAAGTTATAACCAACTTCTCTTAAAATAGCGTATGAGGTCCAACCCAGTCTGTGTTGTGTTGATTTCTCCAAAATATTAACTTCTAACACTTTCCAAAATAATACTTTATTATTTTGGGCTATATACATTGTTCTCGGGCACTGACTTGTGTGACCTAGTAGGACTAAATAATATAGTTGTAATTAAACATATTTAATTACTTAATATAGAGGTCTCTAGCGCAAGACATATATAATTACTATATTATTTTGATTTAAACTAATTATATCGAACATTGTCGGGACATTCCCAACATGAACATCTAGAAATCAAGTTAACTTTTTTATGTAAGTTAGAATGTGGATTAAGCATAAACATATCACTTCTCCACGTGCGCGAGCAATAAAAAAAGTATAAAAAAAGTAAGATAATTAAAACTCATAAATTAAAAATTGATCATTATAGAGTTTTTCTCAAAATTAATAATGCAATATGCATGTGCAATTTTAAGAAGTTGTATGGTTTGGAGAAGGTCCCAAAATGATGTATTTTGGCCCACGCCAAAAACATCAAAGAAGGCCCATTACTTTTGCAAGGAGATAACACGAACTATGAAGGAAAAGATGAGCATAGAGGCCTTTGATATGGTATGCTCCTTATGGCAAGAGGATGTCCAAACATCCTAATTTCCTGCAAAGTCACGCCAACCAGCCCAAGAATAGGCCCACATCGCGTCCAGGAGAAGCTTCAATCTTAGTTTTAATTCTTTTGGATGTAATTTTATCTTTAGTTTTATTTTTGGTGTGTTTTAAATTTTAATTAGGAAATTAGATAAATCTAGAACATTCTAAATTGTACACGCAAGTATAGTTAATTCTAGATTAGGATGGCTTATTTTGTAACTAATCCATCTTGGATTAGGAAAGCCAATTCTAATTATGGTAAGGTAGTTGTAACCATCTCCTCTTAGGATAAGGAATCCTAATCCAAGAGGAGATTGGAATAGATAATCATCTAGGATTAGTAATCCTTGGCTTGCACGCCAAGTAAGATTCCTAGGGGAGTTAGGACTCTCCTAGTATAAATAGCCTAGACTTGTGATCGTTTCAATCAATCCAGTTTAGAAATATGAATCAAGCTTTGAGCTTACCCCCTCGAGTGTTTGGATAAACTCTCAACCCCTTCTTCTAATGTATCTTGGTTTGACACCCAAGTGGTTAGGAAGAGCTTGATCCTAGGTTGCGGTCTAGATCAAGTAAGCCCTAGGTTGTCCTTCTTGTGGATTCAAGTAGGAAACCTAGATCTATCCCTATTATGTTTCTATCTTTATAGAAGATAATCTCAACCCCTTATTTCCCTCCTAAAACGCCACCCTCTCTCTCCCATACTGCCTCAATTCGTCCACCCTCTTCCCCTCTCACAAAATAGCTCAACCAACTCCTTTCTCCCTATAACAAACTCTCCAACAACTTTCTCTCTCCTCCAACAACCTCTCAACTCTCATCCTCCCACCAATCTTCACGCCAACTCTCCCCTCTCTCCCATCCTTCACGTCAAACCCTCCTCCATCACCCTCCAAGAATTCTTCCCTTCCCGTTCAAGATTCAACCTTTTTTGAATCTTGAAACCACTAAAGCCCTCACGGCAAAAATTCCTTCCACTTCTCTCTCATCCTCACTTGAACCACCCTAACCCTAGCCTCAATTTCACGTGAAGCCTCCCACTCTTAGATTGGTTGCACGTCTCCCCTATGATGTGTAATTGATCAACCCTACTCTTGATCCCATTATACATCAAAAAAGTCTTTAATCATTAATCACTAGATAATTAATATATAATGCACTTATTAATGCCTGAGATCCTGTTCTTTTATACGGCTGACTGACTGTGGTGCCACAACACACCACACTTTGCCAGAATTCACCACAATATACCAATGCACCACAATTTACCACAACACACCACAATCAACTTTTTCACATTTACCAACACAATTTACGTTTATAAAAAATAATACTCATCACAACTTATCAATAACCCACCACAATCCACCACACCCGTCACAATTCCACCACATCGCACCGCGCCATACCTCAACCAGCCGCATAAAAGACCAGAGCCTAAATGCATATGATGTTATATAAAAAAAAATGCATCATGAGATAATCAAAACTAAAAAAAATATTGATCAATTTCATACTGTATATATAGATACAAACAGATAGATTAGAGTTGGACAAGTGGTGGAATACATGTTGTGAAGATTGAACCAGAAAACGGAAGAAATTATTAATCAAATTTATTTTTCTATGGTATAATTGGTCAATTTACCTACATTCACTCTAATAGCTTTATTTTAAATTTCTAATATATTGCTTTTATATATTACTAGTCTATAACCCGTGCGATGTACGAGATATTTAAATAGTTTAATAAATAAAATAAACATACTATTTTTGTTTTTTAAAAACTAAATAATTATGGTGTGGTGTATAATACATACTGATAGTACTTTTTGAAAACTAACCTGCTTCTATTTGCAAGTTTGCCGAGAATTCAATGGTTATTGTTTCAAATGTTAATAGTTGACAGATTGAAAGAGAATGAAAGATGTTTCAATGCTTATATATTAGATTAATAGGTAGACTCCTAATTAGATTTGGGTGAGAGGTAGAGTCCTAATTAGATTTGGGTGGGAGCTAGACTCCAAATTGGGTTGGGAAGTAGATTTCTAATTAAATAAGGTAGACTCTTAATCTGATTAGACTTTTTGTTTATTATTTTTTTAAAATCGATTTTTTTATTATTTTATGGGCGAGAATTTTTTACTATATTTTTAAGTCGATTTTTATCTTTAATACGATTGGCCAATAACCCCTACAATCACTCTGGGTTGAGTATTTCAAATTGCGAATATATTACTCTTATATTATTATAGAGATAAATAAATTGTTTCAACGATTGTATAGCACATATCTAACTTGTAAAAAGTGTGACAGTAAATATAAATAAATGATATTTTTGAATCAATATTATAACATATAAGTTGCAAGTAGAAAAAAAATACAATCCAACTCAAAACCTCGTAGGTAGCTATCCATAATAATGAAAATAAAAGAGCCATATATTATAAATGAATCTCTTAACTGAAGTATACCAATTCTATCATTATTGTTGAGTAAAGTACATGTCATGTGAAAAATTAAAAGTATAAAGTATAAACTTAAAGATAACTATAGTAACATAAACTCAACATTCACTGTTGGGATACATCAATAACAACTTAAGATGTTTATACATAAGCAATACAATAACTTGAGGTGTTGTGGTCTCTCAAGCTTACATCTTCTTCTGTTGTTTGATACGTCAAAAGACATGATATGATATCCATATGACGATTCAACATCCAAATTACAAAGTTAAGTAAAAACAAAAATCTTAACTAAGAAATCAAACTGAAAATACAATGAAACTCGTAATTGAAAAAAGGGGGACGAACCCTAACCATTGATATATCCTCTTCCATGAAATCACCGCTCGCTATCGTTGGACACCCGACCACTGCCTCTTGACTATCATGTCCGATTAGATGTGACACGCTCATGGGACTTTAAAACCATAAAATTTGCTACTTCCGTGTACGAATTCTACACAAATTTTAACTCCAAGCCCTAAATTCATTCCAAATTCACACCATATCCTCATTCACTGCAAATCTCTCGCGCAATTGCAAAAAAAAAAAAAAAAAATTATGGAGAGGAAGAAGTAGTAATAATATCAGAGTTGGATGAAAAGCAAGGGGTAACACCATTGCGAAAACATTATTATTGAGAGAGGATTTTCCTTATGGGAAAATGGAGAATTTAATAGTTGCTTCAAATTGATATTACTTTTCGAAAACTAACATGTTTGTATTTGCAGGTTTGCCAAGAATTCAATGGTTGATGCAAATGTTAATAGTTGACAGATTGAAAGATGTTTCGATGTTTATATATTAGGTCGGGAGGTAGATTCCTAATTATAGATTTGGGTGAGAAGTAGAGTCCTAATTAGATTTGGATGGGAGTTGGACTCTTAATTAGGTTGGGAAGTAGATTATTAATTAGATAAGGTAGACTCTTAATCTGATTAGACTTCTTGTTTATTATTTTTTTAAAACGATTTTTTATTATTATTTCATGGGCGGGAATTTTTTACTGTATTTTTAAATCGATTTTTTTGTTTAATCTGATTGGCCGATAACCCCTACAATCACTCTGGGTTGAGCATTTCAAATTTCGAATATATTACTTTTATATTATTATTATTATTATTATAGATATAGACTAGTCTGATCAACGTGTGCTTCAGACACGTTGACCCGACAATTATAAATATAAAATATAAAAGTTTATGTTAAATATATTTTTTTTACATAAACTAAATTTTGATTTAATTTTAGTTTTATTCTATTAGTTAATTATTTGCTTATGTAAAATGTATAGTAAATATGTAAACCAAATTAACATTATTATGATAACTAACACAAAATAAATATTTTATTTGAACTTTTTCTAATATAATGTTTCATATAAACACAAGTTTAAAATGAACTGAAACATAATTATTAGCTGTAGCTAAATGTTTCTCAAGTATTATGTGAGAGAATAAGAAATGTTGTCACCAACCTATATATAATACAATATTATTAATGATTAGTATATAATGAGCTTAGAAAATTGTCGAATGTCATCACAAAAATTCATTATGCAATAAAATCAAGAAAAGAGTTAGCTCAATACATTATTTCCAATTAGATCATGTTTATATCATACATCCATTCCTATCTTTTTCACCACACCTCAAAGCTCTATGTCAAAGTGCAATTGCATAACTAATTCTGATAAACTTTCAAATGATTCACATAACTTATATATAATATTACTTAATAGGTACTTGAGAATGAAAGATATTAGTACAATTTAATTAGGACTGTTAAAAATTCAACTATATTTTGATTATACAATAAGAAAACTTACTCATCTAAAAATATAATTAAGGTTAATTACTATAAATGAATATGACTCAATTAAGTTTAACAAACGATCTTACAATTTATGAGGCAGTAAACTACTTCACAATAATGAATATAAAGAAATGTAAAATACACTAGAAATAAAATAAATATAAAAGAGTTAAGAGAATATATTTAAGTTAGGCTTATAAACATGGTTTATTAATAATAATAATAATAATAATAATAATGATGATGATAACGATAATAATAATATTATTAATAATAATAAATAATAATAATAATAATAATAATAATAATAATAATAATAAATCCTCAAAGTATGATATCATGAGGTAAGTTAAATATTGATAGCGGAAGAAGCTAATTAACTTTCGAGAAGGTAAGATTTGATTTATTAAAAGAGATTAATATATAACTACATCATAAGAGAGCATAAAAAGAAATCAATATTCTTGACATAGTTAGAGTTAATTTCTTTTGATAGGATGGTAGATAGACTTGCCCATTCAAATGAACATGTTAAATACTAGTCATGTTTATTTCTGGTTTAGGTAAATAAGGGTGATGTATTTTGATTTTGGATCAACCTAATGGGTTACGGCTACGACCTTTTTCCGTATTTTTTTTGAAAAGAATTGTCTCTAATTACTATATATATTTTGTACAATCTACATAATTAAATATCATTATCTTCTAAAAACAACAAATTATTATGAAAATTTAATATCTAACTAATTAATAAATCTCCCAAAAAAATAATAGTAATAATAATGATGATAATGACAATAATTTTTAAGGCTTATGGTCATTATAGAAAAGTTGACAAATATATAATAAACAATAAAAAGGAATAGTAATAATAATAATAATAATAATAATAATAATAATAATAATAATAATAACAACGCCCCGGCCCATCCCCGACCGCGGACATTACCGATAACTGCTTCAAGGATTGTTGACTGGCCCCACAAATCACCATTTAGTCTTTCAGCGTCTTCGCGCTCACCACACGCTTCGAAAAACCTGTGAGGTCATCTATGCTTTGACTACTCCCAGCCAAGCACGCTTAACTGAGGAGTTCCCAACGGATGAACTACCATAAAAGAAGGTGCACCTTGGTGATATGAGTAGTCGTTTCAATCATTTTAAGCCACACATACTCGGGGTATTACAATAATAATAATAATAATAATAATAATAATAATAATAATAATAATAATAATAATAATTATTTTTAAAGTTTCTAGTCATTATATAAGATTGAACAAATATAAATAAAATAATAAAAAAATGAAAACAATAATAACATCATAAGTGTAGTTTAGGAAATTTAATATTATTTAAGTAAAAGATTAACACAATGGAGGGTATAATGGTAAATCAATTTGGGGACAATTAAATCCTTATGCTCTTTTATAGTAGTAGATTAATAGTTTCTAGTCATTATATAAGATTGAACAAATATAAATAAAATTATAAAAAAATATTTGTATATAGATATAGATAATTTCATTTTTTCAAATATTTGTATATGTGTATCCTAACTATGGCACAACCATGTATACAATGTTATTTGTTATGCAGAATCTAATTATTTCATTTGAATTTGTTTTGTTCTTTAGAGTGACAGCATTAAGTTAGTTAAAGTAAGAACGGTACACAAAAGAAAAGTAAGGAAATAATTTTGATTTGAGTAGTGTTAAGGTAATACCTCCAATATTTACTAGAACGTCCATTGAAAATCGAAAAGGATATTCAAATTAAAATCAAATTGCAAACAATAATTAAAAGTGTTTGAAACTTATGTTCCATTACTGGTTATGTCATCAACTTTTTGTTGAATTTTAAAGAAAAAAATAAAAATTAATTACTTCGTAGCCACATTCTCTTACGAAGTTACATCATGACTCATGAGTGTGTACATGCCTATAGTGAAATCATTTTCCACCTTAAAAAAAAGGGAAAAGGAGGGTCTACAAAATCAAATTATCCCCTAAACATATACTGTAACATGGTTGTAAAGATTAATATTCGAACATACCTACAATTATTATGATTATTATAATAATTCACAATAAGCTAGGTTGGGCCACCTCACCCTTAGTCGAAATTAAAGAAACAAAATAGTTGATTCAACCAGGGAAAAAAAGCTAAGTGGGTTGTTGCTGTTTTCCTTGATAGTGGCTTCTGTTCCAATAAATTGTTCACATTTGTTAATCTAAATTACCCTAAATTACACACTTTTTACATAAAATAATAACCCCAATAATCTCATTTTGTATGAAAGAAGCTTCTGGGGCACCCAAATAAGGCAACCACAAGTGTTTTTTTCCAAATATAAAATAGACCAAGGGGATGAGTCTGATGAGTCATGTTTTTGACACGTGTTAGCATGAGTACAATTGTGGGAATATTAGGCATCTATCTAATTAGTAAAATGCCATAAATAGGTCAGGAATGAGAAAGTTTAGCAAAATAACTTAATCGAAGAAGATCTATACAAAGATCATATATATCATGAATGATTTAATGAGGAAGTGCTTAAATTGAAATAAAGTATAAAAGTAGTAATTAAAAATACTATTTTATGAGGATTTTTGGTGGCCCCATATTTTTAGATGATATATATCTCTCAAAATGTAAGTAATATATACTAGACTACTATATGCTTGAAAGGGGCGTCTAGATTTATTATATGTTGTTCAGTTGTTTAAGGCCTTTTCGGGGAATAACTTGTATGAATGATCAAATTTACTCAACACTTAGGACAACCCATGCATGAGGATTTTAGTTCCAAATATTGTCGACATTTTCTCTCTGTCATTTACGAAGATTTTCGGATGCTTAACTCTAGCTATTTGCATTTAATTAACTGCAGTTATTTACATTCACTAACATCCAACATAAACTAACACCCACTTGTACTGATCCACAACCAAGTTCACAAGTGGAAACATAACTATGCAACCAATTATCAATTAGTGAATAGACTTTTTAAAACCATCTAGGACACGTGCTATTATGTTGGAATGAGAGGATGAGTTCTACAGAGAAAGTGGGAGGAAAATGAGTAGTGCACCCTTCAAGAAAATCAAGCAGATGTGGATTAGAAAGAGCCCTATGCTAGCAAAACGAGAGGGAAAATCCAACAAAGACTAGACTGGAGTTTGCATACAAGATGAAACTAATGAAGAATTCCTAGAGTAGCTGCCAAAGAGTGTTGTTTGTACTAGCAATGAACCTAAAGACTGTTGTGTGTGGAGATCAAATGGGGAGAAGGGAGAAGGAGGAGGCGTCGGCAGCACCTGGAAGAGCGCCACCAGCGCCTCAATTAGAAGCAAAAAAAGGCCCGAAACAAAATGTTGGATATATTTCAAGAGTATAAGACAATTATATAGCCTAAAGAATAAAGTATATCAAGTATAAAGGATCATATATAAGTGAAACAGGAAGCAACACGGGTCGTGTTGTCTTCCAGAGAGCAAGGAAACAATTCCTGCGCTCAACACGGGTCGTGTTGGATCAACACGGGCCGTGTTGGATCAACACGGGCCGTGTTGATTCAACACGGGTCGTGTTGAAGGTCAGGATTGTTTTAATTGCTAACGGCTATATGATTTTGTGTAATTAGTGCTTGATATCGTTATTTAGCACGATTATTATGAGATTGCAAACAGCTATATGACTTGACTTGGTCAAGGTCATATTAAGGATATAATCTCATCATTAAGGCTCTTGATTACCCTTTGACTAGGGTATCCCAAAGAGGGTGGTAATCTCCTATAAACAGGAGATATCCTAAGCTATTTGAGACACACCATTCTAAGCTAATCACAACCTCATTCTTGTCTAGACTGCAGCTATACTAGAGTGATTCAAGTGATAATCTATCTCTTGAGTGTTACAAGTGCTAAGTTTTATCCCTTTGAACATTTACGGTATAGTAAATAGTTCTTAAGGAAAGTGAGTATTAGGCCATGACTCTTAGCGTTATCCAAGCGAGTTTTCCATTGTTTTATATACCGTTCACTCCCTTTCCTCCAACAATTTGTTGGATATATTTCAAGAGTATAAGACAATTATATAGCCTAAAGAATAAAGTACATCAATTATAAAGGATCATATATAAGTGAAACAATAAGAATATGATCAACACGGGTGAAACAGGAAGCAACACGGGTCGTGTTGTCTTCCAGAGAGCAAGGAAACAATTCCTGCGCTCAACACGAGTCGTGTTGAAGGTCAAGATTGTTTTAATTTCTAACGGCTATATGATTTTGTGTAATTAGTGCTTGATATCGTTATTAAGCACGATTATTATGAGATTGCAAACAACTATATGACTTGACTTGGTCAAGGTCATATTAACGATATAATCTCATCATTAAGGCTGTTGATTACCCTTTGACTATGGTATCCTATAGAGGGTGGTAATCTCCTATAAATAGGAGACATCCTAATCTATTTGAGACACACCATTCTAAGCTAATCACAACCTCATTCTTGTCTAGACTGCAGCTATACTAGAGTGATTCAAGTGAGAATCTATTTCTTGAGTGTTACAAGTGCTAAGTTTTATCCCTTTGAACATTTACGGTATAGTAAATAGTTCTTAAGGAAAGTGAGTACTAGGCCACGACTCTTAGCGTTATCCAAGCTAGTTTTCCATTGTTTTATATACCGTTCACTCCCTTTCCTCCAACAATCTTAAGAACTATTTAGGAATGGCCTCGCTACGTGATATGTCTAGCAACTTCCAAAAGCTAGAGCGCTTTGAAGGAGTGGATTTCCGGCATTGGCAAAGCAAGATGCATTTCTTGCTAACAACTCTCAATGTGGCATACGTGCTTAACATTGAGATCTCTCCCAAGGTGAATCAAGAACCGTCGGCCAAGAAGGTGACAACCGAGGAGTCTCCAAAAGAGGATGCAGTTGTCAAGAGTTCCACGGGAGATGGGAGTAACGATCAAATAAAGACGTCCGTGGAAGATGCGGAGGCTACTCGGCAAAGGCTCAAGATGGAGAATGATGACTACATTTGTAGAGGATGCATTCTCAACGGAATGAGCGACACCCTCTTCGATGTGTATCAACATGTGGAAACGATAAAGAAGCTTTGGGAGATGCTTGAAGCTAAGTACATGTCGGAAGATGCGTCAAGTAAGAATTTTCTTGTTAGTCAATTCATGAAATTTAAGATGGATGATAATAGGAAAATTCTAGACTAATTCCATGAGATTCAACGTATTTTAAGTAACTTCAAGCAACACAATTTGAACATGGATGAAACCATAATCGTATCCTCTATTATTGACAAGCTACCTTATTCTTGGAATGAAACTAAAAGGGCTCTCATGCACCGGAAAGAGGCTATGTATCTTGAAGGTTTGGCTAACCATCTTCGGATTGAAGAGGAGTTACGCCTACAAGATGGTACCAAAGAGCAATCTAAGGTCCATATGGTGCAAGAGAATAAGGGAAACAAGAATAAGAACAAGAGGCACAACAAAACTAGCAAGGGAATTCAAAAGCCTTAGCAAGTTTGGTCGGAATGTGGCAAACCGGGGCACACAAAGAGAGAGTGTTACCAATGGAAAAAGAAGCATGGTCTTTTGAACAAAGATACATCTAAGGGCAAGAGTAAGGAGAAGGAACCCAATTCCTTCGTGGCCATGATTAAGGATCATATTAACATGGTATCCATTGGTTGTAATGATTGGTACATAGACTCGGGTGCGTCAAGGCATGTTTGCATTGACAAGAGTTTATTCAAGACTCTCAAACCGACGGATGATGGTGTGAAACTCTACATGGGCAATAACCATCCGGTTAAAGTTGAAGGCATTGGGCAAGTGGAACTTGTTTTTACTTCCGGTAAATCTTTGCTTTTAAATGATGTGTATTTAGCTCCGGAAGTATGTAAGAATCTTGTATCCGGTTATCTCCTTAGCAAGTTTGGTTTTATGCAAGTTTATGATGGAGATAATTATGTACTTTCCAAGGGTGGGACTTTTGTAGGGAAGGGATATGCTTATGGGGAGATGTTTAAATTGAATGCGAAAAGTAATAAAGATGGCATGATTTCCGCTTATATGCATGTGTCTACTTTGAATAAGTCTTTTCTATGGCATGCTAGATTAGGACATGTGAACTTTTCAAAGTTGAAAGAAATGTCTAATCTTGATTTGATTCCTAAGTTGAATGATGACATAGAAAAGTGTAAGACATGCATGCTTAATAAAATCACTAAAAGTTCATTCTCAAGTGTAAAAAGAACTTCTAAATTGCTTGATTTAATTCATAGTGATTTAGGAGATTTTCATAGTACACCTTCAATAGGTGGTAAGAAGTATTATGTGACATTCATTGATGATTATTCTAGATATTGTCAAGTTTATCTTTTGAGTTCTAAAGATGAAACACTTGAAAAGTTTAGAGTTTACAAAAGTAGAAGTGAACTTCAATGTGAGACCTTGATTAAAACTTTAAGATCCGATAGGGGAGGGGAATATTATGATCCAAAGTTTTTCCAAGAAACGGGCATTGTTCATGAGACAACTGCCCCGTATACACCACAACAAAATGGGGTTGCGGAAAGGAAAAATAGAACTTTAAAAGAAATGGTGAATTCTATGTTGTCAAACTCCGGTTTTAGTAATGGATTTTGGGGTGAAGCCATGCTAACGGCTTGTTATATTTTGAATAGAGTTCCATTCAAAGGGAATTCTAGTACCCTATATGAGTTATGGAACAAAAGAAAACCAAGTCTTAAGTATTGTAAGATTTGGGGTTGTAGGGCTATTGTAAGAGTCCCGGAACCTAAGAAAAGAAAATTAGGTGAAAGAGGAATTGAGTGCATCTTTATAGGCTATGCTCAAGATAGCAAAGCTTATAGGTTTTTGATGGTTGAGCCAAATGAGTACATTTCGGTGAATACCGTAATGGAATCAATAGATGCAATTTTTGATGAGACTAGGTTCTCTTCAATTCCTAGACCTAAAGATGTAATTCAAGTTATTGTTCCTTTAATTGAGCCTCAAGATGAAAATCTTGAGGGTATATCCATACAAGATGATCTTCCAACTCATGAGGTTATTCATGATGAAGAAGATGAAAGTATTGAGTTAAGAAGGAGTAAAAGATCAAGGAAACCAAAAGACTTTGGTTCAGACTTCTATGTTTATTTAGTAGAAGGTTCAAGGGACTCAGTTGAATGTGAGACCCTATGTATGTACAACATAGATAAGGATCCTAAAACTTTTAAAGAAGCTATGCAGTCTCATGATGCTTCTTTGTGGAAAGAAGCGGTACAAGATGAGATTGATTCAATAATGGAAAATAATGTTTGGATATTGGTTGACCTTCCTCCGGGAAGTAAACCAATTACCTCTAAGTGGATCTTTAAAAGGAAAAGGAAAGTAGATGGTACGGTTGAGAGGTACAAAGCTCGGTTGGTTGTAAGGGGCTTTACTCAAAAGTACGGTATTGACTACTTTGATACATATGCACCGGTGGCTAGGATAGCTTCAATACGTGTATTGATAGCTTTAGCCACTATCCATAAGCTAGTGATTCATCAAATAGATGTCAAAACAACATTCTTAAATGGAGAACTAGAAGAGGAGCTGTATATGGAACAACCCGAAGGGTTTGTTGTTGAAGGTCAAGAAAAGAAAGTTTGTAAACTTATAAGGTCCTTATATGGATTTAAGCAAGAACCTAAGCAATGGCATCAAAAGTTTGATGAAGTAGTGCTTTCAAGTGGTTGTAAGATCAATGAATCGGATAAGTGCATATACTCTAAGTTTGAGAATGGAAAAGGAGTGATTATATGCCTATACGTTGATGACATGTTGATCTTCGGGACCGACATGGAACAAGTTAATAAGACCAAAGAATTTCTATCCTCAAAGTTCTCTATGAAGGACATAGGTGAAGCGGATGTAATTATTGGTATTAAGATCATTAGAAATAATGATAAGATAAGTTTATCTCAAGAGCATTACATTGAGAAAATATTGAACAAGTTTGGAGGTGATAAGTTATATTCAGCTGTAACTCCATATGATTCAAATAAGAAACTAGAGAAAAATTTGGGTTCTCCGGTTAATCAACTTGAGTATGCTAAGTTGATTGGAAGTCTCATGTATGCTATGACAAGTACAAGGCCAGACATTACTTATGCAATTGGCATGTTAAGTAGGTTTACAAGTAATCCGAGTAATATGCATTGGTTTGCAATTCGGAGAGTATTAAGATATTTAGCTGGTACTAAAAGTTATCAACTCACATATAAAGGAGAACCTTCGGTATTAGAAGGTTATTCGGACGCGAGTTGGATTAATAAAGGAGATTTCTCTTCTACCAGTGGATGGGTGTTCCTTTTAGGAGGTGGAGCGGTTTCTTGGGGTTCTAAGAAACAAGCTAACATAGCGGACTCCACTATGTCTTCGGAATTAGTAGCATTATATGCTGCTTGTAAGGAAGCGGAATGGTTAAGGAACTTATTATTGGAAATACCGCTTTGGTATAAGCCAATAGCTCTTATCTCAATTCATTGTGATAGCAAGTCTACTCTTGATGTAGTATATAGTCATGTCTACAATGGCAAGTCAAGGCATATTGGTTTAAGACATGCTTACATACATCAACTTATAAGAGATGGAGTAGTGACTCTAAGTTATGTCAAATCAAAAGAAAATATAGCTGATTCTTTAACCAAAGGATTGACTAAAGATTTGATAATAAGTACTTCAAAGGGGATGGGGTGTAGCTCAAAGTACTACTAATCGCAACAAAGACTCAACTTTACGAATTGGAATACCACCAATTTTTAAAGTTCAAATGAGTACGGAGTTGCATAAATTAGTAGGAAGCATCGATTTTATCCCGAGGACAAGTGATGCTTAAAAATCTGTAATGACAAGAGGATGAGTATTAGTACTCTTAATAGACTTTGTGGAAAGCCTAATTACAGGGGTGGTATAATTACAAAGTCTACCTATGTAAGTGTAATGTGTGGTCGTATAAAGGAACTATGAGCTAAGGTTCCGAAACACTTATGAAGGATAAGGACACAAGGTCGGATAATAGTGTCAAGGTATCTACACTCAAGATTTAAAATATATGTGTGTTATGAGTATAGTTGGTCAATATAAATCCAAAGTTCAAAGCTATGTCTACTTTGTGATTTGGATACAATTTTGGCTCATATACACTAATTGAAAAGTTCAAAGAGTAATCTACTTTTCATTAGGCATATGTTTTTAAGGATTCTCAGGTGATTATAAGTTAAGGTATATCTCAAATAGCGGGGGTATAAGCCTCTTAAATAAAGTTATTTCAAGGGTTTTATATACTCTTGAAATAGCAGGGGATTGTTGGATATATTTCAAGAGTATAAGACAATTATATAACCTAAAGAATAAACTATATCAAGTATAAAGGATTATATATAAGTGAAACAATAAGAATATGATCAACACGGGTGAAACAGGAAGCAACACGGGTCGTGTTGTCTTCCAGAGAGAAAGGAAACAATTCCTGCGCTCAACACGGGTCGTGTTGAGCCAACACGGACCGTGTCGATTCAACACGGGTCGTGTTGAAGGTCAGGATTATTTTAATTTCTAACGGCTATATGATTTTGTGTAATTAGTGCTTGATATCGTTATTAAGCACGATTATTATGAGATTGCAAACAGCTATATGACTTGACTTGGTCAAGGTCATATTAAGGATATAATCTCATCATTAAGGCTCTTGATTACCCTTTGACTAGGGTATCCTAAAGAGGGTGGTAATCTCCTATAAATAGGAGACATCCTAAGCTATTTGTGACACACCATTCTAAGCTAATCACAACCTCATTCTTGTCTAGACTGCAGCTATACTAGAGTGATTCAAGTGAGAATCTATTTCTTGAGTGTTACAAGTGCTAAGTTTTATTCCTTTGAACATTTACGGTATAGTGAATAGTTCTTAAGGAAAGTGAGTGCTAGGCCACGACTCTTAGCGTTATCTAAGCGAGTTTTCCATTGTTTTATATACCGTTCAGTCCCTTTCCTCCAACACAAAAGACGCTAGCCGCGTCTCATTCGACAGTGGCATCGCCAATGTTCGTCACAAGAGATCTTTGCCCGCCACAAACACGACTCGCAGACCCTTAGGCGCCAGGCGTGACAATCACAATAGCTACGACATTGAAAGGCGTGACCCGCGCCACGTAGACGCCACCCGCGTCTCCTTGGGCTGAGGTCGCGTCACTGAAGGCCCACATTTTCCTTTTTTTTTTGTGTGCGGCGGCTTCTGGGTTGTAACCTAGGTTTTTCTCTTTTTCTATTGGGTATATATCAGAACAGGTTCTCCTCTTAATTCATCAAGTGAGATAGAGAGACACACAACAATCGCATCTGTAATCCTCATATTACTAGTGCATCGATTCAGTGATTTTATTTTTTCGCTTTTGGTTTTTTTCACATTAAACCTCTGGTGTCAATTTCTTATTTCTCTTCTGCTATTATTTCTCATTGTTTGTGGTTGCTTAAGTGCTCTTCAATCCAAGCAACTGGTCTGGGAGCCTGTAGGTTGCTGAAAGAGAACTCACATTCAAACAATGTCGGGAGATAAGTATGAAATCGAGAAATTTGACGGATCTAACTTCACCTACTGGAAGTTGTAGATAGAAGATCTATTGTACTCAAAGTCGCTGCATATTCCGCTGCTGGAGAAGAAGTTAGATGCTATGGGGTAGGCCAAGTACCATCGACTTGATCGACAGGCTGTGTCCCTGATCAGGATGTCATTGGCTCGGAACATTAGGTTTAACGTAATGGAGAAAAAGACAACGAAGGAATTGCTGAAGGCACTGAAGGAGATGTATGAGAATCTAAGTGCAACAAATAAGGTATATTTGTTCCACAAATTAACCAGTTGTAAGATGTCTGAGGATGGTGATGTGGCTAATCATATAAATGAGATTACTAAGATATTATCACAACTTGCTTAGTAAAGATCACTTTTGCCGAGAATGTTAAAGCTTGCATATTTCTGTCTTCTATACCTGATTCTCAAGAAACAGTTGTAACTGTTGTGAGTAGTGAAGAGATGAAATTTGATGAAGTTAAATCTGTGTTCCTCAATGAGGGCCTTCGTAGGAAGAATTCTAGTGTTGAATCTTCGGGAAGTGCCTTAAGTGTCAAGGGTAGGAAGAACAATAGGAATTCTAATAATTCCAGGGGATGATCGAAGTCTAGGGGTAAAGGTAAGCCTAAGAACATGAACGAAGTTGTGTGTTATGGTTGTGATGATGAAGGTCATTTTAAGAGGGATTGCCCTAAGCCTAGGAAGGGGAAGGGTAATAATGATTGTGATTCTATCAACTCTGCTGAAGACCTTTTGTGAAACCCTAATCTTGAGTGTGTTTAGTCTGTAAGAGTCTTGGATATTTGATATTGGTGCATCTTTTCATGTTCTTCCAACAAGGAGTTATTTCGTAATTTTAGGAGTGACAAGGTTTACCTTGCTAATAACAAATATTATGAGATAACAGTTAGAGGAGACGTGACTGTTAAGACTACTAATGGTGGTCTTTGGAAGCCAGGGGATGTTAGATATATTCATGGTATTAAAAGGAATTTGATTTCAATGAATCGACTTGATGAGATTGGCTACTCTAAAGAGTCCAGGAATGGAAAGATGGAAGATTGTGAAAGGTGCTATGGTAGTGGCGAAGGGTTTGAGATTTGATACTTTGTACCCCAAGCGGGATAACACTAATGTGATTTGTAATGTCAATGTTACTTCTTGTTGTAGTTTACAACATTGCAGGCTTGGTCACATGAGTGAGAATGGCATAAATATTCTAGCTTCAAAGGGCGTTTTGGAGGATTTGAAAACCGTAGACATGGAGCTCTGCGATGGTTGTGTCCTCAGTAAGGGAAAGAGGGTGAGTTTCACCAAAATTGGCAGGGAATCAAAACTAGAGAGGTTGGAATTGGTGCATTTGGATGTGTGGGGACCTGCGCCAGTCAACTCCATGAGTAGCGCTCAATATTATGTCACCTTCATTGATGATCACAGCCGCAAGGTATGAGTTTATTTTTAGAAGAATAAATCTGATGTGTTTGGTGTTTTCTTGATATGGAAAACACAGGTTGAGATGCATATTGAACTTAAGGTGAAGTGTTTGAGGACTGACAATGTTGGGGAATATGAAAAGAAGCGAGTTCATGAAATACGACGAACAGAATGTCATTAGATTATTGAGAGCTGTTCCCAGGACACCAAGGCATAATGGGAGAGCAGAGAGGATGAACCGGACTCTGAATGAGAGAGCCAGGAGCATGAGCTGAGGATTCATGCTGGGTTGCCCAAGTAATTGTGGCCAGGAGTAATAAACACAGCATTACATCTAAACAACAAGAGTCCATCAGTTCTGAAATTTTAATTAGGCTAGTTAAATAAAATACGAAAAATAAATAGCGGAAATAAAAGATAGACAAAACCCGGTAGTTGTTTACGATTTTCCTCCGAACACAATTTCGGAGTACATTTCCGCCTAGAGTTCTCCAACTCTAGGATTTAACCTCGAATTATTATTAGGATGGATTTTGACAATCGATCTTAGAGCCTTCTCTACTCTCAAGATCTCACCACTTGATATCGCCTCTCAATCAAGTGTGGAGAGTTGTTAAATCCTCTCCCTAATAATAATTATCTCAATCACTCAACTCAATACAATTTTTTTTAATCTCACACTCAATAATAGTAAGAAACAATAATGCTTAAAGTGAGATACTTCCTTATGTGGCTTGCACTATTGAATGATCACATACTCCTTGTACTTATAGTTGACCTCAAGGAATCAAGTAATTAGGTCAAGATTAGATATCTTGATTCTTGATATGTATAGATGTGGACAACCCAACTTTGTTATAATATCATTCTTGATTCGCCACATCACTTAGGCAAGGCAAACTTTAGAGATCTTAGCTGCACGTTAGTTTTGGAAAACTTAGCAACATTATTGTCAAATGTTTAGAGCCAATATTTTTGCCATTTGCCTTTTCTAGTTTTTCCATCTTACTAATAAGTTATGATATTCTAAGAATATATATTATAAGGAAATAATATCATATCATATTTAACAATCAATCTCAATGTTTATCAAACTAAATCATATTAATTGTTGCCAAAACGATAAAGGATTTGAGTCAATGTGTTTGGACATAATATTAAAATCAATTCAATTTACAACCTCATACATATGACTAATTTTACTGTGTTTGTTATCATCAAAATTATTACAAGATTCATAGAGCCAACACGTTCCATTAGATATGAAGGTACCTAAGGAGGTATGGACTGGTAAGAAAGTTGATTATTCCTTTCTTCGTATTTTTGGTTGTACTGCTTATGTGATGACTGATCCTAGTAAGCGTGTTAATTAAAATGGATCCTAAGTCCGAAAAGTGTTATTTAGTTCGCTACGGGACTGAGGCTTTTGGAAACAGGTTGTGGAATGGTAAAAGGATATGTTATAACACTATGAAGTAGTCTTTAATGAGAATGTGTTGTATAAAGACTAGTAGGCATCAAGTGAGTCAGGAAACAAGGAGTTAGTGGGAACAAAGGTGAGAGAGCCAGAAATTGTTAAGTTTTCTGTCAGGCATGGTGTGCCTGGGAGGGAAATAATAGAGATAAACGTGTGACATGAAGCTCCATAGATTGTAGATCAGGCTGTTGAAGAGCCCAAACCACATGAGCTTGGTGAAAGCTCTAGTGATGATGATCATACTCCATCGATCACTTTGAGGAGATCCATGAGGGCTACCAAAGGTAATGCACCTGAAAGATATTCTCCATCTTTTCAATACTTATTACTGATAGAAGTTGGTGAGCCATAATCCTATACTGATGCTATGTAGGTTGAGGCTTGACCCAAGAGGGAGCATGCAATGGATGATAAGATTGATTCACATGAGAAAAACAAAACCTGGGAACTGACTAGGTTACAGGCAGGGAAGAAAGCTTTACTGAATAAATGGGTTAATAGGATCAAGAATGAGCCTAATGGTGTTGCGAGATATAAGGCTTGATTAGTGGTTAGGGGATTTTCACAAAACGATGGTATTGATTACAATGAGATTTTCTCTCATGTTGTGAAACTAACCATTGTTAGAATTATCCTTAGTATGGTTGTAGTTCAGAATTTACATTTGGAGCAAATGGATGTAAAAACAACCTTCTTGCATGGAGATTTGGAGGAGGCTCGTATATGAGGCAACCTGAGGGATATGAAGTTCCAGTGAAGGAACACTTGGTGTGTGGACTTCGAAAAAGTCTATATGGGTTATAACATGCTCCAAGGCAGTGGTACATCAAGTTTGACACGATCATGTGCAACAACATGTTCAAGAGGAGTGATAAGGATCAGTGTTGTTACTGTAAGAGTTAACTCTTACATTATTTTGCTTCTCTATGTGGATGATATGTTGATTGCAGGAGCAAATGTGAAGGAGATTACCCAACTTTAGAAGAGGATGTCTAAAGAGTTTGAGTGAAGGATTTGGGTGCTGCAAATCAAATCCTTGGCATGAGGATTACCAGAGACATGGACAAACGAGTTTTAAGGCTGTCTCAGGAGGACTACATCGATAATGTGCTTGAAAGGTTCAATGTAGCTAATTCGAAACTTAGAGGCACTCATATGGCAAACCATCTCAAACTATCCAAGGAACAACAACCTAGAACCAAGGAGGAGAAAGAGTACATGGGCAGAGTTTCATCGATCATTGTACTACTTGTTCAACGGATAAAGTCTTACAAAACCCTAAGGAGATAATTAAGAGACTTGATTAAAGGAATAAGGCAATGGTCGATATATGAGTCAACAAAGAGAACGTTTGGGTTTATGTCATTGGTATTCCTCCCCATGGATGGAAATGGGAAAACTTTACAAGATGTATACAACCATATGGACAACTTATATCCTTGGGAAGAAGTATCAATTCAACAAATCAATTTGAGGCAATGAGAGGGCTTACTATGACTGATAATGTGAGAATGATTAAGGGTGAGGTGGTGCTTAATATTCAAGACTGTTCTTATAGAGTTTTCATCAGAGAAATAGAAACTCATTTTATGTCATCATATAAGTCACAAGGTCTGAAGTTGGAAACTGTTAAAACAATCATTGACTCGAGCGAGAAAGAGAAACCTGACGTTCGTTTCAACTTGGGAGACTACAATCCAGAACTGTCGAACAATGATGAAGTGGAAAGGGCACGAGAAACTCCAATTGATGCCCTACCCGGAAAAGAAGTTGACAATCCAAAGTACCAAAGGTCAGAGTCAGAGCCGAGAACCCATATTGCAAATTCCAATGAGATCATCGGACATCTCTCTAGTAATTATTACATTTTGGAATTAAGGAGGCTAGCCTAAAAGATGAACACATTAGAGGAGGATTTGATAATAGCCTTGGGAGTGCATGCGTGGGAGCAAGGTATTGAAAATATCCATGATAGCTACTTGGAAAAGAAAAGAATATAGGTAAGAATGTTTTGAGATACAAACATATTTTAGAGATGTTCCCATGATTACTTATCACCATGCGGAACTGTTACTAGTATGAAGAGTCCCTTGAGCAATAGCTAATACAACATAACTCGGTCCGTGAAGGTGAAAACCAAGAAATTAATGACCTACAAACACAGGAAAAAGACATGTCGAGAATGACGGGGATGAACGTGAAGACCACAATATCCCTGATCCAAGTGTTTACAGTTTGATAAGAACGAGGAAAGTCATACCTGAAAAGCAGTTAAATTTGGCCATGGCACAAGGTTTACGAAGGCAAAGAAACACTTTACAACAATTGAATAATACGAAGAAAAATTATTCAACAAAAAAGATAAGAAAGGAAAGATAAAGAGGAAGGAGGCCATAACTAATACTAAGCATCCACACTCTTTTGAAGGGTGTGAAGAATCTTATTAAAATGTGAGTTGTTGCGTGGAATGTGAGCGACATATGGTCCAAAGAATAGAAGAAATACAGTAAGTCCCTCATGAATAAGGAGACCTAAGGCATGGAAGATGTTGAGTATGTGGATATACCAGCTGATGAAGTGTTAGAGGTGTGATCATGTTATGGCCAACGAGTGCTTGTCAAGTAGAGCGAGCACAAAAATTAAAGGACAAGGGTAGATTTGTGTTGAAGGAAGACATGTATGCATGATATATGCACCTTAAAGCCTGAACTGTAGAAGACAACAGTGGGAACAAATGAAAGTCATGAAGAATGGCCTTGTCCTCTAATAATTTTGGGGGACTTGAATGAGGTTCCAATACTGATACGCCGTAAGTGCACGAGTGTGATTGTAGTATAAATCAAGGTCGTTCCCAAAGGGACTTCACTTATGTACGTACCAAACTAGTCACCTACCTAATCTCTAAGACGGTCGGGTTTTGGTTTGAGGTTTCTAACAACTAAAGCTACCTATCAAATCACTAACAATTCAAGGATGAAAATCAATGATTAAAAGCGTTCGAGAGATAAACCTAATCCATTCAACGAATTAGTCAAGTGGATTGAACTTGTACTTCACTAGTTTTGTACATTTTAGGGTCGATAATCGCATAAAGTATTTCGTAGTGAGATTTTGGCAATAAAACGAATTGCTTAGTGAAACCAACAATCTACTTTCATGGTTATTTCGATTTTACCCAATTTAAACATTGAATTATCAAATGACCCCTAGTTATAAAATCTTGTATGCCTAGTTCATTTTATAACAAGTTTAATCCTTAGGGTTGCGACTATCAAACTTCTCCTTTCGGTACTTCGTTTACAATCGAATTCCATATTCTTGATGGCCAATAAAAAATAATGACAAATACAATCCTAGGATAAATAAAATGTATTCGAACTAGATTAATTTATACTTGTTCAATCCAATAAAATCAATTCATCAAGCAACTAAAAGGGTTCTTCCCCCAAACTAAGGAAAAACTACTCACAATTCATGTTTAAACTAGAAAACATATAAATTTCTAAACTAAATGTTAAGCCTGTAATGAATGACAAATAACCGAGATGAAGATCAATCCTCGGTTGAGAATCAACTATGGAAGATTTTTGTTCCTCCACTTCAAATGATATGCTTGAGTTGCTCTTCCATCTTCAATCTCCTCTCACACTCTTCACATAAATTGATGATTGAAGAATATGGATAACGAAAAGGATGAATGGATTTGATAATTGGTTATGAATGCTAGATGAATTGCTCATGAAACAACTACTCACAATCAATATATAGCAATAATGGGCAAGAAACGACTAAAATTTCAATAGTCATGGGTCAACACGGACGGTCCATGCTAGATCAACACGGTCCGTGTTAGCCCCAACACGATCCTTGTTGGCTGTCATGATATGTGTTGATCGTGGAACTTGTATCTTCACTCTGGACATCGAAATGAATCGTCTTGGTCACTTTTACAACCGTGTTGGGTCTTAACGGGCCCTTTTCAGCTTATGACTTCATTATGGGTTTTAGGAGGATTTCAGTTCCATTTTTCTTCACCTTTATGGCCCGCTTGGATATCTAAACTCGGTTTTAGCTCAGTTTTCTCCCATTTCTCCTCAAATTCCATACAAAATGTACCAAACTCCTACTAAACATAAAATGAAAAATTCAGGTATAAAATAACATAACACATCGAATATCACTCAAATTCTCATCAAAATATCCAAGTTTACATATGTTCGAATAACCCTTATCAAATCCCCCATGTTTAAACCTTGTTTATCCCTAAGCAAGGCAAGACTCACTAAGAAAAAATGAATAGAATTAAAAGAACAAAAAGAGAAATAATTGGAACAAAACACTCAAGTTAAAATAATAAGATTTAAGAGTAAAAGAAAATATTTATTTACAAACCTCCTCAGGAAAGCATCAATAATACATTCAGTTAATCAAACTTAATCAACCATAGCCCAAATATAAAAGAAAGTCTATATACAAGAAAAAGAAAAATTTTGAAATGATTTACAAGAAATACACTTATCAAGTTCAAACAAATCACCTCCTAATCTCAAATGAAGCAAGCAAGCACACAATAAGTGAAAGTTTAATTAGGCTAGTTAAATAAATTGCAGAAAATAAATAGTAGAAATTAAAAGGATACATGACGCGGTAGTTGTTTACGATGTTCCTCCAAACACAAATTTCGGAGTACGTCACCGCCTAAAGTTCTCCAACTCTAGGATTTAACCTCAAATTGGTAATATGATGGATTTCTCACAATCTTAGGGTCTCCTCTACTCTCAAGATCCCAATTGCGTCTCAATTAAGTGCGAGGGAGTTGATCTCTCAACTCTTAAATCATCTCCATGACAACAATTATCTGAACTACTTGACTTAATAAATAATAACTCGATAAAATTTTCTTTTTATCTCACACTAAACAATAGTAAGGAAGAATAATGCTCAAGTGATATGTTTGCTTGTGTCTTCTTGTCTCTTGTCTTGTATTCTTGAATGACCAAGACTCCTTATATCTATAGTGCAATAGGCCCAAGTATCAAGGAGTTAACGGAATGTGCGGACTCTTGGTCTTGATATCCAAATGATATGATTCTAACAATATGTTGCCTTTGGAATTCTTTCACCTTAACAATTAGATAAGATACTCAAAGAATATTATAAGTAAGTGAATAATATCATATCATACCATATTAGATAATATATAATAAATAATCAAGCTAAACAACATTAATTGTTGGGGTTTTTTGCATTTTGGACCCCGAACTTTAGGGGTATTTATATATATTCTGAACCCTTGGTTTTCAACGTTAACTTTTTAGACCCTAAAGTTTGTAGGCTGAATAAATAAGGGCCTTAAAGTTTGTAAGGTGAAGAAAAAAGGCCCCTGTCTCATTCTTTATTTTCCTCCTATGTTTGAATTTATCTCCCGATTGACGTCAAACTTCAGAACTATGGTTAAAACTAATATTAAAGTTATAATAAACCTCTCTTATTCATATCGGGGCTACTTAGACCCCTGAATACATGGTTTTAAGTAACTTCAACATGAATAAAATAGGTTTATTACAACTTTAATATCGGTTTTAACATTAGTCTTGAAGTTTGATGCCAATCGGGAGAGAAATTCAAACATGGAAAGAAAAAAAAATTGGGAACCAGACTTTTTTTTCACATCACAAACTTTGGGGTCTTTTTTTTTCAGCCTACAAACTTTAGGGTCCAAAAAGTTAAAGTTGAAAACCAAGGGTTCAGAATATAAATACCCCTAAAATTCGGGGTCCAAAATGCAAAAATCCCTTAATTGTTGCCAAAATTATACTGTAAATGATTTGGCTTAATGCATGTGGACATTTATTGGTTTGGCATATCTTATTTTATCCAAAATTCTCATAATATCAATCAAGTCACACTTCACAAATATGCCCTATCATCTATTATCTATTAATATTATTAAAACAAAACTCCAAGTCATGTGCTAATGCCATGTGGCTACATATTAAAGTTTCACAAAAGAGGGAAAAAAAATCCATCACTAATACTAATTAATATTATTATTTGATACTATCAATATTATTACTCCTATGCATTTAAACCCATAGCCAAATATAGTAAATAAACCATCAATTACTTAACATTAAAACAACATGACTTTTTAAATTCTAAACTTTTGCCACCTCAATAGTGGTTACACAACAAAGCAATAAAACTCATCCCTACTATTAATATTCCCCAAGCGTTGGCATTTAAAATCTACAATAAATAAAGGCTATAGAGTTGAGAAAGATTTAAATAAATTTTTTTTGCATGTTATTGAGAAAAATTAAAAGGGATTATAGAGTTGCTTTCATTTTATTCAAATTAACCAATAAAAAATTATAATTATCATTTATTATATCTAATTAAGACAATATTAAAAATAAATATAGATTTTTGTATCATTTACCAATATATTATCTAAATTAATTTTGAAGACAATTCGTATGAAATAAATACAAAAATAGTTATAGTGCAATTTTTGCATAATTGTTTTTTATTAGTTTTTAATTATTCGTTTAATGATAATTGTTATAAAATTATTCCAAAGCCAAATTACATATAAATATTGAAATTTTTTTCGTGAATTGCACAGGATATACAATGCTAGTATGTTATGATATCACATAAAGTAATCCACTTAAATATTGTAGTGTGATATGATTCATATAATAAGGTCCAAACAATTATTCTAAATTATTATATTTGACCATCATAAGTATTATGTATGAGTAAAAAAATAAGAAAATAAGTTCAATTTCCAGTCTCATATATATGACTAATTTATCGTTTGTTATCATCAAAATTAATCATTACGTGTTTCATAAAGCCAACAATCTCTCCCTTTTTGATGATGACAAACAATCTAATTACTAGCATAGGCGGATCTACATTGTTGTTGGGGGTGGCCATGGCCACCCTTAATCCAAAAAAAAAAATTAAAATTTTGTATAATTTAGGATAAAAAATAATAAATTATATGTTTACCAAATAAATATGATAATGTAATGGACACCCCTTATTCTAAGGTCTGGATCCGCTATTTTTCCTAGTATGAAGTGTTATAGATATACATACCTTAGCGTATGTTCACACTTATGATCAATACATTGATGGAGACCATTAAGGAGAACAACCAGCTTCACCAGCAACATCAGCAAAGGAGGCATCTCCAAGAGCTTCACCAGCAATTGCACCAGCATCACAAGGAGGAGTACTTGTTGTTTCACACAACTCAGCAGCTAGGAAAGCCTATCCAGCAGAAACAACAGACTTCCTAATCCCAGCAAAGACAACAAGTCACCCAGCAGGATTCTCAGCAGTTCCAACTTCCAGCAAGAGGTTCTCAGCATCTACAGCAGCCGCCACACCACCAACAGCATCAATCCAGGCTTGCTACACCATTGTAAAGCAAGTTCTAGCATCTACAGCCACTCAGCTCACCAGCATTGGTCATCCAGACCAATTCCAGTTCCCCGCAACAACAGTCCAAACAGCTGACTTTCTCAATGTTGTATCTATTGATTGAGGAAGAAATGGCTAAGGTTTCCTAGGAGTTTTTTGTTCCTTGCCATGCCCTTTTCAAGACCAAGCCAAGTTCTAGCATGATCAAGCATGGTACAGCAAGATTCAGAAGTCAGAACAAACGATCCCAGCATGATTGTTTTATCAGTTTTTCTAGAACCCCAGCTCTGGGGCTATATGTTTTGATTTCTGTTCACAAGGGTTATTTTGGTCTATCTAGCATAATATTAACCTGTTGAGATCATTTCCAGGTTAGTGTAGGCGCGCGGGAATTTCCATAGTAAACTTATTTTTTACCCCTTAGGAGAGGAAAGCCTCTCATTGGTCCATTTTGCCACCCTTTTGGCATTTGGTCCAATCAGCACTTAGTCTAGTATTTCCCTTTTATTTTCTTACAATATGTACTCGAGATCATTAGGGAGTAATCAGTTGTATTTGTTTCAAGCTTTATAGCTTAGGATAATCCAGGGAGATTAGGCAGAATGCTTATGCTTAAGCAGCTGCTAATCAAACTGTTAGTCTTCTATATATTCTAAAGTTTCTATCAATGCAGGATATCTCAGTGTTCATTCAATAGTATTCTCGAGTGTCTTAGTACCTCTGAAAGTTTGTGAGTGTCCTATAACTCTCAACCTTGGTTCAATCAGGTCCTGTCACTGGAAATTGGCAAAATCCAGCAAGTGAAAGCTGAGCTTGATCATTCATGCTTTGGTGTATCTGTAGAGGCATGTGTGTGAGAGTCCATTGCCCTTGATTGCAGTTGTGGTGTGTCTGTATCAACTGTAAGCAAGCCTATCCTTTTATTCTGTTATTGGGTTGTCTTCTATTCCAGCTTGTTGCCTTCTATCAGTTGTTGTAAGTTCAAGCATCCAGTTGTGTGTATGTGTGACTGTATGGTGTATTATAGCTCAACACTCTTATCTTAGTGAGTTAGCATACATCATACATTCTTCTTCCCCTTTGTTATCATTAAAAATGGTTAAGAAATATCATATAAGAAATGAATAGCATGCTCCCTCTTAGTTTGTAATCTTTCATAAAATGAACAAAAGATGAAGTTTGTAAGTTCACAAATTTATATGCAACTTCAATACCATTATATTCAAAATCCAATTTTATATGCACCAAATTATTTTATTTTATTTTTCATTACTCCTCCCCCTTTCAGAAGTAACTATTGTATACAAATCATTACTAGTAAAAAGAACATTTCATCCCACATCAAATAACTCCTGGTTAACTTAAGGAAATGGTTCATCCAATAGTCAAGGAATCATGGTCTATCTATCTATGTAATATTTAAAGCCAAAGGGGTTTATGATACGCAAATATCACTTTGCCCATTTTACCCTTTACCATTGATAAATTATTATAAGGATATGTATATATATATATATATATATATATATATATATATATATATATTTATACATATATTGTTAGGTTTTAGGTTATCTATTTCCTAAACAGATACAGATTAATTGGCGGAATATTATAACAGTTATAAACAATTAATCAAAACAACTGCAGAGGTTTTAGTAATTATACCTGATTGCTAATTCCTGCTAAAGAAGAGGTTGACCTTCGAGATTCCAACGCTGAAACCCTCTACTGAAAAGTCCACGCAGCACTCTGGGAACCCAATTGCTAGATCGACCCGATCGAGACGAATCTCAATCTAAGATGTATGTGAGATTGTTTCGGGAAACAAATAATGTTTCCTGAAACTAGAACTGCAAACTAAAAGAGAGAGGAACTCAGGAAATCACTCTGGTATCTCTTTAAGAGTCGTAGGCAGTTGGTGGTGAATAATCTCTCCCAGAGACCCCTTTATATAGTGTTTAGAAAACCTAGGGAAAGGGTTCAAAACCCTAAAGGGCCGATTTTACGCAACGGCGCACTTCTCAGGCCCAACACGGTCCGTGTTGGACTCCAGAGAGTCCAATTATTCAGCCCATGGACACCACGGACTGTGGCGTCTCAACACGGACCGTGTTGGGATGATTTCTCAAAGAAATCAATTCCCAACCTTTCTAAACTTGATACAATATCAATTAGGCTACATACATTGTTCCAGGGCACTGACTTGTGTGACCCAATAGGACCAAATAATATAGTTGCAATTAAACATATTTAATTACTAATTATAGAGGTCTCTAGCAAGACATATAACTACTATATTACTTTGGTTTAATCTCCGTGTATATCGAACATTGTCGGGACATTCCCAACAATCTCCCACTTGTCCCACAAGTGTTCGATTCCTTGAATTCCCTTGTCACTTACTGTCTCATGTTCTGATAAGGTAAGCTGATTTCATCCTTATGTAAGGTCCGAAACGTTCCTCGATCTCCGAGTTTAGACTTTGAAAAAACAGATAATCAACTATTGATTCAACTGAGCTCGGCCAAGCATTTTCAGTCCAATCTCACCGAGTGGCCAAAAGACAATTGTCCCTAATAGGGAGGACAATGCCATCTTGTTCAGACACACATTTTCACATGATCCAATCAGAACCTGCACACCGCTTTATAGCCTATCATTCGAAAAGGCGTTTGACGCGCTCCAAAGTCACAACAGACTATGTAGTCTATATACTGAACTCATGATTTAGGAATTTTGAGTAGTGAGAGCTCCTATGACAATTCCCAACTTAAAGAGCTCCCACTGCGGGTCAGTTCGGTAGTTGTTCTCAATAGTACCCATGTGATTGATTTATGATGTCATCACATCACTATGATCACGAAACTTGATTATCACCTCAATCCTACATGCTAATTGTGTTGATATTATCACTGTTCCTACGTGATAATACAATTAGGAACCAGGTCGACTGTGACCAAGACTAGCGTTATCAAGTTCACTATTGGGTTTCAGAAATCGGACCTCATCCAATTTCCCATTTTGAATGCGCTAACCTTTTTGGACATTTACATAATTCTAAACCACAATTGATGTAAATTTTGGAATCTTATTCTCAATGATGAATCAACAAGGTCATAATTCATGAACAATTCATGCAAATTTGACTTGTTAATATTCCGGAATGTGTTTAATACATATTGCCCATGCATGACTATCATGATATAACTACAACAGGGGTTTAGTACATAATACTTGCAATGAACCTCATACATATACCATCTCACTAATGACCTTTCATATAGGAAGATATTTCCGGAACACATGTTTGGATTCATAGTGAGCTTCCGTTCCTTTGCTTGAGTGATGGCTCCTATCAACAAGGCTCCATTTCTCTCGCAAGGCTAGAAACATCACCCAGTTCTAAAAACGAACTTCGCAATCCTAACAGTTTCTGCCACAACTTCTAAAGTCGTGTCATACTTGTCTTATTTGTAGGATTAACCACATGTCATGTTAGGAACTTCTTCCAGTTCACCTCAATACCACTCAATAAAGATCGTATAATTTTCTCTGACCTTTCAGATAATCATATTTCTCTGCATGAGTGTAGCATCAATGCAACTCTTCACACTTAGCTTTTATCAACCACTTTAGACTTAGGACACATCCTTAGTTTTGCTTATACATATACAATGTATATGTTATGTTGGACTTTGAACATCTCATGGCATACATTAATCTCAAGCCTGAAGCATGAGTTATATGTCTCATCCTTCTTAGAACTTCTGATTGTTTTGAGACAATCAAATTCCGTAAGGATATGCCATGATTTTGGAAATTAACCCATTCTGAAAGTGAGTTGAACTATTCAACAGCTAGTTAACTTTGATTCAAACATTCAAAATCTTTAATCTATCATTATATATCTTGTCTCCAAGAAAATTCTTAGCCCACCAATCCTTCACTTTGAAAATTATTTCCAAGTCAACCTCAGTAGAAGCAACATTGGAATATTCTTCTTAGTAGGCAGTATGTCAATCACATACAATATCAAAAAATGCATTGCTCCCACTGAACTTCTTGTAAACACAATATTATCTTTGGCACTTCCCAGTATGTCAAACCTTTTTGATATCCTGGTCAAGAAGGTCAATGATTCCAACTCCTAGAAGCTTCCTTAAGACCACAGATGGTCTCTTGAAGTTTACAAGTATTCCAACAAAAGACCACTCAGTTGTGTCAAGTACACACCTTTCTTCAAAATCTAATGAAGTCAGTCTTGATGTCTATCTTAATGAACCCATGTTTTGCCTTAAAACCCTCATATGCCTGATGGCTCACACCTTCAGACAAATCAACCAAGTTCTAAACTTGGTTGAATACATGGAATCCATTTTAGACTTGGTTGCATGGAATCTTGATTTACTTAAAGCCTCTTTGATGTAGGTGGAGTCATTACTTTCTAAAAGTAACATCTCACGTTCATCCATAGAAGATCGATATCTTTGTGGCTGACATAGTTGTTTACCTGACCTTGCTTGGAGTAATGTTCATGACACCCTCTCCTCAACGTTTTGAGAAACTTCAACTGCCTCATCCTTATTCTTAATTTTCCGACAAATAGGAAAATTTGAACTAGGATCAAGTAGCGGAGTTTCATGTGATGATTATAGTGTTTTGTGTCTCTCGAACTTCAGTAAGTTCAAAATCTCTCCCACTCTTTCTTTTAGAGAATAACATATTCTCTAAGAAGAAAGTATTTTGAGACACAAACACTTTCCTCTACAACAGTTTGTAAAAGTGATACTCCTTTCTTTCAGAAGATGGTTCAAGAACCTCTCTTCTCCATATCATATATAGTGTCTTCTCTAATGCTTCAGATAATCTTTATTCAGTAATTAGAGCTATGGTTAATTGCGTGTATCCCCAAAAGGTAATCGGAAATGTTGACTCAACCATCATTGATCACACCATATCTAATAAGGTGTGATTCCTGCTCTTAGATATGTCATTGAGATGTCGTATTCTTAGAGGAGAGAGTCATGAAACAATTCCATATTCTCTGGAATGGTCAGTGAAATCATAGCTCAAATACTTACCTCCTCAACCTTGTTGAAGGGTTTTGATTTTCTTGTCAAGTTGGTTTTGTACTTCACTTTGAAACTCTTTGAACATTTCGAAGGATTTGGACTTGTGGCGTTTTAAGTAGATATATCCATATCTACTAAAATCGTCACTATAAGTGATGAAATAGTACAGTAAACCTTCTTCTAGCACTAGTACTCATAGGCCCACATACATCAGTATGTATACATCCTAATAAGTCATTAGCTTGTTCACCAATTCCAATAAGAGGTGATTTTAGTAATCTTACTCATCAGACATGCTTTGCAAACATTGAACTTTTCAAAGTTTAGGTTTTCCAAAATCCTGCACTATGCAGTTTCTGAATACATTTCTGATTAATATGACTTAAGCTTATAGTGCCATAATTATGTTTCATTTGAGTCATTTGTTCAAACTCTTGGCTCAACCATTAGCATCCTTTCGATCTTATATAGGTGCTCTCATTGTTTCGCCAAGACTACTTCATTTTGGAAATCTTCAAACTATTTTAACATTCCAGCTTTAGATGAATCTCAAAGACATGAATCACCATGTGTTATTTTATTCATCTTTGAAGATTTGAAGTAATCCATCTCTTATACTTGTGCTCAATTGGACTACATACATCCATATGCATGAGTGTTTATTGGCACGTTCACCCTTTCTTTGTAAAAGGTACAGTCATGCTTTGCAGACATCACATGTTTCAAAGTCTTATCATTCAAAAGTCTATCACTGTGACGCTTCTGAATGCGCTCTGATTTGCATGACTTAATAGATAGTTACAAGTTTTATGTTTAACATGAGTTATTCATTTTAAACCTTTTGGTTTCGATGTGTTGGGTGTGTTTATTCGACATCCTCTCTCTCTCTCTCTAATTGAGAGTAAGAAATATTTATAATGAGAACATAGAATCACCTATAAATTTCTCTTATAAGTCTTGAGGAAATGGATAAACAACCAATTCTTCATAAGGAACTACAACTAATTGCATGTTCCTATTTGTAGGTTGACTCTCATCCTTCAAAGCACATCTACTTTGCTGTAGATCCTGCACATTTATATAAATGCGAGTTTCACAGCCGGTATCTAATACTCAAAGTGGGTTTAATAAGGGTAGTGTGTATCATAGACGCATTTGCCTAGAATTGAAATCATATCTCAAGTCTTTCTTATAGTTATTCACGCTCCCAGTGTCATATATACATGGTCTGGTTGTTAACTGGTTGCTGTCATTGGTTGGGTATGTACAACTGTTTGTCTTTACCTTTCCTTTGACTTCTTGTCTTTGATAGATTTCTTAAATCTTATTTTCCCTTTCACTAAAAGACTATCTTTGGTCGCCAATCTTTTGGCTAAAGGGGATCTGAGGTTTCTCATATTTTAAAATAGTCAAATTATTTCTAAACATGAGCGCCAACAATTGGCTCTTATCTAGCTCAACCGAGACTATCTGGTTATTGGTTTCATATTTATCAACTCTAACTAGTTCGATGAACTTGGTCTTGAGTTGGTAATATTGAAATCCTTCCTCTAATCTTCAAACATTTTGAAGTTAAAATTGTATGAATACTATGACATTACATGTATTCATTTGGCTTGATTGACCTCTCAATATTGATGCCTAGCTCAATGTTATATAAAAGACATATTTCTTTTAATCGCCTTCAAGACAATCTTGCGATGACAATGCCAATTAAGGAATTGATGTTAATTGTTTTTCTCTTTCTCAAGGAGAAAACAATATTTTATTAGTGGTGGATGTTTGAGTGAAAAGACATAAATAATTCTACGAGACAAGTTGGTTCATTTTAGTTATTATTCATCAAAAGAAATTAAACTAATTTTAATTTCAAATCAAAACACTTTATTAACTCTCACTTAGTGTTTTAATTTAACCAAGACCCACAAGACCCATGGGCTCAAGTGGACTTTGGCCCAACAAAACTCGAGCCCATGTTACCTTTGGTAGATCATCTTATGATCGATCATTCAAAATGACTCTTGGCAAGAAATTTGTATCGAATACAATATTTCTCTTCCTCTGCTCTTGGCCCAAAACTATTTTGATAGCCAATTTGAATTGACCTAGCTCCCACCCTACTTATGAATGATGGACAAATAATTCGCTTTGGCTTTCTTTATTTATCCATCTAAGTGGTGTTTCGATAGGTTGAGCAATAATTCAATTTTGAGAGTAGGTTTTATTATCCTAAGCATGCAATTTTAAGTGAACTCTTTCGAAAAGCATAAAAGGAATAATAAAACATGCAATAACGAATTTAAAGCATAAATAAAACCCCTAGTATGGCCACCTAGAGTTAATCAAACTAATTTAACTAAGCCTTGATAGTCTTCAAGAAAAACTTCTTGGGTCTTGCAACTTCCTTGGATGGGCTCCCACTCGAATCACCACCTCTATTGCTGTTGTGCTCCCACTCAATTTGATGTCTCCAATTACAACCAATTTACAATTTGGACCTCACAATTGAGTCCTTACATGAATTAAAATAAACTTAACTGAAATTTAAATTTAAAATTTAATTCAAAGATGGTATGCAAACCGTATTTCACCCAACCCGGTACGCAGACCGATAAAACTTGTTGGGAATGTCCCGAATGTTCGATATACACGGAGATTAAACCAAAGTAATATAGTAATTATATGTCTTGCTAGAGACCTCTATAATTAGTAATTAAATATGTTTAATTACAACTATATTAATTGGTCCTACTGGGTCACACAAGTCAGTGCCATGGAACAATGTATGTAACCTCCATGATATTGTATCACGTTTAGAAAAGTTGGAAATTGATTTCTGTGAGAAATCAGCCCAACACGGACTGAATTGAGTTCAACACGGGTCGTGTTGACCCAACACGGTCCGTGTTGAGACACCACGGTCCGTGGTGTCCATGGGCCGAATAATTGAACCTTCTGGAGTCCAACACGGACCGTGTTGGGCCCAGAAAGGTGCCGTTGTTTTAATTCGGCCCTTTAGGGTTTTTGAACCCTTTCCCTAAGTTTTCTAAACACTATATAAAGGGGTCTCTGGGAGAGATTATTCTACACCAACTGCTTAAGACTCTTAGAGAGATACCAGAGTGATTTCCTGAGTTCCTCTCTCTTTTAGTTTGCAGTTCTAGTTTCAGGAAACATTCTCTATTTCCCAAAGCAATCTTACATACATCTTAGATTGAGATTCGTCTCGATCGGGTCGATCTAGCAATCGGGTTCCCGGAGTGCTGCGTGGACTTTTCAGTTGAGGATTTCAGCATTGGAATCAGGAAGGTCAACCTCTTCTTCAGCAGGAATTAGTGATCAGGTATAATTACTAAAGCCTCTGCAATTGTGTTGATTAATTGTTTATAACTGTTATAATATTCCGCCAATTAATCTGTATCTGCTTAGGAAATAGATAGCTTAAAACCTAACAGTGGTATCAGAGCCACCAATTGCATGCTAAAGTATTGTACTTGTATTCATAATTAATTTTGTCAATAGTGGAATTATATTATGAATATGCTAGAATAGATTTATGCCTAAAATTTTGAATCTTTATGAAAGTTTTAAACATTAATGTTCATGATAATAAATCTGAGATTTTATTGTAAAATTTCATGCTTTGTTATTATTTGTTTCTTATTGCCTTTAATTAATCGATTTTATGTTTGTTTAATTGTTAAATATAACATGAACTCAATTTAATTTTGAATGTTTTAGAAACACTCATGTTTAATATTGTTAAACAATAGGCAATACATGAAATAGGTCTAAATTCACAAAATAGGTTTTGTAGAATTAATTTTCTGATTTAGTTTATTTACGGTAAATATGAAAAATCGAAATAAAATATCAAACAAACTTGAAAGTTTCTGAAATTTTTACTGGAGGTGTCTGGAAGTGTTCTGGACTTTTCATAATTTTTGTAGATTTTTTCCAATTAAAATGGATTTTTAATTGAGTTTTCAGATCTGAAGTGAATTAAAACTCGTTTAATTCTTTTAATTTTATAAATTTGTAGAAATTTGTAAACTTCTGAAATTTTTACAGTAGGTTACTGGTTAACTATACTTTTAGGGGAAAAAATTTTCCGTTAATTTATCCGATCAAATTATATTTTTTAATTTAGATTTTCAGATCTCAGAGAAATAAATTCGTTGCTTCTCTGAATTTTGTATATTTATAGAAATTTGTAAATTTTTTGAAAATTTTACAGTAGGTTACTAGATAACCATTCTGTTATGGATAAAACGTTCGTGAATTTTTGAAATCGTTTACTATTTTTCTATTAATTTTCAGATTAACAGAAAAGTATAATTGTTTACTTTTCTGAATTTTATTCTAATTTTCAAAATTTGATAAAAATTTGAATTTTTTACAGTAGCATATTGGATGAATCTACTGTATGGGAAAATTATAAAATTTGATTTTTAAACTTATCGGACTATTATTATTTATTTTCCTCTTAAACAGAGAATTAAAAGGTTTAAGTCCCTAAATTTTAACAATCTTTTAGAAACTGTTAAAATTCTGGAAAATATTCATATTTGGGTTATTAGATAACACTATGATATGAAATCTTTTATTTCGATAAGTTATGATATTTTATTTAAGTTTTTTTTTCATTTACGAAATTAACCGAAACTGGGAAGCAACACGGACCATGTTGATCCAACGCGGAACGTGTTGCCAGCAGTTTTTGTGAAATAGTATATTTTAGGGTTTGTAATTAATTTTAGAAATTAATTATTAAATCCTATTACTACTAAATCAGATAATTGGCATAAAATCTATTATTTTGTAAAGTTTAGGAAACTTACAATATCTTTGAAAGATATAGTATCTTTTAGACTCCTTGATTTTAGGAAAGTCAAGTATTTTGTATGTATAGGTATAAAATCCTAAATCTGTTTAGGTAACTAAGATAAAATTTGGATTTTGTTTATTTTATTAATCATGCAAACCTTTAAGGAAATTCTTATTTATTATTTATTTCCTTATGTGTTATATTGCAATTGTATATATGCCTTTATAATTTGTTATTTAAGCATGTGTTATATTTGATATAATTATTGCAATATTATATGTTTGCATGTGCTTCTAGTATGGCCATAGATAGTCGGTTTTACCGGTCTGCGTACCGGGTTGGGTGAAATACGGTCTGCGTACCGTCTTTGAATTAAATTTTTAAATTTAAATTTCAGTTAAGTTTATTTTTTAATTCATGTAAGGCCTCAATTGTGAGGTACACTTTGTAAATTTGTTGTAATTGGAGACAACAAGTTGAGTGGGAGCCCAACAGCAATGGAGGTGTCGATCCGAGTTGGAGCCCATCCAAGGAAGTTGCAAGACCCAAGAAGATTTTCTTGAAGACTATCAGGCTTAGTTAAATTAGTTTGATTAAGTTTAGGTGGCCATACTAGGGGTTTTATTTATGCTTTAAATTCGTTATTGCATGTTTTATTATTCCTTTTATGCTTTTCGAAAGAGTTCACCTAGAATTGCATACTTAGGATAATAAAACCTACTCTCATAATTGAATTATTGCTCAACCTAACGAAACACCACTTAGATGGATAAATAA
Source organism: Portulaca oleracea (assembly GCA_029582165.1). Classification (NCBI taxonomy): domain Eukaryota; kingdom Viridiplantae; phylum Streptophyta; class Magnoliopsida; order Caryophyllales; family Portulacaceae; genus Portulaca; species Portulaca oleracea. The sequence continues at coordinate 18,902,474 of CM055873.1, forward strand.
AGAAAGCCAAAGCGAATTATTTATCCATCATTAATAAGTAGGGTGGGAGTTAGGTCAATTCAAATTGGCTATCAAAATAGTTTTGGGCCAAGAGCAGAGGAAGAGAAATATTGTATTCGATACAAATTTCTTGCCAAGAGTCATTTTGAATGATCAATCATACGATGATCCAACAAAGATAACATGGGATCGAGTTTTGTTGGGCCAAAGTCCACTTGAGCCCATGAGTCTTGTGGGTCTTGGTTAATTAAAACACTAAATGAGAGTTGATAAAGTGTTTTGATTTGAAATTAAAATTAGTTTAATTTCTTTTGATGAATAATAAAATGAACCAACTTGTCTCGTAGAATTATTTATGTCTTTTCACTCAAACATCCACCACTAATAAAATATTGTTTTCTCCTTGAGAAAGAGAAAAACAATTAACACCAATTCCTTAACTGGCATTGCCATCACAAGATTGTCTTGAAGGCGAATTAAAAGAAACATGTCTTTGATATCCCCTTTAGCCAAAAGATTGGCAACCAAAGATAGTCTTTTAGTGAAAGGGAAAATAAGATTTAAGAAATCTATCAAAGACAAGAAGTCAAAGGAAAGGTAAAGACAAACAGTTGTACATGCCCAACCAATGACAACAACCGGTTAACAACCAGATCATATATATATGACACTGGGAGCGTGAATAACTATAAAAAAGACTTGAGATATGATTTCAATTCTAGGAAAATGCGTATATGATACACACTACCCTTATTAAACCCACTTTGAGTATAAGATACCAGCTGTGAAACTCACATTTATGCAAATGTGCAGGATCTACAGCAAAGTAGATGTGCTTTGAAGGATGAGAGTCAGCCTACAAATAGGAACATACAATTAGTTGTAGCTCCTTATGAAGAGTTGATTGTTTATCCATATCCTCTAGAATTATAAGAGAAATTTATAGGTGATTCTATGTTCTCATTATAAATAGAAATTTGATTTCTTGCTCTCAATGAGAGAGAGAGAGAGAGGATCTCGGATAAACACACCCAACACATCGAAACCAAGAGGTTTAAAAGGAATAACTCATGTTCAAATTTAAACCTTGTAACTATTTATTAAGTCATGCAAATCAGAGCCCATTCGGAAGCGTCACAGTGATAGACTTTTGAATGATAAGACTTTGAAACATGTGATGCCTGGAAAGCATGACTGTACCTTTTACAAGACAGGGCGAATGTGCCAACAAACACTCATGCATATGGATGTATGTAGTCCAATTGAGCACAAGTACAAGGGATGGATTACTCCAAAGATGAATAAAACAACACATGGTGATTCATGTCTATGAGATTCATATGAAGATGGAATGTTAAAATAGTTTGAAGATTTCCAAAATTAAGTAGTCTTGGCGAAACAATGAGAGCACCTAGATACGATCGAAAGGATGCTAATGGTTGAGCCAAGAGTTTGAACAAATGACTCAATTGAAACATAATTCTGGCACTATAAGCTTAAGTCATATTAATCAGAAATGCATTCAGAAACTGCATAGTGCAGGATTTTGGAAAACCTAAACTTTGAAAAGTTCAATGTTTATATAGCATGCCTGATGGGTAAGATGACTAAAATCACCTCTTATTGGAATTGGTGAACAAGCTAATGACTTATTAGGATGCAAACATATTGATGTATGTGGGCCTATGAGCACTAGTGCTAGAAGAAGGTTTACGGTACTATTTCATCACTTTCAGTGACGATTTTAGTAGATATGGATATATCTACTTAAAACGCCACAAGTCCAAATCTTTGGAAATGTTCAAAGAGTTTCAAAGTAAAGTACAAAACCAACTTGGAAAGAAAATCAAAACCCTTCAACAAGGTTGAGGAGGTAAGTATTTGAGCCATGATTTCCTTGACCATTCGAGAGAATGTACGTGAAATTGTTTCATAACTCTCTCTTCTAGGAATACGACATTTCAATGGCGTATCCAAGAGGAATCACACCTTATTAGATATGGTGCGATCAATGATGGTTGAGTCAACATTGCCGATTACCTTTTGGGGATACACGCAGTTAAACATAACTCTAATTACTAAATAAAGATTATCTGAAGCACTAGAGAAAAGAGGTTCTTGAACCATTTTCTGAAAGAAAGGAGTATCACTTCTACAAACTGTTGTAGAGGAAAGTGTTTATGTCTCAAAATACTTTCTTCCTAGAGAATATGTTATTCTCTAAAAGAAAGAGTGGGAGAGATTTTGAACTTACCGAAGTTTGAGAGACACAAAACACTGTAATCATCACCTGAAACTCCACTACTTGATCCTAGTTCAAAATTTTCCTATTGGTTGGGAAATTAAGAACAAGGTTGAGGCAATTGAATTTCCTCAAAACGTTGAGGAGGAGGTGTCATGAACATTACTCCAAGCAAGGTCAGGTAAACAACTCCGTCAAACCCAGAGATATCGATCTTCTATGGATGAGCGTGAGATGTTACTTTTAGAAAGTAATGACTCTACCTACAACAAAGAAGCTTTAGCAAGTTCTATAAGGTCTAAGATTGACTCCATGTATACAACCAAGTTTAGAACTCGGTTGATTTGTCTGAAGGTGTGAGCCATCAGGCACATGAGGGTTTTAAGGCAAAACATGGGTTCATTAAGATAGACATCAAGACTGACTTCAAAATTAGTTTTTGAAGAAAGGTGTGTACTTGACACAATTGAGTTGTCTTTTGTTGGAATACTTGTAAACTTCAAGAGACCATCTGTGGTCTTAAGGAAGCTTCTAGGAGTTGGAATCATTGACCTTCTTGACCAGGATATCAAAAAGGTTTGACATACTGGGAAGTGCCAAAGATAATATTGTGTTTACAAGAAGTTCAGTGGGAGCAATGCGTTTTTTGATATTGTATGTGATTGACATACTGCCTACTGAGAAGAATATTCCAATGTTGCTTCTACTGAGGTTGACTTGGAAATAATTTTCAAAGTGAAGGATTGGTGGGGCTAAGAATTTTCTTGGAGACAAGATATATAATGATAGATTAAAGATTTTGATTCTTTGAATCAAAGTTAACTAGCTGTTGAATAGTTCAACTCACTTTCAGAATGGGTTAATTTCCAAAATCATGGCATATCCTTACGGAATTTGATTGTCTCAAAACAATCAGAAGTTCTAAGAAGGATGAGACATATAACTCATGCTTCATGCGTGAGATTAATGTATGCCATGAGATGTTCAAAGTCCAACATAACATATACATTGTATATGTATAAGCAAAACTAAGGATGTGTCCTAAGTCTAAAGTGGTTGATAAAAGCCAAGTGTGAAGAGTTGCATTGATGCTACACTCATGCAGAGAAATATGATTATCTGAAAGGTCAGAGAAAATTATACAATCTGTATTGAGTGGTATTGAGGTGAACTGGAAGAAGTTCCTAACATGACATGCGGTTAATTCTACAAATAAAACAAGTATGACACGACTTTAGAAGTTGTGGCAGAAACTGTTAGGATTGCGAAGTTCGTTCTTAGAACTGGGTGATGTTTCTAGCCTTGCGAGAGAAATGAAGCCTCATTGATAGGAGCCATCACTCAAGCAAAGGAACTGAAGCTCACTATGAATCCAAACATGTGTTCCGGAAATATCTTCCTATATGAAAGGTCATTAGTGAGATGGTATATGTACGAGGTTCATTGCAAGTATTATGTACTAAACCCCTGTTGTAGTTATAGCATGATAGTCATGCATGGGCAATATGTATTAAACACATTCCGGAATATTAACAAGTCAAATTTGCATGAATTGTTCATGAATTATGACGTTGTTGATTCATCATTTAGAATAAGATTCAAAAATTTACATCAATTGTGGTTTAGAATTATGTAAATGTCCAAAAAGGTTAGCGCATTCAAAATGGGAAATTGGATAAGGTCCGATATCTGAAACCCCATTAGTGAACTTGATAACGCTAGTCTTGGTCGATAGTCGACCTGGTTCCTAATTGTATTATCACGTAGGAACAGTGATAATATCAACACAATTAGCATGTAGGATTGAGGTGATGATCAAGTTTCGTGATCATAGTGATGTGATGACATCATAAATCAATCACATGGGTATTGTTGAGAACAACTACCGAACTGACCCGCAGTGGGAGCTCTTTAAGTGGGGATTTGTCATAGGAACTCTCACTACTCAAAATTCCTAAATCCTGAGTTCAGTACATAGACTACATGGTCTGTTGTGACTTAGGAGCGCATCAAACGCCTTTCGTAACAGTAGGCTATGAAGGCGGTGTGTGGGTTACAGTTGGATCATGTGAGAATGTGTGTCTGAACAAGATGGCATTGTCCTCCCTATTAGGGACAGTTGTCTCGTTGGCCACTCGGTGAGATTGGACTGAAAATGCTTGGCCGAGCTCAGTTGAATCAATAGTTGATCATCTGTTTTTCAAAGTCTAAACTCGGAGATCGAGGAACGTTCGGGTCTTACATAAGGATGACTTTAGCTTACCTTATCCGAACTAGAGACAGTATGTGACAAGGGAATTCAAGGAATCGAACACTTGTGGGACAAGTGGGAGATTGTTGGGAATGTCCGGACAATGTTCGATATACACGGAGATTAAACCAAAGTAATATAGTAATTATATGTCTTGTTAGAGACCTCTATAATTAGTAATTAAATATGTTTAATTACAACTATATTATTTGGTCCTACTGGGTCACACAAGTCAGTGCCCTGGAACAATGTATGTAACCTAAATGATATTGTATCACGTTTAGAAAAGTTGGAAATTGATTTCTGTGAGAAATCAGCCCAACACGGACCGAATTGAGTTCAACACGGGTCGTGTTGGCCCAACACGGTCCGTGTTGAGACACCACGGTCCGTGGTGTCCATGGGCCGAATAATTGAACCTTCTGGAGTCCAACACGGACCGTGTTGAGCCCAGAAAGGCGCTGTTGTTTTAATTCGGCCCTTTAGGGTTTTTGAACCCTTTCCCTAGGTTTTCTAAACACTATATAAAAGGGGTCTCTGGGAGAGATTATTCTACACCAACTGCTTAAGACTCTTAGAGAGATACCAGGGTGATTTCCTGAGTTCCTCTCTCTTTTAGTTTGCAGTTCTAGTTTCAGGAAACATTCTCTATTTCCCGAAGCAATCATACATACATCTTAGATTGAGATTCGTCTCGATCGGGTCGATCTAGCAATCGGGTTCCGGGAGTGCTGCGTGGACTTTTCAGTAGAGGATTTCAGCATTGGAATCAGGAAGGTCAACCTCTTTTTCAGCAGGAATTAGCGATCAGGTATAATTACTAAAGCCTCTGCAATTGTGTTGATTAATTGTTTATAACTGTTATAATATTCCGCCAATTAATCTGTATCTGTTTAGGAAATAGATAACTTAAAACCTAACAAAACTAACTATCTATGGCCATACTAGAAGCACATGCAAACATGTAATATTGCAATAATTATATCAAATATAACACATGCTTTAAATAACAAATTATAAAGGCATATATATAATTGGAATATAACACATAAGGAAATAAATACTAAATAAAATTTCCTAAAGGTTTGCATGATTAATAAAATAAATAAAATCCAAATTTTATCTTAGTTACCTAAACAGATTTAGGATTTTATACCTACACATACAAAATACTTGACTTTCCTAAAATCAAGTAGTCTAAAAGATACTATATCTTTCAAAGGTATTGTAAGTTTCCTAAACTTTACAAAATAATAGATTTTATGCCCATTATCTGATTTAGTAGTAATAGGATTTAATAATTAATTTCTAAAATTAATTACAAACCCTAATAATACACAAATTCACCAAAACTGCTGGCAACACGGTCCGTGTTCACTACTAGAAAATATAGAAAATCTAGACACTTTTTGATCGACCCTTTTATAAAACGTCGAGGCTAAAATAGGCGGAAAATGAAAAATTTAGACGCTTTTTATAGTCCAAAAAAAATTAAAAACACGGATGTCGCCAAAAAGCGTCGAGATCCTGACTTAAAAAATCGGTTGTCTGCAAAAAGGGTCGACGTCTCAGTTTTAGCAACCCGCTTTAATTTGGTTGTGTTTTTCAGGCCCGCCTGCATGTTTCCTATTGGGCGGGCAAATTGAAAATTTCAAGCTTTCATACCACTTCGGCCCGCCTCTCGATCGCCTAAAGATACTAGAATAGATGGGTAAACCCTAATTCTATCCCGCCTCCTCTCTCTCTTCTCTCCAATTGAACACACCAGGCAGACCATCTTCTCTCCAAATCCAACACCTCAGACTACTGCATCTTCGTCCGGCAGACCATTTCAGCGATGCGCGTCGCTGTGCCACGGTTGAGCCGCCGTCGGTCTGACGGCCGATGCGTCGCTTGCCGCCGGTTCTGCCGTCGATTCTGGGACAAGAATATTGCGAACGCGACGCAAATGCAGGTATGTTGTGTTCCCTTCTTTTCGCGTTCCTTGTTCGGTGTCAAACACTAGTTCAGTTCAAGATCTCTCTGTATATAATCAGACTTTGGTAACTGTCTTAGCATAGCCTATATGTAACAACTTGGTTATTGTTTATGGTTGTTACAGATATTTGCTGGAAGGTCTCTTTGTATATATATATCCCTTGTAGTTGGTCTTGGGTTAATTAATACAATCAGAAATTTCCCTCAGACCCTCTCTTCCTTTCCCAGTTTATCACTTTTCTTTTCTCTCAGTTTATCGGACTTTCAACAAAATGATTTGAGTTGATAGACACACAATTTTCGAATTGTGCATTCATGAATTGATTTATGAAATTGGAATATTCAGCCCTTACTGTGTGGGTGAAATTCCCGTGTAAAGTCCAACCTTGACTGTGTAAAATGAAGTGCAAACAAGCCCCTTATTTCTGAAATTGGAATATTCAGAGAGGAAAGAGACCCGACCCTAATTGATCCAAATATTAGCAAACGAAACCCTAATTGAAATAAATGTCTGTGGAAGTCCTGTGTCGGCAAGGTTTTGGCTGCTAGAGAGGTCATATTCATATGTGTTCATCTTGTCTTTGAATTGTACAGTTAGGTTAGGCTCTATACTTAGAACAGTTTAATTTATCTCAAAATTTGTAAAACCCAAAAAAGCGTCTAGAAATTTCCAAACGTAGACCAAAAAAAGCGACTAGATATCTCGACCCCAAAAATCTCGACGCTTTTTAAAAGCGTCGACCGTTTTTTATTAGACACCAAAAAGCGTCTAGATAATGGCTAAAAAGCGTCTAAATTTAGGGTATTTTCTAGTAGTGGTTGCTTCCCGGTTTCGGTTAATTTCGTGAATGAAAAAACTTAAATAAAAATATCATAACTTATCGAATTTAAAGATTTCATATCGTAGTGTTATCTAATAACCAAATATGAAATATTTTCCAGAATTTAACAATTTCTAAAAGATTGTTAAAATTTAGAGAATTAAACCTTTTAATTCTCCGTTTAAGAGAAAAATAAATAATAATAGTCTGATAAGTTTAAAAATCAAATTTTATAATTTTTCCATACAGTAAGTTCATCCAATATGCTACTGTAAAAATTTCAGATTTTTATCAAATTTCAAAAATTAGAATAAAATTCAGAAAAGTAAACAATTATACTTTTCTGTTAATCTGAAAATTAAAGGAAAAGTAGTAAACGATTTCGAAAATTCACGAAACTTTTACCCATAATAGAATGGTTACCCAGTAACCTAGGGTAAAATTTTCAGAAGTTTTACAAATTTCTACAAGTTTATAAAATTCAGAGAATTAAACAAATTTTAATTCACTTCAGATCTGAAAACTCAATTAAAAATTCATTTTAATTGGGAAACATCTACAAAAATTATGGATAGTTCAGAACACTTCCAGGCACCTCCAGTAAAAATTTCAGATATTTTAGAGTTCGTTTGATATTTTATTTCGATTTTTCATATTTACTGTAAATAAACTAAATCAGAAAATTAATTCTACAAAACCCTATTTTGTGAATTTAGACCTATTTCATGTATTGCCTACTGTTTAACTATATTAAACATGATTGTTTCTAAAACATTCAAAATTAAATCGAGTTCATGTTATATTTAACAATTAAACAAACATAAAATCGATTAATTAAAGGCAATAAGAAACAAATAATAACAAAGCATGAAATTTTATAATAAAATCTCAGATTTATTATCATGAACATTAAAGTTTAAAACTTTCATAAAGATTTAAAATTTTAGACATAAATCTATTCTAGTATATTCATAATATAATTCACCTATTGACAAAATTAATTATGAATACAAGTACAATACTTTAGCATGCAATTGGTGGCTCTGATACCACTGTTAGGTTTTAGGTAATCTATTTCCTAAACAGATACAAACTAATTGGCGGAATATTATAACAGTTATAAACAATTAATCAAAACAACTGCAGAGGCTTTAGTAAATACTTGATCGCTAATTCCTGCTGAAGAAGAGGTTGACCTTCCAGATTCCAACGCTGAAACCCTCTTCTGAAAAGTCCACGCAGCACTCCGGGAACCCGATTCCTAGATCGACCTGATCGAGACGAATCTCAATCTAAGATGTATGTGAGATTGTTTCGGGAAACAAATAATGTTTCCTGAAACTAGAACTGCAAACTAAAAGAGAAAGGAACTCAGGAAATCACCCTGGTATCTCTCTAAGAGTCATATGCAGTTGGTAGTGAATAATCTCTCCGAGAGACCCCTTTATATAGTGTTTAGAAAACCTAGGGAAAGGGTTCAAAACCCTAAAGGGCCGACTTAACGCAACGGCGCACTTCTCAGGCCCAACACGGTCCGTGTTGGACTCCAGAGAGTCCAATTATTCGGCCCATCGACAGCACGGACCGTGGTGTCTCAACACGGACCATGTTGGGTCAACACGACCCGTGTTGAACCCAATTCGGTCCGTGTTGGGATGATTTCTCAAAGAAATCAATTCCCTACCTTTCTAAACTTGATACAATATCGATTAGGCTACATATATTGTTCCAGGGCATTGACTTGTGTGACCCAATAGGACCAAATAATATAGTTGCAATTAAACATATTTAATTACTGATTATAGAGGTCTCTAGCGAGACATATAATTACTATATTACTTTGGTTTAATCTCCATGTATATCGAACATTGTCGGGACATTCCCAATATATATATATATATATATATATATATATATATATATATATATATAAAGCCAAAAGGGTTTATGATACGCGAATTTCACTTTGCCCATTTAACAACTTACCATTGATAAATTATTATATGGATATAATAGTAATTACAATATTTTTTATTTGCACCAAAATCATTATCAAAAAAATTGTTACCACCAAGATTTGAACCTCTAATGCAGAGGAAAACCCTCCAATTTCTATACCACTAGTTCATCATATTTTTAGTTAATATTTTTTTTATATATATTCTCTATTATATTTCTCTATGTCACATTGGAACCATCATTTATTTCATTTTTTTGGGTATCTATTTTCCCTAATCTACATTGTATTATTATTTTAATTTCTTTTATGTTCCTATGTTGTTATCTTACATTATTTTATTTTTTGATGTTTTGTGCAGAGCATTATATTAAGTTTAGTCATCTTTATTTTATTAAAAAAAATTTGGTAATGACACAACTTGGTAGGTTGCAGGAATTTGTAGTGTCAAGATCAGAACTCATGATGGTACCGTAAGAACCTTAAAAGAGGTTCGTCGTATCCCTAACATGACTCACAATTTGATATATTTGGGTTCTCTTGAGGCTAATGATTGCAAGTACACTGGTCAGAATGGTGTCCTGAAGGTTTGCAGGGGCGTCGTGGTTCTTATGAAGGGAACCAGAAAGGGAAGTCTTTATACACTGCAGGGGTCTATAGTAACAGGAACTGAAGCAGCAGTTTCTAGTCTTGATGAGGCCACCATTACCAAGTTGTGGCATATGGGACTGGGCCACATGGGAGAGAAAGGGATGTCAATACTTAGCAAAAGAGGTTGCTTCGAGGGCGCACAAATTGGCTAGTTAGAGTTTTGTGACCACTATGTCTACAGGAAACAGAAGAGGGTCAGTTTCTCCAACGCCAAGCATACTACATTAGGGCTTCTTGACTACATTCATTCAGATTTGTGGGGATCTGCTAAGGTGTCATCTTTGGCTAGGAAGAACTGAGTTTACTTCCTTCGTCACAAGAATGAGACTTTCTCCTACTTCAAAAATTTCAAGGCTTTGGTGGAGAATCAGACAAGGAAGAAGATAAAGAAACTCATGACAGATAATGGGTTGGAGGTTCATTGATTCTAAGTTTACTGAATTCTCCGAGGAGCATGGGATCGTTAGGCATAAAACCTAGGTTGGCAAACCTCAGCAGAATAGTGTTGCAGAAAGGATAAACAGGATACTCCAGGAGAAAGCTCGTTGCATGTTCTCTAATGCAGGGCTTTGGAAGAACATATCATTCTAGGCAGAGGTCGTTGCTACTGCCTGCTATATGCTGAATAGGTCACCTCGCTTCTCTATTAACTTCCAAATTTCAGAGGAAGTTTGGTCAGGTAATCCAGTTAATTATCCAGTTTTGAGAGTATTTGGATGTCCTGTATGTGCCCATATGAATGAGGGGAAGCTGACCCCCAGGGCGGTTAAATGCATGATTCTAGGTTATGGGTCCGAGTCTAAGGGATACGGCATGAGGTGTCTAGACTTGAAGAAAAGTCATACAGTCTAGAGATGTAACCTTTAATGAAACTGCAATTAATGTTGTCTAGAATGGAATCTACTATCATTTCTAATGGTCCAGGTAATCAGAAGCATGATGAAGAGAGAGGTGGAACAGGTTGGAGCTCCAGGTGGAGCTACTAGAACCTTCATATAGGAGCAAGTTGCTGACACTCTCCCTGAAATAACTCAGGTTGATCAGAGTGAGAATGAGACTAGAGATAATGTTTCTCGGGGCGGGGAAGATGCATAGCTAGAGATGGTCCCAAGAGGGAGATCAGGAGGCCTTCACGATACAATGATGAAGATGATGTCATGATAACTTATGCATTGAATGTTGCAGAGGAGACTCCTGGAGGTACTGAGCCTTCTACCTATCAAGAGGCCATCTCCTGTCCAAGTGCCTCGAATTGGATAAGAGCAATGCAAGAGGAGATGGAGAGTATGCAGAAAAATGAAACTTGGGAGCTATGTGAGTTGGCTAAAGGGCGACGAGCTTTTACTGCTAAATGGGTGTACACGAGAAAAGAAGGTATCCCTAGCTAGTGTTGAGATTCACTACAACAAAAGTCTCAATTGTAGACATATTTTTTATGACACATGCATTGGCCATCACTACTATTTGTTGACAGAAAATTTTGTTGACACCAATTACCGTCAACATTGCTTGTGACACACAATGGAATTTCAACAAAAACAAAAATTAAAAAGAATTTAGACATATTGAGTCATTAGCTGTTGAATAAAAAATAAAAAATAAAAAACAAACTTGGAAAAGTGAAAAGGAGGCATGTGGGTTTTTGATAAATCTAACCCACCTTCGTTTTTGCTTTCCTCAGTCTCTCACCACCGCTCTCCCTAACACCCCCCTCCTCTCTCTCTCTCTCTCTCTCTCCCTCTAATGAAATTCGATCTATTCCAGTAAGTGTTTCCTTTCTCCAACGGTGTGTGGTCATCAAGTCAAAACTGTCAGTGTGCAATTTGTGATGGTCAGTACGGGGATGCAAAGTTTCTCTAAAAAGAGAAAAAGAGAGGGAGATGTTCCGGTTCTGTTGGAGAAGATGAAAGGAAGATATGCTTGCTAAAAAGGATTTTTGGGGTTTCGTTGAGATCAGATCTAAAACGGCCCTTAGAAGGCAACATGGATTCTGATTGGAAAGCCTAATGTATGTCTTTTACAGAAATGATTTTGGTTATTTTGGGGGTTTTGGATCGATTAGATCTGGGTTTTGGTTGTCTTCAATTGAATATCCAAGTTGGGTGGTGGAGATTATTACTTTTTGGGATCTTCTGTTATCTTCTGGTATCTTAGTATGACTTAATTCTAGATCTCATAAAAATTGTACAAATTAAAAACTACATGCGGTTCATTCAGATCATAATCTGATTAAAAAAAGTTGGCTTTCTGGGTTTTCAATTGGTTTCAGGAGTTGCAGTTTCTCTTATAATATGTGTTTTTTTCTTGTAGTTTTAGTCAAAATTTGTTCTTTTCGGTTGGTTAGTAACGATTGATGCTTGACTAGGAATGTGAACAAGCTGGTCTTGAAGGACGGAATGAGTGAGCAGCAAGCACAAGTTGGAAAGAAATTGAAGTGGATGCAAGGACTTGCACAATGGGGAGAATGAAACTTCAATTTGTTGTGTATTAGAATTAGGAAATTATGCAGATTAAGCCTTTTTTACGCATTTGTATGTAAATTTTGGCATTATATTTAATGAAAGAATATATTTTTCAATTTAATTACTGTACTTTCTTTTGATAAAATTAAAATAACCATAAAGTTAAAATGGAAAAAGCTACTTTTAGATGAAGCTGAAATAGTTTCCTAGGTATCACTGCATTAAAAAGTGGACGCAGGGGAGTAGACGTAGGAGAATGACAATAATTGGCAGATTTTTTTGACAGTAATGTCTGTCACATACAAATTTGTGACGCCCCTTTTTGTGACGCATGTACTTTGTGTCTATACTATTTTTTATGTCATCCAAAAGTGTCTACAAATGCCTAATATTGTGTCAAGAAATAGCATATTTGTTGTAGTGAGTGCAAGGTGGAAAGCCAGATTAGTGGTTAGAGGTAGCAACCAGAAAGAGGGAATTGACTACAACGAAGTGTTCTCGCCAGTTGTGAGGCATACGTCAATTCGCACCTTGCTTGCCTTTGTTGCTCTATTTGACTTGGAGTTGAAGCAACTTGATGTGAAAACATCTTTCCTCCATGGCGAGTTGGAGGAGGAAATCTACATGAGGCAACCAGAGGGTTTTGTTGTAGCTGGTAAAGAGGGACAAGTGTGCAGATTGAAGAAGTCCTTGTATGAACTCAAGCAGGCACCCAGACAATGGTACAGAAGGTTTGATACCTTTATCGTAGGACAAGGGTACACAAGCAGCCAATATGATAATTGTGTGTACTTCAGGCTGTTAGGTTTTAGGTTATCTATTTCCTAAACAGATACAAATTAATTGGCGGAAAATTATAACAGTTATAAACAATTAATTAATAACAACTGCAGAGGCTTTAGTAATTATACTTGATCGCTAATTCCTGCTAAAGAAGAGGTTGACCTTCCAGATTCCAACGCTGAAACCCTCTACTGAAAAGTCCACGCAGCACTCCGGGAACCCGATTGCTAGATCGACCCGATCGAGACGAATCTCAATCTAAGATGTATGTGAAATTGTTTCGGGAAACAGAGAATGTTTCTTGAAACTGAAACTGCAAACTAAAAGAGAGAGGAACCCAGGAAATCACCCTGGTATCTCTCTAAGAGTCTTAGGCAGTTGGTGTTGAATAATCTCTCCCAGAGACCCCTTTATATAGTGTTTAGAAAACCTAGGGAAAGGGTTCAAAAAACCCTAAAGGGCCGACTTAAAACAACGGCGCGTTTCTGGACCCAACACGGTCCGTGTTGAAACAACACGGTCCGTGTGGAACTCCAGAAGGTCCAATTATTCGGCCCATGGACGCCACAGAGGCACAGACCGTGGTGTGTCAACACGGACCGTGTTGGGTCAACACGATCCGTGTTGAACCCAATTCGGTCCGTGTTGGGGTGATTTCTCACAGAAATCAGTTTTCAACTTTTGTAAACGTGATATAATATCACTTAGGTTACATACATTATTCCAGGGCACTGACTTGTGTGACCCAGTAGGACCAAATAATATAGTTGTAATTAAACATATTTAATTACTAATTATAAAGGTCTCTAGCAAGACATATAATTACTATATTACTTTGGTTTAATCTCCGTGTATATCGAACATTGTCGGGACATTCCCAACAATCTCCCACTTGTCCCACAAGTGTTCGATTCCTTGAATTTCCTTGTCACTTAATGTCTCTAGTTTAGATAAGGTAAGCTACAGTCTTCCTTATGTAAGACCCGAACGTTCCTCGATCTCCGAGTTTAGACTTTGAAAAACAGACGATCAACTATTGATTCAACTGAGCTCGGCCAAGCATTTTCAGTCCAATCTCACCGAGTGGCCAACGAGACAACTGTCCCTAATAGAGAGGACAATGCCATCTTGTTCAGACACACATTCTCACATGATCCAATCAGAACCTGCATAATCGCCTTTATAGCCTCATTTACGAAAGGCGTTTGACGCGCTCCAAAGTCACAACAGACTATGTAGTCTATGTACTGAACTCAGGATTTAGGAATTTTGAGTAGTGAGAGCTCCTATGACAATTCCCAACTTAAAGAGCTCCCACTACGGGTTAGTTCGGTAGTTGTTCTCAACAGTACCCATGTGATTGATTTATGATGTCATCACATCACTATGATCACGAAACTTGATCATCACCTCAATCCTACATGCTAATTGTGTTGATATTATCACTGTTCCTACGTGATAATACAATTAGGAACCAGGTCGACTATCGACCAAGACTAGCGTTATCAAGTTCACTAATGGGGTTTCAGAAATCGGACCTCATCCAATTTCCCATTTTGAATGCGCTAACCTTTTTGGACATTTACATAATTCTAAACCACAATTGATGTAAATTTTGGATTCTTATTCTTAATGATGAATCAACAAGGTCATAATTCATGAACAATTCATGCAAATTTGACTTGTTAATATTCCGGAATGTGTTTAATACATATTGCCCATGCATGACTATTATGCTATAACTACAACAGGGGTTTAGTACATAATACTTGCAATGAACCTCGTACATATACCATCTCACTAATGACCTTTCATATAGGAAGATATTTCCGGAACACATGTTTGGATTCATAGTGAGCTTCAGTTCCTTTGCTTGAGTGATGGCTCCTATCAATGAGGCTTCATTTCTCTCGCAAGGCTAGAAACATCACCCAGTTCTAAGAACGAACTTCGCAATCCTAACAGTTTCTGCCACAACTTCTAAAGTCGTGTCATACTTGTTTTATTTGTAGGATTAACCGCATGTCATGTTAGGAACTTCTTCCAGTTCACCTCAATACCACTCAATAAAGATCGTATAATTTTCTCTGACCTTTCAGATAATCATATTTCTCTGCATGAGTGTAGCATCAATGCAACTCTTCACACTTGGCTTTTATCAACCACTTTAGACTTAGGACACATCCTTAGTTTTGCTTATACATATACAATGTATATGTTATGTTGGACTTTGAACATCTCATGGCATACATTAATCTCACGCATGAAGCATGAGTTATATGTCTCATCCTTCTTAGAACTTCTGATTGTTTTGAGACAATCAAATTCCGTAAGGATATGCCATGATTTATGGAATTAATCCATTCTCGAAGTAAGTTCAACTATTCAACACCTAGTCAACTTTGATTCAAACAATCAAAATCTTTAATCTATCATTATAGATCTTGTCTCCAAGAAAAATCTTAGCCCCACCAATCCTTCACTTTAAAATTATTTCCAAGTGAACCTCAGTAGAAGCAACATTGGAATATTCTTCTCAGTAGGCAGTATGTCAATCATATACAATATCAGAAAACGCATTGCTCCCACTGAACTTCTTGTAAACACAATATTATCTTTGGCACTTCCCAGTATGTCAAACCTTTTTGATATCCTGATCAAGAAGGTCAATGATTCCAACTCCTAGAAGCTTCCATGCCTGATGGTCTCTTGAAGTTTACAAGTATTCCAACAAAAGACCACTCAGTTGAATCAAGTACACACCTTTCTTCAAAATCTAATTTTGAAGTCAGTCTTTATGTCTATCTTAATGAACCCATGTTTTGCCTTAAAACCCTCCTATGCTTGATGGCTCACACCTTCAGACAAATCAACCAAGTTCTAAACTTGGTTGAATACATGGAATCCATTTTAGACTTGGTTGCATGGAATCTTGATTTACTTAAAGCTTCTTTGATTTAGGTAGAGTCATTACTTTCCAAAAGTAACATCTCACGTTCATCCATAGAACATCGATATCTTTGTGGCTGACAGAGTTGTTTACCTGACCTTGCTTGGAGTAATGTTCATGACACCTTCTCCTAAACATTTTGAGAAACTTCAACTGCCACAACCTTGTTCTTAATTTCCCGACCAATAGGAAAAAATTTGAACAACGATCAAGAAGGGGAGTTTCAGGTGATGATTATAGTGTTTTGTGTCTCTCGAATTCCGGTAAGTTCAAAAACTCTCCCACTCTTTCTTTTAGAGAATAACATATTGTCTAAGAAGAAAGCATTTTGAGACACAAACACTTTCCTCTACAACAGTTTGTAGAAGTGATACTCCTTTCTTTCAGAAAATGGTTCAAGAACCTCTTTTCTCTAGTGCTTCAGATAATCTTTATTCAGTAATTAGAGTTATGGTTTGCGAGTATCCCCAAAAGGTAATCGACAATGTTGACTCAACCATCATTGATCGCACCATATCTAATAAGGTGTGATTCCTGCTCTTAGATACGTCATTGAGATGTCGTATTCTTAGAGGAGAGAGTCATGAAACAATTCCATATTCTCTAGAATGGTCAATGAAATCTTTGGCTCAAATACTCACCTCCTCAACCTAATTGAAGGGTTTTGATTTTCTTGCCAAGTTGGTTTTGTACTGCACTTTGAAACTCTTTGAACATTTTCAAAGGATTTGGACTTGTGGCGTATTAAGTAGATATACCCATATCTACTAAAAAATCGTCACTGAAAGTGATCAAATAGTAAAGTAAACCTTCTTCTAGCAGTAGTGCTCATGATAGGCCCACATACATCAGTATGTATGCATTCTAATAAGTCATTAGCTTGATCACCAATTCAAATATAAGGTGATTTTAGTCATCTTACTCATCATACATGCTTTGCAAACATTGAACTTTTTAAAGTTTAGGTTTTCCAAAATCCTGCACTATGCAGTTTCTGAATACATTTGTGATTAATATGACTTAAGCTTATAGTGCCAAAATTATGTTTCATTTGAGTCATTTGTTCAAAGTCTTGGCTCAACCATTAGCATCCTTTCGATCTTATCTAGGTGCTATCATTGTTTCACCAAGACTACTTCATTTTGGAAATCTTTAAACTATTTTAACATTCCAGCTTCAGATGAATCTCATAGACATGAATCACCATGTGTTATTTTATTCATCTTTGAAGATTTGAAGTAATTCATCTCTTGTACTTGTGCTCAATTGGACTACATACATCCATATGCATGAGTGTTTGTTGGCACGTTCACCCTTTCTTGTAAAAGGTACAGTCATGCTTTGCAGACATCACATGCTTCAAAGTCTAATCATTCAAAAGTCTATCACTGTGACGCTTTCAAATGCGCTCTGATTTGCATGATTTAATAAATAGTTACAAGGTTTAAGTTTGAACATGAGTTATTCTTTTTAAACCTCTTGGTTTCAATGTGTCGGGTGTGTTTATCCGAGATCCTCTCTCTGTCTCTAATTGAGAGCAAGAAATCAAATTTCTACTTATAATGAGAACATAGAATCACCTATAAATTTCTCTTATAAGTCTTGAGGAAATGGATAAACAACCAACTCTTCATAAGGAACTACAACTAATTGTATGTTCCTATTTATAGGCTGACTCTCATCCTTCAAAGCACATCTACTTTGCTGTAGATCCTGCACATTTGCATAAATGCGAGTTTCACAGCCGGTATCTTATACTCAAAGTGGGTTTAATAAGGGTAGTGTGTATCATATACGAATTTGCCTAGAATTGAAATCATATCTCAAGTCTTCCTTATAGTTATTCATGCTCCCAGTGTCATACATAATCTGGTTGTTAACCGGTTGCTGTCATTGGTCGGGTATGTACAACTGTTTGTCCTTACCTTTCCTTTGACTTCTTGTCTTTGATAGATTTCTTAAATCTTAATTTCCCTTTCACTAAAGACTATCTTTGGCTGCCAATCTTTTGGCTAAAGGGGATCTGAGGTTTCTCATGTTTTAAAATAGTCAAATTATTTCAGAACATTAGTGCCATCAATTGGCCTTTATCTACCTTAACCGAGACTATCTGGCTATTGGTTTCATATTTGTCAACTCTAACTAGTTCGATAAACTTGATTTTGAGTTGGTAATATTGCAATCATTCCTCTAATCTTCAAACATTTTGAAGTTAAAGTTGTATGAATACTGTGACATTACATGTATTCATTTGGCTTGATTGACCTCTTAATATTGATGCCCAGCTCAATGTTATATCAAAGACATGTTTCTTTTAATTCGCCTCCAAGACAATCTTGTGATAGTGATGCCAATTAAGGAATTGGTGTAATTATTTTTCACTTTCTCAAGGAGAAAACAATATTTTATTAGTGGTGGATGTTTGAGTGAAAAAACATTAAATAATTCTACGAGACAAGTTGGTTTATTTTAGTTATTATTCATCAAAAGAAATTAAACTAATTTTAATTTCAAATAATAACACTTTATCAACTCTCATTTAGTGTTTTAATTTAACCAAGACCCACAAGACTCATGGGCTCAAGTAGACTTTGGCCCAACAAAACTCGATCCCATGTTATCTTTGGTGGATTATCTTATGATCAATCATTCAAAATGACTCTTGGCAAGAAATTTGTATCGAATACAATATTTCTCTTCCTATGCTCTTGGCCCAAAACTATTTTGATAGCCAATTTGAATTGACCTAGCTCCCACCTTACTTATTAATGATGGACAAATAATTCGCTTTGGCTTTCTTTATTTATCCATCTAAGTGGTGTTTCGATAGGTTGAGCAATAATTTAATTTTGAGAGTAGGTTTTATTATCCTAAACATGCAATTCTAGGTGAACTCTTTCGAAAAGCATAAAAGGCATAATAAAACAACATGCGATAACGAATTTAAAGCATAAATAAAACCCCTAGTATGACCATCTAGACTTAATCAAACTAATTTAACTAAGCCTTGACAGTCTTCAAGAAACTCTTCTTGGATTTTGCAACTTCCTTGGATGGGCTCCAACTCGAATCACCACCTCCATTGCTGTTGGGCTCCCACTTAACTTGATGTCTCCAATTACAACAAATTTATAAAGTGGACCTCACAATTGATTCCTTACATGAATTAAAATAAACTTAACTGAAATTTAAATTTAAAATTTAATTCAAAGACGGTACGCAGACCGTATTTCACCCAACCCGGTATGCAGACCGGTAAAATCGACTATCTATGGCCATACTAGAAGCACATGCAAACATGTAATATTGCAATAATTATATCAAATATAACACATGCTTAAATAACAAATTATAAAGACATATATATAATTGCAATATAACACATAAGGAAATAAATACTAAATAAAATTTCCTAAAAGGTTTGCATGATTAATATAATAAACAAAATCCAAATTTTATCTTAGTTACCTAAACAGAATTAGGATTTTATACCTACACATACAAAACACTTGACTTTCCTAAAAATAAGAAGTATAAAAGATACTATATCTTTTAAAGATATTGTCAGTTTCCTAAACTTTATAAAAATAGATTTTATGCCCATCAACTGATTTAGTAGTAATAGGATTTAGTAGTAATAGGCTTCCCAGTTTTGGTTAATTTCATGTATGAAATACTAATAAAATTATCATAACTTATCGAATTTAATGATTTCATATCACACTGTTATCTAATAACCCAATATAAATATTTTCCAGAATTTTAACAATTTCCAAAAGATTGTAAAAATTTAGGGAATTAAACCTTTTAATTCTCCGTTTAAGAGGAAAGTAAATAATAATAGTCCGATAAGTTTAAAAATCAAATTTTATAATTTTCCCATACAATAGGTTCATCCAATATGCTACTGTAAAAAATTCAGATTTTTATCAAATTTCGAAAATTAGAATAAAATTCAGAAAAATTAAACAATTACACTTTTTTGTTAATATGAAAATTAAAGGAAAATTAGTAAACGATTTCGAAATTTCACGAAAAATTTATCCATAACAAAATGGTTACCTAGTAACCTACTGTAAAATTTTCAGAAAATTTTAAAATTTCTATAAATATATAAAATTCAGAGAAGCAACAAATTTATTTCTCTGAGATCTGAAATTTAAATTAAAAAATAAAATTTGACGGGATAAATTAATGGACATTTTTTTCCCTAAAAGTATGGTTACCCAGTAACCTATTGTAAAAATTTTAGAAGTTTTACAAATTTCTACAAATTTATAAAATTCAGAGAATTAAACGAATTTTAATTCACTTCAGATCTGAAAACTCAATTAAAAGTCCATTTTAATTGGGAAAAACGTACAAACATTACGGAAAGTCTAGAACACATCCAGACACCTCCAGTAAAAATTTCAGAAATTTTCGAGTTCGTTTGATATTTTATTTCGATTTTTCATATTTACCGTAAATAAACTAAATCAGAAAATTAATTCTACAAAACCCTATTTTGCGAATTTAGACCTATTTCATGTATTGCCTACTGTTTAACAATATTAAACATGATTGTTTCTAAAACATTCAAAATTAAATCGAGTTCATGCTATATTTAACAATTAAACAAACATAAAATCGATTAACTAAAGGCAATAAGAAATAAATAATAATAAAGCATGAAATTTTACAATAAAATCTCAGATTTATTATCATGAACATCAAAGATTAAAACTTTCATAAAGATTCAAAATTTTAGGGATAAATCTATTCTAGCATATTCATAATATAATTCAACTATTGACAAAATTAATTATGAATACAAGTACAACACTTTAGCATGCAATTGGTGGCTCTGATACTACTGTTAGGTTTTAGGTTATCTATTTCCTAAACAGATACAGATTAATTGGCGGAAAATTATAACAGTTATAAACAATTAATCAATAACAACTGTAGAGGCTTTAGTAATTATACCTGATCGCTAATTCCTGTTGAAGAAGAGGTTGACCTTCCAGATTCCAACGCTGAAACCCTCTACTGAAAAGTCCTCGCAGCACTCCGGGAACCCGATTGCTAGATCGACCCGATCGAGACGAATCTCAATCTAAGATGTATGTGTAATTGTTTCGGGAAACAGAGAATGTTTCCTGAAACTGAAACTGCAAACTGAAAGAGAGAGGAACTCAGGAAATCACTCTGGTATCTCTCTAAGAGTCTTAGGCAGTTGGTGTTGAATAATCTCTCCCAGAGACCCCTTTATATAGTGTTTCGAAAACCTAGGGAAAGGGTTCAAGAAACCCTAAAGGGCCGACTTAAAACAACGGCGTGTTTCTGGGCCCAACACAGTCCGTGTTGAAACAACACGGTCCGTGTTGGACTCCAGAAGGTCCAATTATTCGACCCATGGACACCACAGACCATGGTGTCTCAACACGGACCGTGTTGGGTCAACACGGAGCGTGTTGGGTCAACACGGACCGTGTTGGGTCAACACGATCCGTGTTGAACCCAATTCGGTCCGTGTTGGGCTCATTTCTTAGAGAAATCAGTTTTCAACTTTTCTAAACGTGATACAATATCACTTAGGTTACATACATTGTTCCAGGGCACTGACTTGTGTGACCC
Source organism: Portulaca oleracea (assembly GCA_029582165.1). NCBI lineage: Eukaryota > Viridiplantae > Streptophyta > Magnoliopsida > Caryophyllales > Portulacaceae > Portulaca > Portulaca oleracea. Next base: position 18,924,187 of record CM055873.1, read on the forward strand.
AATAGGACCAAATAATATAGTTGTAATTAAACATATTTAATTACTAATTATAGAGGTCTCTAGCAAGACATATAATTACTATATTACTTTGGTTTAATCTCCGTGTATATCGAACATTGTCGGGACATTCCCAACACAGGCAATTTGAGAATGGGTCCTTTATATACTTACTTTCGTATGTTGATGACATGTTAATAGCATCCAGGGACATGTCACTAATTAAGAAGCTGAAATCTCAACTTAGCCAGGAGTACGTTTGAGATGAAGGACCTCGTCACAGTTAGGAAGATTTTGGGTATAGAAGTTCAGAGAGATCAAACGATAGGGACATTATTCTTGTCATAGAAGAGGTATATGGAAAAAGTGTTGGACATGTTCAACATGTGATACTGTAAGGCAGTTTCAACTCCATTAGTTGTGCATTTTAAGTTGTCCGGTGAGTTATGTACTAAGACTAAGTTAGAAATGAAAAAGATGTCTAATGTTCCCTATGCTAGTGCAGTTGGTATCTTGGTGTATGATATGGTGTGCGCTAGACCTTGATATATGTTATGAAAAAGATGTCTAATGTTTCCATGCAGTTAGCGTGGTAAGTAAATACATGCAAAATCTAGGGAAGGAGCATTAGGAAGGTGTGAAGGGGATCCTTCCCTATGTGAAAGGTACTATTGATAAGGGCATCTTATATAATAGGGCCAGTGTTGCAACGTCTGATGTTGCAAGTTTTGTTGATACTGATTATGGTGGAGATTTTGGTAGGAGACAGTCAATTTCAGGATATGTGTTCACTATGTGTGGTGGAGCAGTGTCCTGAAAGGCTTCACTTCAGTCTATATCAGCTCCTTCTACTACAGAGATCGAGTACATCGCTGCTACTGAAAGGGTGAAGGAAGCTATTTGGTTGAGGGGTTTGGTCATGGAGCTTGGTGTGCCCCAAGGTGAGATTGTGGTTTATTCAGATAGTCAGAGTGCTATCCATCTAACCAAGAATGATGCTTACCATTCGAAGACCAAACATATTAGCGTCAGGTGTCACTTCATATGAGATACAGTTGCTACAAGTGAGATTGTATTGAAGAAAATTCATATAGCAAAGAATCCTGCAGATATGTTAACCAAGCCTTTATATATTGCTAAATTTGAGCATTTCATGGACTTAGTAAGAGTTTGCATTCTATGAGAGCCCTTCGGGACTATGCTCTGCGGAGGGGCGTGTTGGCGGCGACAGTGAAGGTGCTTATCTGAATAGTGGAGTTGGATTTTTTGGCCCAATGTTGAGATTGTTAAATTGTGGTCCATAAAATCTCACTAAAATTAGATTGGTGGTGGAGTTACCAAAGTAATCCTTTGGCGTTCCAAGACATTGGATTTTGCCACGTGAATCAAATAACACATTTTTGTGTTGGCAGTTTCAAGTGTTGAGCAATTTCCAAGCAATAAATATAGCACGTTATTGTGTTATATTAGCCTAATTGTTACTATAAAATGAGGTGCCACAAGCCTAGCTTATTCACCAACAAAACCAACAAAAACACCAGCAAAAAATATTTGTATCAAGAGTTGAGAATATTCAACCTTGCACATTAGTTGGGGAAAAATTAAGAGAGAGTAGTCTCACCAATTTTTCAAATATCCCACCATTGTATTCCTAGAGTTTCTGAGTTGGGAGATTGAGAGATTAATTTGTATCTCCATTGTTGGTCACATAATACCCTATGATAGTGATCGCTTTGTACTCCTCCTTTCTCATAGTGGAATGTATTCTGACTACCGTCTTCCGTTGGTTTTTCTCCAAGTTCTTAGATTTCCCACGTAATTTTGGTGTGGTTATTTTCACAGTTAATTTTCGTTCCTAATTTGGTTGTAAACTCCGTCATCTCCTTATTTGCTTCCGCTATAATCTGCAACTTACGAGTTAACCTACTCTGAACTTCCTTTCAATCTCTATATTTAATATAAAATAAAGCACAAAATTTACATTTTCTATTATTGTTCATGTCATTAGGATATTATCTATATTTATCGACGTAGTCGATGCACTACAACAAACTATGTTTATTGCAATGAACCAAAATAGGTACATAAAGCTCAAAAAGTGTTACCTTAAGCCCACAGCAGCGTGTACGTACGTACGAAACGTAACATTTGGTGTGCATTGCAATAGGGTATGTAATAATTTTAAGGCTATTGTAACGTTTGAAAATAAGAACGTTGCTTTATATATTTATAGGCTATTGCAACATTTGCAAAAAGAAACGTTAACTTAGCCAATAACCTAATGCAACACTTGCAAACAGAGTAAATTACATTTATCCTACCTGACATTTGTAGCAATAATTTTTGCACACCCGAAATTTGTGAAATAATTTTCACCTTACCTGACTTTAAGCGTTCATAAATTGAAACCTCCTGAGATATTTTATAATTGATTTTTGTTGAATTTTCCGGCGTAACATTAAAAGATAAATATGAATTGACTTTTTCATCCTTGATATTTATTGATATGACTTTCAATTAAATATAAATTGATGTTTTTACCCTTAACGTTAATTCATATGACATTAACAGAGGAGTGTTGAATATGGGGAGTGTAAGAGGAATCGACTATTGGTGTTTTATATTTGGAGTTTCGACACATCTTTTTCCATAGAAAACAATGAAAAGTTCATTGAAGTCATTTCCTTCTCAATATTATGGGCAACATGATACATTCACATAGTCATATAGGAGCATTATAGTATTTTCTCATTTCCGATGAAAAGTAACCGGATTTTGCCAGTAAAAATCACTTTCACTTAATGTCAGGTAAGGTGAAAATTATTTCACAAATGTGGGGTGTGCAAAAATTATTACATCAAATGTTAGGTAGGGTAAATGTAATTTACTCTGCAAATAGAAACGTTGCCTTTGTTGCAAGTAGAAATGTTGCCTTAGATACCAAAGAATGCTTTATTATAAGCTGTATAACCATTTCAGTTTCACCTGTTATAATACAATGTTCATGCTCTATGGGAACAATTAGCTATTTTAACTCAATCTTATAAAGATCTTATGAAAACATAACAAAATATAATTGACACATAAAAACATATTCCATTGAAATATATCAAAGTACTACATTTTAGATCATACATACGATTCACATGTTCAATTCTCTATCAACTTCCTAACACTCACCCAAAAGAACAAAGTATAATTGGATTTTACACTTAGTAATTCATACTTCTTCACCCAGAAGTATCTAACTTTTACAGCTCCACCCAAAAGCACATCCTACGTGTACTTCTTTAGCCATAGATACCCAAAAGTATCTTCGAACATCCTATATTGTCAATTGCAAAATATGGAACCAAGCACAATGTATTACATCTAACATCAACCATGTAGCCTGCAAAACAAAGAAATAAGGGACATTACTAATCCAACATATGGTAACAACTTGTGTACAACGAAACAAATTACAAGCATTCGCTTCACTGTTAGTAACAGTATCTACGACTACACCAATACACTAATTATCCTATACACCTACATATGATTTTTTACAAAAAAATAAATTTAATATTCATCCACAAGAGATGAACTAAGTACATCTACAGTAAGACACAACAGACCAATGCCAACCCTGCTTGTACGAAGCATCTAAGCTCAACAACATTGTACAGAATTGAATATTAAAGCCATGTTAGCATGATCTTGTTGTTGAATTAGAAAGTCCAACAACTCACGGAACAGTACAGAATACAAGGCCAACAACAACATGAAGAAATGGAAGCCAAGAGACGGGCTGAGGAATTAGCTGAGGCAATAAGAGAGAAGAATATTAAAGTCACACTCAGGCATAGGGAATGCAATGAAAATCATAAATAGCTCATGGAACAGTACATAATACATGCCCAACAATAGTCCATAGTTAGTTTGTTCTTTGCTGCTATTTTTCTTTTGAAGTCATAAATAGCAAAATGGTATGCTAATTAAGGACATTAGAACCACCTATGACAATAGTAGAAAATACCTTATTGTTTCGGGTGATCCCGGAAACCAGAACAAAATGAATATTCATGTAAGGCTAAGTTTATATGATCGTCTTCAGAAGAAAAAAAAGTTCAACTTGTGAGTATTCTGTTCGGCATTATGGGATTCCCAATGTGAACATTTGCACCAACCTGTCTCGTGTTTTAAAATAAACTAGGCCCCATATCCAGAGACAAAAAAATATCAAAAGTTATTATTATATTGCGAAGCAAGGACAACAAACTATGAAAAAAGCTTAAATTTAAACAATAGAGTACTAGGTTTCATGTTCTCCACTGAACCATACCATATACCTAGAGGTTCATCACAACAATCATAATTCTCTGTACAAATGAAAATTGACAGTATTAACTTAAGCTTGAAACCAATTAACCTAGAAAATAGGAAATCTGGAAAAATAAGCCATTTATTGATTACTGCAAGCCAAGATACGATCCTTTTCAATGTAAGATTGACCTTAATTATAATTTCTTGATGACTATTAGAGGAGCTTTGATACTTTTCCTAGGTTTGATGATCACTTGGCACAGACAGCTCTGAGTGCACCAAGCGAAGGAAAATATCAACAGCAGTAGCATCGAATAAAAGTTCATTGAGTCCATATTTTTAAGCAAAAGCCTTTACATCTTCCTTTCACAATCAAGTAGTCCAAAAAACCACTGGGAGAAAGCAATTGGAAGTTCAAAGAGCTTCTATTCTCTTTTAACAATTTGAAAGCAATGGGCACGTCCATCTAAGTCATCATACCCAGGGGCATGCTGGAGATCACAAGGTGATAGATTGTGGGTAGCATTCACTAACCACCATTTCCATTCACATCCAAACTTGCTTGCATCTTTCCCATTCCACTTGCCTCTAAACCAGAAAGCTTCGATCTGCCCGTTGCTCCTTGTGGCCATCCAAGTGTTTTTTCCGATATTTTGCATGTTTTCCCATTTATTCTATGACTTTTTGTTTGTTTCTAATAATTAAATTAGGTTTATTCTTGTGTTTTTATTGGTTTTACTCTTTTATTAGACTTTTTATCTTTTATTACTTTAGTTGTTATTATGTCTAAAAATGAATCAAAAATCATAAATTTTGGTATAAAATTAAGAAGACCTAAAACTAATCCTAACTCTACCCATTTTCTAACTTCAGCCCACAATTTCCCTCATCGCTTCCCACTCACTCATAACCCGGCCCACCTAAATTCCCACTCTCTCCCACTAAAATACAGCCCAACCCCACTTCTCCCTCCTTCTCTTCTCTCGGCCCAGCCTCTCACCAAAACCCAAGTCCACCTAATCCCAATCCACCGTCCCACTAATTCCCCCCTTTTCCCATTTCCCTTTTCTCTTATTCTCATTTCGCTTTCTCTTTTTCCCTCACAACCGAAAACCCAATTCCCAACCCAAATTCCTCCCACTTCTCTCTCTCTCTCTCTGACCTTTTTTCTGTCTTCTTTCCCAGAAAACGCATACACCCTCCTCCATTTCCTCTTTTCTCTAATTCCCTTTTCCCGTTGTATTTTCCTGATTAGCATTGGTTTGGAGCAGAGGAAGTACACTTGTAGCAGAGGCCAAGCTTCCACCACCACCGAGACATACATCCACCATTGAGACTGCTACCATCCTAGTTTTCATCTCCATCGTCCATCCAAGCAAGATGGAACGGCTCAGATTCGAAGGAAGGCTGAAATTCGAGTATAAATTCAAGAGAAGGGCCAGATTGAAGGTTTCATGGTTGGTTTTGGGCAAGTGACAACCCATGCCTCCATCAATTTTAGGGTTAGTTCTTAGGTTAGATTTATATTAGTTTTTGCTTTAATTCTTGCTTTAGAGACATTTCTTAGGTTGCATTTAGATTAAATTTTTGCTTTTGGTTCATGTTGGAAATAGTTATTGAATGTTGAGCTTGATTGATTTGGAATGTATTCGTATTGTTTTTACTGTGTTTTTGTTACTCTGAGTTTTGTATTTGTTTTTCCCCTGTTTCTCTTTCTCTCTATTCTCGTTCCTTCTCTGTTTCTTGCTCTCTGTTTTCGGCTCTTTTCTCTGTTTCCCTTTGATTCGGTTAGGTTGACAGTAATAGGACATTTTAGGTGTTAGGTTAGCAGTAGTCAAATCTGTTTAGGTTAGATTTTGGGTTTTTAGTCGGTTAGTATATTAGTAATAGGTGTGTTTTAGTTTTGTTGAGTTAGATAGTATTTTGGGTCATTAGGATAGTTTTTGGGCCAGAAATGGTCCGAGTTTTGGTTTATTAGTTTAGGTAATTTAATATAAACCCTAGTCAGTTAAGTTTTAGGTTTGTAAATAAGGATGATTAGTGAGTAGTTCCTTAGGTGAGGGGGTGATTAAGGCTCTTATTGGGGACTTAATTTGAGGTTTGATTGGGATGGAATGATTAGCTTAGTTTAGGATTTTCCACCATTACTCTCTATCTTTTGTGGAGGTTTAGTTAATTGAGATGTTGCTAGATTTCCTTAAAGCATTAGTGTGAGGTTTTAGTGGGATAATTAGGTTTGTCATTCATGGACATGAAGATTGATTTAATTAGGGTTTGTTACACTTTATACTCTTAGGTTTTAGTCTTCATGAAAATGAGGGGTAAGATTTGGGAAGTTAATCTAATGTTATCCTTGGAAGAGGGTGCTTAGAGTGATTTAATTTAGTAGCGACCCAATCCTAGCTTAGTTATAACCCTTCAATTTTCCTTCGATTTGATTTCCTTAAGCGGCTAAAATCAACCCCCGCGCCTTTTTCTTTCTTTTATTTGTGATTTTTATTATGTCTTTTTATTAGTTCTTAAAACTCTCCAAAATTGTGGAAATTATAACCTAGTAGGTGAGAGTTTGAGTGACTTTTAGGTTCGGTACCCAAACTCCCTGTGGATACGATATTAAACCCCCGGCTATATTATAGCTCAAACACCAAGCTCAAATCATATAGTACTGAAAAGGATGACATGAGAATTGGGAAATAATCCTCAACCATGAACCCCACCCCCTTTCCCTTTTCAGAAAAAAAAGAAACAATTGTCTGCATTTGTATCCCTTCTAAGTAGGAGTGGAAAAAAAATCCGGAACCGACACACCGAACCTGAAACCAGATAAAAAAAACGGAAACGGGCAACACGGAATCAGCTTAAAATTTCGGTGCAGTGCACAGGAAAAACCGGATAGTAAACGAGGCGGTTCCAGTTTGGGATATTCAAACCGACAAGGAACCGGCATCGAAACGTCAATATAAATATATATATATATATATATATATATATATATATATATATATATATATATATATAAATTTTGGTTTAAATAAAAATTCTACTCATAAATTAATACAGAAACAGTGTAAATTAACTTGTTAAAAAAACAGTGTAAATTCTACGAAGAAATTAATACCGAACCATGAATACAAATAAATATATATTATATAATTTTTTTTTATTGAATAGAGATTTTTTTATGTTGACAAAAATTAATGCGGTTTCGGTTCACTGGTGAAACCGCACCGTTAAATCTGGTGCACTGTTTTTTAAAAATCGGGTGATTCGGTTGCAATTTCGGTTTAAGGTTTTAGCGCACCGTTTCATCCGGTGCACCGCTTCGAGACATCGAAACCGCACCGCACCGCACCGTTTCCACCCCTACTTCTAAGGAATCCAAACATATGGTTGTAAAAGATTTATAGAAACAATATACCAGTTCTTGTTTTGTATGCTCATCCTCTAAACTCTGAAGTATCAAGAAACATGCACAAAGTATTGAAAAAACCACCTCTAATCATAAATATCTATTTCTTATCTACTAGTGCTCTACATCAGTAGTTAAGCTAAGGTCAAGGTGTCCTTAGTGTCTTGAAAGGTTCTAGGATATGAACTATAGACACTGGATTTCGCACCGAGATAAGTGTACAAATTGGTCTCAACAAGAAAGGAGGCTAGAAGGAAAGCAAAGCCACTGGGCCTTCCTCAATCAAAAGCTACTGGGCCAACCTCACCACAAAAGCCTTCATTTTTCACCCTTTCCACATACATATGCTCACCATTTTGAATGTCATTTTTTCCACAAGTCTCGTTGGTCCTAATTCTTTTGAAGAGTAAAGTACACCTCATAAGCCTTTCAACGTCTTTTGAAATGCCTCAATCGGAGTCTGGATGAAGCAATTATGGTCGTTTGAAGTAGGCCGGCTTAGCCAAATAGCAAGGCAATGCGGCCTTGCTCAGCTCCCGGAACCAGAAGCCCAACCCACTATGCAATCTGCCCCAGAAGACATGAGCAAGGTCGCGGGGCCTTACTTGCAGCTGAAACCCATTTTGCGATTGCCACACTGGCAATCCGTTTGCTGAAGCGCCACTGGCCGCAGGGCCGGTATCTGAGTTCGCGCGCCAATTTTTTCCCTCCCAAGCCATGCAATCCCCCGATTCCATCCCTTGACTTTTGACTTTTGACCTGAGGAAGGCCGCACAACCATGTACTTTGCTATGTAGGGCATCATCTTTGGATCATGCCTCCCCCTCCTTCCATCTTCATACCTCTCACCCCACCTATAAATACCCCCCATTCCCTCACTCATTTCATCAACAATTCTTATCCACAACTATTATCAACTTCCACTAAGAACTCTGATCATCACTCTCTCCATTGTCTCTCAAATTCCCTTCTATCTTCCATAATCATTACTACCACCATTCTCCTATCCATACCACCACACTTCAAGCCACTCTCAAATACTCATTATTTCATCTAAGGTTCTAAACCGGCACCAAGTTCAAGCATTCAAGAGGATCAATCTTCCATTCGTCCCTGAGTCTTAAAGTGAGGTTTGTACGTTCTTGTGTTATGTAATTTTGTTGTATTTATGAAATTTACTTGTACTTTATCTTGTAAAAAAATTCATGTTTTACTCTTGCATGTTCGGAATATAACGTTGTGAAATTTATTAAACTTCTCCACGCTCATTTCATTTCAAGTTCGATTTTAGTAGAGTCTGTTTTTAAACAAGCGGATTCGGGAATTCTTTAATTCTCGAATTCGTAACTTGCCCTTGGATTCGGAATTCGGGTTCATAGACCAGAGTTATTTTCATTTATTTTTTTTTGGTTTGTCGATTTTCTTAAATCGATTGACGTCACTTCTTTTAAAACTTATTTTTATTAATTAACATATACGTTCATTGTATAAAAAAATTACTTAGAGATGGTTTAATATCTCACTCCAACCCTCGGTCGACCCACCAAGAAAATGGAACCAGAATCCATCATAGGCCAGGTTCTATTCATTCTTTTGTGGGCTGAAAACTTGTTGGCCCAACCGTTGCTGCATCATAGGCCCTTTGGCTTATGATGGGGTCTGGTGGCCCACTTGACTTTCCTTTGGCCCGAGTTTGGAGCTGAATTATTATTGATCCATGGATAAAATTAATTTTGTATAATTTTGAATATGTTAATAATAAAAATAGGTTCGTAAACTAATAAAAGCGTTTCCTTTCGAAAACGTTTTCATAAAACAAAAATATCCTTATTTAGAGATTAAGCAACCTTAGTTGGCTCCCAATCACAACATAAATAGCACGTTCGAACCTAATTCTCTGGGCGGGGATTTTTTGGGGTCCTACATGAACAAACAAGCAGAGGCAACAAAATGTTAGTGTCTAAAACCCCATTTGGCTAGCAAATTTCTAAAGTAACAATATCAAGATGTAAATAGTAGTTATTGAGGATGCCAAGATAAAACTCACCATCAATAATAACGAGAACCTTAATTTGTGCAGTTCAACATAGCTGGTATTCTTTTCAAAATAATTTTTCTGGCCCAATTGCATGGGAATACTTTCAAAACTTGATGCGTATGTATTAAACGACAAAGGGAGATTAAGAAAAGAATGAAGTGACCAAGCAAGGTTAAGTCGTTTAAAAGTGAAAACCGGGGGGGGGGGGGGGACACAAGGTGATTAACTGATTATGCAAAATGGTGGGATGGAGTTTGGTAAATTAGCTAGTAGAAAAGGAAGCAAGGAGAAGCATGAAAATAGCCACCCAACAATCTGTGGCAAAGCCAGGATTCAAACCGAGGGGTGTCAAGATAAAATTTTACTAAGAAGAAAAGTTATATTGGAACGAATTATGAAAATCTAATATACTCAAGTGACACTAAGTTTAGCGACATTAATTTTGAAAATAAAAATACATACCTTAAACATAAAGTTGTAATTGACGATTAATCATATTTAGGCGATAACTTGAAATTTTTTCGCCCAAATCTAATGGAAGAGTATTTATATCAACACAAGCTCTCCTGGAAGAAGATGGATTAGTGAGAGGGGGTGGTTCATTACTACATGATGGATGAATACGTTTTGGAGATAATTGGGAATTCTCTATCGCAAAGCTTGAACTATGTGATGTGCTCTCCTCTATCTGATAATTTTCTCCATTTGAATCTGGCAAACAATTAAAGGAATGAAGTAACTTTAGAAATTCATAACTTCTGCTAAAGCGTATTTGTATTTGATTATTAAAAATCAACAATCAACAATAATACAATCATTATCTCCCAACAATATTTTAATCTAAATAGTTCAAATTTTGAATATCTGAACAAAGTAAAATTGTAAAAGTAAGAATTCTAATCATTCTATTCATACATTATGATTTCATCACTAGATTCGCTAATCTCCTAATCATTCAATATAAATTTAATCAAAATTAATTAATCAGATATAATAACCTATAAAGTAATATACCTCAATTCAAGTATTAGTTTAATTCAAAGAATTTGGTGAATTGTATGCTAGATTAAAAATAAGGAGGGTGGAGTGTGGTCATGGAAGCCGGCCAGCGAGAATGGTGGGCGTGCAGGCGCAACAAAGCGGTTGTCAGTAGTACGGCGTACCATAGGATAAAACAAATTAAAAAAAAAAAACTAGGTTGAATAGTGAGTAGCAAGCTCTCAAATCCTTGACCTTGAAGAAGAATAGTACGCGCTTAATTGTATCACAGATGATACGATTACCATGCAGCTAATCCACATTCATCTGCATCTTTCTGCCATAATTTAATTTACAACTATTTCTATCTAACTAATAGCTCCAAAGTTTTTTTTTTTTTTTCCAAAAAAGTTAGGGGGTCAATTGACCCACCTTGATTCAAGGTGGCTTTCCCCTGCCAACAATACAAAGGAAGTGGAAATAAACATAAGTAAATAGATAAAATAGCGTTAGACTATCTAGTAATTACAATATATAGCTAATCACTAGCTTACAAGTCCTCAGGTTCTAGTCAACACAAATAAAGATAGTACCTAATCAACTACATCTTGTAAACATCAGTGACACCAGTTTACACATAATGGAAAAGTATTGTTCCTCTTCAACATATCAGTCCCCTATTGTTGCTCAAAACTTAACAGGAGACTTAAGAACACTTGAACTCATTAGCTACATCTTGAACAAAACTACAAGGTATTAGTTAGCACTAGAATGGATAGAAGATGAATTGCAATACGGATTGTTAGAATAGGAGACCCACCTATTAAAAATGGACCAGAAAAGTGAAGAATAATCATTTTTCTCTGTTAGGAAAGTGCCCTAAAATCACCCAATCTCTTGATCTCATAATTATTTATTTCCTAATTGTATTAGGATATTATGTAGGTTTCCTTATTATGTTAGGTTTTCTAATTGTATTAGATTCTAAATCTAATTGGAGTGGAAGTCAAGTTAGGTTTATAGGGAGTTTTTTTCTATAAATAGAGGGTTTTATTCACCTATTCACACAAGACACAACATTTTTCACCTCTACACATCCCTAGGTTGTGAGAGACCTTTTTTAGAGAGTTATTATTTTGTCTTCAGTATATTTCCGTTGTGCTATTAACCCCTTGAGATCTTGTCATCGATCTCATTGTGTTATGTAGTCGTTTGGGATCTCTCTTGTAATATCATCCCTTATACTTGTGGATCATTACTCTGTTGCCGTCCGTGGTTTTTTCCTGATTTGGGTTTCCACGTAAATCGTGTGTCTTTATAGTCTCTTATATTTTAATTACTGATCTTATTATATTTCTTCTCAATATTATACATCCTTATAATTACCTCTTCCGCTGCAAATACTAGGCTATCTTTTACCTCGATCCTAACAAGTGGTATTAGAGTGAGGTTTAATCTTTTTTATGCCTAGTTCAGGATGTCTGATGTTAAGTTTGAAATTGAGAAGTTCGACGGTGTGATTAGTTTTAGTATTTGGAGAGTCCAGATGAAGGCCATTCTTACTCAGAATGGATTAAAGAAAACATTGGATGGGAAGTTCAAAAAGCCTGAAAATATGAGTGACGAAGTTTGGGAGGCTCTCGATGAAAGGGCTCTTACGGCAATCCAGCTGTGCTAGCACCTCAGGTTCTCCGTGAGGTATTGAACAAAACCACTACTGCAGATCACCGGTTGGCCTTGGAGTCTCTCTATATGACTAAAAGCCTCGCCAAAAATATCCATCTCAAATAACGTTTATATACGTTCTCCATGGCTGAAGGTACTCCTATTAAAAAACATCTTGATGAATTCAACTCCATTATTATTGATCTAGCAAATTTGGATGTTGAAATTGATGATGAGGATAAGACTATTTTGATGGTTGTCTCTTTGCCCCATTCATACAAGCACTTTAAAGAAATCATGTTATATTCTAACAACGAAACCCTGTCTTTCGAGAATGTCAAATCTAATCTGATGTCAAAGGAAAAATTTGATCTTGAAGTGTGTTCTAAAAAATCTGAAGGCTTGATTGTTGGAGGTGAAACTGCTAATAATGGGGTTTTAGTGATAAAGCCATGTCGAAGTCTAAAGGGCGTTCCAACACTATCTGTCGCTATTATCGTAAGCCTGGTCATCATGTATCTAAGTGTTATAACCTGAAAAGAAAGTTGGAGAAGGAACAAATTCTAAAAGAAGCTTAGAACAAGGGTGAAGCTAATATTGTTGTAGATGAAGTTGATGCTGAAGGTTTTCTTGTTACTCGTCCTGAAGAGGGTATTAAGTTTAATTGGGTTCTTGATAGCGGTTGTACTTATCATATGTATCCTCACAAGGACTGGTTTTCTACATATGATTCTATTGGTTTGGGTGTTGTTCATATGGCCAACAGTGCTCAAAGCAATGTTCTTGGGATTTGTACAATTGATATCAAGATTCATGACGGAGTTATCAGGACTCTTACAGGTGTTCGCCATATTCCTGACTTGAAGTGTAATCTCATCTCTCTAACAACTCTCGAATCTGAGGGTTGCAGGTATTCAGCTGAAGGTGTAGTTTTGACCATATCTAATGGTCAAACTTTATTCAAAGGTTCCAAGCAAGGCGGTCTTTATTTTCTACAGGGTTCTACTATTATAGGTTCTATAGTCGTTTCTACAACTTCATCTCTTACTGAGTTCAAGGGTCGCTTGAATTTAGCTGATGGTCATCACATCTAATTGCCCTATGGGGTTCTATGACGGTACCAGAGATTTTAGTCCAAGGTGGATATTGTTAGGAAAGTACCCTAAATAATCCAGTCTCTTGATCCCACAATTATTTGTTTCCTAATTGTATTTAGGATATTATTTAGGTTTCCTAATTGTATTAGATTCTAAATCTAATTGGAGTGAGAGTGAAGTTAGGTTTATAGGGAGTTTTTCCTATAAATAGAAGATTTTATTCACCTATTCACACAACAGACAGAGCATTTTTCACCTCTACCCATCCCTAGGTTGTGAGAGACCTTTCTTAGAGAGTTATAATTTTACCTTCAGTATATTCCCGTTGTGCTATTAACCCTTGAGATCTTGTCGTCGATCTCGTTGTGTTATATAGTTGTTTGGGATCACTCTTGTAATTTCTCTCCTTATATAGTTGTGTCTTTATACTCTCTAATCTTTTAATTACTGATCTTGTTATATTTCTTCTCAATATTATACATCCTGATAATTACCTCTTTCGCTACAAATACTAGGCTATCTTTTACCTCGATCCTAACATTCTCTACATCATCTACCAGCAAGCTACTGAGATAAAATGACAAAGTCTTAATAAAGATACACAAATTCCATCAAAGTAGATAGGAACCACTAAACAGAAACGAGAGAAAAATAATTAATTTTTAAAAACTAATACCTGGAGAAACCCTAAATAGGCCTCACAAGTCTATAAAACTAATAACTGTAGAAAGCACAAGCTAGGCTGAGCCTTTTGAACAAAAATATACCCAATAGAGAGTGAGTGGCTGGCATACCAAGTTCAGTTACTTAGTACCTATGCACATGGTGACCCAAATTCACAATTTGGTCTTATCTAGTCTACTCTAGTTCAAAACAAGATGATGGGATTCATGGATTAACCTTCAGCTGCATCTTAGCCTAAACCGTGGTCATTTTCTTCAATGAAAACCCAACAAGAATTCTAGAAAAGCTCATACTTTTTCACAACTATTGAACAATACTCAACTCCATAAATAACCTCAACCGTTAAATAATTTACATTTTAAAGCATGTTTAGAATATACAAAGCAACAAATCAAAACTATATGTAATTGCATTTTAACTGAAGAGCAGTATGAATAAATTACAATGTATATAAGGATATATATAAGTAGCGTACATACATATAGCAAACAAGGCATGACCATTACTCACATTTGGATATGGCTTCTTAAGCCCTCCAAACACGAAGGATGCATAATTAGTCAACTTTGATGAAGGTTGGATATAATTAGCTTGTTTTGTTCATGCAATTCATTCAAGTCCACACTACATGCTAAGACCAAACATCAAGCATTCCCCTAGAACCCCTACACGAACACATCAACAATTTACTTAAAATGTATTGTAAAGCCTTTTTCAAATTCTAATTCCACTTGGTTCCCCAACTAAATGATGGGCTTAACATTGCGAAACCCACAAAGATTTTCAGAAGTCAAACCTGGTAGAGATGAAGAAAGCACAAACAAGAATCAAGGAGAGAGGATCAAACTCATTAGACTCGCTGCCACTTGGACAAACACCATCGCCGATTTCGAAGTAAGACACCGGCTCCTTTCACTCAACATTAAGGTTCGACTGCAACAGACACGTACGCTATATGCTTATAACGGATAAATATATATCTATATCTATATATATAATTACTAGATTCTTTCGGAAAAAATTAGAGAACCATAATTCATAAATAATTGAAAGTGTTAAAGTAACATCTTAATTTAAATGTTAATTTTCACATTGTTATTCTTCAAAATAATTTGAAACTATCAACCGACCTCTTAGTAATAGCTACTTATTGGGCACCCATGCCAAGCCCAGGCTAATATAGCTACTTATTGGCCATTCATGGTCTTATAGCTCCACACTTATAAATTGAGGGAAATACAAAATTTTAGCGAACAAGCAACTTCATAAATTTATGTTGTATGGTTGTTAATTAATTGTGATCCTATTGTTTGTGTTATGAGGTTACATTCTGAGTGTGCTTCTTAGTAAAATACTATACAGCTTTACAATTCAAAATTTTCCGTCCTAGCCTATTATAGGGCTGGTCCAAACCCGAGCCGGACCAGACCAGACCAAAATAGCTTGACCCATAGACTGAACTTTCACTAAATAATAGACCCGACCGGACCGATAAAATCGATGACCCGACCCAACCCGGACAGATTGGACCATTTTCTTTATGTGTCAAAATCACTTTTGATTACAATAGCCGAATTCTTAACTAGCTAGTAGTTATCACCTTGATTGGGAAATTAGTGTTTAATTATACTCCATAGTACTAGTTCATATAATTAGTTTACTGCCAGAAATTCCATATTGCATTAGTAACAACTTAATAGTAATATACTGTTTTTAAACATAAAAAAAAAAAAATTGGTGGCGGCTGTCTTTAATTAAGACATTTGTATTTTTGAAAGGATTTTATGAGTTGATTTAAAGACAACTAGGCAGTAATAATTATGCTTAAATATGGTGAGTGTATAATTTGAAAATATCAAAAAATAATTATATTTATGGACAAAATATCTATTGGATTTGATTTTAATTAAATTACATATATGTAGAAAAGATAAACCGGGTTAACTGGTTCAACCCGATTTTTACAATTAAGAGTTTGGACAGGGACCGACCCAAAATTATTAAAATTATGGACCGAAGACCGGACCGAACATAACCGGGTTGGTCCTGGCCATGTCCGGTCCGGTCTGGTCCGAGTAACAGTTTTTTCCCAGTCCGGACCGAAATATGCACACCCCTAAAAGTCACCTTGGTCATTGATTATCCCTCACCCAAATCAAGCCGAACTTTAACTTAGTTCAATGCTTGCCCAACATAGAAAGCCAGGGTTTAGGGTTTAGCTCGGATTCCTGGTTGGTTTTTACTTTTAAGTCGCCCTTTGTGTTTCTGTTTGTTTTTAAAAAATGAAAAATTATCTATCAAACTAAACTTAAAAGGGAAATTTACATTTGGTATTGAAATTAAATTTCATGAAAACTAGTTCGAGCCCACATGAGTGCCTACCCATTTTTCAAGCAATCACTGTCACTTCAAAACATGATAAGTTAATAAAGTATGAATGTTATATGTGACAAAACACGAAAAGTTAATAACGTATAAATGCTATATTGATCTAAAGAAAAACTAAAGGCAAACGTAAATACTGAAGTAGATACTAACCTATATTACCCGTAAACTCTGACCCCACAAGTCAGAAAATGGGTGAACTAAGCAACAAGTACAAAACCAAAAATGAAACTATGAGTATAACTTTTAACACTAGATTCACTGTTGGCTGAATATGAAACTGGTGTATAACAACTCATTTGCTTTGTTTTTAATGATCTACTTGGCGCTACGATTGGGTAAGTTAGCCATGGGGGGATTGAGCTCATCCCATGCTTCAATCCATGTGATCATGGCCTCGGCTAGCTTGTCAAAGTAGCCATCAACCTTGGATAGCTTGTCTTTGACCATCTTGGCAAGTTCCCGGTAGCATTGTTGGACTGTGATGCATTCCTTTGGAAGCACAACCGATTGGAAGAAGGGAATGATTTCTTCTTGCCAAAAAATACCCTTGTACTCTTTCCTCAAGTTGACAAATGGGTTGCTAGCTTTGCTGTGGTAAATGTAGGGTAGACCTGTCTTTACCCCCAATCCCAAGTGATCACAAATTAACTTTGTGCACCATCCAGCCCACATGTCATCGTAACGTCCAATGGGTTGGCCATCACCCATAAGGCCAAAGTACATGGCAGGGCCAATCAAGTCATGGTCAAAAGCCAAATTCATACCACACATTGGGAACAATGTTCCCTTAGGGATAGTCAAGATAGCATCCACATACCTGAAGGAAATGCAACAACAAAAACACATTGATTACAAAGTCACTGAATTGAAGAATGCAACTTAATTAGAATGTGACAACGTAACAGAAATGAAATGTACCTAGTGTTCCTCTCAAGGGGCTTGACAAGCTGAGTGGGTGCATCATAATCAGGGATGTTGAGCCATAAACCATGGGAGACAGCTGTTGGAACACCCTCACGCAGGCTGAATGGGTATCCACGGACAAAGTCAACACCTTCACGGTATGGGTCATATAGTGTATTGAAGAAGAATGGAGTTGATGGTGACAGAAGGTTGTTAATGTGCTGCTCAAGGGCATTAATGTCTTTGCCTGACGGATCCTTGGCTACCTGTTGCATCATAATAACATGTTTTAATAAACTGACTCAACTATATATATTTAACTAATATCCCTAAATAATGAAAATGTTAATGCAATTACTCAAGCCTGCTACTAGGCCATAAGTACAAATGTTAGGAACTACAACAGCACACAAGGGATATCATAAGCTTAGTTTCCTTACAGCTAATTTTGTCACGTTTCAAAAGACATATAATTTTGTTATGAATATCAAACCATGACAAATTCTTCCTTTAATTGTTCCTTTAGGACTCAACATACAAGGTTTGTAGTACAATAAACAATGAAAGATGGCCAACCTTCATAGTTTCACAAACTGGCTGAGGATTTGCGGTGAAATTATGAATTTGTAGCTTCACTAATCACTACTAAACCAATGCCTCTTTGGCAACATACATGTTCGAGAATTACTATCAAGTAGATCTTCATTGAAACAAGATCAACAACATAATTAAAAAGCCATGAGAAGTTTGCAAAAAATACTTAAAAGCAATAGCATATTTTGATTAAAAAGCCATCTGTAATGCTTGCAAAAAAAAAAAAAAGGTGCTACATTTAAGCTCAAATGAATAGGGTTTTTCGGTTTTTTTTTTTTTGGATATATGTTATATGTGAGGTTTACATCGCCATCTTCATAATTGAATACTTTTATCACCTACCTTTGAAAACCCTGTTATATATAACCTCAAGCTTGTTTGTATTTTTAGACCCCCTATTTTAGTGAAAGGCATTATAGGGATATATTTTTTATTTTGAATTTGTTTTTACATTACTTGTATCCAATTTAATTAGTGTTTAAAGATCTAGAAATAAGGAAGAAAAAAAATTATTGTAACTACCTATTCATATTTCATCCGTCATCTATCCAAGTTCTCAACATTGATTAATATCATTACCAAATAATATTAACTACCATATTAAGTTAAAATTTAATATTTGTACCTCATAGATAGTGTATTGCATAATATACCTTTTTTCATGAGTAAGTCTTATATAATATACTTAGGCATACATACAAATTATAATTCATTTCACCAAATTATAAAATTTTTTAATTTCTATTTTTTAATTTTGTAATTTAAAATTTTTTTGTGTCTAATTTTATTTATTAATTTTAATTGTGTTAATATTTTTATTGTTTATGTCTCTAAATGAATAAATATATAAAGTTGTAAAATTGAATGTATAATTATTCGTTGGATGGTGTTTTGGTTTACAAATTTTCGTATTTTTGGTATTTTTTAAATGTTTTTCTTTTAAATTTTTAAATGTAAAATTTTTTAGTTTTTTTTTGAAAAAAGCATTCTCAAAAAATATATTAAAAATAACACCAATTTTATCAATATTTAATTTTATTACTTTTGTTGGGTAAGTTATGTAGGTTAAGGTATTTCTATTTTATAGTCAACACATTTATATCTTCCAAAATTTAAAATTTTATTTTGTAATATGTTAATTTTAAAATACATGTAGGCTAAGGTAGTTTATATAGTTTATGTACTTTAAGTAGAAGCATGTAGAATTAGGTAGAAGGTCAACATGGGTACCTTACCTAGCCAAATAACAATCCTTAAGTAAATGATAAATTTAAATTGTAAATGCAAAAAGTGAAGCACATTCATTATCAGTGCCACCGTGCGCAACGTTCCTCAGCCTCCTAAGAATTTTCCATGAGAACAACTTATTCTATGATCCCTTTATTTGATTATACTATTTGTTTTTTCCCTTATAATTTGTGTCTACATATTTATATGTTAAGTTATGTCTTATGATGTTATTTATATCTTTTTCCTTTATAATTTGCATTTACAATTATATTATCATTGTAATCCTCCATGCTCGCGTCATATCTACGCATCACATTACCCATGATCGAGGTATGTCAACTCTTACAATCCAACAAAATATGAGCATTATAGTCATCTTAATTTCATAGTTGAACATAAAAACTCAGCAGCAATACTTCACTATCTTCTAAAGCACCTTCAACACATACATGGAAATGTGATCATTTCCCAAGCAACGACCTTCGTATTTAGGCATATTGTAAATTAGATAAAAATAATGTAAAAATAATTTTAAAAGAAAAAATATCCCTATACCAAAATATGGTGTTAAAGATACAAAAGTTACCAAGGAGTCTATAAATAATAGGGGTTTCAAAGGACAGGCAGTAAAAATATCATATTTCAAAAATGATAGGTAAAAAGATTAATTAATGTAAACCTCACATATCATATATCCAAAAAAAACCATTAATAGTGTGAGAAAAGCAAAAATTGGGTACCTTTTGTAATCAACGAAATTAAAGGTGCGTAAATTTATAAACAATAGTTGGAACTAGGAAGTTCACATTGATATTATTCAAGCAACAAAACAAGATAGGAATAGTTCGTTAGCAAATTTCATTGGCAATATGCCTACTAATGCAACAATCAAAAATATATACAAGGGTTTGGAACATGAAACAAAATTCATTTCTCAATCAGATATCATATCACTAGCATTCCACTATCGCCCTGTTCTTTTCTGCGGTTGGCAAACTGCGGTGCCACAATATACCGCAATTTGTCACAACCCACCACACTTTACCACAAATCATCACTTTTCTCTCTCCTCACTTTTCTCTCTCCTCACTTTCCTCCACTACTTTTTAAATTCTCTCTCCTCACCTACCCTACATACCAATAACCCGCCACAATTACACCACAACCCGGCACAATTTCACCACACCATACCGCGTCATACCGCAAAAAAGAACAGGGCCTGAGATCAATGTGATTACTGATTATATATGCGAGCGTCACCATTCATCAAACCTATTACATATTCATACGAATAATAATTGGGTAAATCATGTGATGGACTCACACGATCATTAAACAGCATGCATTTGAGATTCACAAGCCCAACAGATCAATCTTCAAAGAGCACAAAGGAAAAAAGATATAAAACAAACACCCAAATCTCAAAACCATTAAAAAGCTCAGCTTCCCTCAAATTTGAAACCCAACACCTTAAGGACAACAAAACAAAACCAATAAAAAACACAAAAATCTATAATAAATTCAACAAACCTATATTCAAATGATAAAACTTGTAACAAAAAGAAGAGGAAAAGAGGGCATACAAAGCAGTCATCATCAATGGTGAATATGTACTTCTTCTTTGAGATCATATAACCAAAGCATCGACAAGCAGAATCCTTGAAGGAGATGCAATTAGCCCTAGGACCCAAAATTTTATTAATATCGTTTCGATTGTAGAGTTCATAATCAAACCCTTCTGGAACTTTGATCGTTTTTGAAGGATCACCATCTTGAACAATTATTAAATGGTAAGGCTGAAAGAAGGGTCTCCACATTTCAAGAAAATCAAGGTTTCTAATAGTGGGTATGACGATATCCAACTCATGTTTAAGTGCAGGGGTCGCGGGAGTTGTCATGGATGCAAAGTAAGGAGAGGTTGTAGGAGAGGCGACGTTAAGAAGTAACTACAAAGGGGATTTGAAATTTATAGAGATGTTTAAACTTTATTATATTTTGATTTTTAAGAAATGATTTTGTTTATGAGAGTGTCCTAAGAAAGAGGGTCTCCTTATAAATGATGGATACGTGGTGGCATGTGCGTTTCATCGGCACGAGGAAGTAGGAAGTGTGCCTTAATTTATGCTACTTCGGAAAAGAGGACACTTATCCATGATTCTTTTTTGCGAGCTAATGTTTCCAACAAAATGTTTCAAAAAAAATTAAATGTTCCGATAGATTAAATATCGCAAAATTTTTACTAGTACATTATTTGTGCTTTCATAATAGTTGTGAATTTTATGTGAATGTAAGGTAAGTTAATATTCTGATTAATTTGTACTTTGAGTAATTTGTATAAATTAAGCCTTAATTTGGTAAATAATAAAGTAAGTCTACATTTTCAATTCGCTCAACTTAATTAGATCACATAATTTACACATGTATGTTACTAATTGTTTAATTGACCTTATTTCTTCTTTTATCAAAAAATGTATTTATATTTTTCAAAGGAAATTTGGATTACAAAATTTCAACTTTAGAGTAATGATTGTTTGTTATCCAACATTTTTATAATAAAAATGAAATTCTCCAAATACTTTCAATTTTGGATCTCTACTCAACCATGAAACTTGGTAGTGCATGTCTTTGCTTGTGGTCCAAACAGAAAGAGGTAACGAGAAAGAGCGACAACATGAGGAATAGAGGTAAGTAGACCTGCTATTTCGCTTAACTTAATTAGTTCACATAAGTCTATATATGTATTTTGCTAGTTGTATAACTATTTTCCTTTCTAAAACAAAATTTTATTTCTATTTTGCAAAGGAATTTTTTATTACAAAAATCTCATCTTTACAATATTGACTATTAGTAATTCCATAAAATAAGGAAAAAAATTTCATGGTACCTTCAACTTTGGACCTATACTCAGCCACAATAACACGGTGGTTTGTTTAGCTAGTGTTCAAAGGGGAAGAGGGGGAAGAGGCAATGAGAAAGTGACAACCTGAGGAATATGGTAAGTGCAAGTTCTCACCATTATGTTATTGTTGTTAAGAATTAATGGTAGTGTACCACAATAAAATAGGTCTAGAATTAGTAGTTCTAAAGAAATTTTAAAAGATGAGTGTATTAGCAACATAAAACCTCAAAGTATAGATTATTTGATGCATATTCAAGTCATAAGCATCATGTGGAAGCTATTAGAGAACTTACAATTCTCTTAAATGATCTACAAGCTTCTAATTTACAAGGCATCGTTGGTAGCTTCTATGGAAGTGGTTATTTGAGCTACTTACAACAAGATCCATGAAGAGTCATCTGCATCAAAGTTGGAGTGCTTTGGAAGACCTACATCATGGTTTTTGAATCTTTAAGTTTGGACAAGTATAGAGCTAGTTATCATCATTTGTAATCTAGCTTAGTTTACTTGTTTCTTTATGATGTAATCATTTGATAGGATGATGTAAGCCCTAAGGGGTCTCTTTCTTGTTGTACCACGCGCCTAAGGGAGGTGACATTTGCTATAGATACCCCCTTAAGGTGCCTTGTAATCACACATTATTGAATCATAATAAACACACAAAATTCTCTCTAAAGTTGTCATGCTTTAGTTTCTTTCTAGCATTCTAGCTAGATAGGCCGAATTCCTTGAGGGGTTTTCGATCAAATCTTCTCTTCTATTCTAAGAGGGATCAATCTTGGATGGTGCAAAGGAGGAGTTGGATATCAAATTGATTGTGGTGCGACTATATCAATCAAGGAGGTTTCCATTGCCATTCTATCTTGTTCTACATCAAACGATTGGTTCTACTATTGAATTGGTACGTCTTTTGGCTTAGTCTTTGAATTCTCTTGATTGTCATTCATGCTTAATCATTAGAACTCTTGTCCAAGCCTTTCATGTTTCGTTCCTTTCATTCCTAAATCCATCGTCTCATTCGTTTGTTTGAGGTTTCAACAATCACAAGTTCTTACTTGTGAACGATCGTTTTCTCTCATTTCGTGTATAATGGATTAGTTTTGATTCATTATGCATCAAAAGTGGTATCAGAGCTTAGTTTGTTGATACCTCTCGTTTTCTTGCATGTTTTTACACCTTGTTTTCGTCCCATTTCACACGCCACCCTAGAGTTCTTCCAAGAACTCATCAAGAACCCATCAAGAATTCATCAAGAATTCATCAAGAACCCTAAGCTCCACAAAGAACCCTAAGACCAAACACAAACCTAGCCTAATCCGTCCCCTACCCACGTGAGTTCTAATAATTGACATCAAGATTGAATCCAAATGGATGAGTCTCAAACCAATTCACCTGAAAATGTTGATGCTATGAGATTGCGTATTGATATGTTGCAAAAACAATTAAAGACCTATATGGATTTGAACCGTGCGTTGCAAAAGGAGTCTTTGAATGTTGATGAAGTTGCTTCATATGACACGCCTAGGTCTCTCTCTAGAAGGGGTGAACATTTTGATTTTAAAGTTGAAATACCCGAATTCGATGGTTGTTTAGATCCGGAGGTATTTCTTGATTGGATTCAAACGGTTGAACGTGTCTTTGATTTGAAAGATGTTAATGATGAGCTAAAAGTGAAGTATGTAGCATTGAAGTTGAGAAAGCATGCTTCTATTTGGTGGACTAACTTGCAAAAGAAGCGACAAGCAAAGGGAAAGGACAAAATTCGTTCATGGGATAAGATGAAGTCCAAGTTGCAAGGCAAATTTCTTTCCCAAAGTTACGTCCAAGACAACTATGTCAAGCTTCAAAAGCTAGTTCAAGGGTCCAAATCGGTGGAAGAGTACACTAAGGAGGTTGAACACCTTCTTTGGCGTTGTGATTTAAAGGAGAATGAGCCACAAGTTTTGGTATGTTTTCTAATTGGATTGAATGATTGGATTCGTAATGTTGTAGAATTGCATTCTTATCAATCATTGGATGAATTAAGTACTTTGGCCTTGAAAGTAGAAAGGCAGAGGAAAGAAAGAGGAAAAGACACCATGAGAACGTACCCTACACAATCCAAATCCTATACCACACGTCCACCTACACAAACACAATACAAAACTCCACAAAATCAGCCCCCATCCTCCCAAAAACCCCACGGAAAACCCCCACAAAATCAGCCACAAAATCCCCCACCTAAACCCTATGTCCAGGAATCAAGGACCTTGCCTCCAAGAAGATGTTTTAGGTGCCAAGGATTGGGTCATATTGCATCCGAGTGTCCTAACAAACGTGTAGTGTCTCTTGTTGAATATCAAAGTGCTTTATATGTTGAACCAAGTTGCCATGAAAGTGAGAATGAAGAAGAGCAACTTGAGGAGGACAATGACGTTTGTGAAGAGGTTGAAGAAGCGGATGTTGGAGAACTACTTGTATTGAGAAGGGCATTAAGCGTAGCTTCTACACCAAATGAATTGGAGCAACGTGAAACTATCTTCCACACTAGATGTACGGTCCAAGGGAAGGTATGTTCACTCATTATTGATGGTGGTAGTTGTACAAATGCGGTCTCTACTATAATGGTTGACAAATTGAAGTTAGAAGTGAGTCCTCATCCCTCTCCCTATCATATTCAATGGCTAAGTCATGGGAAAGGCATTAAAGTTGATAAGCGTGTACTTGTATCTTTATCCATTGGAAAGAGTTATAAAGATCAATTATGGTGTGATGTAGTACCAATGGATGCTTGTCATATTTTGCTTGGTAGACCTTGGCTTTTTGATAGGTACGTGACGCATGATGGGAGAATGAATACTTATTCCTTCACCAACAACAAGAGAAAGATCACATTGGCCCCTTTGCCACCTTCTTCTATCATTCGACCACCCCAACAAAAGGAGCAAGAGAAGGAGTCCAATATTGTTTCTTTGCTAAAGGCGGATCAACATGAGTTCCATGAGCAAAAGGAGTTGATTTTGGCCAATTTGCAAGAGGAACAAGCTGCCCCAACTCGTACACACCCACGGCTCCAACCTACCCTAAGGAGGTTCAATCATTTGTTCCCTAATGAGATGCCACAAGGCTTGCCACCAAGAAGGGAGATAGAACACAAAATTGATCTCATTCCCGGAGCCATTCTTCTAAATAAAGCGGCATATAGAATGAATCCAAAGGAGGCTCAAGAAGTGCAAAAGCAAGTTGATGAGCTACTTTCAAAGGGCTTGATAAGGCCTAGCATGAGTCCATGTGCCGTTCCGGTGTTACTAGTTCCAAAGAAAGATGGTTCTCAACGCATGTGTATGGATTGTAGGTCCATCAACAAGATAACTATCAAGTATAGATTTCCCATCCCACGCTTGGAGGATCTACTTGATGAGCTATATGGGAGTGTTGTCTTCTCCAAAGTGGATTTGAGAAGTGGATATCACCAAATCCGCATCTATGAAGGTGATGAATGGAAAACGACCTTCAAGACAAAAGAAGGACTATATGAATGGTTGGTCATGCCATTTGGTCTTACTAATGCACCTTCTACATTTATGCATTTAATGAATCATGTATTGAAGCCTTTGATTGGCAAATGTGTAGTAGTGTACTTTGATGACATTCTTGTATATAGTAAGAGTGAGCTTGATCATGTAAAACATTTAGAGCTAGTCATGTGTATCTTGGAGAAAGAGAAGCTCTACGCCAACATGGAGAAGTGCTCTTTCTTCTCACCCAAGGTCGTCTTCCTTGGATATGAGCTCTCACAAGATGGTATTCAAGTGGATTAAGGAAAGATTAAAGCTATACACGAATGGCCTACACCGACGTCCATCCATGAGGTACGGTCATTTCATGGTTTAGCTTCTTTCTATAGAAGATTTATCAAGAATTTTAGCACTATTATGGCTCCTATGACCGAATTGATAAAGAACAAGGAGTTTGAATGGAGTAGAAGTGCTCAAATGGCGTTTGACATGATCAAAGAGAAGCTTTGTAATGCACCAATACTTGTCTTGCCATGCTTTGACAAAATCTTTGAAGTATAACTAGATGCGAGTGGTGTTGGTATTGGAGCGGTTTTGTCTCAAGAAGGAAGGCCCATTGCTTATTTTAGTGAAAAGTTGAACGAGGCCAAGAAGAAGTATAGTACCTATGACAAAGAGTTCTATGCCATTATAAGAGCTCTTGAGCATTGGAGACATTATCTACTAAGTGGAGAGTTTATTCTTCATAGTGATCACGAAGCTCTCAAGTACATTCAAGGGCAACATAAGCTCAATCCAAGACATGCCAAATGGGTTGAAGTTATGCAATCTTTTCAATTCGTGATCAAACATAAAGCCGGCCATTTGAATAAAGGTGCCGACGCTCTCTCAAGAAGGTACTTGCTTACACATATTCTTGATTCAAAAGTTGTTGGATTTGATCATATTAAAGATTTATATGAGAATGATCATGATTTCAAAGAAGTATTTGAGCTCTCCAAGAAGCATCCACACGAGATGTTTCATATTGAAAAAGGGTTTCTTTTCAAAGGAAATCAACTTTGTATCCCAAGGAGTAGTTTGCGAGAACTATTGATCATGGAGGTTCATGGAGGAGCCCTAGCTGGTCACTTTGGCATTGAAAAGACTTATTTGATGATGAGAGATCACTATTTTTGGCCAAGCATGATCAAAGATGTTGAGCACATTGTGAAAAGATGTTGGACTTGTAACATTGCTAAGTCTCATGTTCTACCACAAGGGTTATACACGCCTCTACCTATTCCCTACCATCCATGGGAAGATGTGAGTCTTGACTTTGTTGTGGGACTACCAAGAACACAAACAGGAAAAGATTCTATCATGGTTGTTGTTGATAGATTCTCGAAAATGGCACACTTCATTCCTTGCCATACTACCTATGAAGCTACTAAGGTTGCAAATCTCTACTTTGAAGAAGTTGTGAAGCTACATGGTATTCCTAAGACCATGGTGAGTGATAGAGATTCGAAGTTCCTTAGTCATTTTTGGATTACTCTATGGAAGAAATTGGCTACAAAGCTCAAGTTTAG
The DNA here is from genome assembly GCA_029582165.1 of Portulaca oleracea. Taxonomy (NCBI): domain Eukaryota; kingdom Viridiplantae; phylum Streptophyta; class Magnoliopsida; order Caryophyllales; family Portulacaceae; genus Portulaca; species Portulaca oleracea. The sequence goes on from CM055873.1 coordinate 18,951,442, forward strand.
CACGGCATGTCATCCCCAAACGGATGGACAAACGGAAGTTGTCAATCGTACTTTGGGTGCCTTATTACGAGCTTTGGTGAGCAAGGATAAGAAAAGTTGGGATACTTTGCTAAGTCATGCTGAATTTGCTTATAATCGGAGTCCAAATCGAGCTACAAAGTTATCTCCATTTGAAGTTGTGTATGGGAAGAATCCTCTCAAACCTATGGATTTATCTCCTATGTCTACATCTACTAAATTCAGTTTTGAAGCTAGTAAGAGAGTGGAGGAGATTAAGAAGTTACATGAGGAGGTTCGTGAAAAGATCATGAGATATACTCAAAGGGTTGAAGAGAAAGTCAATCAAAAGAGGAAGAAAGTTATTTTCAAACCTTGAGACTTGGTATGGATACACCTCAAGAAAGAAAGATTTCCGAGTAGAAGAAAAGGGAAATTGAAACCAAGAAGTGATGGTCCTTTTGAGGTCATTGAGAAGATTGGTGATAATGCTTACAAATTGAAGCTAGATGATGATTATGAGGGAAGTTGTACTTTCAATGTGAGTGATCTCAAACCTTATTATCAAGAAGGTGAAGAGATTCCAAGTTTGAGGGCAAACTTTTCTCAAGAAGGGGTGAATGATGCATATTCAAGTCATAAGCATCATGAGGAAGCTATTAGAGAACTTACAATTCTCTTAAATGATCTACAAGCTTCTAATTTACAAGGCATCGTTGGTAGCTTCTATGGAAGTGGTTATTTGAGCTACTTACAACAAGATCCATGAAGAGTCATCTACATCAAAGTTGGAGTGCTTTGGAAGACCTACATCATGGTTTTTGAATTTTTAAGTTTGGACAAGTATAGAGCTAGTTATCATCATTTGTAATCTAGCTTAGTTTACTTGTTTCTTTATGAGGTAATCATTTGATAGGATGATGTAAGCCCTAAGGGGTCTCTTTCTTGTTGTACCACGCGCCTAAGGGAGGTGACATTTGCTATAAATACCCCCTTAAGGTGCCTTGTAATCACACATTATTGAATCATAATAAGCACACAAAATTCTCTCTAAAGTTGTCATGCTTTAGTTTCTTTCTAGCATTCTAGCTAGATAGGCCGAATTCCTTGAGGGGTTTTCGATCAAATCTTCTCTTCTATTCTAAGAGGGAGCAATCTTGGATGGTGCAAAGGAGGAGTTGGATATCAAATTGATTGTGGTGCGACTATATCAATCAAGGAGGTTTCCATTGCCATTCTATCTTGTTCTACATCAAACGATTGGTTCTACTATTGAATTGGTTCGTCTTTTGGCTTAGTCTTTGAATTCTCTTGATTGTCATTCATGCTTAATCATTAGAACTCTTGTCCAAGCCTTTCATGTTTCGTTCCTTTCATTCCTAAATCCATCGTCTCATTCGTTTGTTTGAGGTTTCAACAATCATAAGTTCTTACTTGTGAACGATCGTTTTCTCTCATTTCGTGTATAATGGATTAGTTTTGATTCATTATGCATCATTATTGCAATTCAAAAATAATTTTGTAATTCCAAATATCAAAAACAGACAAATGCATTGAGTAAATAATGTATTTCTTTTCACAAAACTGAATTTGACAATGATTTGATTTCTTTTGTTGTTTCACTTTCTAAGGAGGACAAAAGAGGAAGGGGTGCGGAGAATGAAATATCCACGAATGGGTGGGTAGATGAAACATATCAACAAAAAAAATGTAAGTTTTGAAATAGAAAAGGGGTAGGAGTTCTCCATGTCATGTTGTTGGGCTTCTTTAATTGCTTAAATTGAGTGGCTTCGTGATGCAGATCTAATGATCCAACTACCAATATGAGCTTTCTTTCTTGGGTTTTTAACTACAAAGGATAGCCCAACAAGCTATTGGACTATAAATGTTATTTGAAGACAATAAGGTTCCTAATTGTTAAAAATGATGGGGACCAAGCTTGATGATGTGGCAAGGTAATTAACTATTATTTTACCTTTTCTGTTTGTATTGCATTGCTACCCGAGTTAACTTGCTGCCCGAAAGTGACAAGCATCCACGAACAACTTCTAATTTTCTATTGTTGTTCTATTGGTCCCTCCATCATTCCTAGTGAATTTCTTCAACCCTACCTCGAATTTACATGGAAGTAAAGGAGTGAAGGAGTAGAACGAAGGGCTGGTTTATTGCCAAGAACGAAGGGATCGATGTTCATCCCTCCCTTATTTGTTAAGTATGTATGTAAATTTGTTGGTAGCAGATAACATTTTGGAAATGTAATGTGGTTGTACAATTGCAGACATGTGTGAGATGATGTGTGCACATCAATGCATGTATTGAGTGGTATAGGATTTTTTTTTTTTTATTTATTTTGGAAGATCTAGTGGTAGGTTTGTAGAGGTCATTCTGAGTTATTATTTGTGTCATGTCAGAAGAATCCATGATGCTTTGTGGTTGCAACAATGGATATCTAATAAATATAACTGTAGTTTTCGTCTGAGTGTCGTTAGGTTTTAGGTGATCTATTTCCTAAACAGATACAAATTAATTGATCGAAAATTCATCACAATTACGAAACAACTAATCATATAGGAAAGACTATAATTGCAAGGGCTTAGTATTATACTTGATTGCTAATCCAGCTGAAGAAGAGGTTTACCTTTGAGATTCCAAAGTAGATATCTTCTACTGTAGGTCCACGGAGGACTAAAGGAACTTAATTGCTAGATCAACCCGATTGAGATTGGTCTCCATCTAAGATGCATGTGTTTGGGGTATATTGTAGATTGTTTCCGGAAACAATAATGATTACTGTTAAATTAGGAGAGAGAGAGAGAGAGAGAGGAGCTTAGGAAATCACCCTGCTATCTCTCTAGATGTCTCAAACAGTTGATCTCTTAATATCTCAAATAGACTCTTTACTTATAGTGTTGGTTGGCTTGAAGAAGAGGTTAACAATCCCCTTCAATTGACTTACTAAAAAATTGCTTCTGGTGTGGAACACGATCCGTGTTGACCTCCGAAACTCGATTTAAGTCGGTTTCTAACTAGCACGATCCATGTTACCCCAATACGGTTCGTGTTAGCCCAACACGGCATGTGTTGTGTTTGTTGATTTCTCCAAGAAATCAACTCTCGACCCTTCTAAACATAATACTATATTATTTTGGGCCACATACACTGTTCCAGGTCATTGGTTTGTATGACCCTGTGGGACCAAATAATATAGTTATAATCAAACACATTTAAATACCGATTATAGAGGTCTCTAGCAAGACATATAATCATTGTATTATTTTGACTTAAGCTCTAAGTATATCGAACATTGTCAAGACAGTCCAAACAATCTCCCTTTTGTCCCACAAGTGTTCGATTCCTCAAATTCCCTTGTCTCTGACTGTTTCATATTCGGATAAGGTAAGCTAAAGTCATCCTTATGTAAACCTGAATGTTTCTCGATCTTTGAGTTTAGCTCTGAAAAGTAGATGATCATTTATTGTTCCATATGAGCTTGGCCAAGCATTTTCAGTCTAAGCTCATGGAGTGGCCAACGAGATAACTGTTCCTAATAGGGATGACAATGTCATCTTATTCAACAACACACCCTCACATGCTCCAACTACAACCCAGACACCGCATTTATAGCTTCCTATTCCAAAAAGCATTGGACGCACTCCAAAGTTACAACAGACCATGTAGTTTATGTAATGAACTCAAGATTAGGTATTATCCTTTAGTGGGGAGAGCTCTTATAACCTTGATAACTAAAAGAGCTCCCACTGCATGTCAGTTCAATAATTGTTCTCAACATTATCCATGTAATTGATTTATGATGTTTCTACATCACCATGATCATGAAACTTTGATTATCACCTCAACCTACATGTTAATCTTTCAATATTATCACTGCCCCTGTGTGATAATAAAATTAGTTACTAGGTCGATTGTCGACCAGGCTTAGCGTTATCAAATTCACTGATTGGGGTTTCACAAGTCAAATGTTATCTGATTTCCCATTTTGAATTTACTAACCCTTTTTGGAAGTTTACAAAAGTCTAAACCTTAATTGATGTAAACCTTGAATCTTATTCTTATTGATGAATCAACTAGGTCATAGTTCATGAACAATTCATGCAAATTCGACCTATTCACGTTTCAGAATGTATTTAATACCTATTACCCATATCATGCTTTAACTACAATAGGGGTTTAGTCCACAACACTTACAATGAAACTTGCACATTTTTTTTGTACCATTTCCACTAACGACCTTTTGTATGAGGTGACATCTCAAAAATTTATGTTTGGATTCAAAGTGATATTCAGTTCCTTTTCTTTAGTGATGGCTCCTATCAACAAAGGTTCATTCCTCTCGCAAGGCTAGAAACACTACCCAGTTCTAAAACGAACTTCACAATCCTAACAGTTTCTGTCACACCTTCTAAAGTCATTCCATGCTTGACTTATTCGTAGAAATAAACCCGTGTCGATCATGTTAGGAACCTCTTCTAGTTCACCTTAATACCACTTGGGCATATTATACAATTTTCTCTTACCCTTCAGATAATTATACCTTTATGACATAGATGTAGCATCAGTGTAACTCTTCACAGTTAGCTTTTGTTAACCACTGTGGACTGAGGACATATCTTTAGTTTTGTTTATACATATACACAATGTATATTCTATGTCAGCCTTTGAACATCTCATAGCATACATTAATCCCATGCCTGAAGTATGGGTGATATGTATTTATTTTATTTTTTTAGGTCTTCTGATTATTTCGAGACAATCAGATTCGACTAAGGATATTCCATGAATCATGGAAATTAATGCGTTCTTTAGTTAAACATTTCAATACCTCATCAATTTTGATTTAACTAATCAAAATCTTTAATTTATTGGTAAATATCTTGTCTCCAAGAAAACTCTTAGCCCTTCCATTCCTTCATTTTGAAAATTATTTCAAAGTCAACCTCGGTAGATTGCAACATAGATATTTTCTTTTCAATAGGCAGTATGTCAATCACATACAATATCAGGAACACATTGCTCCCGCAGATAGTCTCTTGAAGCTTACAAGGATTCCAACCCCAAAAACCCTTTGGTTGTTTCATGTACACATCCTCCATCTAAATCTAATATTGAAGACGGTCGTGAAACCTATCTACAATATCTCATAGTCATACTATGAAACTGTGGCTAGGAGTATCTTAATGAACCCATGTTTCACCTTGTACGCCCTCTTGTGCCTGGCAACTCCAACCTTTAGGCAAGCCAACCAAGTTCTAAACTTAGTTTCATACATAGAGTCCGTCTTAGATTTCATAGAATCATGACTTGCTAAAACTTCTTTGTAGTAGGTAGAGTCATTACTTTCTAAAAGTAAGATCTCACACTTACCAATAGGAGATCGATATCTCTGTGTTCGACGGAATTGTTCACCTAACCTCGTTTGGAGTAGGTTCCATGACACCTTCTCCTCAACATTTTGAGGAACTTTCAGTACTTCAACCTTGTTCCTAATGTCCTAACCAATAGGAAAATTTGAATTGGAATTAGGTAGCAAAGTTTGAGGTGACAATTATACAGTTTGTGTCTCTTGAACTTCAGTAAGTTCAAAAACTCTCCCACTCTTTACCTTTGAGACTAGCATACTTTCTAAAAAGAAAGTATTTTGAGATACAAACACTATGCTCTACAATAGTTCATAAGTGACACTCCATTCTTTCAGAAAACAGTTCTGGAACATTTCCTCTCCATACTCTATATGGCGTCTTCTCTAGTGCTCAGGTAATTCTTGTTCAATATCTAGAGTTGTGGTTAATAGCATGTGTCCTAAAAGGTAATCGACAGTGTCGAATCAACTATCATTGATCGCACCACATATAATAAGGTGTGGTTCGTTATTTCAGACATGCCATTGTGTTGTGTAATTCCTGAAGGAGAGAGTTTTGAAATAATTTCATACTCTCTAGGATGGTCAGTCAAATCTTGGCTCAAATACTTGCCTCCTTGATCTAATTGAAGAATCTAGATTGTATTGCCAAGTTGGTTTTGTACTTCACTTTAAAACACTTTGTACATTTCAAAGGATTTGGACTTGTGACGTATCAAGCAGACATATCCATATCTACTAAAATAATCATTAAAAGTGATGAAATAGTACGATAGACCTTCTTCTAGAACTAGGGCTCATAGGCCCACGTACATAAGTATGTGTGCATCCTAACAAGTAACTAGCTCGTTCACTAATTCCAATAAGAGGAGATTTAGTCATCTTACCCATTAGGCACGTTTCACAAACATCAAACTTTTGAAGTTTAGGTTTTTCCAAAAGTTCTACACTCTGTATTTCATAACACATTTTTGATTAATATGACTAAGCTTACAATGCTAGAGTTATGTTTCATTTGAGTCATTTGTTCAACTCTAGGCTCAACTATTAGCACACTTTCAATCATATCTAGGTTCTCTCGCTGCCTTGCTAAGACTACTTCATTCTAGAAATCTTTCAGTTATTTACACATTTCCTGCTCCAGATGCAACCCATACATATGAATGTTTGTTGCCACGTACATCTTTTCTTGTAAAAGGAATGTTCGTGCTTTACAGACATCATATGTTTCAAAGTCTAATTATTCAAAAGTCTATCTCTGTAACGCTTCCGAATGTGCTCTGATTTACATGATTTAATAAATAGTTCGAAAGCTATGCTTGAACATGAGTTCTTCCTTTTTAAACATTTTGGTTTCGATGTGTTAGATATGTTTATTCGGGATTCTCTCTCTTTATTGAGAACATGAAATCAAATTTCTACTTATAATGAGAACATAAAATCGCCTATAAAGTTCTATTATAAGCCTTCAGGAAACTGATAAATAACCAACTCTACATGAGGAGTTACAATTGTTTGCATATTCCCATTTGTTGGTTGGCTTTAAACTTTCCAAGCACAATTACTTTTGCAGATGGTGCACATTATAAATGCAAGTTTTATAACCGGTATTTAATACTTAAAGTGGGTTTAATAAAGGTAATGTGTATTATATACACACTGACCTAGAAATGAAATCATATTACTACATCTCATGTCTTCCTTATAGTTTGGACATTCACGCTTCCAGTGTCATATACCTTTACAATAAAAGCACACATGATCTGGTCGTTAACTAGTAGTTGTCATTGGTTGGGTATGTACAACTATTTGTCGTTACCTTTCTTTTGACTTCTTGTCTTTGATAGATATCTTAAATCTTATTTACCCTTTCACTATAAGACTATCTCTGGTAGCCAACTTTTTGTCTAAAGGGGGATATGAAGTTTCTCATGTTTTAGAACAACCATAATATTTTAGAACATGAGCGCCATCAATTTGGCTCTTATCGAGCTTAACCGAGACTATTTGGTTGTTGGCTTCACATCTATCAACTCTAACTAGTTCCTTGAACTTGTTCTTGAGTTGGTAATACCAAAATCCTTCCTCTAATGTTCATACATTTTGAAGTTAATGTTGCATGGATATTATGACATTACTTGTATCTTGATTGACCTCTTAATATTGATGTCTAGCTCAATGACATATAAAACCTTGTTCCTTTTATTCGCCCCCAAGACAATCGTACGCTAGTGATACCAATTAAGGAAATTGGTGCAATTGTTCTTCTTCTTCTCAAGGAGAAGCAATGTTTGATTAGTGTTTCAATTTGATCCAAGACCCACAAAATGCATGGGCTCAAGTGGATTTTGGCCTACCAAAACTCGAGCTCATGTTACCTTTGGGAGCGTGGCGTGATGGGAGAGATTGATAGACTAGCTTGAGAGTCTTGAATCAACAATCAACAAAAGCTTGAAACCCCAAAAGGATTGGATATGACTTTGGATAAAGGAGATTCCACCACCAAAGCCTAGCATCCCACCATGATCATCATAAAGGAAGAATCCACCAAATGATCAATAAAGAGATGACTTGCAAACACCACCATTAATCAATGAATAAAGTAAAGCAAGATTTTTAGAGGAAAGGGAGAAACCCTAAGCAATGCATAAGCATATTCATTAATCAGTCAAAAAGTCCCTGGAAAAACATAACAATAAGCTATTTATACTAAACCCAAAATTAAGTCAAAACAGCGCAAAAATGGCGTCTTCCAGAACGCTGGCTCGGGCGAGCAAGGGGACGGCTCGGGCGAGCAGGCCTTCTGCCTGCCGCAAGTCGTCGATGGGCGGAAGGTCGCGTGCGCAACATACCCGGACAGTAGCTCGGCTCGAGCGAGCCATAAGATGGCTCGGGCGAGCAGGCCATCTGGATGGGTGGTTGCGTGCACGATGAGGATCGGGCAGATGCTCGGGTCGGGTGAGCAAAGGTGCGGCTCGGGCGAGCAGGCCCATTGGCCGCGTGGTTGCGTGCACGACTAAAACCCGACAGAAGCGCTGCTCGGGCGAGCCAAAGGGTTGCTCGGTTGAGCAGGTCCATTGGGCTCGACACCTGGCTGTAATACGCTAAGTCCGCGCATGACGACATCGGACAGGGGCTTGGCTCGGGCGAGCAAGGGAACGGCTCGGGCGAGCAGGCCCTCTAACGCCTAGTTCACGCTCGGCAGAAGCATGGCTCGGGCGAGCCAGGAGATGGCTCGGTCGAGCAGGCTCTCTGATGCCACGTTTGTGCCTTGGTTTTATTGTTCTCGGGTTTTAAACACTCGCACCCCGATACCTTCGATTCTCTAGTCTCGAGACGGCCTGGTCCAGTCCCGAGGCCTCCGGGGTTGGTGTTGTGAGCGGGCCCCTCCCTAGGGAGCCCCGGGGCCCATCCATTGGATGGTTGAGACTAACTTCCCGACTCCTGAAGTGACCGGAAATTGCAACTCGAGGCTCGAGTTGGATGAAGCGGTCCGCTTAGCGGTGGTCACCAAAGAGGAGAATGGAACCCGGACCTCTTCATCCTCCCCTTCTTGAAGAGGATTTGCCCTCAAATCCACGTCGGGTTCAACGTCCTCAATGTAGGGTGAAAGATCCCCGATGTTGAAGGTTGATGAGACACCGATGTCTCCCGGAAGATCAAGCTTGTAGGCGTTGTCATTTATCTTGGCCAAAACTTTAAACGGTCCCTCACTTCGTGGCATTAGCTTATTACTCCTTCGGGAAGGAAACCGTTCCTTCCATAAATGTAGCCAAACCAAGTCCCCGGGCTTGAATGTGATACCTCGACGATGCTTGTTGGCTCGGGTCTTATAAAGTTCATTGGTGCGCTCGATCTTCTCTCGAATTTGTCGGTGAAGCTTCTGAATCTCAGCGGCCTTTTCACTTGCTTCAAAGCTAACCCTCGACTCTAAAGGAAGAGGAAGAAGCTCGATAGGAGTTATAGGGTTGATCCCATAGCAAGTCTGGAAGGGTGAATGACCCGTAGCAAAAGAGGGGGACCGATTATAGGCAAACTCGGCGTGACATAACTTGGCATCACAATTTCGTAGACTCCGACTCACAAGACCTCGAAGCAATGTAATGAGAGTCTTCTTAGTTACTTCAGTTTGGCCGTCTATTTGAGGATGATGCGATGTGCTAAATAAAAGTTTCGTTCCCAAGAGCTTCCATAAAGACCTCCAAAAGTGACCCATGAATTTAGTATCACGGTCCGACACGATAGTCCTTGGAACTCCATGTAAACGCACCACCTCTCGAAAGAAAAGGGTGGAAATATGTGTCGCGTCATCGGTTTTCTCGCAGGCCATGAAATGCACCATTTTGGAAAAACGGTCAACGACGACTAGAAATGCATCTTTGCCACGCACGGTTCGGGGAAGAGCTACAATGAAGTCCATACTCAAATCTTCCCACGGACCATTCGGAACCGGAAGGGGTGTATAAAGCCCTTGGTGGAACTGGCTTTTGGCATGGTGACAGATAATACATTTCGATATCACGTCCTACACATCACTTCCCATCTTCGGCCAATAAAAGTGCTCTTTTAACATGTCGATGGTTTTATTGATACCGAAGTGACCAGCTAGTCCACCTCCATGTACCTCCCTCACTAGAAGCGTTCTCAACGGACATTTTGGGACGCACAACTTGTTGCCCTTGAAAAGAAATCCGTCTTGTAGTAAATAAGGCCCATCACCACCATCGAGGTGTGATTTAAAGTCATCATCCTCCTTGTAAAACTCCTTCAAGTGCTGAAATCCAAGTACCCTTGCCTCAACTCCCGAAAGAAGAGAGTGTCTCCTCGATAGTGCATCGGCGACCACATTCACGCTCCCCTTCCTGTGTTTCGCCACAAAATTAAATCTTTGGAGAAACTCAACCCAATTAGCATGTCGGGAACTAAGCTTGTGTTGCCCATTCAGGTACTTGAGTGCTTCATGGTCTGAATGAAGGACAAACTGGCTTGGTCTCAAGTAGTGTGACCAATGATCTAGAGCTCGTACGAGAGTATAAAACTCCTTATCATACGTGGAATAGTTCCTCCTTGAACCGCTGAGTTTCTCACTAAAATAAGCGATGGGACGTTGGTTTTGCATCAACACGGCTCCAATGCCTACACCGCTAGCATCGCAATCAACTTCGAAGGCTTGTGTGAAATCCGGGAGAGCAAATACCGGAGCCTCACAAAGTTGGGATTTCAGCTTCTCAAAAGCCCCTTGGGCTGCTCGGGTCCACTCAAAGGCGCCCTTCTTCATGCACTCAGTAATAGGGGCGGTAAGGGTACTAAAACCCTTGATGAACCGGCGGTAAAACGAAGCAAGACCGTGGAAGCTCCTCGCCTCCGTGATAGTGGAGGGTGTGGGCCAAGAACGGATGGCCTCCACCTTTGAAGGATCCATAGAAATTCCCGTGCCGGAAACAATATACCCAAGAAAGGTGAGTTGGGGAGTGCAAAATTCGCACTTCTCCAGTTTGCCGTAAAGCCGTTGTTGCCGCAAGACCTCGAACACTCGCTCCAAATGCACGATATGCTCCGCTTCACTCTTTGAATACACTAGGATATCATCGAAATAAACCACGACGAATTTACCGATAAAGGGTCTCAATACTTCGTTCATAAGACGCATGAATGTGCTCGGGGCGTTGGAAAGCCCAAATGGCATGACAAGCCACTCATATATTCCCCCCTTTGTCTTGAACACAGTTTTCCACTCATCGCCTTCCTTCATACGGATTTGATGGTAGCCACTCCGTAGATCAATCTTGGAGAAAATACAGGAGCCATGTAGTTCATCGAGCATATCATCAAGTCTCGGTATAGGGTACCGATATTTGATGGTAATATTGTTGATGGCTCGGCTATCTACACACATTCTGAAGGTTCCATCTTTCTTCGGCACTAGGAGGGCCGGGACGGAGCACGGACTCATACTCTCTCGAACATAGCCTCGTGAAATAAGCTCGTCGACCTGTCTTTGTAACTCCCTTGTTTCTTGCGGGTTGCATCGATATGCCGCCTTGTTGGGAAGTGGAGCGCCGGGTACAAGGTCGATTTGATGCTCAATACCTCGGATAGGAGGTAGACCCGGTGGGAGCTCTTCGGGGAACACATCTCCAAAATCAGCAAGAAGTGGTGCAACGAGGGGGTGTTTAGGTTTCACTCCCTCGCATGTGTTTGCCTCTAAAAGGAGCAAAGCAAAAATAGCCTTTCCCTTACCTAGGGCTCGCTCGACCCGTGTCTCACTCAAGTGTTTGGTTTTCTCACTTCCCGCCCCAAGTTTAGGTGGTAATATTTCATGTGGTGCTAGTAAAAGGAGCTTAACCTTCTTGCCATCGTGGATAAAAGAGTAGGTATTCTTCAATCCGTCATGAACGGTTTTCTTGTCAAATTGCCACGGTCGACCCAACAATATGTGACACGCGCTCATGGGAACAACATCATAAACAATGGAGTCCTTGTAGTTAGTTCCAAAAGTTAAGTTCACGAAAACACGATTGGTGACCTTAATGCCTTCGCGGTCATTGAGCCATTTCAGCGAGTAGGGATGGGGATGAGGCAATAGAGGTAACCCCAGTTTGTCAACCATATAGGTAGAGGCCACATTAGTGCAGCTTCCCCCGTCGATGATGAGCTCGCACACCTTGCCTCCAACTAAGCATCGTGATTGGAATATAGTCTCCCGCTGGGCTCGGTCTAGAGGGGTTTCTTGAACATGCAAAGCTCTCCTCAAGACAAGAGCGACTCCTTGGTCACGCGAAACAGCCGCGGTTTCCCTTTCTTCACTAGTGTATGCATCCTCAACAACAAATTCAGGTTCATCCTGGGCTCCTTGCAATTCCTCGTCAATGTCCTGGACCTCTTTGAGAGTCAAGGTCCGCCGGTTTGGACAATTGGCCTGGAAGTGGCCATATCCATGGCACTTGAAACATTTCTTTCCTTCCAAAAGACGAGTGGTTCCCGTAGGAGACGCCACAACAAGTCCCTTTCCTTTGTCAGTTCGGGGTGTCGCAGGAAACTTGGGTGTCTCACTAGGTCTGGGTGTGGCTGATTGAAGAGGAGGACGGTTTGACGGTGGGAAGTAGTTGCGTGAAGTCGATTTGGCGAGAGCCCTTTCTTTCCGACGTCGTTCAACCCGAAGGGCCAAGCTACACAACTCATCCAGGGAATAGTAAGGTTGGATCTCGACCCTTTTAGCGATGGTGGGATCGAAGCCATTCAAAAAACGCATCATGGTTTGATATTCAGGTTCTTGGAGGCCACTTTTGATAAGAAGTTGTTCGAATTCAAATATGTACTCCCCAATGGTTCGTCTGCCTTGGGTAAGGGCATATGCATTTTCAGATTGTCATGACGGTAAGTGCTTGGTAAAAAACGGCGATTCATCACTTGCTTAAGATGGGTCCAAGCGGAAATTCTCGCCTTCCCTTCTCGAGCCCGTTGCGACTTCATATTCTCGAACCAAAGCGAAGCGGCCTTGGTGAGTTTCAAGCTTACGATCTTATAAGCCTTCTCATCCTCATACTCCTTGGTTTCGACGATCCTATCCATCAGTTGGGTCCATTCGATGTAGTCGTCCGGATCAGTGGAACCGTGGAATTCGGGAATGTCAATTTATATGTCCTGGAAATCATCTCGAGGGGGTTGATCATGCACATTCTGACGAATTCGGTGTCGTGGAGATCCTCTAGCATCGTCACTCGACTCAAAGTTTGGAGGAGGACGGATAGGGCTTGGTGCGCGCCTCCGACGTTCAACTTGGGGTTGGCCTGGACGTTGCACTGTCAAATTGTTCATTTGTGCCGCAATCTCCAGAAGGGTCCGCTCGATGTTAGCGTTATGATTCTGAAGGGAAGTGAACCTCTCGTCCATCTTGGTGAGTCGGTCCTCAATTCCTTGGACTCGGGAACTCCTCCGGTGGCTAGGTTCCTCTCGATCGGAATCGTCGTGACCATCCATATCGAGGGAAAGGGTATGGGACGGATTGTGTTTGGGATATTTTGTGGAGTTTGGGGGTTTTCTTGTAGTTGGCTTCTGTTTGGCTAAGGGTTCTTTGTGTTTTTCTCACTTGGGCATTTTATCGAACACCTTGTGTGCACAAATTTTCCAACTCTTCCTCAAAGCTCCAATATGCAACAAAATCAACAAACACAATAGCAATAATAATTTCTCCAACACACTTGGAGTCACAAAGGATGGGGAACACCAATAGTTCAATCAAAATACCAAAATCCAACAATAGAGAACGAACTAGCAAAAACAATGGAGAACTCAAGCTAGATGAAAAACCTTGTGCTCTGATACCAAATGGAGCGTGGCATGATGGGAGAGATTATAGACTAGCTTGAGAGTCTTGAATCAACAATCAACAAAAGCTTGAAACCCCAAAAGGATTGGATATGACTTTGGATAAAGGAGATTCCACCACCAAAGCCTAACATCCCACCATGATCATCATAAAGGAAGAATCCACCAAATGATCAATAAAGAGATGACTTGCAAACACCACCATTAATCAATGGATAAAGTAAAGCAAGATTTTTAGAGGAAAGGGAGAAACCCTAAGCAATGCATAAGCATATTCATTAATCAGTCAAAAAGTCCCTGGAAAAACATAACAACAAGCTATTTATACTAAACCCAAAATTAAGTCAAAACAGCGCAAAAATGGCGTCTTCCAGAACGCTGGCTCGGGCGAGCAAGGGGACGGCTCGGGCGAGCAGGCCTTCTGCCTGCCGCAAGTCGTCGCTGGGCGGAAGGTCGCGTGCGCAGCATACCCGGACAGTAGCTCGGCTCGGGCAAGCCATAAGATGGCTCGGGCGAGCAGGCCATCTGGATGGGTGGTTCCGTGCACGATGAGGATCGAGCAGATGCAAGGCTCAGGCGAGCAAAGGTGCGGCTCGGGCGAGCAGGCCCACTGGCCGCGTGGTTGCGTGCACGACTAAAACCCGACAGAAGCGCTGCTCGGGCGAGCCAAAGGGTTGCTCGGTCTTGCAGGTCCACTGGGCCTCGACACCTGACTGTAATACGCTAAGTCCGCGCATGACGACATCGGACAGGGGCTTGGCTCGGGCGAGCAAGGGAATGGCTCGGGCGAGCAGGCCCCCTGACGCCCAGTTCACGCTCGGCAGAAGCATGGCTCGGGCGAGCCAGGAGATGGCTCGGTCGAGTAGGCTCTCTGATGCCACGTTTGTGCCTTGGTTTTATTGTTCCCGGGGTTTTAAACACTCGCACCCCGATACCTTCGATTCTCTAGTCTCGAGACGGCCCGGTCCAGTCCCGAGGCCTCCGGGGTCGGTGTTGTGAGCGGGCCCCTCCCTAGGGAGCCCCGGGGCCCATCCATTGGATGGCCGAGACTAGCTTCCCGACTCCTGAAGTGACCAGAAATTGCAACTCGAGGCTCGAGTTGGACGAAGCGGTCCGCTTAGCGGTGGTCGTCAAAGAGGAGAATGGAACCCGGACCTCTTCATCCTCCCCTTCTTGAAGAGGATTTGCCCTCAAATCCACGTCGGGTTCAACTCCTCAATGTAGGGTGAAAGATCCCCGATGTTGAAGGTTGATGAGACACCGATGTCACCCGGAAGATCAAGCTTGTAGGCAACTTATCTTTGATAGTGTTCAAGACTTCATCAAACTAATTTATCTTTGATAGGTTCAAGAACTCCTTGGATTTGCAACTTCCTTGGACATGGCTCCTCGTCGGACTGACATCTCCATTGCTGTTGGGCTCCCACTTAACTTGATGTCTCCAAGTACAAGAATTTACAAGGAGACTTTTCATGAATTAAAAATAAACTTAACTTAAATTAAATTTAGATAATTTAATGACGGTACGCAAACTATATTTCACCCAAACCAGCATGTAGGTCGATAAAAATAACCATCTATGGCTATACCAGAAGCACATGCAAACAAACAATATTGCAGTATCTTTAAAGACATCCGATAAAACAAGCAATATTGCAATAATTATATCAAATATAACACATGCATATGAAGGCATATTATTCCAATTTACTAGACAAAAGGAAACAAAGACTAAACAGTTTCAACAAAGCTTCCTAAATAGTTTGCATTATTAACAAAAATAACAAAATTCTAAATTTTATCTTAATTATCTAAAAAACTTTAGACTTAAGGGAATACCTTTACATTCAAGTTACTTAATTTTTTAAACTAAATGTTCCAAAAGATACTATATCTATTGAAAATTGCAAAGTTTCCTAAACCCAACAAATTTTATAGGATTTTATGCTTGACAATTGTTTTAGTAACAATATGGTTTGATAATTAATTTCTAAAGAATTAATCTCAAACACCAAAACCACGTTTTCGTCCAAACTGCTAGCAACACGGTCCGTATTTATCTAACACGGTCCGTGTTGCTTCCTAGTGTCGACTAATCGGTGCATGATAAAACGAAAATAAAATATCAACGAACTTCAAAACTCAAAGATTTAAATTTCCTCATATTGCAAACTCATCCAATAACCTACTGTAAAGTTTCAAGAATTTCATCAAATTTACATAAATTTGCAAAATTCAAGGAATTAAACTACTTTGATTCACTGGTCTACTAGATAATTAAAGAGAACAGTTCGATAAGTTCGAAAATCAAAATTTACAATTTTCCCAGAGAGAAGGGTCATCTAGTGAGCTTCTGTGAAATTTATAGAATTTTATCAAATTTCAAAAAAATTGAGAAAACTCAGAGGAATAAACTATTATGTTCTGTTGGAGATCTATAAAGAGTTTTTGGATAATAATATACCAACCTTTGGAGGTGTTGGATTGTAATATACCAACCTTTACTATTGGACAGCAATATCCATGACCTTTATACCTGGGTGACAATATTATACCAACAGTAACTAAGGGGGTGGTGAACCGATCTCCATGCGCGCTAACGTGGTTGGCGAAGGGAAAAAAATTGTCCGAAGCCAATAACTTCATTAACCCCTTAGTTTTTCTCACTAGCCCACATTACAAGACATTTCTTGGTTGTGTTTACAAGACATTTCTTAGTTGTGTTTCACGTCAGTATGAAGACCGGTTCACCATCCCGTTAATCACTGTGTTAGAGCTGATTTTTTTTTTAGCGTGGGTTGGTGAAAAAAACGGAGGGGTTAATGGGGATATTGGGCGACGATTGATTTTTTTCTCTGCCTTTCACGTCAAAATTGAGACCAATCAACCAGTCACAACCTCCTTAGTCACTGTTGGTATAATAATCTCACCTAAGTATAAAGGTTAGGGATATTGTTGTCCAATAGTAAAGGTCGGTGTATTACAATCCAATACCCCCAAAGGTCAGTATATTTTCATCCAATATCCCATCTATAAAATCAAAGAAAATAATTTAATGAGTCCGAAAACTCACATGAACAATTTTCTCCACAAATATGATCACCCAGTGACCTACTGTAAATTTTCTAGAATATTTACAAATTTCTGTAAATTTGTAAAAATCAAAGAAGCAAACAAAATTATTTCTTTTCATATCTGGAAAATTTTATTAAAAATATATTTCAATTAGAAAGATTCTGCAAATATTAGGACAAGTCCAAAATGCTTTCAGACACCTCTAGTAATTGTCTTGGAATTTTTAGACACTGCTTGATATTTTATTTCGATTTTTCATTATATTTACTGTAAATAGTCTAAATTGGAAAATAATTCTACAAAATTCTATTTTGCGAATTCAAATTATTCCAGGTATTGTCTATTATTTAGCAACACTGAACATGATTGTTTCTAAGACAACCTAAATTATGCCAAGTTTGTGCTAATTTTAACAATTAAATAAGCATCAATAGCATAATTGAAAAAACAATAATAATGCATGAACATTTACAATATAATTCCTGATTTATTATTATGAACAATAAAGATCATAAAATTTCATAAAATTTTTAAATTTGGGCATAAAACATAATCTACCAAATCCATAATATGAATCACAATTGACTAAATTAATACATGAATTAGGCGTAAAATATAAGCATGCAATATGTGGCTCTGATACCACTGTTGGGTTTTAGGTGATCTATTTCCTCAATAAATACGTATTAATTGGTGGAATATTCCATAACAATTACGAAATAATGAATCACCCAGGAAAGACTACAACTGTAGGGGCTTCGTATTATACCTGATTGCTAATCCGGTTGAAGATGTTTACCTTTGAGATTCCAAAGCAGAAATTCTCTATTGTAGGTGTAATACCCCCAGTATGTGGTTAAAGTGTAACTTAAAAGAATTGAAATGACTACTTATATGACCAAGGTGCAACTTCTTTTTTGGTACCTCATCCATTGGAAACTCCTCAGTTAAGCGTGCTTGGCTGGGAGTAGTCTCAGGATGGGTGACCTCCTGGGAAGTTTTCTCAGGCAGCGTTTGAGCAAGGACGAAGAATGCTGGAAAGACTTGTGATGATTTGTGGGGCTAGTCAGCGATCTTTGAAGCAGTATATCGGTAATGTTCGTAGCCTGGGAGGGGCCGTGGCGTTATAGTAAGTCTGCACAACACTCCAAGAACTTGATTGCTACATCAACTCGATTGAGATTGATCTCAATCTAAAATGTATGTGTTTGGGGTATTTTATAGAATGTTTCAAGAAACAATAATAATTATTGTTAAATTAGGAGACAAAGGAACTCAGGAAATCACGCTGCTATCTCTTTAGAAGCCTCAAACAATTGATTTTGATTTTTGAGCGATTATGTCTTGAATTCTACGATGACATGTTCAAATCAGAGGGAGCAAACAATATTTGACACTCAAAATCATCGTGGTATGTTCAAATGATTTTAATTTCAAATCACAGATTGACTGTAATGTATGTGGTATTTGTATGCCTTGCAGTGAAATTTTCTCTCTACCTATCTTATTTATATCAAAAAGGTAACAATGGATAGCAAGACAAAACCATGACAAATGGGATGCACATGTATAGCAACAAGTACCAACAAACTAGGAAGAAAAATTGCAAACACTTATCTTGTTATTGAGACGTTAACACAAAAGATACTAATGTATATTAATTCTGATACTATGAATTGTTTTAATGAACATAAAGATTTAGGGTGTATAGTGTTCCAATTTGATCAAAACTCTAGACATTACTCAAAATAATTGTTGTCGAAGGGGCTGTTAATGTAAACTTGAGGCATTATAAAATGATTGCACATTTTACATTAAGAGTGTGTTTGGTAGGGGAAAAACACTTGCTAGAAAAATATTTTCCCAATTTTCTAGTGTTTGGTACAAAAGAAGTTAGGAAAATCATTTTCAAATAAAATTATTTTCCTCTAAAGGAAAGAAATTGACTTCCTTTGTTCAACCTAGAAAAAAATATTTTTCACCCTTGATTGTTGAATCGAACTCCAACTAAAATTTGAGTGCGAAATTCGACTTCAACTGCTTTGCTCGAAATTTTATAATACGATAGAATTGATAAGAAAGAGCTCAAATATAAATTTTTAGCTCAAAACATTTTCAAAACATTACTTGGAGGTACCCTAACTTTTGTTGAAATGTTTTTCTCGTACCCCAACTTTTGAAACTAATTTCAAGGTACCCGAAGTTTTAGGATTAGTAATAATTAGGTGAATTTTCGGTCAATGATTTGAATTCACCGGTGAGGTTTAGGCGGCAAATTGATTAAAGGTTTTTATGGACAAAAATGCCCTTCTTGTTTACCCTCAATTCTGATTCTCACCAGCTCCCAGCAGCTCTGTCCTTCCATTGTTATCTGGAAAAACACAAAATTAGGGTTTCGGAGTGTTCTTCCCCAATTAGCAATGAATCACGAAATGAATCCGCAAAATCAATGAAACCCAGAAAAATTAAGGGGGAAAGAGAGAGAGAGAGAGAGAGAGAGAGAGAGAGAGAACAGGGGCGTAGATTAGAGGAAGCGACAAGATGAAATTCGACCCTTTTCTCTACTGTCTCTGCTTCGCATCCCTAAATCAAAATCAAAATCGAAATCGAAATCAAACCCTAATCAGGAATTGAGCATGAAAAAGGGGAAATAGAAGGATTGAGAGATGGAAATTGGATTACTGGGTGGATGAATCGGATGAAGAGGACGCCATGGATGAGTATAGGAGAGAGAAATTGGATTATTGGGTGGATGATTGATCAACAGCAAGATCTCGTGGCAGGCATTCATCCTTTGCTGCAGTGTTATATGGGAAGATCCAGAAACTTCCCAAGAAGAACCCCAAACCCAGACCACAAAAGTTGCAGCCGCTGAAAATCTACCCCACGAAACTTTATGATTTAATAGTATGAATTAAAAAAAAAAGCTCAAACATGAATTTTGAGTTCCAAATATTTTCATTTGTAACATATATCACCACTTTTGTTGATTTTTTTTTGTTGTTAAATATGACGGAAATTTAAGAGCAAAATTCAATTTCATCGGTTTGTCTCGAAACTTTACAATACGATAGAATTGATTAAAAAAAGTTTAAATATGAAGTTTGAGCTACAAATATTTTCATTTGTAACATATATTGCTACTTATTTGGACATACGTGGAGATTTTCCAGAAAACTATTTGTTTCCTACCAAACAAGAGAAAATTTAATAAGGAAAACCATTTTCCTTAGAAAATTATTTATACTGGAAAAGGATTTCCTCCGATATCATTTTCCTTTCAACTAAATACACCCTTAATATTATCAAATTTTTCATCACAGAATTAAATCTTATGACGACACCTGTAAATTTTGTGGCTGCTCCGATGAAACAAATGCTCATAGTGTCTTCCACTGTGCCCCAACTGCTTCTATTTGGGAATTAAGCGACTTTGATGAGGACTTGTGGGCAGCGTCATACAATCGACCCATTGATCATTTCCACAGAGCTTTCGAGGAGCTTGATAGCAACCTCTCTGCTGTGTTTGTTACCATCGCGTGGCAGTGCTGGAATTTTAGGAACAAGCTTGTTGTGGCATACTCATGTCCCCCTGCTAGCTTATTATACACTAAGGCTATAAATCTTCTAACTGATTTCCATAACATCCTACCAATTCAGCAGCCATAGGTATTCAAACACATTGTAATATGGTGCCCCCCCCCCCCTCCAGCCCAAGGTATTAGCAAATTAAATTTTGATGCAGCTAAGATTGGGGATTGGGGATTGGGGACGGGGATAGGGCTTTGTAATCAGAAATCAAGAAGGCAAGGTTATTGTGGTAGGAGTAAAACAACTTCATACGTTTCTGCTGAGATTGCTGAAGCTGAGGTATGCCTCTTCTGACTACAAATAGCACGGGAAACAGGAGTCAAGAAAATCGTTGTTGAAGGCGATTGTCTTCCTCTTGTCAACAAGCTTCGCAATTCTGTCCATGGTTGGAGCGCCATAGGTCATTTAGTTTCAGAGATTATTCAGTTCTCAAAGTTTTTTTCTTGTATTAGATGGAGTCATGTTCTTAGAGCCGGTAATAGAGTTGCACACTCTATGGCTCACCTCCAACCCCATGATTTGTGTGAATGAATTTGGTTGGAGGAGGGACCTGAGGTATGTTTAACCTTGGCCCAAGATGATATGTCTATTTTCCATCAAGTTAATGAATAATCTCGCTCAGGCAAGTTTTCCTAAACAAACAAAAAAAAAAAAAGCGAGATGTAATTGCAGAAAGTTTCTAAATTTATTTTTAAATTGGTACAAAGACCAATTGTGTTTTGAATTTGGTACAGGTTGAGGCCTGTTGACGTAGGCCTCACTTTAGTTTTTAGTTTGTTGGCCCATTTCAGCCAGACCCAGCAAGATACTGATCCATTAATCGTCAGCCCATGTGCATCATCCCACGTTAGGCACCATTTTAACATTGCATTAGTGTCTCGTTTCATTTCGAAATTTGTTCAGCATGATTAATATTTTTACAAAAGAGTGTTAAGTCCATCTACATCATGTATTCTCACATGTGAAGTTGACTGTTTATATCAAATATCCTACCTAACATTGAGCTTAATTTATTATTAGGAGTACTAGATCAAAATGTTGAAGTTTGTTTGGTGCAAAGAAATCATGAAAGTAACCAGGCAACTTAGGAATATATAATATGTACATACAAATTCTAGCAATAAATATCCTAATATGTGTTTTTCCAAATTATAATCAAACTAAAATTAAATCAATAGTTTATAATCTTGTTCAAGTAAGGTATACGGAAACGGGATGTGACAGTTATTATTGTTAAATTTTATAATATAGAGAGACTAGTTCTAATTGAAGTTTGTTTGCTATCAACTACTCTGTGGAAAAGAAATATACAATGTTTAATTTCATTAATTTTCCAAATATATTAATCTTAACAACGATGAAAAATTAAGAATAAATCAGATTGGATGAAACATATAACATTGACAAACAACACATTCTTGAATAAATGATGTACTAGATGAAACTACACAACAAAACACTGTCTACACACTTTTTTTTTTTTTTTTTTGATAAGTACTTAATTTTATACGTTTATAACCTCCACCCAACACCTCCCCCCCCCCCCCCAAATCATCATTGAAACACTTCAATTTTTGTTAATGACATAAGTAGAACCAACGAATAGCGTTTGTCTTTGGCCAGCTGCCTGATGCCAATGCAATTTATTAGGTGCTCCTGGAGCATGTGCTCCAAATTCTACAATTATTCACCGGTATGCATTAGGTTGTTCACTCTGATTATTATGATTGTTCACTCTGATTCACATTATTGTTCACTCGCAAATATCCGGAGCACATGCTCCGGGTGCATATCATATATATTGGCCTGCCAGAGTTGCCGGTCTATATTTCACAACACTAATAGCAAGGAGATTCTACCACAAATGAAATTTTTTTCAACTATGATAGTTGAAATGTATAATTACCTTAAAATATAACTTTTAGAAAATCAAAATTAATATGATATTGATTAAAGAATTTGTTACAATAACTGATCTTATTCGTTGAGATATAATTTTTTCATAAAATATAATATTTGAAAGATATTCTACCAAAATTGATTTTTTTCAACTATCATAGTTGAAAGTGTAAGGATCATTAATTCTACCATAAAAAAATTAAAATTAAAATATATTGATGAAAACAACATACTACAACAGTTAATCCGATTTAGTGATATAAAGGTTTTTAGAATATGTGATTTATTTTTATAAATTAATGGTTATGAAATTTTCAACTCCCATAGTTAAAAAAAAAATTCAACTATAATAGAATTTTCATAACTTTAACTAATCATTAAGCTCTACTACATTTTTTGTAGAATAACCGACGTAACTAAATGGTTCTAAACTAGTAGCCGTAAGAAAGTGGCCCAAAATTACCCAGTCTCTTGATTCCACAATTATTTGTTTCCTAATTGTATTAGGATATTATTTAGGTTTCCTTATCATGTTGGGTTTCCTACTAATTGTATTAGATTCTAAATCTAATTGGAGTGTGAGTCAAGTTAGGGTTAGGATTTTATGTGTGTCCTCCCTATAAAAGGGAGTCTTCTCCATATTTTGTAATCATCCTAAAAATTCAGTAGTTTTCGTATTCCCATTGGTAAGAGTAATTGTGAGAGTTTGTGTGGGTTGTTCTACTCTCTTGGTGTTGATCTCGAGGTGAGATCATTTGTTGTACTCTCTACTAATAGTGGATTCGTTTGTACTTGTGTCACCCGTGGTTTTTTCCCGATTTGGGTTTCCACGTTAAATTCTTGTCCTCTTTAATCTTGCATTTATTTTTCTCGATTTATTGTAGTCATCTTATTTTCGCTTCCGCAAATTAATTTGCTCTATATAACTCTAACAAGTGGTATCAGAGCCAGGTTATAGGATGTCTACAGTCACTAAATTCGATATCGAGAAGTTTGATGGCAAGATCAGCTTCAGTTTGTGGAGGATCAAGATGAGAGTTGTTCTTACGCAGAGTGGATTGAAGAAAGCACTCGGTACGAAGCCAGCCAATATTGAAAAGGAGGAATGGGAGGAGCTTGATGATAGAGCTCTTACGGAAATTCAGTTATGTTTAGCAGATTCAGTTCTTCGTGAGGTGGTTCATTGTAAATCTACTGCTGATCTTTGGCTAAAGTTAGAACAACTTTACATGACTAAGAGTCTTGTTAACCAAATTCGACTGAAGGAGCGGTTGTACACTATTCGCATGGCTGAAGGAACACCTATCCAAAACCATCTTAATGAGTTTAATTCGATTTTGATAGATTTGGAAAATTTGGAGGTGGAAATTGATGATCAGGATAAGGCCATTCTTTTGGTTATTTCCCTACCCCATTTGTATAAACAGTTCAAGGAAATTATGCTCTATAGTAATACTGAATTTTTGAGTTATGAGGATATTAAGTCAAATTTACTGTCTAAAGAAAAATTTGATCTTGAAGTGTGTTATAATGGAAAAGCTGAAGGCTTGTCAGTTGTGGGGAGTAGGTCGAAAAAGAAAGGCTCTAAGTCTAAATTTGAGGATGACTGCTACTACTGTAAGAAACCTGGACACAAAATTTCTGAATGTCGTAAGTTGAAATCGAGAAAGGAAAAAGAAGGTGAAGCTGCAATAGTGGAAGATGACTCAGATGGTGATGCTTTTCTTGCTTCTCAAGAAAAGGGAAGTCTGTCTGAATGGGTCTTGGATTCTGGATCTAGTTATCATGAATGTCCTAACAAAGATTTGTTTTCTACATATGACCCTGTGGATTCTAGTGTTCTTAATTTGGCTAATGATAGCCAGTGTGAGATTGCTGGAATCGGTACAGTTCATATCAAGACTCAGGATGGTGCTATCAGGACACTAACGGATGTTCGACATGTCCCTGGTATGAAGCGTAATCTGATCTCTTTAAGTGTACTTGAATCCAAAGGGTTCAGGTACTCAGGTGAAGGTGGAGTTTTGAAAGTGTCCAAGGGTTCTGAAATTCTTTTAAAGGGTTTGAGGCGCAAAGGTCTATATATCCTACAAGGTTCAGCAGTTTTAGGTAACTCTTTTGAAGATGATCTAACTCGGATGTTTAGTGTATGGTTAGATCAGGTGAAGAAGAAAGGAATAGCTAAGTCTAAGAGGAGCTTGGACTTAGCAGGTTGTCTTTGAGTGCCCTTCTGGGCGTTGCCCTATGGGGCTCTACCCTTCGGGGTTTGGTGGCGGCGACAAGTTTTGGAATAATTTTGGTCCAAGGTGGAGATTGTTAGAAAGTGCCCCTAAATTACCCAGTCTCTTGATTCCACAATTATTTGTTTCCTAATTGTATTAGGATATTATTTAGGTTTCCTTATCATGTTGGTTTTCCTAATTGTATTAGATTTTAAATCTAATTGGAGTGTGAGTCAAGTTAGGGTTAGGGTTTTAGGTGTGTGCTCCCTATAAAAGGGAGTCTTCTCCATCTTTTGTAATCATCCCAAAAATTCAGTAGTTTTCGTATTCCCATTGGTAAGAGTAATTGTGAGAGTTTGTGTGGGTTGTTCTACTCTCTTGGTGTTGATCTCGAGGTGAGATCGTTCGTTATACTCTTTACTAATAGTTGATTCGTTTATGCTTGTGTCGCCCGTGGTTTTTCCCCGATTTGGGTTTCCACGTTAAATTCTTGTCCTCTTTAGTCTTGCATTTATTTTTCTCGATTTATTGTAGTCATCTTATTTTCGCTTCCGCATATTAATTTGCTCGATATAACTCTAACAGTAACAATATAGACATACATATAGGCAATTTTTGACCACAAAGTTGAAGTAGTGTTTAGCGTTCAGAATGACAAAAAAGCCATCGTTCGGCACAATAGCGTTTGTAACTAAGAAATAGCATTTGCAGCTAATTCTTTGAGATGTTAGAACCTATAACGTCTGCAAAGAGTAGTAGCGTTTGGGTGTTTATATTCCCAATATGCTCTGCTTTCTCTTATAACTAGTGAGTTGTGCCCGTGCAAGGCACGGGCTGCTTGACAGAAAAAGCTGTACAAAAAAATTTATTACATGTTTGCAAGGGGAAGTT
Source organism: Portulaca oleracea (assembly GCA_029582165.1). Lineage (NCBI taxonomy): Eukaryota > Viridiplantae > Streptophyta > Magnoliopsida > Caryophyllales > Portulacaceae > Portulaca > Portulaca oleracea. The sequence continues at coordinate 18,976,822 of CM055873.1, forward strand.
GGGGTAATATCAGCAACAATTTTCATGGCGTGAAAATACACCTCAAGTAGAAATGTTGTCACCACCCCCTAGAATTGTGATATTTGACATGTCGATCCAACCTCAGGGTCTCTTGATCAGTAGGAGCTTGCAAAAATTGTAGTTGTAAACAAACTCTTTTTTTAGCAGCTTCGCGATGGCAGATCTTCAGTAGTTTGATGGTAACTGGAAAGAAAAGAAAGAATAGGTCTATAAATTATTGTAAGTAGTGACCCGCATGATTGAATGGTGTAATTTATCCAACATAAAATTGATCAAAATGAATAAATACATAATAACCTGGAAAAGAATATACATATGGAACAAAATTAAGTTACCTCAATTCTGCCCTGATTTTTAGGGCGATAATTTGATCCGATTGATTGGGTTGGCATTTGTCGCGCTACAAAACAGATGGTTGCCTGGCGTTGATAACAATTGACAGACATACAATCACCCAAAACTTATTCTCAAGCAATTCATCAAATAGTTGATTGATGAACAACTTTTTCTTCATATAGTGTTTTGCTGCTCTGATTCCTGATCATTGATGGTGTCAACAGAACACATGTTGCTAAAGCCTGTAAACAATGATAGTAAGAGGGTATTGATGATTACTGCTAGTCAGTAAAGTTTTTAAAAATGCAAAAATCTTGTTGCCTTGATGTGTGGTTTTTTTGGGTAGTATACTTACTGATTTTGTCTTTGTCCTCTACAGATACTCCTGATTTGGTGATGTTTTTTTGTAGGGCATTCGGTGCAAAAAGGTGTAAATAGCTGTTAGTATCATCAAAATTGTTGCATTAAAGACTGGCCCAAGAAGCAAACGGAGTTGTTCAAAAGCGTATGGAGAGAGCTAACAGAGCTGTGAAGAAAAGGAAAATTGGAAGCTGTGACACTACATGAAAGCATATGTTCAAAATTGGAAGCTTGAAAGAAAAGGAAAATTACCTAGAAAAAATGGTTAAATGTAACTGTAAACAGACTCTCTTTAGAACAGCTTCACAATGGTAAATCTTCAGCGGCTTATGATGGAAACTGGAAAGAAAAAGAAGAATAGGTGTCTGAATTATCATAAGTAGTGACTTGTATGAATGGTGTAACTTATTCAACATAAAATTGATGAAAATGAATAAATACTTAATAACCTGGAAAAGAATATAAACATGATATAAAATTAGGTTACCTCAATACTGCCCTGATTTTTAGGGCGATGGACTGAGTTGGTGTTTGTAGTGCTACAATGCAGATAGTTGCCTGATGTCGATAGAAATAGACAGACATACAATCGCCCAAAGTTTAGATACGGGGAATCACTTTTATTCTGAAGCAATTCATCAAATAATTGATTGATGAACTTTTTCTTGATATGGTGTTTTGCACCTCTGATTCATGATCACTGATGGTGTGAACACATAACACACGTTTCTAAAGCCTGTAAACAATGATAGTAAAAAGGTATTGATGGTGATTCTATTGTGACAACCATCTAAATAGTTTTACAAATAATTTACCTAATTGCACTGATTGCTATGGAACTGGCAGAAATAATAACCAAATTATTCACAGTCAGGCAACCATCATGTCATCCCAATGGTTAATCGTTAATTGCGAAGACAAATTTGCAACATCAGTGAAAAGTAACAATAGATCATCATTAAGCTACTAAATTAGAAAACACTCACAGTTGTCCATGATGAAGACATGGCGAATGTAGAGCTTAATGTTGTTTGGCGATTGTAGAGCTTAATGTTAAAAGAAGTGCTTCACTTCCAAGTACTCTTTCCAGTCATTGGTAAGACTCCTGTAGAAAGCAGTATACTCCTCCTTTGTAATCTCCTCAGGCTTCCTCATCCAGATGGGCTTCTGCCTATTGACAAGATTCCACTCATGAGGGACCTCTTTGATCTTCTTTTTCTTCTCTCTTTTCCTTCTCTTCATCAACATCCTCTCGAAGTCATGTGTGGTAGCAATACCAAACCAAATATGACAAGTAGTGGGGTCCTGAGCTAAGCCTTGGCTAAACCTTGGAAATCTTAATGCCATAATGCCTTTCAAATCCTCTTAGCCATTATCCTACTGCAATAATTCTTGCTAAGAAGAACGTCCATGTTGTGGCAATTCCACCCAGAAGGTAATGGGGTACTCCTACAACACGTCCTTGTACAATACTGAAGCAACCCAGAGAGAAATTGGGTAGCTGATGGACTCAGAGTGCTTCTTCACCAAGTCTTTGAAGCGACGCTCTTCAAGGTACTCGAGCTGGTCCTCCTGAAGGTGGAGGGTGATCTTCGTATCCCTGCCAAGCTTATCAGCAGGGGTGTCCATGGTCATAGTGAAGAAACCACCAGCTTGGGATTCCCAGACATATTACTGATCATCGTTGTGCTTGGTTGTAACAATGACGTTCTCGGCAACAAGATAAGCATAGTATAAACCAACACCAGCCACCAGCAGCCAATGTTTCCATGAATTCCTTGGTACCAGACCTGGCAATGGTACCCAGGTTGTTTATTTAATCTGCACAAAAAAGGAACAAGATCGTGGTCAGTTGCTGACAAATTAGCATTAAATCAAGACAAAGATCGTGGGCAGTTGCTGACAAAAAAGTGTACGTGGGAGATGAATGTCAAGCTTGGCACATGTTAGGGTGATAGAGCTAATATGAAAGATTTCCAGGAACAAACGGACAGTGAGGAGAAGGGAAGGAACTAATGAATAAGCAAGAAAGAGAAACAGGGAACTGCAGGCAGAGATGAAAACAGGAGAGAGAAAGGGATGGGTATTAGAACTGAAACAATGGACACATGTTATCTATGAGAGTTATTACAACTGCGGTCCAATTAGACAACAATAAAATCATGAAGCTGGCCCATTAAGAAATTGAAGCCCAAACGAGTAGCCAAGCAAGCTAGCAGCACAACAACAACACTCAACTGCCCTTTTTATTATAGGTAAAGGATTATCTCATATTTCTCACCTCCGAGTTCATAACGTGTCTTTCTTTTACTTTGTTTTATTGGGCTCTTTGAGTATTGGTTATTTGTGTGTATGTCTAGGTTTCATATGTGGTTTTTTTTTACCTGTTTTGGCCATTACCTATTGGTTATTAGTAATCAATTTATGAAAAACTCATATAATGATTCATGGTAAGTCTAGAATAGTTATTTACTTTTGAAATTACAATGTATTTTTCAAAGTTAATGTGTTCGGCAATTAAATTTTTGAAAACTTAACAAATGCAAAATGACTATAGTGATAAGAACAACCATCAAAATTAATAATAACTAGTAATTAACCGTTCGTTGCACGGAACGCAAGTAACACATAGATGTTGTTGAAAATATTATCGATGTTACATTTAAAATAATAAAGAAAAAAGCAAATAACCAAAAATTAAAAGAGTAATTTTCTTATTTAAAAGAATAAATAGAAAACAGTAGGGCATATGAAAAAAGGAAAAGAAATAAAGTCATCAATGTAAACATATACATTAGTATTACACGATATTTTTTTATATAAAATATATATATATATATATACATATATATATACATATATATATACATATATATATACATACATATATATATACATATATATATACATATATATATATATACATATATATATATATATATATATATATATATATATATATATATATATATATAGGGAATGGATCCAGTGACAAGGAACTTTAGGTGAGAAGGTGAGAAGAGAAGATCTTGGCCCTCCAAATCTGATCCAACGCTTAACATTAAATATACACACATGTGGCAAAAAACCGGAAACCACTAATGGTTTTTAAGTAAAACAGCTAGCTATTTTACTAAAAAAAAAAAGAACAAATAAATAAAATCAACTAAAAAAATCTGTGTGTTACCAAAAAAAAGGGTAAACAATTAGGGGCATTGAAGATGTGATTCTTTTAGCTAAAAATAGAAGATAACACATTGGAGGAATTCTATACAAACTGACTGCAGTCTTAATCATGTCCAATGTGAATTTCAATATTTACCATGGCTTTCCATTGAGAGAATGGAAATCAGTGTGCTTGTGTGTATTTTCATTACATCGTGATCACAATCAGTTAAGATGCGATCACATTCCACAACATTAAAATTTTTGTTGGGTTGAAGTTTTATTTTTGGTCACAGCCTAATAAAGTCCGATCAGCATATTTATAAGTAACGAATGCACATATATATATTTGTTTGGTTGTTGATCACAGTTTATTATATTGTGGTCATGTCATTTATTGCAGAGTGAATTTTTTTTTTTGAAACCAAACATAACGATTTCATTAATAACACTTGCGGTTTTGAATTTTGTAATAGGTTTGCAATGAACAATCAAATAATTTATCAATTTGTAAAAATTAATTTGTGTTCGCACCATGAAACAATGGTTGCACGTGCTCTGTTTAATAGATTATGGTTGATCACAGTTTAATATAATGTGGATATGTCATCTATATGTTCATTACAAAACAAAAAAGGATGAAATGTAAAAAAAACTATATAATTATGTGACAATACTAATATTCACATACACTGGCATGTGATCCATCACACCAATCTTATATTGTGCTTGTATTGATACAATATGTCATAGTAACGTTGAATGACCACAATATCGTGACTTGTGATCATACGTAATTTATTATCAATTAGTACTAATTATGATCACAACCATGTGTAGCGTGAACTTGTCATGCATGTGTGTATCATTATGCGTTGGTCGAAGTTGCAGTGTGCATGCTTATATCTTATTGTCAAAGTCGCAATATGAATGATCACAGTATAATGACTTGTGATCATACACAATTTATTATCAGTTAGTACAAAATATAATATAATCACAACCTTATGTAGTATGGACAAGTTCATCAGTACATGATGTGATCCTTACAAAATCATATACCAACATAACATTTGACCAAAAAAATATTGTCTGATCACGTAACAATAACGTGTCTCATATTGTAACATGCATATCACAACGAGCCAAATGTTAACAACAAAACAAACTCCCCCCCCCCTCCCATTCACAACAAATGAACTACTTCTAACAAGATCATACACCATAGATCGTGATGGCTCATAAGCTCGTCGCGCCGGGATTGGTGGTTCGAGATCTATCCCATCGATCTGCATTTGCGTACACTTCTTCCCTCTTTGAGTTTTCCTTGTACATTGTCAATCCATGACCTGATCACACTTGTATCAATGTGGCCAAATCATCACATGACCACAGACCCTTGAATCACACTGATCACACTTGTACCAATGTGACCGAATCATCACTTGACCACAGACCCCTGAATCACAATCACACTGATCACAATTGTATCAATATGGCCAAATCATCACATGACCACAGACCCCTGAATCACAATCACACATCTGATCATGTGTCGAACCAACACATAAACACATAATTACACTACATCGTACCCCCCTCCCTCACTTGCTAAGTATTACACTCCCCCTCCCCCCGTCTCAACGTACCTAGTAACCCCCCGTAACAAACATCAGTGGCCATAGATACGAATAGCCGGCCTAAAAAAAAAGGGACATCGTGAGCCATGTGCTCTGTTCGATGTGACACACCCCCATCCCCTATATCTAATTCGGTCCCACCATCGTTACCCTCGTCCAGCGACACACAACAAATTGAACAATGGAATGTAGCATACTTACTTGGTATGTGACTCCTCGTCGGCGACATTGTCACTCACCGAATTCAACCTTGCCGTCGATGTTGCTGAATGTGTATGGTAAAAAAAAACCGGCGACGCTTTGATTGAGAACCCAGGTGTGGTTAAGCAAGTTTGTCGACAAAACCCTAGAATATGCCGAATGGTCTGCTCGAATTCCTTGAAAAACCCTAGAACAAGACTAAAGTTTGCAGTGTGCTTGAGTACCGATATATATAAGCTGAGATTTTTCTTTTTTTTTTTTTCCCACACGTGTGCAGGAATTTCAGTGCGGATGGTTGTTTTAATCCCAGCCGTTTGATCAGATTTGGAGAGCCAAGATCTTCTCTTCTCACCTTCTCACCTAAAGTTCCTTCTCACTGGATCCATTCCCATATATATATATATATATATATATGTATATATATATATATATATATATATATATATATATATATAGGATAATTGGATTCTAATAATCCCTACTTTCACCAATGGGACAATGGTGGACCGTACTTTCACTTTGAATTTTGGTGGTCCAAAAAAAAATAAAATTGGATTCTAGTGGGATATTTTTAGGAATCGATTCCTTCTCACTGGATCCATTCCCATATATATATATATATATATATATATATATATATATATATATATATATATATATATACATATATATATATATATATATAGGATAATTGGATTCTAATAATCGCTACTTTCACCAATGGGACAATGGTGGACCGTACTTTCACTTTGTATTTTGGTGGTAAAAAAAAATAAAATTGGATTCTAGTGGGATATTTTCGAGGGAATCAGAGATTTTGTATTGCATTTGATTCAAAACTTAGTATAACTCCTTACAATGATTTTTAATGAATTTACAGCGTTTCTCCTAATTTTTTTTTCATTTTTTTACTATTTTTTACGATTTTTTCACTTTTATTAACTTTAAAAAATCATAATAATTAATCGGAGTCTCAAAAAAATAATTTAAAAAATAATTTAGAAACTACAATTCATTAACTTTCTAGGGCCAGGAACGAAAAAAACAAAAACAATATAGTGTAGGAATGAAAAAAATAAGAAGAATGTGGAGGTGGATTTGGTACCACTACAATCCAATTTTATATTTTTTTGGACCAGCAGAATACAAAGTGAAAGTACGGTCCACCATTGTCCAACTGGTGAAAGTAAGGATTATTAGAATCCAATTATCCTATATATCAAAGCATTTCTGGCGGACATCAAATATTATTTTCATTGACATCAAATATCCAACTTGATGTTCATCATTTATATTTGATGTCCATGAAAATAATACTTGATGTCCGCAAGAAATGTTTTGATGCTCATATGCTCATATAAGGCTCATGCTCATGTGATCTATCCCCTATATATATATATATATATATATATATATATATATATATATAGGAATTTTGGACGTAAATAATACGAACTTTGGGGGTATTGGACACCAATAATACAGACTAATTTCTTGGAAGCCAGTAGTACCAACTATCATCCCATTTTCCTTCAGCAGTATGCCACCGAGTTGGCTTAGGTTTGGCTCACCGGAAATCCGACATTGCACCCATTTTGAATACGTGGAAGGCTGAGCATGTGCCAAAAAAATTTCCAACCTAGATGACACCTCATATTTTGACTATGAATCATCAATTTACTTTCAAAAAATTGAAAAATGAAAGCATCTCACGTGATGGAAGGCTGAGCACTTTAAAATAGGTTGAGAAAGTAAAAATTGAAAAGTCCAAAAAAATTACCCACTTCGATTTTAGGGTTTACCCACCTCCTCTCTATGTTTTCTCACACTATCCAACCCAACCATTGTTGATTGTCATCACCATTGTGAAGAAGGAAGCCCCCCCACCATTGCAGATCGAGGAGTTCTTGGAGAGCAAAACGTCAAGTCAGATTAGGGTTTGAATATGAGCCAAAGGAGTTCGAACAATTCAGGAAGGAGAGGTTCGATGCTTCCTGGATCTTCAAGTGGGAGCAGTGAAATTGAGCAGAGTAATTTGTTCAAGTGCAAACATGGGTTACCAACCATTATTCAAGTATCTAAGAAGGAGAAAAGTCTGGGTAGAGAATTCTATTCATGCCCTCTTTGGAAGGTCAGAGCAACAATGTTTTAATTTGGGATTTTGGTTTCATTTCTCTCATATATGCTTAATTTCGATCGAATTGGCAAAAATTAGGGTTTTTTTTTGTTGAATTTGTTGAAGGTACAAGATTGCAAGGTCTTCAAGTGGGTTGATGAAGTGGAGAAGGGAGGGACGGAGGAGAAGGTTCTCCTTGAACAGAAAGTGGAGGAATTAATAACCAATGTGCAAAGTTTGAAGTTGGAATTGAAGAGCTTGAAAGGGGCTAAAAATGAGGACTTGGAAATTGAGTTGCAGATGATGAAGGAAGAGAATATCCGTCTGAAGAACAAAATTATGATGGAGAAGATGAAGAGGGAAACCAAAGAGGCTGAATTGATGAGTTTGAAAAACGAGATTGCTGAATTGAAATCAAGCAATGGTAGGAAACATGGTCCAAGTTACCTGTTTTGTTTGTTAGTTCTGGTCCTTGCAGTTGTCATCTTTTATAAGCTCATTTAAGCAGGAGTTTGCAATGGTGGGAAACAGGGTATAAGTTACCTGTGTTGTTTTGTTTTGTTTTGTTTTGTTGATGTTGTTGTGGTAGGTGAAGGATGTTAATGTAGGAGGTGGGTATGATAATGAAATGTGATGTTAGGTTTGCTAGGTATGTATTGTAATTTAATGCATATCTGTAATTTGGGATTCAGTTCAATGAAATGAAATATGATGTTGGTGTCATTGTATTATTGGTTTGGTCATTCCACCAAAATTACACTACGTTTAAACCTGTGTTTGGTCATTCCACCAAAATTCACACCACCTATAGGTGCTTCAACCTGTTATTTTACACAACCAAAATAACACCAACAAAAGGTGCTTAAATCTGTGTTTTTATACAACAAAATTCACACCACCAAAAGGTGCTTCAACCTGTTAATTTACACAACAAAATTGACACCACCAAAAGGTGCTTCAACCTGTTATTTTACACAACCAAAATAACACCACCAAAGTTCCACTTGTCATATTCCAAAAGTAAACCCTGACAATGAGTGTTGGCTTGTAAAGTAAACTTAGCCATAATTACAAAAGTTAAATCCAAAAGGTGCCATAATTACATATGGTAGTTGGCCTAATCAACCATAATTACAAAATATCTATCCAAAAGTAGATCCAAAATGTGCCACTAGATGTTGGATTGTAAAGCATCATATTCCACTGTTTTGCACATCACACCACCAAAGTACCACTTGACATCTATCCAAAAGTAGGCCCTTATAATGAGTGTTTTAACACCATAGGAGATAAAGAAAAGAAAAATAAAATAGAGACAAAAGTAGTACCACTTGACATCTATTCAAAAGTAGGAATCTTTTGGCAGTGGCATGTGCTTTATGTGACTGAATTCTGACTGAGCACATGAGGGCGTCGTGATGTAGCTCCTCCTCCCCTGTTTACCCTCCTTCTTACAGTTGATGTTGCACTTGGCCCAGCACTGGTTGAGGGTTCAACATGATTAGCAGTCCCTGTTGAAGGCATCTTCCTAGGTCTTCCTCTGCCCCTTTTTGGTTGAGCTGGAGTAGCTGTTGCAACTGTATTCTTTTGTGGACAAGTGCGCTTGTTGTGATCTTTCAAGTGACAGATTGTACAGCTAATCTCCCTCCCATGTCTTGTAAGTTTCCCCTTTTTCTTTGGATGTTCATGAGGATCTCTTCTCCTTTTTTTCCTTGGTCTTCCAGGACCAATCTTTACATCCGGAGGGTCCAAGGGCATGTCTTTTGGTGGCCAGTGTTTTTCCCCAACACATGGGTGTATAGCACTCTCATATGCCTTCATATACATTCCCTCTTGAAGTATGGATGAATGAAGTTCTCTGGGGGTTCTTTAAGCCACACAGCACAGGCAATGGCATGGCAACATGGGATTCCAGTCAAGTCCCATTTCTTGCAAGTGCAAGTCCAAGCATCCATGTCAACGTGCAAGTTGTCAAGACCATGGTTCACTTCAAACACCCTGTCTGTTGAAACAATTGGTTTACACTCCCTCCACATTTCTCTTTCCTTCTCAAACTTTTTCCTCACCCTAGGACATACATCATCAGCAGATTGCACCATTAGAGATCGCTTTACCCTAGAATTCGCTTTTGACCTAGAATTCGCTTTTACCCTAGAATTCGAAAAGGCAGTCCAACTTAGTTCAATTTCACTTAGTTCAAAAAAGGCAGTCCAACTTAGTCCAACCTAGAATCATCAATTTCACTTTTACCCTAGAATTCGCTTTTGACCTAGAATTCGAAAAGGCAGTCCAACTTAGTTCTAAAGCAAACAAATCAGACCCAGTTCAAACCCTAGAATTCGCATTTTAACTCTAAACCCTAGAATTCGCAAACACAAACACAACAAAATGAACAACCGAATTACACATCTTACAATAGCAAACGCATTTTACCGTCCAAACATCTACTACAATTCAGGCATACCTTCCTCAACAACTTGGAATCCAACCTCGAATCTTGTATCAGCTCCTCAAATCGACATGCACTGGGTCGTTTTTCTTCCAAGAATTCAGAATCGGAAAGCAAGCATTTTTCGTCTGACTGAAAGGAATGGGAGAAAGTTTAGGGGATGGTTAATGCAGGTGGGTGAAAAGTTAATGTTAGCTTATTTTGGACGGTAACTCCAGTAGAAAGGTAGGGGAGAATTTTCAAAAAAATTTCAGTCTTTCTAATTCCATCACGTGAGATGCTTTCATTTTTCAATTTTTTGAAAGTCAATTGTGGTTCATAGTCAAAATATGAGGTGTCATCTGAGTTGGAAATTTTTTTGGACAATTAATTTTTTTGGCACATGCTCAGCCTTCCACGTATTCAAAATGGGTGCCACGTCGGATTTCCGGTGAGTCAAACCTAAGCCAACTCGGTGGCGTACTACTGGAGGAAAATGGGATGATAGTTGGTACTACTGGCTTCCAAGAAATTAGTCTGTATTATTGGTGTCCAATACCCCCAAAGTTCGTATTATTTACGTCCAAAATTCCATATATATATATATATATTTATATATATATGTACATATGTATGTATGTATGTATGTATATATATATATATATATATATATATATATATATATATATATATATATATATATATATATATATATATAATAAGAAAATTGGATTATAATAATCCCATATTTTACAAATTGGATGGCGATAATCCATACTTTCAGTTTGTATTCTGGTGGTCCAAAAAAAAATTTGATTTGAGTGGGACGCCGATGAGTTCAGAAGCGGTGACTCGGTGGTTTTCTGACATGGCACCATGGTCATGTGTTTGACTGCGTTGACTTTGATTTTGGGTGCCACATCAGACAAAAATCACATGTCCTAATAATTTTTCTTTTTTTATTTCTAGCTTGGATTCTTTATTTTACCCCCTCCCCCTTCCCCTCCCCTTTCTCTTTCTCTCTCCTCTTTTTCCCTTTCCCATTGTTGATTTCCTGCATATTTTGTATTCTAATCAATAATCATCATCATTCATCATCCCCAGCAAACTGTTCTTTAAACTTTAACAGTCCTCATTCTCACCGCATCCCTTTCTTCTTCCCCTTCTCTCTTTCTCTCTGATTTAGAATATGAAGGAAATTAATGTCAAAGATAAGCAAGTTTATGGGTTGAGTTTCGTAACGTGGTTTTATAACCCCGGTTTTTATCGTTCTTCTCAGGGAGCGAGGGGCGTTGGTCATAGAATCTAGGTCTAAGGTCGAGCCAAGATTACTAGGGTAAGGAAATTGGTTGAAAGAGGGTCACAACGCAAGAAACAAAGCTAAAGTCGGTCAAGGAAAGGAAATGGGATTCGGAGGCTTTTCGGGATGCAAACGGGGATGAGGAAATGAGTTTTGCAACAAGAGAATAATAAGGAGGGAGAATCAAGTGGCAATTTTGTTAGAAAATACCCACCAAGCTTCCACTTTTGTGGATAGTCAGGATTAACTTCCCAAAAGTCCACCACGGACCCGGAGGTTTAATGAAACATAATTCCCTAGTTAACCTCGTTCCACTTTCGTGGGTGAGCATTAACTATCCCAATTCCAACCTTCCATCACAAGCATTGGATGTATTCGGGAACTTTCTATCCCAAATACATCCCACTTGAGGGAAGGAAAGGAGTGAGAAATTGATTTCCCAACTAATTACTCACTAATCTTGCTAACCCAAACCTAATCACCCATTCACACCCTTAATTACCCCCTAACCCATAGGGTTTCTAGCCACTAATCATGATCAAAAGTATGCTAACAACATCCAAACCAACCCTAAGCATGATTTCTAACATCAACAATCACAAACAAGCAAAATAATGACAATAACAATGAAGATTAAAGTAATTAACGAACAAGTAAAGGAATTAACAAAGATTAAAGTAAGGAGAAAAGTCACCCAAAGAAGTAGAAACGAACAAGGAAGACAGTTGAAATGATGATCCAAAGCAATATCTCAATTGTTGAATCTTCAATCCTTTAATACAACTCCAAATCACCAAAACCCTAGATTAATCGAAGCTAATCCCTCTCTAATCTCTCTCTAAAACTCACTAATACCAGCTGAAAATCTAATTCCCTACTTGTCAAGCTAACACCCTAGCAAAAACGTCACTTGGAGTTTATATACAAAGCAAGGAAGTTGAACAAAACGCTGTCGTTTCAAGCCAGAATAACGCTCTGAAAACAGGAGATCGCAGGCGCTATCTTGGAGATAACGGGCGCTATCTGTGAGAAATTCTGCCAAGCGATTATGAGTTACGCAGGACCGCGGGCGCTATCTGTGAGATGGCGGGGGCGAACTCCTTCTGCCCAGCTAAGGTGAAATGCGCCTCCTGTGGCGTAGCGGGTGGCACGACAGAGGTAACGGGGGCTACGACCCTGTTTTCTTCCCGTTGCTTCCTTCCTTTCAAGGCTTGTAATGCCCGCTACAAGGACTGTAGTGGGGGTTACGCCACTGATCAGCACCAAAGCTGGGAAAAAGCTTCCTGGGTCGTCTCCGCTTCGGCTCTCGACATAGCTCGGCTCGGGAAATCTCTTAAAAGCCTCAAAATAGCCCGGTTTCCTTGCTTTTGCTCCAAAAGTGTGAAAATCTACAAAACAACTAAAACACTAATAAAAAATATGAAAAAGAATCGGAATCGAGCTAAAATACAAAGATAAAAGGCGATATTTAGGCCCAAAAATTGGACTAAACACTCCCCTACACTTGAACGTTTGCTCGTCCCGAACAAAACAAAACAAAAACTAAACACCAACTCCTTTGTTGTGGGAGGAAACGAGTGCATTTAGCGTATACACCAAGCCCTTTAAGCCCACTGGCAGCCAAGGTGAAGAGGTCCGGGTTCCATTCTCTTCCTTGGTGATCTCTGCCGAGCGAGCCGCTTCGACCAACTCGAACCATGAGTTACAATTTCCGATCACTTTTGGAGTTGGGAGGCTAGTCTCGGCCATCCAATGGATGGGCCCCGGGGCTCCATAATGGGGGCCCGCTCACAACACCAACCCCGGAGGCCTCAGGACTGGACCGGGCCGTCTCGAGAACTAGAGGATAGAAGGTATTGGGGTGCGAGTGTTTAAAAACCCGGGAACAATAAACTCAAGGCACGCACGTGGCATCAGAAAGCCTGCTCGCCCAAGCCAAGCTCCTGTCGAGCGCAAACTGGGCGTCAGAGGACCTGCTCGCCCGAGCCAAGCTCCTGCCGGATGTCGTCGTGCGTAGACTTGGCGTCTTACAGCAGGGTGTCGCGACCCAGTGAGACTGCTCGACCGAGCCACCCTTTGGTTCGCCCGAGCAGTGCTTCTGCCAGGTCTTAGTCGAGCACAACACGCGACCAGAGGGCCTGCTCGCCCGAGCAAGATGTTGGCTCGCCCGAGCCAGCGTTCTATCGCGGCCGCGACCCAACCTGGCAATGACGAGCCAAGGCGATCGAGGCGGCTCCGCCTGAGCCACTCTTTCGAGCTCTTTTAGACGCGAATTTTCGTCATTTTTGCCTTGTTTTAGCCTAATTCCTAGTTTAGTATAAATAGCTTGTTATCACATTTTTCCAGGCAGCTTTTGATGAATTATGAACATGCTTATGCATTGGTTAGGGTTTCCCTAAGTTTTCTCAAAATCTTGCTTTACTTTATCCATTGATTAATGGTGGTGTTTGCAAGTCATCTCTTTATTGATCATTTGTTGGATTCTTCCTTTATGATGGTCATGGTGGGGTGCTAGGCCTTTGGTGGTGGAATTTCCTTCATCCAAGGTCATATCCAATCTCTTTGGTGTTCAAGGTTATTGATATTGGTTGATTTTGGTTATTATTCTTGTTATTATTCAAGTTCAAGTCTATTGTTGAGAAGTTCAAGCATGGGTGATTGAGATGTTCACCTTTCTTCCCTTATTCTATTGCTTATGGATTTCTCTCATCTCTTCTACAACAACAACTCAAGCTAAGTCTACAATCTCTCCCACCGCGCCACGCTCCATTTGGTATCAGAGCATAAGGTTTTTCATCTAGCTTGAGTTTTTGTCATTGTTCTTGCTAGTGTGTTCTCTAGTGTTGATTTTTGTGGATTGTATGCAAATATTGGTGATCCCCATTCCCTTTGCAATCCAAGAGTATTGGAATACTTTGTATTGTGTTTGTATGTGGTGTTTTTGGTGCATATTGGAGCTTTGAGGAAGAGTTGGAAATTTGTGCCCACAAGGTGTTCGATAAAATGCCCAAGTGAGAAAAACACAAAGAACCCTTAACCAAACACAAGCCAACTACAAGAAAACCCCCCCAAACTCCACAAAATATTCCCAAACACATACCATCCTTCACCCTTCCTTCGATATGGATGATGACAATAGGTCCGATCGAAAGGAATCAAGCCGACACCGTAGTTCTCAATTTCAAGCTCTCGGAAATCGACTCACCACCACTCTTGACAATCGATTCTCCACCATCGAGCGCAACATGGAAGCACTTATTGCGCGGATGGACAATCGCGCCCAAGATCGTCACATTCGACCCTGAGACAAAAAAAGGAGGTCCACTTGTATCCCTATCCGTCCTCCTACCGCCTACGAGTCGAGCGACGATGATAGAGATTCGTTTCGACGCCATCGTCGACGGGAAGCGGTTGAGAAACCTCCACGAGGTGAATTCTATGATATCGATGCCAAACTTCTGGAATTCAATGGCTTCACCAGCCCGGAAGACTATCTTGAATGGGTCCAAACCTTGGAGAGGAAGTTTGAAACTAAGGGGTATGGCGATGAGCATGCCTTCAAGATTGCTAGATCGAAACTCACCGGGATTGCATCCATTTAATTTGAGAATGTCAAGGTACAGCGAGCTAAAGAGGGTCGAGTAAAGGTCACTTCATGGGCACGGCTTAAGAGATTGATGCATCGACGATTCTTGCCTACTTGATTTCTGGCGAGTGGTCCACCATGAGTCTATTTCATCACTTGATGGACATGGAGAAGTTAGGCGAGCAAAGGTCGTTCTGAAGCCCAACAAGGGAGCTTCCCTTGGTCCTTGTGAGCCCATTAACGATGTCGTTGTATCTCCATGCCACGAGAAGGTTGAGGAAAAAGAAAGTTCCATGAACGGGGTTAATGTCCTTGTGACCAATGAAGGGGAAACTCTTGAGCTTCTTGGTGTACATGGTGAGATTGATAAAACTCCAAGCCAAGAGGAGGATGCGAACGTCGACCTTGCCCTTCCTCTCGTTCTTTTTGAAGAACCCCAACAAGAAGCTCCGAATATCATCTCAACATCACTTTTTGAGGAGCCAAGCAACAATGAAATTGTCACCAACACCTCTCATGCCTTGGTCACTTATGATCTTCTCAATGCGAACGATGAGGTAACCCAAGACTCTTTGATTAAACTCGAAGATGGGTGTACTTTAGAGTCTTTGATTAAATCGCATATGCTATTTGGAAGGTATTGGTTATTTGAGAGTGTTTGTCGGCGTGATAAGTTATATGATGATTATGTGATGTCGAAGTTTGATGATTCTCTACGCTTGAAGTGGATTGTTAAGAATGTTGGTGATCCGTTGGTGTCTAGTGACAAGTTTGGGTTTGATGGAGCAATGATTCTAGTTCCACCAGTGTGTATGGGCTCGTTATTTGTGTCATCCCTCAATGGATATTGTTTGGATGATGGTCGTCGTGACATGAGCTCTTTGAATGGGTCATACATGATATTTGGTCGTCATTGGTTGTTCGAGAAGTCTATTGGGATATCGAATTTGTCACTGTTCGTTACACCATTGATGCTTCCATTACCCCAAAGCTATGTTGATGCCCTTATGCTCCTCAGTTGGTGTTTCCTACACCGTGTCCTTCCTTTGCCTATGAAACCACCATTAAACCACAAAAACCGACATTTCGTGAGACTTCCGAAGCTATTGTTGAAGCTCCAAGCCAAGAGGTGGTTGAGAACATCGATCTTGCCTTTCCTCTTATCCTTGTTGAAGAGCCCCAAGATGAAGTTCCTTTGGGTTTATCATTGCCACCGACCAAGGAATCAAACATCAATGGCGATGACTCCCATTCCCTTCCATCCGTGGGCACCCAAATTCTTCTCCATGGGAAGAATAAGGTAACCGAAGACTCTCCTTTGAAATCTATTGAAACATATTTGAAAGATGGGCGATGTGGTGTAGAGTCTTTGGATGAGTTGTGCATGATCTTTGGGAGACATTGGTTGTTTGATGAAGTTTATTGGCGAGATAAGTTGCATTATGAGGATGTGAAGTCCCCGGTTGAAAATTCCCAATGTTTTGAGTGGCATACTAAGAATCTTGGTGTCCGTTTGGTGTTTAGTGGCAAATTTGGAATTGAAGATGCCTTGATTCTGGTTCAACCTAAGTTTTTGAGCTCTTCAATTGTGTCGTCCTTCGATGAATATTGCTCGCATATTGGTCGTTGTGTCATGAACTTTTTGAACGAGTCATATATGTTGTTTGGTCGACATTGGTTATTTGAGGATTTGTCATTGAATGGGTTGAACTCCACAATCGCAAAAAGGGTTGAGGTCCGACCATACTATTCCATGGATGAATTGTGTAGTTTGGCTCTCCGAGTTGAGCGAAGAAGAATGGAAGGATCCAACACCAAATCCTTGTCTAGGCCCGTCTACTCACCATCTAGCCGACCTCCTCCGGAGTCAAGCACTCCTAGGTCTAGCGAAACACCGAGGTCCACACCAACACCAAGAATTGACAAAGGAAAGGGGCTTACTACGGAGACTCCAACGGAACCTCCTCGACGAGCGGAAGAGCGGAAGTGCTTTAAGTGTCATGGTTATGACCATTTTCAAGCTGATTGTCCAAACCGTCGGGCTTTGACACTCCTAGAGGTCCATGACATCGATGATGAGCTTCGAAAGGCTCAAGAGGACTCCGAAGTGTTGGTTGAAGATGCTATTACTAGCGTTGATGAGGAAGCCGCTCCCATACCCCCCGTGCGTGGGAGTGCACTTGTTGTGAGGAGAGTTTTGCAAACCCAGGAAACTCTTCTCGACAAGGCCCAAAGGGAAATGTTGATCCAAACGCGTTCCTTCGTTGGTGGACAAGTGTGCTCTCTTGACATCGATGGAGGGAGTTGCACGGATGTCGCATCTACCACTATGGTCGAGAAGCTTGGCGTGCCTCTATTATCGCACCCTCGACCCTATTCACTCCATTGGCTCAACGATCACAACGGCATCAAGGTAACTAAGCAAGTCTTAGTAAAATTTTCTTTTGGATCTAACTATGATAACTCCCTTGTTTGCGGTGTTGTCCCTATGAACACTTGTCACATTTTATTGAGACAACCATGGCAATATGACAAGAAAACGGTGCACAATGGGTTGAACAACACTTCTACATTCACCCATAAAGGCAAGAAGATCAAACTACTTCCTATTTCTCCCCGAAAACCCGAAACTTCAAAAACCGGGATGGGCAGTGAGTTGAGGAACCTTCTCATGATGAGCGAAACACGGGACGAGTGTACACTTGGCAAGGACGAACTCCCTATTGCTTTGTCTTTGCGTTGTAGTGAACCTAGTGAGAATGAGAGTTCCCAAGCACCACACAAAATTTCCCTACCGCCCCTTAACCCCTCATCTCCACAAAACAAGCCTCCAACATCCTTCATTTGTTTGGATAGTGGATATATAGTAGGTTTCAAAGCTTGTCAGGCGCCTAAGGAGATTGTTCATGGAAATCGAGATATTCGGGGTTCTATGGTGACAAATTATGGAGAACGTCGTGGTTTTTACTCCCTAGCTCCACAAAATGTTCCCACTTCCGTCCTTTGTCCTTCACCTCCAAGCCTCTTCAAGAATTCATATTTGTTCAAGAAGGGTGGAGTTCATAGCGTAGTTCTGATCAGTTTTTTGGAGGATTCATGCAACGCCTGGCTGAGCCAAGGGATGCGCATTCAATTTACCTTGCAACGAAATCTCGCTTTGTCTTTACCTAGCGGTGAGCCACGTGAGGATGTTTGTTCCCAAACATCTCAAAATACTTTCGTTCCATCCCTTAAAACCTGATCCCCACACAAAAACCCTCCAACCTATATCTTTCATTTCGATGATGGATACGTCATAGGGTTCGAAACTTGTTGGGCGCCTCATGTGTGTGCTCATTGCAATTGGGAAGTTCGGGTCGTGCAAAGTTCCTTGAAGCCAACTTATAGAGAGGGTCTCGATTTTAACTCCTAAGAGTTGAGGGCAACTCTTCTTCAAGAAGGGGAGGATGAAGAGGTCTGGGTTCCATTCTCTTCCCTGGTGATCTCTGCCGAGCGAGCCGCTTCGACCAACTTGAACCATGAGTTACAATTTCCGATCACTTTTGAAGTTGGGAGGCTAGTATCGGCCATCCAATGGATGGGCCCCGGGGCTCCTTAGGGGGGCCCGCTCACAACACCAACCTCGGAGGCCTCAGGACTGGACCGGGCCGTCTCGAGAACTAGAGGATAAAAGGTATCGGGGTGCGAGTGTTTAAAAACCCGGGAACAATAAACTCAAGGCACAGACGTGGCATCAGAAAATCTGCTCGCCCGAGCCGAGATTTTGGCTCGCCCGAGCCAAGCTCTCGTCGAGCGCAAACTGGGCGTCAGAGGACCTGCTCGCCCGAGCCACACATTGGCTCGCCCGAGCCACACATTGGCTCGCCCGAGCCAAGCTCCTGCCGGATGTCGTCGTGCGTGGACTTGGCGTCTTACAGCAGGGTGTCGCGACCCAGTGAGACTGCTCGACCGAGCCACCCTTTGGCTCGCCCGAGCAGCGCTTCTGCCAGGTCTTAGTCGAGCACAACACGCGACCAGATGGCCTGCTCGCCCGAGCAAGATGTTGGCTCGCCCGAGCCAGCGTTCTGTCGCGCCCGCGACCCAACCTGGCCAGCGACAGGCCAAGGCAGTCAGAGGGCCAGCTCGCCCGAGCCACCCATCTGCTCGCCCGAGCCACTCTTCTGGACGGACGCGAATTTTCGTTATTTTTGCCTTGTTTTAGCCTAATTCCTAGTTTAGTATAAATAGCTTGTTATCTCATTTTTCCAGGAAGCTTTTGATGAATTATGAACATGCTTATGCATTGGTTAGGGTTTCCCTAAGTTTTCTCAAAATCTTGCTTTACTTTATCAATTGATTAATGGTGGTGTTTGCAAGTCATTTCTTTATTGATCATTTGGTGGATTCTTCCTTTATGATGGTCATGGTGGGGTGCTAGGCCTTTGGTGGTGGAATTTCCTTTATCCAAGGTCATATCCAATCTCTTTGGTGTTCAAGGTTATTGATATTGGTTGATTTCGGTTATTATTCTTGTTATTATTCAAGTTCAAGTCTATTGTTGAGAAGTTCAAGCATGGGTGATTGAGATGTTCACCTTTCTTCCCTTATTCTATTACTTATGGATTTCTCTCATCTCTTCTACAACAACAACTCAAGCTAAGTCTACAATATCTCCCACCGTGCCACGCTCCACAAGGTGGACGAGGTGGTCTCTTAGGGTTTGTAGCGACTCTACCCACAAAAGCCAAAGAATAAGGAGAGAGGGAAAGTGAACAATAAACCAAAGGAACGAAAAAGAAAAGAGAAAACAACTTGCTTCAAGGAATCATTGTATCACAATCATGAAAGTGATATTAATCATCCAAAAGGAACCGTTGTGAGCACCACGAAAAACACCTAACTCAAGCAATTACCAATCTTAGTGATTTTCGACTCCCGACATTTCATGCAAAGCTAAATCCCATGTCCACAAGTGCTTAGTGGGTTCTGGATGATTCTGATTGATTCACAAGAAAGACTCACATCCAAGCTCGAATCAAAGCGAAAAGGAACTATTTAAGCGATGTCTTTTCCTTGTTTATGTCGCCCTTGGCTTGGTGAGGGCCGCAGGAAACGCAAGGTGAGGCTTTTATTAACGATTAACTTCATTTGGCGTTGGGTTTAGAATTTAAGGCCCAACATTTTCGAATTAACTTAATAAAGGTCGGTGTTAGCTTTTCGGGAATTGAACGGCCCATAACGGGGTTTACCCTCCCAACACAGGCTTTTCCGTACGCTTCTTCGTTACGAAAATGAAGTGCTTAAGGGGTAAGAGCGCCACATCGCTCATACCGGTCCCATGTAGGGAGACTAACTTTATGATGGTTAATGCCGAGATTGACCGACACAAACCAATTAATTCAATTTAATTAGATTTCACTTTTTCAACAAGCTCGGATGTGGCCAACTAGAGTCTCACAGTTTCAACTAGAACGTGAAATAAAACAGGGATCTCGCTAGACACTCAATGAAGGGAATCTAGATAGAAGAGTCATGACAACGCCCAAGCTAGGGTCGAAAATGCTCAAACCGACTTCTTTCAAGAAGATTAAGAAAGTTTTCCCAATATTGACAACACTATCTAAGAAACGAAGCAAAACAAAAGCAAAACGAAAACTTTTAAGGTTTTTCACTCCCTTTTTTCTCCTTTTTTCACACAAGAATTTTCAAATTTTAGCAAAAAACTAGGAAAAACAAAAACAAAAAGCTAGGTGATCTACCCTTGAAACAGAATATCCCCCCACCCCCCTCCCCCCCCCCCACACTAAAAACGCCACAATGTCCTCATTGTGGGAAGGTGTCACAAGAAAAAGGGTAGAGAACCTACAAAAATTAAACAAACAAAAACAGCTAGCACGTAAAAGTGGTGGCGACCCGAGCCCATACGGCTCCAACAACAATAATCCCAACACAAACACTCAAAGGGGCTCGCCACCCAAAAGAAAATCAAGCATGCAGCATGGATCAAGATGTACACATTCAAAGAGAGCGGAAATAGGTTACCTTGAAGTCTCCAATTAAAGAACGAACCCAATCCGCGATCTAGGAAAACATCACACTTGGAGTTAGGAATAAACAAGAAAAACATAATAAGTGTGAATGTCCGCATGCATAAAAGAAAAAGAACAAAAACAAAAAATAAAAATAAGACACTAGCTAAAGAACAAACTTAAAAACAAACTATTTACAATATGTACATTGACACTGGCTAACCTCAACCCCGAATCTCACTCTTTGAGGCGGGAATTGAGGGCGAAGCAACTCTCCTAACCGGTCCAACTAATAATGAAGAAATTATACCAAATAAACTCACTATGGTGCCCTAATCTCAAAGAATTTGAAAAATCGAAATACAAGAACACAAGAATGAGCTTGAAAATTGAAATGGACTAGCAATGGCAGAGAATTACCTCAATGATGGATTTTGGAGACGAAATTCAGCAACATAGCAAACCAATTGAAGAGCACAAAGGACTGGAAGCAGCCCAGATTGTGTGCAATTCATGCACAGTAGTTCAAGGCAAGCTGTTCGTATGTGTGTATTCTGACAAAGACAACGTGGCAACGCAACACACAAATACAATGCAAATACACAGCATACAAATGCAATGCACAATTCAAGAATGATGTGATTCTGAACGCAACAAGTGCGACAAGTGTGTGTGTGTTTTGACAGATGAAATACAACAACTAATCACACAAAACACTAAGCGAGAACACTCACTCGAACTCAGCACTCAGCGAGGTGAAAAATACGTGAAAATTTGCAGAACTTTCCCCTAACTCAGAAGGATGACAAACGGACCAAATGCAAGCGAGGAATTAGTAACATTCACATAAAAACAATAAATTACTTCACTTTGATAGCAAGAATCTAATGCTTGAGCAATGTCGCATGCTAGGGTTGAATATGGGCGAATTGAGAACCACAACAGCAAAATGGAGAAGAATGTGAGAAGAATTAGGGTTGAATTTCGAAAATGGAGGATAGAGGAGGGTCCAATTGATGATTGAGAGGGATGGAAGGGTGTGAGATGGAGTGTCGCGAGTGTTTAGGGTTTAGAGTGAGAGGGAGTCGGGTTTGAGAGAGAGAGAGTGAGAAAATGAATGATAATCGGGTTTTTAGGGCTGAAATTGCTGATGAACAACAATAGGTCACGGGCGCGACCTCTTTGGTGTTGGGCGTGAACTACTGGAAAACAGGGGACGCTGGGCGCGCTCTGTCGCGGGCGTCGTCTCTTGCTTCAGCTGCGATCGAGTGCTACAGATTGGGTAGCGCCCACCTCCTGGCAATTCCAACAATCAAAATATAATCCAACTCCTAGAAACATTCTCCCTGCTACACTCAATCTTTCCATACTTCCTCACACTCGATCCAATTTTTTTTTCTAACTTTCAAACTCTCTCAACACTCATATTCTTTTCAAAACTCACTCACTCACACTTACTTCTTTCACTCCCAACTCCAATTTTCTTATTTTTCAACTCCATCTTTTTCTATTTTTCACAACATTTTTCCTCCTTTTCTTTTTTTTTTCAACTTTTTCTTTTGAACCCATAACTAATACCTCAAAAATACAAAAGAAAGAATTAAAGAAATCAAAAGGACAAGGAAAATAGAAAACCTAAAGAAAACTAATCAAGAAAAATTAAAAAGAAACAAAAGAAACAAAATTAGAAAAAATGCAAAAATTAAAAATTAGGAAGAAGAGTCTCAAAAATTATGGGGTGCCTCCCATAGAGCGCTAGTTTTAGGTCCCTAGCTTGACCTAATTACTTACTTGATTCTTGAAATCCTTGGGACACAAACCAAAAACATCATCAACCTTTTCCACCAATTCTTCTTCCTCTTTTTCCCACGATTCTCAAAAAGATTCGTGGTTGACATAGGATACTCTTCCGGTGGTCTAGTCATCCACCTAGGAAATCTGGGTAGCATCTTCCTTCGCTTCCTCCACCAACGCTTCCTTCTTCTCTTCCAACACTTCCTAGCTTTGGGAATAAACGAAGCTTGCTTCCTCAAAAACTTAGTAGGCTATGAGGATATAGAAGTAGAAACTAACTCCAACTTGGTGTTTGGTGGTTTTCCGGGCCTAGGACCTTCGAAAATCAACTCATTGACTTTGTTGCACTCAACATAGATTTCACTCAAAGAAATCTCCTTCCTCCATGGGATGATATTAAGAGGATGATTGTGGTAGATGTCCTCAAATTCATATGGAATTTGATGCAAAGCTTTTATGTATTTGATTTCTCCTCAATCATCGGGCTCAACTTCAAAAAAGTAAGAATCCTTTTGGGGCTCATCCAAGATGCCTACCACTGCATTGGCCTTGAAATGAGATTCTTTGGGGGATTTCACCCTTGAAGGGTTAATGTCGAAAACAATATGATCTCTACCCACATGAAGAGACAAGCGGCCTCTTTTCACATCTATGATAGTACCTGCAGTGGCCAAGAAGGGTCGACCAAGAATAATGGGTATATTCCAATCTTCCTCCATCTCCAAAATAACGAAATCACAAGGGATAAGAAAGCTTCCCACTTGAATTGGGACATCTTCTAGAATCCCTAGTGGCCTTCTAATACTTCTGTCGACAAGTTGCAAATTGATTGTCGTGGGGGTTAAATCATCTAGATTGAGCCTCTTGCATATGGAGTGTGGCATGATACTCACACTCGCTCCCAAATCACAAAGTGCTTTATCAATCGTCATTTCCCCAATCGAGCACAAAATAGAGAAACTACCAGGATCGGCTAGTTTCTCGGGAGTTTTGCTTCCCATAATAGCGTTGCAACTAACCGTGAGATGAACGGTCGATGACTCCTTGATTCTTCTTTTGTTTGTCAAGAGGTAATTGAGATGTTTCTTGAATGATGGGACCTCCGACATAACATCTAGGAATGGTATATTAACTTGAAGTTTCTTCAACATCATAATAAACTTGGAGAATTTCTCATAATAAAATGGAATTAGGGGTCTATATGGTTTCAATTGCCCCGTGGGTTGATCAAGATCATTCTCCTTCACAATCTCCTTGGGTTTCACCAAATCTTCTTTTTCCTCAACATTAGGCTTCTCAATCACAACATCACCCTCTTTCTCTTCATCAATAGATTGCTCAACCTTTATATCTCCTCCTTCAATTATATTCTCCACATCTCCCTCATTCTCTCTAGAAGGTCCCTCCTCCAACTTGGGTCCCACAACTTCTTTTCCACTCCGCAAAGTAATAGCATTCACCTCCACCTCTTGAACAGGTTGAGGTTGGATAGGTATAGATTGAGGTTGGTTGACTTGAGGCAATTTAAGTTCGAGACTTCGGATGTAAGCTCAATCCTTCTCTTGATTCTCCATGATTTGCTTAAGCATCAATTCAATCGAGGATTCTTGGGGTCGTAGAGAAATTTGAGGTTGTGAAATCTCTTGTTGGGTTTGATGGAAGGATTCTTCTTGAATAGATGAGCGATGTTCATGGGGTTGAGAGGTAGAAGGGTGATGGGTGATGGTTGGTGATGTGATAAGGATCTTGGTTGATGTGGGAAGAATGGATAGCATTTACTTGCTCAAATTGTTGAATTTTTTCACATTGTCGAGTAGGGTGCGGACCATAGCAAAACTCACATGTATGAATATTTGGAAGAGAAGTGGATGCAAAGGATTGCATTGCTTGGGAAATTCTCAACTGATTAGAAGTCTCCACATTCGACTTCTCTTTTTGCATTTCACAGACGATAGACAAAAGAAACTTTATAATTGGGTTATCCTCTAGAAGATGGCCTCCATCTCCTGCACTTTGGCCACTTCCCCAATGAGGAGTGTGTTGTGGTAGCTCATGTAAGAAAATATTGGCCTCCTCCACGGTCTTCTTCAAAAACATCCCTCCGGATGCATTATCAATAGATTCTCTAGAAGGACCATTAAGCCTATGATAGAAATATTGAAGCAACATCTAATCCGGTAGATTATGATGAGGGCACTGTCGTTGAAGACTCTTAAATCTTCCTCGAGCGTCAAAAAGACTTTCTCCCGAACCTTGCTTGAAACTCAAAATTTCTGCTCTAAGTCAGTTTGTTTCCTCCCCTGGAAAGAAACGAGGAAGGAAATCTCCTTTAAGTGCCTCCCATGAAGAATAAAAACCAAGTGGACAAGTCTGTAGCCATATCTTTGCTTTCCCCGTAAGACTGAGAGGAAAGAATTTCAACTTCAAAAATTCTGATGATATCCTCGGAATGTGCTTAAAGCTAATCCGGTCTTCGAATTTATCAATATGAGCAATGGGACTTTCAGCAGCATCGTCCCCATGAAACAGGTTTCTTTCGAAGACTTCAAGTAAGTGAGGTTTAAACTCGAACACAACATCGGGTGGCAATGGTGGTAATGTGATCGGACTGCCTCTTGTACCCAATGATGGAACAACATATGATAGAAGGGTACGAGGTGAACCAGCTTGAGCTTCACCCATTAGGACTCGAAAACCTCCTACAAGAAATGAAGAAGCATCTAATTCATTGGGATCGGGACAAGCTAATTTCTAGCGTGAAAGTAATCTCAATTAACCAAAAACTAAGAAACTAAAACTAGGGGCGCTGGCTCCCTGGCAATGGCACCATTTTGTGTAACGTGGTTTTGTAACCCCGATTTTTATCGTTCTTCTCAGGGAGCGAGGGACCTTGGTCATAGAATCTAGGTCTAAGGTCGGGTCAAGATTGCTAGCGTAATAAAATTGGTTGAAAGAGGGTCACAACGCAAGAAACAAAGCTAAAGTCCGTCAAGGAAAGGAAATGGGCTTCGGAGGCTTTTCGGGATGCCAACGGGGATGAGGAAATGGGTTTTGCAACAAGAGAATAATAAGGAGGGAGATTCAAGTGGCAATTCTGTTAGAAAATACCAACCGAGCTTCCACTTTCGTGGATAGTCCGGATTAACTTCCCCAAAGTCAACCACGGACCCAGAGGGTTAATGAAACGGAATTCCCTAGTTAACCTCGTTCCACTTTCGTGGGTGAGCATTAACTACCCCAATTCCAACCTTCCAACACAAGCGTTGGATGTATTCGGGGACTTTCGATCCCAAATACATCCCACTTGAGGGACGGAAAGGAGTGGGAAATTGATTTCCGAACTAATTAATCACTAATATTGCTATCCCAAACATAATCACCCATTCACACCCTTAATTACCCCCTAACCCATAGGGTTTCTAGCTACTAATCATGATCAAAAGTATGCTAACAACATCCAAACCAACCCTAAGCATGATTTCTAACATCAACAATCACAAACAAGCAAAACAATGACAATAATAATGAAGGAAGCAATTAAAGTAATTAACGAACAAGTAAAGGAATTAACAAAGATTAAAGTAAGGAGAAAAGTCACCCAAAGAAGTACAAACGAACAAGGAAGACAGTTGAAATGATGATCCAAAGCAATCTCTCAATTGTTGAATCTTCAATCCTTGAATACAACTCCAAATCACCAAAACCTAGATTAATCCAAGCTAATCCCTCTCTAATCTCTCTCTAAAACTCACTAATACCGGCTGAAAATCTAATTCTCTACTTCTCAAGCTAACCCCCCAGCAAAAACATAACTTGGAGTTTATATACAAAGCAAGGAAGTTGAACAAAACGATGTTGTTTCAAGCCGGAATAACGCGCTGAAAACAGGAGATCGCGGACGTTATCTGGGAGATAACGGGCGCTATCCGTGAGAAATTCTGCCAAGCGATTCTGAGTTACGCAGGACCGCGGGCGGTGTCTGTGAGAGGGCGGGGGCGATCTCCTTCTGTCCAGCTAAGGTGAAATGCGCCTCCTGTGGCGTAGCGGGTGGCACGACAGAGGTAATGGGGGCTACGACCCTGTTTTCTTCCCTTTGCTTCCTTCGTTCCAAGGCTTGTAACGCCCCCTACAAGGACTGTAGCGGGGGTTACGCCACTGATCAGCACCAAAGCTGGAAAAAAGCTTCCCGGGTCGTCTCCGCTTCGGCTCTTGACATAGCTCGGCTCGGGAAATCTCCTAAAAGCCTCAAAATAGCCCGTTTTCCTTGCTTTTGCTCCAAAAGTGTGAAAATCTACAAAACAACTAAAACACTAATAAAAAACATGAAAAAGACTCGGAATCGAGCTAAAATACAAAGATAAAAGGCGATATTTAGGCCCAAAACTGGGACTAAACAAGTTTGAACTTAATCCGACATGTCAACGGAATCTCGTACGTTTGCTTGACTGTCAACGAACCGCACCCCCATCACCTTGCTTCTCTTTCCCCCTTCGTCATATGTTTGATCGCCGCTTGCTCCTCCTACTCCCTCTGCTTCTCATACCTCTTTCTCCTCCTTCGGTCTGCTTGGCTTCCCTTCGATGACCGAACGCCACCAGCTGCACCCCAAGCAAACCCCTTTTCTCTCTAGTCTCCCTCCACTTATGTCAACATGAAGAAAACAAAAGGTGCCCAAATAAGCATCAATTCAGAAAACTCCGAAATACACACACACACACATCTTCAACGGGGATTTGCTTCATGTTGCGTCTCTCTCTTGCAATGTGCTTCAACGAAGCAAAAGCGTGAATACAGATGTCGAAAACGACAATCCAGAACTAGGTTAACATTCAAATCAACGAAAAAACCAATCTTAATCCATATCTAGTTCGCAAAACAAAAAAATGAAGAAAACCCAGTTCGAATTTGATGGAACAACACAAGTAAAGTGCAGAAAACCACATGGCCATGGTGCCAAGTTAGAAAACCACCAAGTCACCGCCTCTCAAGTCGTCGGCGTCCCACCCAAATCCAATTATAATTTTTTTTTGGACCACCTGAATATAAACTGAAAGTAGGCATTATCGCCATCCAATTTACAAAATATGAGATTATTATAATGTATACACATTAGTATTACACGATTTTTTTATAAAAATTAAAATCAAAACAATTATAGGTTTTTCAAAATACCGTCATTAGAATCAACATATTTCGATCATCACCTTTTGTACCCAAAAATATAAATATATATATATATATATATATATATATATATATATAGATATATATATATAGGATAATTGGATTCTAATAATCCCTACTTTCACCAATTGGACAATGGTGGACCGTACTTTTACTTTATATTTTGGTGGTCCAAAAAAACAAAAAATTGGTTATAGTGGGATATTTTCAAGGAAATCATAGATTTTGTGTTGCATTTGATTCAAAACTTAGTATAACACTTTACAATGATTTTTAATGAATTTACATCGTTTCTCCCAATTGTTTTTCATTATTTTACTATTTTTTACGATTTTTTCACTTTTATTATTTTTAAAAAATCATAACAATTATTCGGAGTCTCAAAAAAATAATTTAAAAAATGTTTTAGAAACTAAAATTCATTAACTTTCTAGGGGCAGGAACGGAAAAACTAAAAACAATATAGTGTAGGAATGAAAAAAATAAGAAGAATGTGGAGGTGGATTTGGTACCACTACAATCCAATTTTATATTTTTTTGGACCATTAGAATACAAAGTGAAAGTACGGTCCACCATTGTCCAATTTGTGAAAGTAGGGATTATTAGAATCCAATTATCCTATATATATATATATATATATATATATATATATATATATATATATATATATATATATATAGACCTGAAAGTTTTTGACCCGACTCGATGACCCGAACCCGCCCGAAATTTATAGGTTTTGAACACGATTGTTTCAATTAAACCCAAAGTACACCGAACCCGAAAATTAGCGGGTCAAACCCAACCTGCCCGTTTGACCCGAAAATTTAACTTTTGGGTTCGTTTGGACTTGAGAAAACAACATGGAAAAAAAATATTTTGGAAAATGAAAATCTTTCCTTTGTTTGGATTAAAGAAAAAGGAATGGAAAAAAATAGTTGGAAAATTGCATGGAAAATTTGGGTTAATAATGAATAAAATTTTTCCTTTCAAAAATGAAAGGAAATTTGGGAGAAAAATTTTGGATCAAAGCCAACCTTTTTCTCCATCCTCTCTCTAACTTGTTTCTCTCTCTCTCTCTCTCTCTAACTCTCTCTCTCTCTCTCTAACTTTCTCTCTCCCTCTCTAATTCTCTATTCTCTCTCTCACTCACTCTCTCTCTAATTATCTACTCTCTCTCTCTCTCTCTCTCTCTCTTACATATCTCTCTCTAACGCTCTTCTCTCTCTCTCTATGACTCTCTTATCTCTCTAACTCTCTTTTCTCTCTCTCTCTCTCTCTCTCTCTCTCTCTCTCTCTCTAACTCTCTTTTCTCTCTCTCTCTATCGCTCTCTCTCTCTCTCTAACTCTCTTTTCTCTCTCTTTGTCACTCTCTCTCTAACTCTCTTTGTCTTTCTAAGTCTCCCTTCTCTCTCTCTCTCTCTCTCTCTCTCTCTCTCTCTCTCTCTCTCTAACTCTCTCTCTCTCTCCTAAATCACATCATATGATCTAGAAAAATGAAGTTTGACATTTACAAATTTTCTTGCAAATTTTATTTTTCCATGTATTTTCCTCAAACCAAAGAAGGAAAAGAAAATTGAATAGAAAATCAATTTTTTTCCTTCAAAGTTTTACTTAAACCAAACAAGAAAAAGAAATTTACTTTACCCCAAAAGTTTTTTCCTCCTAATTTTTTTTCCGCGAAATTATTTTTCCATCTTGTTTTCCTAGGTCTAAATGGACCCTTAAAGTTGAACTTTATTAAAATTTGTGGTTTTGCATTGAAATTTTTAACTATTAAACTATAAGCGCAACTTATTTATTTTTTATTTCTCATGTTTAAGTTAAAATAGTTACAATAATATATTGTTACTAGAAGATAATAAAATTTTATTATATATATGTACAAAAAGTAGCATTTAGAGATCATTTTTGAAAAAGAAAAAACGGAAAAAGGTCGCAATCATAACCCGTTGGGTTGACCCAATAACGGAATACACCGCCCGTATTTTCCCGAACCCGAAATACACCTGACCCGTATTTAACTGAACCCGATATACGACCGACCCGAAACCGCCCGTCCGACCGACTGAATGATATATATATATATATATATATATATATATATATATATATATATATATATATATATATATATATATATGTATATGTATATGTATAGGAAAATTGGATTATAATAATCCCATATTTTGTAAATTGGATAGTGATAATCCCTACTTTCAGTTTGTATTCTGGTGGTAAAATCTAAAATAAAATTGTATTGTAGTGGTACCAAATCCACCTTCATATTCTTTTTATTTTTTTTCATTCCTACCCCATATTATTTTTATTGTTTTTTTCTTCCTGCCCCTACAAAGGTAATGAATTTTAGTTTCTAAAACATTTTTAAATTATTTTTTTGAGACTCCGAGTAATTATTATGATTTTTTAAAAGCAATAAACGTGAAAAAATAGTAAAAAATAGTAAAAAATAATTGAAAAAAATTGGGAGAACCGCCGTAAATTCATTAAAAATCATGGTAAAGTGTTATACAAAGTTTTGAATCACATGCAACACAAAATCTAAGATATTGAGGGTATATTCTCAATGATGTCCCACTACAATCCAATTTTTTTTTTTTTTTGGACTACCAAAATACAAGTTGAAAGTAAGGATTATCGCCATCCAATTTGTAAAATATGGGATTATTATAATTCAAATCTTCCTATATATATATATATATATATATATATATATATATATATATATATATATATATATATATATATATATATATAGGGAATGGATCCAATATGAGAAAAGATACGGTAGGAAGGTAGGAAGAAGCGATCTAGACCGTACAAATCTAATCCAATGGTCGATAATAAAACCACATTCCTACGTCATAAATCAGCTAGTGGTTTTCGAAAATAAATAAATAAAATAAGTTAAGTAGATATAATTGGCGAGAATCATGCCTGAAATCATAGAGAGACATTTCCTTCCTAAAATGTAGGGATTATATTATCTAAATTTAGATCCATTATCATCAAAAACTAAAGATAAAAAACAGAAGTTATCAAATGGTAGGGATTATAATTACTCCAACAGAATCGTTGTTTCTCACAATCCATGACCACGCTCCCTAATATCTATGACCATACTCCTATAAGTCAATATTATATCAATGTTATCAAGATATATTTGTGACGACACTCTCTAATATCCATGATCATACTCCATTATATAGATATGATGAGTATTTTTGTACAAACAATTAACTTTTGTAGCCCTTGGAAAAGTATACATTTCCTAAGGATAATTGGATTCTAATAATCCCTACTTTCACCAATTGGACAATGGTGGATCGTACTTTCACTTTGTATTCTGGTGGTCCAAAAGAAAATAGAATTGGATTTGAGTGGGATGCCGCCGAGTTGAGTGGTGGTAACTCGGTGGTTTCCTGACATGACACATTCGGCATGAGTTTGACCGGTTTGACTTTGACTTTTTTTACCACGTCACACAGAAAACACATGCCTTGCATTATTTTCTCTTTTTTTTATTGACATGTTGGATCTAAATATAAACCCCCGTTACAGTTTTATTTCTCTCTCATCTTTCCCCCGTTTCACTTTTTCCTGTTGGTTGCTGCAGTAAAAAAACAAAAGTAAACTCCCCCCTTCCCAATGTCTTTCTCTCTCATCTTAACATTCACATCTTTCCCCCATGGAAGCACTTGGGAAACATGCACAAACGCCTCCAAGAGCTCCTTATTCATCTCCTTGGCAACATCCTCGATCTGAACCCTAATCCCATTCAACGCCGCTACAAAAACCAACACCGATACAGCCACCGAGCCGGGCCTTCGCCCCGTGGTCAAGAACCACTTGATAGCACACTGGATCACAAAATTCCCCTGTTCGATCATCAGATCCTTTTTATCCCCATCAACCCCTGCAAATCCAGAAAAACCACGGATCATCATTTCCAACAACCCTACCACATCAAACTCAGGCAATTCTAACCCTAGAAACTCAACCACCCTATTCACCCTCTTCCCCATCTCATACAATTCACACCCCACAACCCCAATAACCTCGTTAATCGACAAAGACTTGTTATTCTGACGCATGACAATGTAACAACAAGCGCCGACAAGGATAGAGAACCAATTACCTAACCCTAATTCGCCCTCCGTGACCTGCTCGACCATCGCCTTGACATCTCGAACTGTGTTGCCGCTGATTGGCTTCATAGTGCTTGCGTTCCTAGTAGGAGTAGTCCCCAGCGCCGGTGCCGGCGGAGGAGGTACGGACGAAGGTGCCATCCGGGCCGAAAGCGCCGCCGAAGTAGTGCTGGAAGTTGTCGAAGTCTTGGACGATGTCGCAGTTGGTGCAGATGGTGTTCCCAGTTACTTTGTCGGCGTCTAGATTCAACGGGAAAAAGTGAAAGACTTTGGGGAGGGGTGTTTAATTTTGTTTTTTACTGCAGGGATTCAACGGGAAAAGTGAAACGGGGAAAGATGAGAGAGAAACAAAACAGTAACGGGGTTTATAATTAGATCCTACGTGTCAATAAAAAAAAGGAAAAAATGGCAAGGCATGTGTTTTCTGTGTGACGTGGCAAAAAAAATCAAAGTCAAGCTGGTCAAACTCATGCCCAACGTGCCATGTCAGAAAACCACCGAGTCACCACCACTCAACTCGGCGGCGTCCCACTCAAATCCAATTTATGTCCAACGTGCCCAACGTGCCCGAAGTGAAAGTACGGTCCACCATTGTCCAATTGGTGAAAGTAGGGATTATTTGAATCCAATTATCCATTTCCTAATATCCATAACCACTAATATCACACCATGACCACATTATCCACAGAACATGACCATAGTGTGTTCAGAGTGTGGACAAATATATAAAGAGTGTGGATAAATTTATGTAGTGTGTTGGGTATATCTATTGAATATGACCACCGTGTGTTCAACGTGTGGAAAAATTTATGGGACAATTTATGCAGTGTGTGGTCATGCATATATAATAATAATAATAATAATAATAATAATAATAATAATAATAATAATAATAATAACAATGTCTTGTGTTCATAGCGGTGTTCTCTTCTACGAAGATCTGGGACCATGGGAAGACATCTTTGGTTTTTATCATACAATTCCCGAGCCTTCAAAGGGGTTCCTGAACCATCGACATGAATAACGAGGCGGAATCAACCTCAAAGACTAGAAAAGGGCATGCAGTCACTCTTTCTATCATAACTCTTTCAATATAACTTCAACGAACCTTACGTTTCAGGAGATTAAAATAGACACCGAGAGCTTTCCATCAATATATTACGGGCTTAAAACATATTTTGGATGAAGAAGTTATACGAGTTTCAAGTGCAGGGTTATCGCACCCGCTACGATTTTGTAGCGGGCGCTATGCCTGAAGTGGAAGAAATGGGAAAAACGACCCGAAGGCCGTGCCGCCCGCGATAGCTGCTGTAGCACCCGCGACCAATCTGGGCCAAGGTGGTAGCGCTCGTGACAAGATCGTCGCACCAGCGGTCCCGCGCGATTTTAGAATCGCCTCTTTCGCTCCCCAGTTTTGTCGCACCCGCGACGGTTGTGGTTGCACATGCGATGACACTGTTTTAATGCATTTTCGGCTGAAACTACTGCGTTTTAGTGTGTTTATTTGACTTGTATAAATATATTTTTCTCATAATTTTCTGGATAGTTTTTCGTCGATTAAGCTATTAATGAAAAGCAAGGGTTTTCCCTAATCTCTCTCAAATCTCGTTCTTACTTTATCCTCTAATCATTGGGGTGGTGTTAGCAAGTAAATTCCTTTATGGTTTAGTGGTGCTTGACATTTTCTAATCTTGGTGGGATTGTCAATTCTTGACAATGGATTCTCCATTGTCAAGTTCATATCAATGGTTCAAGGTTCCTTCCAGTTTCCGATTCAATATTATTATCATCTTCAAATCAAGCCCCTCCATCCCCACACCATGCCACGCTCTAGTAAGTCAAATGCTACGTCAAAAATAAAAGATATTATATATGGTTTATCAATTGAAGTAGTTTGAGAGAGGATTGAATTTCACTTAATTTGTTTACTATCAAGGTATTTGGGGACCCATTGTTTTTAGTTTATTAGCTGTTTGGTTGATTTGTTTATAGCAGTTGTTAACCAAGAGAACTATTATAAGTAATAAATCTTATTTGTATATGTTTCAAGTTTTATTGTTAGAACCCTTCAAGGACATTGATAGACTCAGGCTCAAGGACCTTGGCGACTGGATCAGTTTTGAATGAAAGTCAAAATTCGAATATCCAGAAAAGATATAATGCGCAAGGAAAGAAATCTCAAGAAGGCAGAAGGACATTCACCCAAGGCATCATAAGGACGTTCACCCATGGTAGCATAAGGACGTTCACCCTTGGCAGCATAAGGACGTTCACCCTATACGAGGAGTTTTGAAAAGCGCAGTCGAAATAGGGAAGTTTTCTGAAAAATTACTATCCAATCTTTCTATCCATATTTCTAATCAGACTAATTGATTGCATCTACTTTGATTTGTAGGAAATAATCAATCAAGAAATTGGAAGGAAGATAAGATTACAATTTCCGAAAATCTCATAATAAGGAAAGAAGATCGGAGCAAGATTGGAAGGAAAGGCAAACACAAAGAAGGAAAAGATCAAGGAAGAATCAGCCCCCAACGTCTATATTCTGCTGCTATCAATACACTTATAAATAGAGGAATTGAAGATTGAAGAAGTTAACGATTCCACGGAAGAAATCGGGTGATACAAATCAGAAGAGAGCTTCTGTTTTGAAATCCTTCTTTATGAGGAAGGTCGAATTCTGTGAGAGAATTCGTTCGAGTGAAATTAAATTCCTTAACGGATTTAGGAATTGGTTTGTGTTGTTTCAATCGAATCCTAGATGGACTTAGGATCGATTAGAGTTTGCACCGAATCTGTGTGTGGTGTGTGAGTTTACCCAGAAACTCTGTTCGCAGTTTTCTAGGTTCGATTGAAACCCTAAGGACATTAACCTTGGGCATTTCAGTCTCTGGTTCGCTATTCACTGCAAAGCCCATTCACTGTAAGCAGTTGAGAAGCTTCATTGCAAAGGTCCTTTACCGTAGATAATAAGAAGCGTCCATTGTAAGGCGCTTGGTTCTTTGTAATACTTAAAATCCTTTACCTTAGGTTATCTTTCTGATCAGTGCAATAAAGGAGGTTATTCAGTTTATATATTTTGCCCTTTATTCATTCTATCTCTATTCTGTGTGAAGGAAGTTCTCAGTCTATTTAGACCGAGAACCTAACATCCTTGTCAAGTTGTGATTTGTGCAGAAAAGTTCAGTAACCCTATTCACCCCCCCTCTAGGGTTCTTTCAATTGGTATCAGAGCTTGGTCCACTGAAGATTCAGAGACTAACCGCTCTGTGGTAAAGATCATGGCGGGGATCGAAGATGGTGATATAGGGCAAGGACGTTGCTTAAGCAGTCCTCCTTTATTCAGAGGATCAAACTTTGCACACTGGAAGAAGCGTATGAGGACATTCATCATGGATCAAGACTATGACCTTTGGGACAGAATTGAGAATGGAGACTTTGTTCCCATGATCATTGAAAGAGGAATCACGAAACCCAAAGATAGATCCAATTATTCTACAAGAGAAGCAGAAAAGACGAATAAAAATATTAAAGCTTTACATATCCTTTACTGTGGACTTGATTCTAATGAGTTTGATTTTATCTCTGGTTGTGATACAGCTAAACAGGTGTGGGATACCTTAGTGGCCACATATGAAGGAACGAGCCAAACTCAAAGAATAAGGCGCAACAATTATGTCAAGGACTATGAATCCTTCAAAATGAAGAATGGAGAATCCGTCAAGGACATGTACAAACGTTTCACTGTCATAGTCAACAATCTCAAGTCCTTGGGAAAAACCTACTCCAATGAAGAAAAAGTTCACAAGGTCTTCAAATGCCTTACAAGAAAGAAATGGGAAACAAATGTCACTATAATAGAGGCAGTTCACAATATGGAAACTCTCCAATTAGATGACCTCATTGGAAAACTTCTTGCTCATGAAATGCGTCTCCAGGAAGGGTAAAATGAAAAGGAAGACGTAGCCCATAAGGACATCTATTGTCCTAAAGACAATGATAAGGACCAGATCTTGGCCTTGATGGCCAAGGAACACAAGCAACCGTCACTAGTAGAATTTAACCCTAAATGCGTCTGTAGATGGCGTCTGGAAAGGGGTTAAACGGACGCCAAAATGATTTTAGCGTCTGATTTAAACGGACGCTAAATATTGTTCCGCCTTTTTGAAAAGGCG
This sequence comes from Portulaca oleracea, assembly GCA_029582165.1. Taxonomy (NCBI): domain Eukaryota; kingdom Viridiplantae; phylum Streptophyta; class Magnoliopsida; order Caryophyllales; family Portulacaceae; genus Portulaca; species Portulaca oleracea. Next base: position 19,013,303 of record CM055873.1, read on the forward strand.
TCTGATATTGGCGTCTGTTAAAAACAGACGCCATTTTTCGCGTCGGTCACAGATCGACGCTGATCTTTGTCTACGAGGCGGCTTTTCAGCTTAGTTGGCGTCTGTTAAATGCTTAACGGACACTATATTTGGCGTCTGATTAAGCGTTTAACGGACGCCAACTCAACATAAATTAAAAAAAAAATTTACGATTAACAAAATCAGAAATATTATGTGTTTTTTATATTTATTTCAATAATAATGAAATATATTACGATTAACAATGATAAAAAATACAAAAACAAATTATATACGTCATTAATAAAAACTCCAAAAAATACAAACATATATTAGTAATGAAAAAATATAGTTTACATAATATATAGTACAAATTAAATTGTAATAATGGAAAAAACTACAGTTTATATGGAATTTAAAATGTACAATTTCATATACATATATGTGTGTAAAAATTACAAAAACAAATTATAATAAATATTTATTTTCAGTGTTTTTGAGGTTTATAACTAATAAGATACAAAAAATAACTACAATCTTCAATCTTCAATCTTCAATCTTCAATCTTCGTAAATTTTATTAATTAGTGGAGTGAATTGATTTGAGGTGAAGGGAATTGAAAGGATATGGAATTTAGAGAGAAAATTGATGGATGAAGGAGGGAAATTTAAGGAAGAGAAATGAATTGGAGGGAAAATATTCAGCTGGATGGTGCTTTTATAGAGAAAAATGGCGTCCGTTACGGTACCAAACAGACGCCATTTTACCCCGTCATGGCGTCTGTTTGGTACCGTAACGGACGCCATTTTGTTTGAAAATTATTCGCACATACGTACATAATTATAATAATAATTATTAATAATTAATAATAATATTATTAATTAGATATATTATTATAACAATAATGCTAGTAGTATTATAATTATTAATATTAACTATAATTATAATTATATTATTAATCTTTAAAGAGAAACATATATATATATATATATATATATATATATATATATATATATCGTACGTATTGAATGATATTTATTTAGGATATTTACTTATTTATAATTATATTATTAGTATTATGGTTGTATTTTTAAAAATTTTATATATGTCAGTTGAATGATATTTAATTATTTATTAATTTGTATACGTACGTTAAGTTATATAATTAAATGGGACGACATATATACGTATTTGTGAACATAATTACTTATAATTAGACTCTGAGCAAGTGGTTATCGAAACCAGCACAAATATATTACGTACATATAATAATAAAAGTCAGTATTTGATTAAGTTCAAATATTAAAAACATACAAATAAAAAAATTATTCTTCTCCGGCGTCATTATTATTATCATCATCTGTTGGGGGGGGGGGCTCTGGTTGGGTTGGTTGATAAGGAGGGCGGGGGACTGGCTGCGGATGGGGCGTAAGAGGGTATTGCCCTTGTCCAGTGTAGGGCTGACTCCCAGACGAAGATCCGGCAAAGAAGGGGGCTTGCTAATTATAAGGTGGCGGTGGTGGTTGCTGGTGTTGCTGGTATTGCATTTGCATTTCGCGTTGCATTGCCGCCATTCGTTGCTCGAATTCTGTATGCATTTGATGCTGCAAACGGCGTTGCATCTCCATCATTTGTTCTGCAACTTTATCTGCAATCGTTTCCTCCATTCTTTGCTCCATTCTCCGCCTATCTTCCTCGCGAGCTTGTCGTTCGCTCGAGTTGCTTTGGAGCTCTGTTCATCTCCGTAACTTGAGCTCGGATGTCGACGGAGGAGGAGTCACCACGCCGTCGTGGACGTCGCCTAGATGCGATGTGGGGGAACTGCTGCTTCATATGTTCCCCCACAGCCCCCATGCCTACGACGTGCCCCCGACTCTGCAGCTGCTTATCAAACCAGAACTCTTCTGGAGTCATGAGAGGAGTTTCCGGTTGACCGTCCTCTCGCTGCTTGGCCGCCATCTCCCGTTTATAAGTATCATAATCGCCAAGCATCTTTTCCTGATTTAGTAAAACATAAAAAGAGTATTTTAATAAAATTAATGAATTAATTATAGTTTAGGTTCGTACGTTAATAAATCATGTTGATATTCAATGATGAAGATTTTTAATTACCTCAATGACCTTGAACCTGTTGTCCACCCACTGATCGGTGCCTTTCCTCATATGGGTCGCTTCGAATTGTTCCCATATGGTTGGGTCACGGTCTTTTTTCTTTTTCTGTAAGCATCAAATACAACCGTGTTTATATAATTAATTGTTAGTATCAAATACGTGCATGATATTTAAACATTCACAACTATCTTACCAATTTTTCCCTAACAATACCGAATGGAACTGGGCCCATTGTGTGTGATGGTGGGCCCTTTTCTTTGTCCATCTTTCTCGCCCGGCTCATGTTGGAGCACTTTTCAGCATACCGGGGGTCTTCCCATAATTCGACGAATTTTTTCCAAATTTCGTCGTCGACAATCCATTTAGGCTTGCCTTTACCCGCCAGCCAACGCTTTTTGGATTTGCCTATAGCGTCGCTGTATTGTTTGATAACCCGACGTCTAAACCACTCACGGATATATCCATCATGCTGGGGTTCCCACCAGTATTTTTTCTACATTTAAACCATATGCGTACATGAAGAAATTAAACATGCAAATTAGACAATCAATTTCATCAAGTATAATAAATTAAACCATACGTACGTATATAAACATATATATATATATATAAAAGTATACGCAAACATGGGCGTTAAATACGTAACTTTACCTTGAACTCCTCAAATATCAACTCTTTTGACTGTTGAGGCACTTTAGCCCATTTAGGCCAAAAGTCTTTGAAGTTTTGCTTCACGATGTCCATAATGGACCTGACCGCGTGTGCTCCATAAGGCGATACACTGAAACCAATAAGAAATAGATGTCAGTTTAGAGGTCATAAAATTTGTTATATATTTAAACACAAACATATATAAATTCATAATATAATCAAAGTTTTGTTAATGAGACATGATTGATACTGACGAGCCACCACATGGTTCAATTATGAATCTTCCATCCGGTGTTTTGGAGCATCTCCGGACGTCTAGCTCAATTCGATACCGTGTCGAATATCCTCCACAGCCATCCCCTTCATTTGGGTAGCCTCCCCTCGATTTGGGTCCCACCGGCAGGTACCCTCCTTCATTTGGGTACCACCACAGGTACCCTCCCCTTCCGTTTGGGTACCATTAGCATCAGTCTGGTTACCCTCCCCTTCAGTTTGGGCACCCTGATGATAAGCCTCATACCCCTGAATGTACGGAAAGTCGCCCATCGTCTGCTGGGCATCGGGCGCAAATAAGCGCATCAACTCAAGGGTCGACTGATCTATTTCTGGATGCGCTGATGGATCGAATTGCGGGATGTATGGTGACGGTGGGTTGTTCGATGATGATCCGCCATGTCTGTTTCTAGACCCACCACGTGATCCATCTCTTCCTGTCATCTTAAGAATATCTGCGAACGGACGCCATTTCGCATAAAAATAATCACTTTAATCAATCATATTAAATCAAAAATAATCATTTTAATCAATCATATATATTACTATTTCATATTAATCAATCATATAAAATAAAAATAATCATTTTAACTACGCATTTGAATAAAAACGTTCTCCATTCAAATCACAACTTCAAATTCATTATACTTTAATAAAAAATTAACAATAAACAACAATAATAAATCATAAAATATATAAAAATCATACCAAAACCCTAAACATCAATAATAATTCATAAAATATATAAAAATCATACCAAAACCCTAAACATCAATAATAATTCATAAAATATATAAAAATCATATTTAAACCCTAAACATCAATAATAATTCATAAAATACATAAAAATCATACCTAAACCCTAAACATCAATAATAAATCATAAAATATATAAAAATCATACCAAAACCCTAAACATCAATAATAATTCATAAAATATATAAAAATCATACTTAAACCCTAAACATCAATAATAATTCATAAAATATATAAAAATCATATCTAAACCCTAAACATTAATAATAATTCATAAAATATATAAAAAACATATCTAAACCCTAAACATCAATAATAATTCATAAAACATATAAAAATCATATCTAAACCCTAAACATCAATAATAATTCATAAAATATATAAAAATCATATCTAAACCCTAAACATTAATAATAATTCATAATAATTCATAAAATAATAATTCATAAAATATGTATAGATCGATTAAATTTAATCGTTACATATATAGCATGTTTGGATACAAAATTCGAATATTAATTGTATATTACAATACATTGTGTAACACAACTAATTAATATTCATCGTTGTCTCCCTCGCCCTCATCCTCACCCTCGTCACCATCTTCATATTCGTCGTCGTTGTCTCCATATTCCTCTTCGCACAATTCGGACGTATTATTGACCACTATTACTTGGGTATTGTCCATATCGGCAACCTCATCATACACCCCTTCAACTGCGAGTACTTGAGAAACGGTACCGTCATCGGGGTTGATCGGGACAACAGCTCTCGGTTGATCATCTTGGAGGGCCAACGGAAGGGTGTACTGCTTGTACTGTGCATATGAAGGTTTGTTTGCAACCACAACCCACCAATTAGCTTTATCCCGTATGCCTGCCGAGTAATTCATGAACAACACTTGGGTTGCGCACCCCACCAATATGAATGGGTCATACTTCCAGTACCGTCTGTCCTTGTGTAATTCAACAAACGGGCATAAATTTGGTGAACGGACACCTCGTACCGGGGTATTGTCAAACCAATCACATCTGAACAATATGCTCTTTCTAGTGACGGGCCCAACATATTCTAATGCAATGACTTCTTGGAGAACGCCGTAGAAGTCATCAACAAATCCACCGCCACCCGTGCCTTTGCGGCACTATACGAAGCCAAAGAGTTACTCCTTGCTTGGGTGTGAAACAAGAACCCGTTGACTCGATAAGCACTCCACGTGGTCACTTTAGGTGAAGGCATACGGGCTAACTGGTAAAGGTGGTCATGTCGCTCATCTTCGTAAAACCGAAATGCTTCCCAATTTTCCTTCACATGTAGTAACAGTTACATTTTGAACATATTAATTTTCGTTTAGATATGGAAAAAATCAAAATTGTTCAAAAGGTGTGCGATTCTCACCGATAGCTGATAAAACCATTGTGTGAACTCCGATTCAATCATCTGATCCAATTGAGTGTCCGTGGCATCAGGAAATGAAGTCAACTTGAAATTCTTAAACAATCTGCGCGGGATACAAGCTCATTAATTATATCGAACGGATGGAATATATATTATATCGTAAACATAATGTTGAGCGATTGCTTACTCTAAGTAGTGGTTGACTTCTTTGCGATTCAGCGGGGCGTGCGGGTGTCTTTGCTTTGTACTCCGATCGTCGAGCCACCTCGTGCTTACACCTCCAACGGGGTCCCATCGTTCTGAAAACCGACAATAACATAGGATCATTATCGACATTAATTGCACGCCGTCACGCATACCGTTGATGTAGAAGATGATACTTCCGGTCAAAGTATGTGGATGCGAATTGGGAAATCTCAAACATGAGGTACGCTTGAGCCATGGATCCTTCAGGGTGTGCCTTGTTCTTGATTTTCTTCTTCAGCCACCCGAAATACCTCTCAAAAGGATACATCCAACGCTATTGAACAGGACCACCAAAAAATGCTTCCTGAACCAGGTGGATGGGGAGGTGTTCCATTACGTTGAAGAAGCCGGGGGGAAATATGGTCTCCAACTTGCAAATTATTATGCGAATTTCTTTGTCAAGCCGGACTAAATCACTGTGCTTTAATGTTGTGGCGCACAGGCTCTTGAACCATTGGCTTAACTGAACGAGTGGCTCCAACACATCATCGGGAAGTGCCCGGAATGCAACAGGTAACAGTGTCTGCAAGAACACATGACAGTCATGGCTTTTAAAGTTTTGAAACCTTTTACCTGATGTATCGACACAGTTTGCAAAGTTCGAAGCATAGGCGTCCGGCAATCGAAGCTGTTGTGCCCAATCACAGACGTCTGATCGCTTATTCTCGGGAAGAACATATTTGGCTCTTGGTTGCAAGGGTTTACCGTTCGGACCAGGCACTAGATGGAGTTCAGGCCTGTCGCATATATCGGCCACGTCCCTCCTTGCATTTCCATCATCCTTCGTTTTGCCGGTCACCCCCATCACCGTGTTTACGATGTTGTCAACAAAGTTCTTCTCAATGTGCATCACATCTAAGTTGTGTCGAACAACGTGATCCTTCCAATAAGGCAACTCCCAAAAGATACTTTGTTTCTTCCAATTATGAGCATTCTCTCGGAATCCCGGGATTACAAAGTCACCGTGGGTAGTCACCTTGGGGAAGTCCTTCACCTCCTCATAGATTGAATGACCGTTTTTCCTACGCGGTGGGACATTTCTATCCGGGCAAGTGTGCCCCTTTCGAAATGCCTTTCGATTCCTTCTGAAAGCATGCCCCTTATCAAGAAAGCGCCGATGACGATCAAACCACGAGTTTTTCCTCCCATGCTTGACGCATTGCTTTCAATCCATCCATGCAAGCAGACAAGACATAGCGCCATGCGTGCTCACCCGAAAGCATCCCAAGGGCCGGAAAATCATTGGCCGTCCACATCAACGATGCCCTCATGTTGAAATTTTGTCTCTTGGAGATGTCGTCGTTTCAACTCCCAACCATAACTGCGGCTCGTCCACCAAAGGTTGAAGGAAGACATCAATTTTATTTCCAGGTTCTTGGACTGGAATAATACACGTGAGGAACATGTACGCCGTTGTCATGCACAATTCGGGTGGCACGTTGTAAGGAGTAACTACAACCGCCATATCGAATAAGATTTCTGTCATGTTGAGCGGGCTAAACCCATCCGCACACGTGCCCAACCTTACATTCCGCGATTCCTCGCAAAGTCCGGATCTTGTACGTCAAACATTTTCCATGATCGCCGTCCGACGGATGACAAAGAACACCTTCATCGCGCTTGTTCTCCGCGTGCCACCTCATATGACCATTGTATTCTTCGATGCATACTGACGCGCACTAAGCGTCAAAGGAAAATAAAACATTCTCTTGTACGGGACACCTTTATTTGTCTTCGCCGACGATTTTTGTGGCTTATACCTCGGATGACCACAAAATTTACATTAAGTGAGATGTGCATCGTCCTTATAGTAGATCATGCACCCACTAATGCAACAATCAAATGTTTCATAGCCCATCCCCAACTTCTTAACCTTCTTTTTCAACTCATTGTAGTTTCTAGGCATTAGGTTCGGCTGGGGACAAGTCTCGCTCATCAATTCCATGATATCGTTCATTGCTTGCTCCAACAAATTGTGCTTCGACTTGTGATTGACCAGTCTCACGGCAGTGGACAACACAGTATGGGTCGCACACCCTTCCCACAGAGGCTGTTGAGCAGATTGAAGCATATCATAAAATTGTTGAGCTCCTGCATTAGGCGCCTCATTCGCCATGATGAAATCATTCATCATATCTTCCGTTTTGTCGATGAACGGTGGATTGGGTTCCTCGTTTGTCGGCGAACTATCTGCACACGGTTCCCCCTCACCTACCGCATCATCACCACTGTCATCGTCATCATCATAATATTCACGCCAATCTTCACCATGACTAACCCAACACCAATATCGCTCCATAAACCGTCGCCTGTACAAATGTGTTTTAACTTCATCGGGAGTCAATCCGCACTTATTCTTGCACTTCACACATGGACACCGATACTTTCCAGTCCTCGGATACTCATACGAATTACTCTTTGCAAATTGATCAAACATATATACCCCAATCCCATTCTTCCCTGATAACCCTCATTCCCGGTTCAAACCTCTGGTACATCCAACGTCGATGTGGAGGCCCTTCCATAATGTCGTGAATCTGTTCATGAATTAAAATTACTCATGCTTAATCATCCAATGAGTACAATATACATATCACAATGCAAATTCATATTCACCATAATTTTCATTGATCATATCACAAAATTATATCAAAACTCATAAACCCTATACCTCCTAAACATATATACAAAACATACAAAATTCATATCACAAATTCCATTTCGATCACTACTATTTTCGTTATTCATATCGCAAATTTATATCAAAAATTCATAAAAACATACATAATTCATATCATAAAACCCTATTTTTCACCGTAATTTTCGTTATTCATAACAAAAATTTTATACCAAAAAATTCATACCATAAACCTCCTAAATATACAAAACATACAAAATTCATATCACACATTCATATTCACCATATTTTTTCGTTATTCACATATATATCATATATTTATATCCAAAATTCATAAAAATCATCATTCTAAAACATATAAAACATCCAAAATTAATATCACAAATTCATATTCATTATATTTTTCGGTTATATATATATCACAAATTTATAACAAAAATTACAAAAGAACATAACCCTAATAATTTAAAAAACAACAATAATTAATAAAATTACCTAACTTTTGTGAATTGAAATGCTCTTTCGTTGGATCTTTTCTTCAACCTCTCGATTTTTCTCTCTTCCGTTCAACAATGGCGAGCAAGAGAATTTCTCCACAGTTTTACCCAGACTAGCGTCTGTTTTACCCTGACTGGCGTCTGTTTCAAGGTCAAACAGACACCAATATGGTTTAAAATTAAAATAAAAATTTAAGAAATAGCCTCACAGCAGCCGAGAAACCAGCTGCATTTTGGCGTCTGTTTGCCCCTAAATCAGACGCCACTTTACAAATTATTTTAAAAAAAACTACGTTTGGGCGTCTGACGTTTAAACAGACGCCATTTGACAGACGCATAATGACCCCAATTTTACTAGTGCGTGCAAGCAAAGTCATACCTCCAGAGGACCTTCACGTATCAACCAAAGAGGTAGTGACTCATCAAATAATAGAACTAACTCACTCTCTTGTTTCTTTTGTGGTGACCCAGATCACTTGATCAAGAACTGCCCTTACCACAAAAAGAACAAAGAAAAGAAAAATCACATGGCCCTCATGGCCACTTGGAGTGATGATGAGGAGACCATTAGTCACTGCAGTATGAGAAAAGACACCAGCGATACAGAGGAAGTTGGTGCAGCTAGCGATGATTACCAAGAAAGTGACGAGGATGAATCAAGGGACGTAACATTTGATGATCTCATCACTTACCCTAAAAAGTACTTGGGAAAATGTCTGTTAAAGTTTGCTGGAAGGGAGACCAAGCATTTAAACAGGATTAGGTATCTAAAAGAAACCAACAAAGGCCTCAAGGAGCTAAATGAAAAATTGGAGAAATTGTGTGAAGGACTTACCTCCAAGGTCGACATTTTCAAAGCTGAAATACTAGACCTCAAGGCCAACCTTGATGTCTGTCACAAGTCTCTGATTGAGACAACCAAACAACTAGAAAGAAAATGTCATCAAGGACATTGTGTCGTGCAAGATCAAGCTATCAGAACCAAGCAGCACAAGGACCTTAATGAGCAGTACCAAGGCCACAGATTTCACTCTAGGCACCAAGAACGACACAACTATCTTGGGGCAAGATATCAAGGTCATTTATCTCCTCCCAAGAGCAAATATGGTAAACCTTCCTACTTTAATCATTATCGTTCTAAAATTGTACAAGTTTGGGTTCCAAAAGGAACAAGATTTCCGAACATGGTTAGTACTAGTAGTCAAGCACCTAAATTTAATGTCAATTATGGCTTGAGGAAGGGTGTCAAAAGTTTTTGCAGGTATAAGGAGAGTGGATACATAAAGGAGCTTGAAGCACTCAAGGACATTATCTACATCAGCAATAAGAACCCCTCAAGGACCTTGTCAGATCTAGGGTCAAGGACCTTGACAAATGGATCTCCTTAATTAGCAGTATCATTGATTATTTTATGGCACATATTGAGGGGGAGCACCCTCTATTAGGACTAACAAGTTTATTGAGTCTTGCAGGTTATTGGAAATGGTTACGATATTAAGGGGGAGCTCTCTATAGACTTTTTGATAAAAGCCAAAAAGGGGGAGAAGTGCTACAAATGAATTTTGCCTTTCATCAAAAAGGGGGAGATTGTTAGAACCCCTCAAGGACATTGATAGACTCAGGCTCAAGGACCTTGGCGACTGGATCAGTTTTGAATGAAAGTCAAAATTCGAATATCCAGAAAAGATATAATGCGCAAGGAAAGAAATCTCAAGCGGAAGGACATTCACCCAAGGCATCATAAGGGCGTTCACCCATGGCGAGATAAGGGCGTTCACGCCCAGCATGAGGACGTTCACCCTATGCGAGGAGTTTTGAAAAGCGCAGTCGAAAAAGGGAAGTTTTCTGAAAAATTAATATTCAATCTTTCTATCCATATTTCTAATCAAACTAATTGATTGCATCTACTTTAATTTGTAGGAAATAATCAATCAAGAAATTGGAAGGAAGATAAGATTACAATTTCCGGAAATCTCATAATAAGGAAAGAAGATCGGAGCAAGATTGGAAGGAAAGGCAAACACAAAGAAGGAAAAGATCAAGGAAGAATCAACCCCCAACGTCTATATTCTGCTGCTATCAATACACTTATAAATAGAGGAATTGAAGATTGAAGAAGTTAACGATTCCACGGAAGAAATCGGGTGATACAAATCAGAAGAGAGCTTCTGTTTTGAAATCCTTCTTTGTGAGGAAGGTCGAATTCTGTGAGAGAATTCGTTCGAGTGAAATCAAATTCCTTAATGGATTTAGGAATTGGTTTGTGTTGTTTCAATCGACTCCTAGACGGACTTAGGATCGATTAGAGTTTGCACCGAATCTGTGTGTGGTGTGTGAGTTTACCCAGAAACTCTGTTCGCAGTTTTCTAGGTTCGACTGAAACCCTAAGAACATTGACCTTGGGCATTTCAGTCTCTGGTTCGCTATTCACTGCAAAGGCCATTCACATGGCGGTGAGAAGCTTCATTGCAAAGGTCCTTTACCGTAGATAATAAGAAGCGTCCATTGTAAGGCGCTTGGTTCTTTGTAATACCTAAGGTCCTTTACCTTAGGTTATCTTTCTGATCAGTGCAATAAAGGAGGTTATTCAGTTTATATATTTTGTCCTTTATTCATTCTATCTCTATTCTGTGTGAAAGAAGTTCTCAGTCTGTTTAGACCGAGAACCTAACATCCTTGTCAAGTTGTGATTTGTGCAGAAAAGTTCAGTAACCCTATTCACCCCCCCTCTAGGGTTCTTTCATTTATCTTGATTGTTAGTTTTTTCTATTTAGTATAAATTGTAAAATATTCTTTTTAGAATTTAAGTTTATTTAAAAAAATTAAAATAAATATTTTTGAATATGCTTGTTTAATAAGTTAAAAGTTAGAGTTAATATATTTAAGTTCGAAAAAATTAGTAAAAAGTTTTACAATTAAAAAACATATTTTCTAATGTTGTAGTAAATTAAAAAGAAATAAACGGTGAAGATAAAAGTTGACACATAGATGGATAAACATTGTTTCCATTGTAGTGGTTGTCATAGTTGACACTTGACAAGTACTATAAGTTTTTGGGTTGTTTTATTAGCTGTTTGATTTTTAAATTCAATTTGTTTACTATGACGGTATTTGGGGACCCATTATTTTCAGTTGTAAGTTGTTTTATTAGGTATTTGATTTTTAATTGTTTTATTAGTTGTTTTTTTTATTGTCCGTATTAGTTGTGTTTCGTAAAAGGTACGTATTTGATAGAATTAGTTCTTTGTAGTAAAATTTTTTCCCTAGAATTTCAATTGTGCACCTTGATTTATTTTTAGTGTTTTTTTAACATTATGATTTTTTTTATTTATTGCTATGCTTTTTCCTGCATACCTTTAGTGTATTTTTATTTTTAATTTATTGTTAGTTTTTCTCATATTTGTGTGATCAATAAATAATCACTGAAAATTAATACATATATTAATTGGCTAGTAGGTAAATTATTGATTGATTACCAAATTTTCTTGAATAAGATTAAAATTTAAAGAATAATTTACATTTGCAATATAATGCTCATATTTTATAAATTATTAATAAAAGTTACAACACGTGCTCTAGACAAAAAGAAAGCATGCATAATGAACTAGTTCAAACAATTCAAAAAATTAGAAGTAGTAACCCTAAATAATTTGGTGGCACTTATTGTAATTTTATAAACCATTTAATTAGTTAATTAATATGGTAATTAATTTAATTTACAATACAAAAGCCAAAAGTCATACATAAAAAAATCAAAAAATTACTCGGATGTGCCCTAACTTTTGGTGAAATGTTTTTTCAGGTACCCCAACTTTTCAAAACTCATTTTGGGGTACCCTTACTTTTTGGGTTAGAAATTATTAGGTTCTTTTCCGGTCATCAATTTGGTTAAGTGAACGAAATGCCCTTATCTTCCATTTTTTAAGAAATACCCTTAGAGAAGAAATAAGGGCATTTCAGTCATTTAATAAAATTGATAACCGGAAAAGCACCAAATAATTAATAACTAATAACCCAAAAAGTAAGGGTACATCAAAATAAGTTTTGAAAAGTTGGGGTACCGAAAAATAGTTTCCCAAGTATTGGGGTCCCTCGAGTAAATTTTTGTAAAAAAACTACCTATAGAAAGTAGCTTTTAGAGGCAAAAAGCTAGACCAAACTGTCATTTTACAGAACACTTCAAATAAACTTTTTAACGAATCAAATAGCAAAAGTACTCCCAAAAAGCCATTTTATGTCAAAAAAAAACCAATAAAAAAGCTAACCTTCAAATTATGAATTTTGATTGAAGGAGACTTTTGCCTTCTCATAGCATTTATCGATAATGAACCTTCATTATTTTGTTAATTTAAATCAAACATATATTGTGATGTTATGGGTTTCTTTCTTTTTTTTTTTTTGTTTTAGTGGGTTCCTTCTTAATTCTACCATTCCGTATTTTTATGTGATACCGCAAGTTACCGCACCACACTTTACCGCAACTTACCGCAATCCACCGCAACTCACCGTACATTACCATTTACCTTTTTATCATTATCATTACATTTCAACATCCATTTATTGTTTCCCTCGCAACTCAGCACAATCCACTGCAACTCACCGCAACTTACCGCACTGCAAATTCACTGCATAAAAGACGGAGCCAAGACTTTACATAATAATAAGTGGTCCATTGAGATTAAAGAGATATAAGTGATAACATAATTTGCTACTGTCTATGTCTCTCAAACTCCTAATAAAATACTTATAACTTGGTAACAAGTTTTTATGCGTGAAAATGATAAAATTGATAAATTATATTTATCATGAATAGTTTGACATTTACTAAGTATTTTCAGCCAATAAACCCATAAAGGTTTGTTGGGGAGGGGGGAGTCCACTTCAACCAAGACCCATGGTATACAAGTTAAGTGAGGTTCCATCTTAAAACCAATTGGTGTTAAGAAGAGTAGCCCACTTAACATATATACCTTGTCATTTCTCTTTATTTTTTCGATTTGGGATATTTTTACTAAGGGGTGAATCCCAACAATCTCCCCTCACACATGAGTCTCTCCCTCTTGATCGGAAGCCTCTTTTGCCCAAGGTTTCAAGTCACCATCAGAAGCCCATCATAGCCGCACCTTACTCTATAGAGCTGCACCCTACTCCACCTGAGTCTCATGCCACCACTCTATCAAAAGTCGTAGCCGCACCTTACTCTACAGAGCCGCACCCTACTCCACCCGAGTCTCATGCCACCACTATGAGCATTCAGGAGACCCAGCCGCGCATGCGCTATGGTCCCTGCTCCTGTCCACGGTGATCTTCCCGCACCTTGCACGCGCCCAGTCGAACGAACCATCGGCTCTGATACCACTTGTTGGGGAGGGGGGAACCCACTTCAACCAAGGCCCATGGTATACAAGTTAAGTGAAGTTCCATCTTAAAACCAATTGGTGTTAAGAGGAGTAGCCCACTTGACATATATACCATGTCCTTTCTCTTTATTTTTCTGATGTGGGATATTTTTATTCATGGGTGAATCCCAACAAGGTTGTCAATCACTGATCATATAAAAGTGAGTCACTTAATTAAGCAGAATACCGCATTGTATCAGGGTGGCTATGGAAAAGAAAAAATCGTTATTATTTGCACTTAAAGAAAATGAATACATGATCAAATTAAAGCTTGCACATTTGTTCTTCTGATGATGTTACACTTTGTTGCAGCAAGAGGGTTGATGAGTGGGAACATACTTTACTAATTAGTAGATATGGGCTCTATCTTATGAACAAACTAATAATTTAAGCAGGCGGGTGCTAATATATATGCATGATATTGACTTTCCAGCCATATTTTCTTTATATTATAAAATTATATATATTAATAAGAATGCCTTGTGGTGCACTAGTTGTTTTACAAATATTTATTTATAAAATAAAATTGGGTAGCCAAGGGGGATCAGACTAAAGCACATAGTAATGAGTGAAGATTTGGACAAATAATTCTTTGTGTTGAAGCGAAGACCAGAGTGTAAGGTTTGTATTGGGGCCAATCTCCAGACTGTATTTAAGGCCCCCATTTTTTCCATTAATTCTTTTTTAACCAATAATTTCTTGTCCAATATTCTTCAGATCATTGTCTGCTTATATATATACCTGTGGTCCTGTTTGCACAAGTATATATCCTTCTGGCTGCACTAACCAGCAACCTTATGCTTTTTCGTCTCATTGATTTTGGATACTTCCATGTTGAAATCAAACTATATCAATTTTGTTGAAATATCAGTTGATAATATATAAATGAATACACTTGACAAATGGATCATTTGAATTACAGCCTGCTTCCATTCAATCATTTTTCTCACTTGGGTTTTAATCGCAACACCTTTCTCGCTAAAAGTTACAAATACAATATTCTGTCAAATTCGAATAAGATTTATGTTTTAGAAGAATATCTTTGATTTGTGATTAGTATCGTGTTTAAATTATTTGCTTCAGAAGTCGATGATTGCTGAAAAATGGAATGTGAGATTTCATCACAGATTCTACAACTATGTCCCAAGTGTTAGGGAAACATTTGTACAAAAAATTCCCTAATTTCACTCGCTGTGCTACAGTACTACGTACTTCTGTACATCACCAAGAAATCCGTTCAAGGGGAAAAAAAATAAAAATTAGTAACTTGAAACTCGAATATGCAGTCCATTAGGTGCTTCAACTCTTGGAAACTTTACGAGTTTATTTCCCTCAACTTCTTCCCATCTGCATTTCAAGGACATAAGTTAAGAAATTCTATATTAAAAAATTGTCAATAGTTAACATGCATGTAAAATTGAATAAGAATTGAATTTGTATTTGACCTGTATCTAGTTACAAAATAGTGAAGAAAGGTAGAAATTTCAGCAACTCCTAATTCCTTTCCAGGGCATTGCCTTGTCCCACCTCCAAATATTAAGAAATAATGTTGGGATTCCAAGCTCTTTTCCTGAAACACATTATGTCAGAAATTTAAAATCTAACTACGATGACTGATCAGGATGGTTTAGGAATTCATGAGTAGTTTTGATTTTGGGGACTAACCATCCATCTCCAAGGGTTGAAAGTATGTGGATCAGTATACAGTTTTGGATCGTAATTTACTTCTCTTGTATATACATATATTCTCCAACCTCTCGGAATCACAAATCCTGAAATTCACACAAAACTTTCTCATTAGTAAACTTTTAACTCACAGTGCTGGTGATTCTATGTTGTTTAACAATTTGATCAGGTAAATTAAACTGATTAACAGAGAGTAGATATGAAGAAAATGAGAAGGAGAATGCATGATGATATAGGGATTCCTAAATGTTTATTGCCCCAAAAGCTATGGGCCTAAAGAATCAAACACTATGGGTCCGCACATCAAAGAGGGCATACCATGTGGATTAAGATGTATGAGGGTCCACCCAAAAGAGACTTGAACTTAACCCAAAAATTTCATCTATAAAGTTTAGGCCTTTTCTATTTTCTATTTCCCAAAAGCTCCCAATGCTGTACCTAAAATAATCCAAAAATCAATACCTCCATTAATACCTACTCCATCTATCCTCCTTGACCATATAACACACACCAAAAAGTACATCATACAAACAACATAAACAAAATATTCTTGTTTTCAATATTGTATATATAAACAAAACAACTAACAAGTAACATGGGCATATCCTATTCTTTTTAGCTTTTTTCTTTAAAAAATTCAAGCTAAACCCACCATTTATTTCCATCTCTTGAGTTGTCTTCCTCAATACCCCATTAACAATGGTGGCCAATCTTGATGTCTCCAAGATCACCTGTCACATTAACATTAACACAACACAAGTTTTGGATAATATTAAAAGCTAAAAACGTGATTTTAAAAGTTCAAATTCAATTTAATACAAACAACAACTTTCAATAATGGTTCAATATAATATATATTCCATTTATACTTACAGCTCGAGTAAATCTCATAGCCTTGTAATCCTCCCAAGTGATTGCCTCATCTGGCTTCTTCTTTGCTCTAATCGCCAAGTGTTCTCTCTGTACAAATTAATTAAACCCTAAAGTTAGGGTTTAAGTTTTAACACACACCTTTATTTGGGCTGTTTACAGGCAACAACCATGTATTGCCAAATGATTATGGAAATTGGAAAAGGTGGGGTCTTTTTATTTATTTATATTTTTTTGAGCAAAAGTTGCAACTTAAAAGAAAAGGAACATACTCTGAGCTCCTGAAGAACATGGGGATGATCATGGAGGTATTTGACAGCCATCATTGAAGTAGTGGAGACAGTCTCATAGCCAGAATAAACAAGAGTTATTATGAGATCAATAATCTCTTCGTCACTTAATTTATACTTGTTTTCCTCCTCTTTTAAAAGGCAACCCAGCATGTCAACCTCTGTCTCTTTAGATGCCCTTCTTTCTTCTATTAGTTTTCTCAGAATGTTCACTATCTTCTTTCTTGCCTAAAATATGACACCAATTAACAGAATACACAATCAACTTTGGGTTCTCAATTGTCAATCATTATTTTGCAACAATAATAAAAAAATCTAGAAAGAAACAGGGGAGAAAAAGCTGATTACCTGAAAACCCCTGCGATAATTTGTACCAGGAAGGTCTATTGGTAGAGAAAGAGTTCCAAGTACAAGTGTAAAGAACTCATGCATGAATTCTTGAGCTACTGTGCTTGAGTCTAGCCCAGCAATTTGTTTCAATGAAGACAGAAATGCCATCTGAAAAGGACAATAAAAATACAAGGGATAAGTTTTAATTTAAGGAAAGCCAGAGTAACCATCAAAGTATCTGTTAGCTGTTAATCTAGTAGGTATATACCTCCTTAGTTTTATGTTGAATGTCAATGAGATGATGATGCCAATTGGTAAGGTGGGATCTCATGAAATGATCAATTTTAGGGAGAATGGAGGATCTAATCATGGTGGGACTGATGAGGGAGAGGAGAGCACCCCTCATGTACTTGTGAGTGGATCCATGAACAGCTGCTATGTTGCATTTACCAAGGATGTCAAGCATTGATTGTGGGTACCCTGGGACTAATCCCTTTGCTTCATTCATTAGTATATACCTGTTCACCTCAGGATCCAATGATATTATTGTTGGGCACCCCAATATGTGCGACTTGAATAAATTCCCATACCTGTCATATGTTCCCATTATACACAAATTAAATCCCTTTTCTTCTTTTATTTGAAAAGATTGTGGGGGAAAAGAAATGAAGAGTAAGGTAGAGTTAAGACCTTGCACGTTTGTTAATGATGAAGTTAGGGCCTTGTTTGAGGAAGTCAGTTGTTTCACCAAAGACAGGCCAGCCCATGGTGCCAGGGGGCAGTCCCTTCTTCCTGTATCTGAGCTCGTTCCACCAAAGCAAAGCAGCCGACACACAAACTAAGCTCAAAGCCACTGCTAAAACCACACCCACAAACGCCATTAATTAAGGGGGGAGAAAGAGAGAGAGAGAGAGAGAGAGAGAGAGAGAGTATTTAGTGAAGGAACTGGTATTAAGGAGGGGCTGGAAGAGGTGGTGAATGAGGGTGGTACATATATAGACAAAACCCACACGAGGGGGTAGTGGGACTTGACTTGAATTCAGGATCATAATGGTAATTGGTAATTGTAAACGAATTGGTTATAATGGAGGGGAAAAAGGGAAAAGGGAAAAGGGGGAAAAAAAAAAGGGGGGGGGGGGTCGTCACTCCAATGCCGCCAAAACCATGCACCCGTGAAGCTCTCTACAACTATATTACACGACACAAAACCCCATCCATACTCAATTACTCATATTGAAATTTGAAAATGATATGACTTCCCCACCACCCTACAGCCAAGAACACATTTCAACTTTCGTAATCCTTAACTTATAATACTACCTCCGTTTTGTTTTATCTGTCGCCTAGGAAATTGTGGTAAAAACTTTGACCTTTAATATCTTAATTTGTATAATGATTTATCATACAAAATTGATATCATTAGATTCGTAATAAAAAATACTATTAAAAAAGTATACTATTATATTTTTCTATAAAAGTTTTATATTAGAAATTATTGATTAAAAATTGGCACAAAAAACCATAAATGACAGATAAAAAAGAACGGAGGGAGTAAAGTTTCGCTTAAAAATCATAATAAATATTCATTTATCAAAAACAAACTTATTCAAAACTTGTATAACCGTTAATATTATATACTATTCCAACCATTTCTTCACAATACGTTAATTAAAATTAATTAAACTAGTTTTCACTTTCTAATTTCAAAGTAAATAATAAATATTGTTTTATTATATTTATCAGTCGTTTTTATTATTCTTAATAAAATATTTATTAAAAGTAAGGCTTGATTTCTATGTAATTATTATTTTCTGAATATTCCTCCAAATTTTGAAAATGACAATCACTTGAGAATTAATTTAAGGAGTTGTTTTCATTTTAATTGCAAAAAAAAGCAAAACAAAAAATGTAAAACACTTTTATTTTTTAAGAGAAATCGATAACTGGTTGAGGAAGAGGGATTAATATTTTATAAAACCTTCTTTTAACAGAAAAATCTCATTAAATTAAACTTCAAATGCGCGCAATATAAATTTCCTAGAAGACTATCCCTCATCCAACCAAACTCGTTGACCTAGCTCGTGGGGTTGTAAATGAGCCAAGGCCTATGAAACCTTGTTTTTAGTTCGGCAAACATGAGAAAACAAACAAAAAGTAAAGTTATTCAAAACTGATAAGATTTCAGCTATGATAAAACCAAGTTCATTCTTGGGCTTTGTCCTCTTCTTGAGTTTCGATATAAGAAGTAGGTAATTACCCTCCACCACCACTCTAGTAAAATCGTGTTCCCTTGGTGCGGTAAGAGCCAAATAGCATGCTCTAGCATACACTAATTGAACCCCATCAAACTCCATCCCTTGCATCCCTTGCTTGACAATCATATATTTCACTAACCCCTCTCATCTCTATAGATCGTGCCATGCCACTTCCCCACTCACCAAGCTTAACTCTGTCAAAGTTGAGCTTTAGCAGGCTAATCACATGTTGTATCCAAGTGGTCTGTAGCATTTCTTTGGTCTTTGTTCTTGCTCTTGCCTGTTGGAACTCACGAATCAACTCCTTAGCTTGGATCATCGCTGAATTTGGATTCTTCCTCTAACCTCCAAAACTCAAGTTATTTATATTATTCCATATTGCCCAAGTTACTCCAATAAACTCCTCCCACAGGTCTTCCAACGCATCCATGGACATGTTGAAAGCTTCTCTTATGTTGGGACTCTAGACTGCCACACATTGGAGTTGAAGCCACACTTCTCCCATATACTTCTTGCTCGGTTATACTAGAAGAGGGTTGAAGTCTTATTCTTCCCCGTCAATGCAGTGAACACAAATTGGTTTGACGGTACAACTTTGTTTGGGTCAGGATTGCATCTACCATCGCTCTCCAAACAAACATCTTCATTTTTTTTTTGGGGGGGGGGGGGGGGAGTTCGTCCCAAAATCTCCTCCAAAAAGCATCCAATGGGTTGTCCCACTGAGGGTCAACTGCTGCCAATTTTCCAGCTCCTAATCACATGATATGCCAACTTCACTCTCCGAAGTATAGTATGACATTAAGTTATCTCGAGGCCAAGATGTTGAAAGCGACATGGATATAATAATTCCTACATCAGATTGCAAAAAAATTTTATCTATCATCTTTGCTTTCCAAGCACCCTTGGCATGATCAATTCAATCCCTAACCCTGAATAAGGCTAGATCCTCTATTTATTATGGGTGATATTACATTGAAAGTGGTAGGTCTCAGGAGACACTTAAATTCCCAAATATATAGCGAGAATCCATCATCGACTGGCCACCTTGTACCCTTCACAACCCATATCACACTACTGAGGATTTTCCAAGTAATGCTCTCCTAAGTCGCTTGCTCGGCATCCAAAATGCTCATGTGTGGGTGTAGACACAGGGTATTTGAGCATGATAATAACATTATGTAAATGTAATTTTATCGTTCCTTTTTATGTGCTTTAGTTAGAAAGTAAGGAAATAAGAGGAGTCGAAGCCGAAAGACTTGCATGCATGCACTCTACATGCACAAGTTCACGTAAAATTCGTATGCAATATCACATGTGAAAGTCTTAGCCTAAGCATGCTCAACTTTTACATAAAAAAGGTGATCAAACCCTAACCATGCATGGGCTACGTAAAAGTGACATGCAAAGCTACCAAGAGGTCCCAAGATCGAGCCTTCATGCAAGAATTATTGTCCAAAGTTTAAGCCAAAAACGTGCACAAGGCTTAATCACATTCACACCGTCACCGTCCAAGTGTGAACTAGGCTTGAGGACATACATGGTGCGAGTTAATAGTTTGATCGAGCATTAATCGGTTCACACCACTTTCGACTATGTGATGCATGGATCTGTTGGGAATGTCGCGACAATGTTCAATTTATATGGAGTTTCAACCAAAATAATATTGTAATTATATGTGTTGCTAGAGACCTCTATAACTGGTATTTACAACTATACTATTTGGTCCTACTGGGTCACACAAGTCATGCCCTAGAAAAAATGTATGTAACCTAAATAATATCGTATTATGTTTAGGGATGTTGGGAGTCAATTTCTATGAGGAATCAGCCCAACACGGACCAAATTGGAATCACCATGGACCGTGGTGATCCAACACGGTCTGTGTTGGTGTCACCATCGATCATGGTGGTCTGCCACGGAACGTGGTGATTATGGGCCGACTTAAGGGACATTCTGGAGGCCAACACCGGTTGGATCAACACAGACCGTGTTGGGCCTCAAAATGCATCGTTGCGTAAAGTCAGCCATTAGGGTTTTTAGTTGCCCTCTCCCCAAGTTATCTAGACACTTTAAAAGGGAGTCTCTATGAGAGATTAAAGACTATCAACTACCTGAGACTCTTAGTGAGATACCCGGGTGATTTTTTGAGTTCCTCTCTCTCTTAGTCTGCAGTTATTGTTTCTTGAAACAACCGCTTACATTGAAATACATACATCTTAGATTGAAATCTCTCTGGATCGGTCGGTCTAGCAATTGAGTTCCCGGAGTGCTGTCTGGACTTACAATAGAGGATTTCTACATTAGAATCTCAAAGGTCAGCCTCTGCATCAGTCAGATTAGCGATCAGGTATAATTACTAAAACCTATGCAATTATTTCTTTCTTGGTTGATTAATTGTTTTATAATTGTTATGAATATTCCGCCAATTAATCTGTATATGTTCAGAAAATAGATAACCTAAAACCTAACAGTGGTATTAAAGCTACCAATTGCATGCTAAAGTCTTATACCTTAATTCATAAATAATTTTGTCAATTGCTGAATTATTTTATGGATTTGATAGAGTTGATTTAATGCCTAAATTTTAAAACTTTATGAAAGTTTTAGTCTTTGTTGCTCAAAATAATAAATCTGGATTTTTTTTTATTGAAAAGTTTCATGCTTTATTATTATCATTATCATTATTATTATTATTATTATTATTATTATTATTATTATTTCTCATTGCCTTCAATTAATCAGTTCATGCTAGTTTAATTGTTAAAATTAGCACGAACTTGGTATAGTTAAGATTGTTTGTAAAGCCCCGAAAAAGGAAAATTTGGTTGCCGTTAAATTACCTAACGTGCGTTTTATTTTGTTATTTGTTTATCTGTTTTTCACACATAGCTTTTAGGACCACGAGTGAGTTCGTTGGAATTTTTAGGGTCTTAAAAATATCAGTTAGAAATTTTTCGGACTTTGGGTAGATTTTATTTGGATCAGTTGTGGAAATTTTATCTGAATTTGGGTATGTTTTTTGGTAATCATTTTTGGGGGACATAATATTAACACTAGGGGTATTATTGGTCATGAATTTCGTTGATGACATCACCTTTGATGACCTCACTAGTCTTACCCTTTTCTTTTCTTTTCCCCCCTCCCATTTTTATAATATTAGAAAACCCCTTCCAAGGAATCCGAATAACAAATTTTAGCTGCACCCATTACTAGGGGTGTCCAAAAGCGGTTAACAGCTAACCGCATTAGCGGGTAACCGCTTTTGCGGTTTATAGTTTTTACAAACCTACTGTTAACCGCCTAAACAATACGGTTAACCGTGGTTTTTTTTCTAATTATAGTTGGTGCTATTTTAATTATAAATTTTAAAAAGTAAAAAATGGGGCGCTTTGTTTTTGCTTTTGAATTTCGTCAAATTTCGCCAAAATTCCTCAAACATGGACAGTCAGACAATGAGATAGACAGTCAAACAGTAGGTAAATTCAATTTTTTTTAAATTACATATAACCGCTAACCGTTTTCCAAAAAGTCAAATCGAAACCTAAACCGCTAACCGTTTTCCAAAAAGTCAAACAGTAGGATTGGTCATCCATATTCTTATTTTGAGAATCTGAGATCCTGTTCAGATTCTGTTTTTGATATTATGGGGATAGGCAAATCCCGCATGCATAATAAAATTCTGATTGTTTTCTAAAGAAAGGATTACTCTGTTTCTGCTTTCTGATTACTCTGTTTTTGATTTCTGATTTCTGATTTCTGATTACTCTGTTTCTGATTTCTGATTTCTGGTTTCTGATTTCTGATTCTGAATTTAAAATGGGTAATTGAGGTTTTTGGAACGTTGTGTTTTTCTGAGTTGAAAGCTTGTGCTGTTGGTTTCTGAACTCTGGTTATTTCTGATCTCTGGTTATTTTTGGGTTGGGATTTGAATGAGTTGTGAAAATGTTTGACTTGTTCCCCTCCCCTAAATGAACTGAAATGATTTTTAAACTGTTTTGACAGTTAGGGGTAGACATTATTGAGGTTTCCCCCCCTCATGTTGTGAATGTTTTGTTTTTAGGTGAAGATCAATTATGTGATGGGGACAGGCAATAGAAATGAGGACGTTGGAGTTGGACATTTTGAGAATAAAGTTTAGTTTATGTTTAGACTTGAAGTTTAGTTAAAAACCCTTAGGCTAGCTAAAACCAACACAGAGCCAACACAATACAGCAGCGCCAAGCACACCACATCAGACAATGACAGTCATTTCTATCACAACAGATGATTATCACTTAAAAATAAATGGGATTTGATGAAAGTTCATATCAAGCTGATCCACAGAATACTTGTGAGTGTCCTTCCATGAAGTAGACCATAGGCACACCCTCCACTTGATGTTATGCAGTACTAGTTCTCTATTTCTTTCCACATTATCAAAGATCACTGCATTTTTTGTGACCCCAAATGGACCATATGACAGCAAAAAAGGAAGCAATCCAGAAGGAAGTCCTTAATTTGGAGCTGAATTTCACTTGTAACCAACATTCAAACTGTCCTAACAATGATTGCTGTTGTGGTATCAACTGTCCCAGACATTGTATCACTTCAGACCAAAGAAAGCTAGCAAACTGACAGAATATGAATAGATGAGCATCACTTTCAGGTTCCTCATCACACAGAGGACATATATTAGATGGAGCTTGAATGATTGCTTTTCTTTGAAGCATGCCTCAAGTGTTTAATCTTCCAAGAAGGGCAATCCACACCATTATCTCAATTTTATGAGGAGCAAGTTGTTGCCAAACTGAGCTTACTACTGAGTCATAAATAGCCTGACCATATACTATAGCTATTGATTTGGCAAGCACATCTTTCACTGTGAAAGTAGAAGAGTTAAGCCAAACGATACTGTCTTTAGCATTTCTCTGAGGAAGCACAATGAGCAGCATAGTCTTAAGCACCATTTCAGAGGTCATTTCCTCAGCTGTCAACTCCCTGTGCCAAGCCAAGACCCATCTCCACACGTTCCCTTCAAACCATCCATGATCTTTAATAGCACCCTTTTTATCTGCAACAATATGAAATAATTGAGGCAATGACTCCTTTAGAGCTTTATTGTCCAGCCACACATCTTCCCAGAAACGAATTTGGGCTCCATCACCAACTTTCAACTGCAACTGCTGGTTTATGACTTGCTGGATGATACAATCTTCATCTATTGCCTTTTTAATGTCATTCCAAGGATTGGCAATCCAAGGCTTGCACTTGGATGATATTAAGGCAAAATCTTCTGCATGGATTGATTGTACAACACTTTTCCACAACATTCCTTCTTCAGTTGCATATCTCCACCACCATTTGAAAAGAAGGGCCATATTTTTCATTTGAATGTCTCCAATACCAAGGCCTCGTCTATCCTTAGGCCTTTGCAAAAATTCCCATCTAATCAAAGTACAACCTCTACTGTCCTTGCTTGCCCCATTTGACCAAAAAAACTTTGCTTGAATCCTATTGATGGATTTAGCAATAGTTTTTGGGATTTTAAACAAAGATAGGTAGTACAAAGGCAAGCTACTTATAACAGACTTTATAAGGACCAACTTTCCTGCCTTTCACAGACAGCTAGCCTTCCAACAAGTCAGCTTCTCCTGCAATCTATTCAGAATAGGAGCCCAGGAAGCCCTTCTCTTCATATTAGCACCCAATGGAATGCCCAGATAAGTGATTGGCAAAGATGAAAGCATACATCCCAGCTTCTTTGCCATTTTCTTGCCCCACCTGTCTTCCTTACCCAGAACAATCAGAGCAGATTTCTCATAATTGATGCAAAGACCAACAAATTCCTCAAAAGATTGAAGGATTGCCTTGAGATTCAACAAATCTGAGTCACACGCTTTGGAGAAAATGATAGTGTCATCTGCAAACTGGAGATGAGTGATCTTGACCTTTTTAGCTCCAGTAGCCAGGCCATTAAATTCCCCACAATCAACACCAACTGCAATTAGACAGTTAAGAACCTCAGCTATCAGAGCAAATAATAATGGGGAAAGAGGATCACCTTGCCTTGACCTCTACTAATCTGAAATGGTTTGGTGGGAGTTCCATTGATGATGATTGATATTCTTGCTGAAGTCACACATTTCATAATCCAACCTATCTAAATATTCCTAAAGCCCATCTGAATTAGCACCTCTTCCAAGGCATCCCAATCAACTGAGTCATAGGCCTTTTGAAAATCAAGCTTCAACAAGACTCCCTCCTTCTTCTTCCTTTTCAACCAGTGCACCACTTCTGCTGCTACCATTACCCCATAAAGTATTTGTCTCCCAGGGATATAGGCTGTTTGAGCTGGACTAACTAAAGAATGTATGACATTCTTCAGTCTTAGACTCAGAATTTTGGCTATAACTTTGTAACCACAACCAATAATGCTAATTGGTCTGAATTCTTTGATATCTAAAGCTCCTGGCTTTTTAGGGATCAAAATGACCAGTATTGTTGAAACCACTTCAGGTTGAGGACCCCCACTAAAGAAGTCAAAATTACATTTGCAGAAGTCATCTTCAATCACATGCCAAATGGATTTGATGCATTTGAAATTGAATCCATCATAGCCTGGAGCACTTGACGAATTACAGTCTTTGACAACAACAACAATTTCCTCTTATGTCATTAGTCTTTCAAGCCAGTCTGCATCGACTTGTGACAACTTATTTAATTTTAGATGACTTAGATCAAAATCAAAGACTCTCGATCTCTTCTACAACTGCTTCACAAAAGACTGTCTGATAGCCTTCTTAGCCTTACTCAAATCTTCAATCAGAACACCATCAATTTGAATCTTTTGAATAAGCTTTTGTCTTCTGCGAATTGTAGCCAATGTGTGAAAATATTTTGTATTTTTATCACCACACTTCAGATGCTTGCTTCTAGATTTCTGCAACCAAATTCTCTCCTGTTGAATTGAGATAGTTCTAAGTTGGGACATAATAGCAGTCCTTCTGAGCTCATCACAATTATCCAATGCACTAATCAAAGCCTTTTGATCAAGCTTAACCAACTCTGTTTCCAGGGATTTCCGTCTGAATTCAATGGTGCCAAAAACCTCACTGTTCCATTGCTTGAGTGATGATTTGATGAGTTTGAGCTTGTCAAATAATGGATGATCCCCAAGCCTGTCTAATTCTTTCTCGAACCAATCAGTAAACATAGGATGATCAAGCCAAACATCTAATGTTTTGAAAGAGCTTGGCCCCCATTGAAAATTCGAGGTCCTTAATAACACTGGAAAATGATCTGAGTTTCTTGTTGGTATGCAATACACCTCAATTTGTTGGAAAAAGGTTAACAGAGAAACATCAAACAAAATTCTATCCAACCTACTTGCAGCATTTCATTTGAGATACATGTATTGTTGAATGGGAGAGATACATGTATTTCATTTGAAAAAAGGTTAACAGTGCACCCTCTCCTTTCACTTGGAGAAATAACTTCATTGAAATATTCCATGAGAATCATTGGTTCTTGACTTTCTCGCTTTAGCTGCACCAATTGTTCCCATTGTTGTCTCTTCTCAGATAAAGATTGTGCACCGTAAATTACTCCCACCATATATTCTAGCTTGCATTGTGTGTACATCCCATGTAGACAGATCCAACCATTACCCTTACTGATTTTAGATACTTCAAAAGCCTCAGATAATCATAACAGTAGCACACCACCTGATCTGCCTTCTGCTGTAATGTATGAGAATTGCACATCCTGTAGTCCCCAAATCTGCCTAACTCCCCACTCATTAAACCAATGATGTTTGGTTTTAACGAGGCCTATGATGTCCATCCTCTCCTTCCTGATTAGGGACTTCACATATTTTTTCTTCTCCTTAGCACCAATGCCCCTAACATTCCACGTACCAATTCTCATTGTGAAAGACTCAGACCTTCAGCAGTAGGTGAAGGTGAAAACTCCAAGCCTCCTTTCTTTCTCCTTGCACTTTCCTTTAACGCCGACCATCGCTCTTTTCCTCTGCCAACCGACGCCAAAAACCGACCCCCAGCCCTCCCACTGCACCCCGACGCACCACCCACGCCACCACCTTGCACCACCTCCAACCACCCTCCTTCCTCCTGCATTTCGACGCCGATCATCACCTCACCACTTTCCGACCAGCACCGCTCCGGCCACTTCTTGCCGTCACCGCCGCCCAGAACCCCCCCTCAAAACACAACCTCCCAAACCCTTGCTTTTCCCTAACCGAGACCTCCAACCACCGCAACGCCATCCCAGCTCCAGCGACCGTCCCAGCTCCGGCGACCTTTCCCCCGTCTGTGACGAGGTAGTCTGACCTTCCCCCAATTCCGACGAGGGTGAAGTCGACCCCGGTTTTACTTCGAGGAGCTGCTACTGCTGTTGTGCATTCAACTACCCGACGTTGGAGGCCTGCTGCCACTGCCTTCCAGTCGTCGACCACCGCCTAGCCACTGCCAGCACCGCGCAAGCACCACCCTCCCTTGGTAGTTGATAGTATAAACGCTAACTCTCTTTTTCTCTCTATATATTTTTTGGTTGTATTATTATTAAGTGTTCTTCTATGTCTGTGATTGTGTATTTGAATGAGGTGTTGGGATATTAATTGATTGTGTAAATGTTAGTATTATGAAAGTGTGATTAGTAGCTTGTACCCTTGTTTAGGGTTGAGTAGAAATGAGTATGTATTTGATGTGTGGATTCTTTAGAGAGGTCCACTTTGTAAATTTGTTGTACTTGGAGACATTAAGTCGAGTGGGAGCCCGACCGCAATGGAGGTGTTGATCCGAGTGGGAGTCGCAGCCGAGGAAGTTGCAAAATCCAAGAAGGAATTCTTGAAGACTATCAAGGCTTAGTTAAATTAGTTTGATTAAGTCTAGGTGACCATACTAGGGGTTTTATTTTATGCTTTAAATTTGTTATAGCATGTTTTATTATGCCTTTTATGTTTTTCGAAAAAGTTCACGTAGAATTGCATGCTTAACATAATAAAACTTACTCTCAAAATTGAATTATTGCTCAACCTATCGAGACACTACTTAGATGGATAATAATATCGCCAAAGCGAATTATTTGTCTGTCACTAATAAGTAGGGTGGGAGATATATAGGTCGCTTCAAATTAGCTATCAAAACAGTTTTGGGCTAAGAGTGGAGGAAGAGAAATTGTATTCGATATAAATTTCTTGCCAAGAGTTATTTTGAATGATCAATCATAAGATGATCCACCAATGGTGACATGGGCTCGAGTTTTGTGGGGCCAAAGTCCACTTATGCCCATTAATCTTATGGGTCTTGGTTAATTAAAACACTAAAGGTCCATTTGGACTGCGGGAAATAGCATGGAAAAAAAATTATTTGTAAAACTGAAATAATGTCCATGTTTGGACTGATGAAAATTGAAAGGAAAAAAAAGAGGTGGAAAATTGTGACAAAATAGAAGAAAAAATTTTACTCTCAAAACTGAACTGAAAATTCTTGGAAAAAAAAGACCGGAGCTCGCTCGCTAACCTAAATCGCAACATCCATAAGTTTGGACTTTGGACCAAACTTTGAACCCATGGCAGCATCCATCTGCGATTTGCATCCATCCCCATCGCAACATCATCATCGCATCATTATCGCACCCTCTATCCCCATCCCAGCATCATCATCGCAACAACATCATCGATCTGATATGTCATCTGTGATCTGTCTTTCTACGATTTCGATCCAAACGGTAATTCTTCTGATTTTCTTTAAGGTTCGTTTGATTTGTGTGATATGTTTGTTTCCGACAATTTCTGTGTGATTTTCGGATGTTTTCTTCGGCAAAAATTGGTCCAAATGGGTCAACCTCGACCGTATCATCTTCGTAGACCACATTACTAAAGAAATCAACCTCCATAATCATCTTCGTAGACCACATTACTGAAGAAATCAACCTCCATAATCATCTGCTCTCATCTATTATTCTCGTTAAATTCAGCTCTCAATCTCAGACCATTTGGAAATCAAAATCTGATCTGAATCAAGCAACCAAGGCGTAGAAATCTATGGTTTGTGTGTGAAATTTAAACTATAATCGGATACCTGTAAATCGAAGAGGAAGAAGAATCGAAAAAGGAAATTGTTAGGGGAAGAAGGCATGGTTTTAGAGATTTGATTTGATTTGATTGGGGAATTTTGATAATAGGAAGAATGAATGAATGGAAAATGTGAACGAATTGTGAAAGGTAAAAAAAAGGTAAATAGAATACCTAAATCTAGGGTTTTACCCTTGCTGATTATAATAAATTGTTACCTATAAATATAATGTAATTAATTTAAAAATAATTTCATAGAACACAAAGCAAATGATTCATGCACAAAATCATTTTTTTATTTCTTCAGAGTTTTCCTTGAACCAAACAGAGGAAAAAAAAATTGAAAGGAAACTAGTTTTTTTTTTCTTACAAAGTTTTCATTGAACCAAACAACGGAAAAAATAAAATTGATGTAATAACCCAATGAAAATCACCCCTTAATACGTATTAGTTCACCTAATTAATCAAGGTTAAAAATAATTATTATTAAATAAAGCGCGTGTTCAAACTTTTCTAACCAAGTGTGTGTTTTTACAGTGCTTGAATAGTGCAACGATTATCAAGTTTATCAGTTTAAATTTTCCTTTTCTTCTCTCATTCATTCTCCGTAAACTTATAGTAATTGTGAACGCTGTTGCTTTTTGTTTCTAAGACCGATTCATCGAGTCCTTCTTTTATTCAAGTCAGGTTAAGAATAAGTATGAGAATTTATAAGAAAGTGTATTTGTATATTTATTTGGGTTTTCGCAGGTAATCGATAATATTTTGTTTGGGTTAATAAATTTAAGTGATTTGGGTTAGGGAGATATAAGTTTAAGGTGGAGGATTAAAGTGGATTCTTTTTTTTATTAGGTCATCCTTTTGTAAGAATTGGTATATATTAAGTGTGGTTATTATAATTATACCCTCCCTCTCATTTTCACTCAAGTTTTAAACACTATCGTGCTCCCATTCTTGCTCTCCTTCTCATCCCTCCATCTCCCCGACCCCCTCCTTCTGCTCCCTCTCTGCCGCCGGCCAACGCCGCCGCTAGCCACCTATCCCGGTCGCTTCATCATCACCACACCACACCATCATCATCCATCATCCCTCCTTCTCAAGAGTTTATATGTGTTTATAATATGTATGTTTAGGTAGTTTTTAATGTTTTTCTCAGAATTTCAACCAAGTATTGCATAAGGTTAAGTGGTGGAGATTGAAGGTTTAGAGGCACAAGTGTTGGAATTGGTAAGTTGTGTTGAATTTTACATTCTAGTAAGTGAATTAGTAGGAATCTTACTAGTTTATGGACATGCATGATGGTTAGGAGATGGATTTCACCATGAAAGAATGGATTCTTGGTTAAGATTTGGTTGCATGTGAATAGATTAGGTTTAGATTGCCATCTTAGTGAGTGTAATGAATGTAGATATTGGATTCATGATGGTTTATAACTAGGATATTCAATTATGTAAAGACCTTGCTTTGCATGCATCAAATATGGACAAAGATGAAGGTTTCTAATGCGTTTTAATTCGGATATTTTATTCACATGCTAGGATTATGTCTTGGAATGGAATTAATGTGTGTTTTTCAGGTTTAACTTGCATGCAAACGCTTTTTATAAAGAGTTCTTCAAGTGTGGTTGAATTATGGAAATTCTAGTGGGTATGGAGTATGAATGTTTGACCCATTTTATGGTATGAATAGATAGCCTAAAGTGTTAGTAAGACCTCGGTTTTTGAATCACGAAGTTTCGTTATGTATATAAAAAATTTATACCCAAAACCATGAGGGGTTGTACATGAATACGAATTTTTGAGGCAGTATGAAAATCAACGTTTTTCGTCTATTTAGAGACCTTTTTGGAGGGTTCAACAAGAAAGACTTAGAGGATCTCTTGAGCTTTCTAAAAAGGTAAATTTCGTAATCATACGATTTCGGGAGTTGAGTTATGGGTCTTTAAGTCGGGGACAGTAATATGAAATTTGCCCAGAAAGTTCAAGTGACTACTTTGAGCTCATGACCGAATCTCAAACCTTTCTCACAGCCAAATCAAATTATGGTCAACATGAAAGTTTTAGGTTACTCTTCCAGCTTTCCGTAGATAGCTTACACCCCTCAATCCGATGAGTATAACCTGAGTTAGGACTCTCCGAATAATTAATGTTGCTAATGGTATGTTCTAGACAGCTTGCTAAGATGGGGGTTTTTGGTCTTCTTAATCACGGTTTTCACCCTTATGTTCAACTTGAAAGTTGTAGTCCATGAGCTTAGCTTTCTAGAATGTCCTCATGCTCATCGATACGATGCTTGTAGAGGAAGTTATGGCTTTCCGAGTAGACCTTGAGAAACAGGTTTTGTTATCTTAGCATCTTAAAATTTCATTAAGCTATCCTTCAATACTTCCACCTAATGGTGCGTTTGGTAGAATCTCAGGAAAATTTTTACTGGGAAAGTTTTTACCAGGAAAGTTTTTCATGGGAAAAATTTTCCTGGGAAAGTATACTTCACTGTGTTTGGTTTACATCTGAAATCCTAGAAAAATATGTAGGAAAGTTTTTACAGTGTTTGGTTGAAACTTTAACTTTCCTAAAGAAAAATGTTTGAAATGTCTATACTACCCTTATTTATTTTCATTTCCCCAACTTTTTTATCATTTTTTTTTGGGTATTTTGGGTAACTTATTTTTGCTTATATTTCTCATTCACTTGTGGAAGAAACTTTCCCACACCCCTATTGGGAAAGTTTTCCCCATAGTGCATAGGAAAATAGTGGGCTATACTTAAAAATTTTCCCAACCCATTTTTGCTCCCAAACATGGGAAAGTTAGTCAACTTTGGGAAACTTGACTAACTTTCTTAGAAAAGTCCTAATACCAAACACACCATAAGTTAAATCCTCATTCACGATTCTTACTCTTTTTAAGTCTTCTCAAGAGATCGTTGCGCCCAAACTGTTCAAGTCCCTGCTAGTTCGGAGTGTGTGTTTTTGAAATCATCATGTACGTATACTGCCTCTATAAATTTAAAGTACTATATTATGAGGCAGTTATTCTTTTCCTTATTCTTTGTGATTACTTTATCATTTATATAGAGATACGAGTCTTATGTTCTTAAGATTTAAAAGTGTAAGCAAGTTTTTATTGAGTTTATGTTTTCAAATAATTCATTAAATAGTTCATGTTATCGTAAGTTTTTATGTTATATGTCTTTCATGATGGAAAATATATGGTTATTTACCCATGATGTAAGAGTGTTCCTGAGCATTTTTTTCTTTTAACTTATGTTTGGTTTAAAAAATGAAAAGGATAAGTTAGATTAGTAAATTTGTAGGAGATGAAGATTTTCAAGAGTTTTGATAAAGTAATGTTTTCAAGTTTTCAAAATTTAAAAGGCCCCGTCCATGTTAATCGTGCCTTAGAGCACCCCAGGGAAACCTTGCTTAAAAGCACACCATGTTCGTTGTGCCCTAGTGCACCCCATGTTATCTTGTGTCCTAGTGCACACCAAGCAAAATGGTTCCTTAAGTGCACTCCATGAAAATCCGGCCAGTATAGGATAATATCCACCATCCACATCTCCCGATCGATCGAGGTATGCGCATACGGAGGCTTAGCCGATGATCGCAAGTAGGGGACCTTCTAGTAATTAATAAAACAACCAAGTGTTTAATTAACCTAAGTTTTATATCTTCTAAGTGACAGAAATTTCTAAGACTTTCTTATTAAGTCTTCAAGTGTTGTCATAATGAGTCCAAATCGACTTTACGTTTTAATTGCATAAGAGTTTTATATCAAGCTATGGAATTTGTTTTCTTTCACCTATTCTTTCATTATGTTAAAGTGAAGGACTCATGGTTATGGTTTCGATTATGGTTTAGTTTTCATGAGCAGGTTACGTTTGGCTTTATTATGTAAGTCTCTTTTATTTATGGTTTAGTTTCCCTTCTTTTACTTTGATGCATGGTTGGAACCACACAAAAGTAAGTATTTAATTTTGCTAAATTATTTTATACTGTATAGGAGTATACGTGCTGAGTATAACTCACTCTTTAAAGTTTTGTTCTCGTTTTAGGAAGTGCGACTAGAGGCAAAGGTAAAGCCCCGGACGGACGAAACCCTAAAGCTACCTAAGGAGATCAAAGGTGAATTGGAAATTTTTTTGAGGCACAAGAGAAGAAATGTTTGATTATTGGCTTGTATTACTGTTGGGTTGTGTTGTGTCGCCATGAGAACTTGTTT
Source organism: Portulaca oleracea (assembly GCA_029582165.1). Classification (NCBI taxonomy): domain Eukaryota; kingdom Viridiplantae; phylum Streptophyta; class Magnoliopsida; order Caryophyllales; family Portulacaceae; genus Portulaca; species Portulaca oleracea. The sequence goes on from CM055873.1 coordinate 19,046,995, forward strand.
AAGTTAAGTTATGTTTGTGATGATGTACGATTTAAGTTAATTTTGTGCTTTGGTTATGTGTTAGGTTGTAGTTTAGCCTTGTCCTTTAAAAGGGGGATGACGGTAATACCCTCGGGGGAAATCTTCAGTTGCGCTAATCATTATGTTAAGTGAGTAACTAGTTTAATTTGGTGGTTACTATCCTGGGGGTGTTACAATTGAAAATCACTTTTTTTCCATGGAACCAAACAAGGAGAATAAATCACTTTCTACATTTTTCCCCCTAATTTTTTTCCACCAGTTTTCCCACTCAGTTTTCTGCAGTCCAAACGGACCCTAAGTGAGAGTTGATAAAGTATTTTGATTTGAAGTTAAAATTAGGTTAATTTCTTTGATGAATAATAACTAAAATTGAACCTTTATGTCTTGTCAAAATCAAAGATGTCTAACGCACACACCAACAACAACATCGTTAACCTCCGTTCTCTTTTGGACAAAGAGAAATTCACCGAGGCCAATTTCCTTGATTGATACCGAAACCTGAGGAATGTCCTCAGGGCAGAGCAGAAAGAGTATGTTCTAGCTAGGGAGAGCCTTGAAGAACAAGCCCAAAGAATATGCGACTCAAGCTGAAAAAGACAAATGGCAGCGTCATTTTGATGACGATGTCCAACTTAGTTGTATCATGTTGGCCACTATGACTCCTGAGCTCCAAAGGCAATTTGAGAATAAGAAGGCACATGAAACAATCACTCAATTGAAAAGCATATTTCAAGAACATGCTCGAATTGAGAGATGTGTGACCAATGAGCAAATTGTTCGCACTCGTCTTGAGATTGGCAAGGCCGTTGGGCCCCATGTAATGAAGATGATTGGTCTTTTGAGTCCATGGAAAGGCTAGGGTTCCCCTACACACCAGAATTAGATAATGACATTCTTCTAAGCTCACAACATGAAGGGTTCAGCACCTTCAAGCTGAAGTACAACATGCAGGGGCATGAGAAGTTTCAAATGGACCTTCATGCGATGTTGGTCACAGCGGAGAAGGACATTAAGATAGCCTATAAGGCTAACTCGAATGTCGTCATGGTCAGTAAGGGGAAAGCAAGTTCAAGAAGGCTAACAAGAGCAAGAAGAGACTTGGAAGTATCAGCTCTAAAGGATTTGCATGCACATCCTCCATTTCATTGATAGAGGCAAATGTTATGAGAAATTTTACACCACTGAGCGTCGTGATATTTGAAACCGGTCCAAAGTTGTCCTTGATTAGAAAACCAAGTGAGTCAAGATCTCATGGAGCATCAGACGTGCAGATAAGACTCTTTGGAAGCCAATCCAAAAAATCTTCATTGATGTCACCGTTCATTCTGAATTTCGCCTGATTTTATTTCACACAACTTGATGAAGTAGACTTTTTAGGAACCTAAACAAATGAACTCCTCTTGTCGCTTCCCTTCTCTTTCGCCCAATCAACAATGATTCTTGTCCATCTAATAAAAGCTTAATGAAGTTGGTTGATACATACAACTGCATCCTGAGCCCTCCAAACTTCAACGAACCCCAAATTCGACTCTTCTTGTCTTCTATTGATGATGACAACATACTTCATATCAGCATACCTTTTAATAATCCCTCTCAAGACATATTTGTCTTAAACCTTGGGAAGATTCCCTATGAAGATCTTTGCAGAAGAGTTTCTACCATCTCCCCACCCAGATTCTCTCTCCTCTCTCCCGCTCTCTCTCTCTCTCTCTCTCTCTCTCTCTCTCTCTCTCTCTCTCTCTCTCTCTCTTATGATGCTCGACTCGACAAAACTTGCTTATATGACGACTGACGAGCTAAAGTTTATGTGGTTGTTCAGCTCTCCAGAGGAGGGTTATTTCACACCCCCGGAAAATTGATCCTTTATTACAAGATGTTAAGTTGTTGCTCTCTAGTTGTGGGTGTATTTCTATTTCTCATATTTTTCGGAAATGTAATAGAGTTGATGATTGACTTGCTATGATTGGTTTGTCTCTCTAGTGAGTGCTTTTTTGGTCTTCTATTTCTCATATTTATCCTATATTCTTAGTGATGATATCCTCGGTAGATCTCTTCACAGAAGGGTCATCTAAGATCCTTGTTCTTATCTATCCTTAAAAAAAATATGTATAGACTTGCGACTTAATTAAATTCTCTAAATACTTATTGAAGTGAATCATTAGGTTTTGATAAAGAAAATGCAGGATCCGTGGATAGATCCATAGAAAGTGATTGGACGCATGGAAAAGGCATGCAAATTATTTGCTTAACTTGAAAAAATGCCTAATCATGCACTAATTTTGTAGTATATATGTGTCGCGTCACTCAACATCCATTCATTGATTTAATTGCACATCATGCACACGAATGCTAATCAATGTCTTACCCCAGCTTTAACTAATTTTGTTCTGACCTGGCCTCAATCCAACAAAACTAATTATTATATGACATAGACATAATTAAAGAAAATACATCGATCCAATAATTATTTAGCTTGAGCTTTCAATTAATTCTTGGGATAGAGAAGTATCAAGATGTATGTATGGACTGAATGTCTACATTTCGGCCTCTTAGTCAAGGATAATGTTCTTTCTTATCGTCACATGTTCCTATTATGGATGATCGAAGTTTTCAGTATAATGAAATTTTCTATTTTTGGCATTAAAATTAAAGCAAATAAGTGAAGTTGGTTAAGGTTGTAATTAAAATTAAATTATTGTGTTGTAAAAAAATAAAGCTTATGATCACAAGGGAAAAGGGATTGCGGGCACCACATTTTTTCTATTTTTTCTTATCATTTTATCTGAATACAAATTAATATTAAATTAGATTCTAATTAATAAGGGATATTGGATGACGATATACTTAGTGATGGCAACGGGGCGGATCGGGGATGGGGGAGTATACTCCCGTCCCCGTCCCCATCCCCGCTCCCAAAACTCATTCCCATCCTCGTCCCCATCCCCACTTTGGGGAATGATTCATGCCCCATCCCCATCCCCGCGGAATATTCCTCATCCCCAACGGGGATTTTTTAAAACTATCATAAATTTAACTAAATTTTAATCGGATCCGATTTTTAATCGAACCCGATTTTTAACATGTTCATAATACAACGTATTTAACTTGCTCAAGTAATAATACATCAAAATAAAACCATAATACATCAACAAGTGAGAATAAATTGGAAAATTACTACTTTGTCATTCCCATTAATATATATATTAAATTTGAATAAAGGTTATTTGGTAATTTATTATTTTCGGGGATGGGGATTCGGGGATGGGGACGGGGAATTCACCCCGGCGGGGAAAATGGGGACGGGGATGGGGAAAATTTTGTCCCCATCCCCGCCTCGTCCCCGAGCGGATTTTGGAACATCGTCCCCGTCCCCGTCCCCATCCCCAACGGGGGCAGGGATTTTTCCCTAGAGCGGGGCGGGGCCCCGACGGGTTTGGGGAATCCCCGCCCCATTGTCATCCCTAAATATACTGACCTTTGGGGGTATTGGATTGTAATATACCGACCTTTACTATTGGACAACAATATCCCTGACTTTTATACTTAGGTGACATTATTATACCAACAGTGACTAAGGAGGTGGTGACTGGTTAATTGGTCTCGATTATGACGTGACAGGCGTAGGAAAAATGATCGATAATCGCCCGATAACCCCGTTAACCCCTCTGTTTTTCTCACTAATCCACGTTAAAAAAAATCAGCTCTAACACAGTGATTAACGGGTTGGTGAACCGGTCTTCATACTGACGTGAAATACAACCAACCAATGTCTTGTAATGTGGGTTAATGAGAAAAACTATGGAGTTAATGAAGTCATTGGCTTGAGACAATTTTTTTTCCCTTCGCCAACCATGTTAGTGCCTATGGAGACCGGTTCACCACTCCCTTAGTTACTGTTGGTATGATAATGTCACCCAGGTATAAAGGTCAGAGATATTGCTGTCCAATAGTAAAGGTTGATAAATTACAATCCATTACCCCCAAAGGTTAGTATATTATCATCCAAAAACCCAATTAATAAAGGTTATGATCTATTGCTTGTATATAGTGATGCACAAAAAGGGATCACATAAATTTCATAAAAAATTTCAATATATATATATATACATATTATCACATTTTCAAAAATTGAGTCGATGGTACTCCTCATTTTGTGGAAAATACATTTACGTCATCATGTTTCTAGAATACATATTATGGTTTATATATAATTTAAGCTAATAATTGTTAGGTTACAAATTTGGTGATGTAAGTATGTTTCTGTAAAGCTACATGGACTACGTAGTTTTAGATGCACAACATTTTTTTTTGAGTGTGATGTTCGTTGACAATGATGTTGCCCTAAAACCTCGCCTAAAACTTGTTCAAATCACCGAATTTGTCACACAATAATTATTATCTTAAATTATATGGTACTTTAAAATATATTTTTAAACATGAAACCATAATAATAGTTTCCCCAAAATGAAAGGTAAGTTTGACTCATTTTTGGTAACACTTTGATGTAAAAGATATATTGAATTATATTGACACTTTTGAACATATCTATCGTTAAGATCTTGTACAATTCAATTAGTTAACCAAGTGCACACACATCATTCATTTTCAAGTGACTTTTAGAAATTATTTTATTGATATTTGGATTAAATCAAATGAATTTATCACTTAAAATATAATGCTAGAAAAAAATTAGCATCATCATCTTGGTTCCAAGAAACATAATAGTTGGAATATTTGTTATTATTATATTTTTTTCTATTCTTTCGAACATGTGTTAATTAGGTAATCGAACTGTAAAGAAAAGCAATATAAAGATATCAATGTGCAAAAAATGTAACAATATAAGGACTTAGATATCAAATATGAATCCAAATAATGCTATAATCACTAATTATTCCCTAATATATGAATGACATATTCAAAAAGGAAAAATTTATAGTGGTTGTCAGCCATGACAATCACCACAATGAAAACAATATTTATCCATATATGTGTTAACTTTTATCTTCGTCACTCATTTTTTTTATTTATTACAATGTTATTAAAATTTTTTAAAATTCAAATATCTTAACATTATAAAATATATTTTCTTAATTATAACATTATAAAATATATTTATTTTAAAGTTTTTTAAAATAAACTAAAATTTAAAATATATATATATTTTACAATTTATATTAAATAGAAAGGTTAATCATCAAGATAAAACTTGTCATAAGTACGAGTAAGATTTATTGTATAAAACCACTATAAGTGTATCCATTTTGACACTTATGAAAAAGTTAATAATTATAAAAATGGAATAGTAATGAAGTTGTGTTAGTTAGTTTTTATGTAACTCTTTGAAATTAATTTATTCGTGATTGGATTGAATCAAACCAATTTACCTTTAAAATTATTTGGTTTTTATGAAAAAAAAATATATTGGTAGAAAAAGTCAGAATAATTTTTTTGGTCGGAAGAAACACAATAATTGCACTATTTGTTAATTATATGAAAGTCCTTAGGAATTTATTTAATTTAATTTTAATATATTTACTAGGAATGGAGAAGAATAAAAATGATGAGGATTAATAATTGTGGAAAAAAGAAAAACAGAAACATCCAATAAATTGCACGAGTGGGTGGTTGATAAGTTGATGTATATCATATGTACGTGCAGTGCTTCACTGTCCCACTCCCATTTGTTTCCATTACTTATCATCTCCGTCGCTATCTTTTTGGGAGCTGAGCTGTCCTTAATTTTTAGTCTGGATCTCTCAATTTCAATTTCAATTTCAATTTCAATTTCAATGTGTGTTCAATTGAAATAATACCATCTCTCTCTCAATGTCAATCTACCCCTGGCCCCTAGTTTTGTGGCTATGGAAGTCCCCCTTGCTACATATGTATGCTTGTATGCTTTCATTAATCTGGCACCAATTTCTTTTGAAAAATCTCCCTTCCTATACTCTACCTACATAACCATTTCACTACCCTTAAAAAAGACTAGCTAGCTAGTACATTAAGAAACCCATTGATTGATAATGATCAATTCTTACCACATATACTTTAACATTTTAAATATTTATTTAATTCACAAACTACGTACCTATTTTAAAAAGGAAAACCAGTACTTTTTTTATATATAAACTTATTATAATTATGAATTTAATCAATATGCTAATAAATATAAAATATATTCAATTTCTTAGCATACTAATGTGAGACGAATATTTGATGAGTTTTTTGTATTTTGGACCCCGAATTTTAGGGGTATTTATATTCTGAACCTTTAGTTTTCATCTTTAACTTTTTGGACCCTAAAGTTTGTAGGCCGAAAAAAAGGACCCTAAAGTTTGTGAGGTGAAAAAAAAGCTCATTTCCCATTTTCCTTTTTCTTTCCATGTTTGAATTCTCTCCCGATTGGCATCAAACTTCAAGGCTAAGATTAAAATCGATATTAAAGTTATAATAAAACTCTTTTATTCATGTTAGAGTTACATAAAACCATGAGTTCAAAGGATAATTAAGGACTTAATGAAGAATTAAGACCATGACTTAGTCAAGAAATATAGTTATTGGAATCCATATAATATCGGATTTAATATTGATATCATAAACTTAATATACAAGATTATTTAGCCGTTGGCATTAAAAACCATTTATGGCACTCAACATGGTCCGTGTTGACCATACCACAGTCCGTGTTGCCTAAACACGACCTGTATTGAGCCCAGTCTTGGTTTTTATGTCTTCTAGAGACCTATACGATCCTTGTTGGTCTCAAAACTACCCATGTTGATCATATTCTTGACTTTTATCTTATATATGATCTTTACACTTGTTCCACTTGATTATTCATGCTATATAATCTTCTTATATTCTTGAAATAATTCCAACAATCCCCCGCCATTTCAAGAGTATGAAAAACCCTTGAAATGATCTTAAAGAGCAAATACCCCCGCCATTTGAAACATACTTCAACTTGTAATAACCCGAGAAACCCACAAAACTTATGCCTAACGAAAAGTTGATTGCTCCTTCAACTTTTCACTTATTATATATGAGTCAAAATTAAATCCAAATCACAAAGTAGACCTGTCTTTAAACTTTGGATTTATATTGACTAATTATACTCATAATGCACATACATTTTTAATATTAAGTGTTGATACTTTGACACTGTTATCCAGTCTTGTGTCCTTATCCTTCATAAGTGTTTCGGAACTCTAGCTCACAGTTCCTTTATGCGCCACACATAACGCTTACATAATTAAACTTTGTAATATACCATCCCAGTAATTAGGCTTTCCACAAAGCATATTATGAGTATTACTACTCAACCACTTGTCATTACAGATTTCTAAGCGTCACTTGACCTTGGGATAAAAACTGATGCTTCCTACTAATTTGACAACTCCGTACTCATTTGAACTTTAGAAATTGGTGTTCCAGTTCGTAAAGTTGAGTCTTTGTTGTGATTAGTAGAAATTTAAGCTACACTAAAACCCATCCCCTTTGAAGTACTTTTTATCAAATCTCTAGAAAATCCTTTGGTTAAAGGATCAATTAAGTTTTCTTTTGATTTGATAAAACTTGTAAGATCCTCCCCTACGCAAAGGACATTGGCCTATGCAGGATCAAGGACGTTTATTTCATCAACGTCATGACAACCTCCAGAACAGTAGCAAGGGAATATGTTTTGAAGTGAAAGACCAAAGAAGAGCAAAAACCCAATTAGGGAAGTGTATCCTAATTGATCTTCTGGAAATTCTTATCCGCTTATTTTTTGAAATAAGATTTACTAATTGATGTTCTTTATTTCAGGAAACACTTAATCAAGGAAATGCAAGAAAAGATTGAATTAGAGATATCCAGAATCGAGACCAAGAAGGAAACAGTAATTTAAGGAAGTTATCATTCAGCACAAAGAAGGAAGGCATCCGATCTGCAACGGCTCCATGCGTCTGGAAGATGCATAAATAGAAGACATCATTCTTAAGGAAAATTAACTATTCCACGGATGAAATAGGGTGTATCAAATAGAAATAGTGTTTTCTTGTTTGAGTGAAAATTGTATGCGATAGGCTCTTGTGATCAAATCCTAGACGGACTTAGGATTTGAATAGTGTTAACACCAAACAAAGGCGTTGGTGGGTGTTCATCTTCCAACAAATAAGAAGCGTCCATAGCAAGGCGCTTGGTTCTAAGTGAACCTAAGGACGTTTACCTTAGGTTACTTCTGCTACATTCTATTCCACTTAAATAAAGGAGGTTATTCAGTTGATATCTATTGTCCTTTATTTGAATTTCATTGCTAAACTGTTTCGAACCTTATTCTGAAAAGATTAAGGCATTAACGTCCTTTATTTTGTGATCTTTAGCGTAGAAAATTTAATAACCGTATTCACCCCCCTCTAATGTTCTTTCAATTGGTATCAGAGCTTGGTCCACTGAAAATTCAGAAACTAATCACTCTGTGGCAAAGATCATGGGAGATCACAACATGGGAGACTTAAGTCAAGGACGTTCATGGAACAGATCACCTTTGCTGACAGGTGACAACTACAGAATTTGGAAGCGCCAAATGGAGATCTTCTTGAGAAATCAAGATGAAGACATTTGGGAAATAGTCAACAAAGGAAATTATCCTACTCCCCAGAAGACTGCTGAAGATGGAACAATAAGTGATAAACCAAGATCTGAGCATACACCTGAGGAAAAAGAACGAGCGAAGAAAAATACTCATGTACATTATCTTTTAATTTGCAGTCTTAACTCTAATGAATTTGAAAGGGTGTCTAATCTTGATACAGCTCAGCAGATATGTGACTACTTGGTCACAAACTATAAAGGAACAAATCAAGTAAAGAAAACCAAGATCAACACACTAGTTCAAAAGTATGAAGGATTCAAGATGGAAGACAATGAGTCCATTGAGTTAATGTTCAAAAGATTCAATGCAATCATCAACCATCTCAAGTCCCTTGGAAAATCCTATTCCAATGAACAACAAGTGAACAAGGTCCTTCAGTGTCTTCCCAGGCACAAATGGGGACCAAAAGTAACGGCGATAGAAGAAGCGCAAGATCTAGAGACCTTGAAACTTGAAGAGTTGATCGATAAACTTCTTGCACATGACATACGACTGTCTGAAGGCAGTCAGACCAAGGACATTGCCCTCAAGAGCACAAAGGAACCAGAAGAAGAATCAGAGGATGATGATGAAGAAACCATGGCCATGCTAGCTAAAGGTTTCAGACGAATATATAGAAAGAATCCCAGATTCCGTGGCTATCTAAGAGAATCATCCTCCAAACGACCTTCACCCAAAGGTAAGATTCAAACCAAGGATGATAATGAATATAAATGCTTTGCTTGTGGTGCAATATATCACTTGGTCATGGAATGTCCTCACGTGAAGAAAGTCAAGGAACAAAGTGACTTAAGAGGAAAAAGATTGAGCAGCAAAGCTATGGTTGCCACATGGAGTGAAAGTGAAGGCAGTGAAAGTGAAAGCGAGTCTGAGGAAATTGCAAATCTTTGTCTCATGGCAAAGGACCTCACAGAAACACAAGCAAATGAAACACAAGCAGATGACAATGATGAGGTATTTACAAATCTCTTTCTGAAATGTCCTCAACATAATCTAAAATCAAGATTGCTCAATCTGCTTGATTACATTGCAACCCTCACCGACAAAGTACACTATCTCACTAGAATTGCTTAAACAAACTCCAAAACTATAGAAACTCAATATGAGATAATAAAAAACCTTACCTCTGATAATGTCAGCATGAGAAATGAAATGATACAGAACCGAAAAGAGCTGAACTTCATTCTCAATCAAGAAATAGACCAAGTTCATTCTACCATGCACTCTGAGAAGAAAACCTCTACAGATAAACGTGGTTCACCCAAAACCAAACCAGAAACCTTACCTTTTCATAGACCCGCAAATATACCAAAACCAAGGACCAAAACCAAGTGGGTTCCAAAGAAGCCAAACGCAGTACCTATCCCTCAAAACGAAAAATCCTCTCTTAAAAAATCTGGACCAAAGAAAGGTATAATGTCCTTTAGTGCAGGTTTGTCTCAGGGCTCACAACGACCTATGGTATTTGGACAGCGGATGCTCGAGACAGATGACTGGAGATCCAACAAAATTCAGAGAACTCAAGGACAACAAAGGTGGGAAGGTAACGTTTGGAGACAAAAGCCAAGGGAAGATCCTTGGAGTCGGCAAGGTCGGTAAGGACTAAGTTAATTGTATAAATGATGTATATTATGTAGAAGGTTTAGAGTATAATCTTTTAAGTATTTCTCAGTTTTGTGATAGGGGTTATAAAGTTTGGTTCAATAAGAACTCATGTGTTGTAGAGAAAGAATCTCATAAAATAGTCCTTAGAGGTCATCGGATGAACAATGTGTATGTTATTGACCTCAGCGATCATATGACAAATGACCTCACCTGTCTTAGAGTTGCATCATATGATACATGGTTATGGCATCGTAGATTAGGACATGTGAGCATGAAAACCCTTCAAAAGTTAAAACACCTATGATTGGTTAGAGGACTACCATTCCAGAACTTCATTCGTGACAAAGTATGTGATGCATGTACAAGAGGCAAACAGACCAGAACCTCCTTTAAACCTGTGTCTCAAGTAACCACCTCTAGATGTTTAGAACTGTTGCATATGGACCTCTGTGGACCAATTCCATACAAAAGTCTAGGAGGACATTCATACATACTAGTCATTGTTGATGGTTATTCAAGATTTACCTGGGTTCTATTTTTGAAGGATAAGATAGAGGCTTACCCAGAATTTGAGAAACTATACAGACAACTCAAGGTCCTTACTGGACTCAGTCTGGTGTCTATAAGAACAGATCATGGAAGAGAGTTTGATAATCGAGATCAATTTAGAAAATTCTGTGATCAAGAAGGTGTTACACATAATTTCTCTGCTCCAAGGATACCACAACAGAATAGTGTGGTTGAACGAAAGAACCGCACACTGGAAAACATGGCCAGAACAATCATTTGTGAGAACAATCTACCTCTATTTCTTTGGGCTGAAATTATAAATGCTTCAAATTATATTCTCAATAGATGTACCATAAGGTCCTTCATGAAGAAGACACCCTATGAGTTGTTCAAGGGTAAGACACCAAATGTAGCTCATCTCAAGGCCGTTGGATTCAAATGCTTCGTTCATAACAATGGCAAAAAGGTTTTAAGCAAATTTGTGCCAAGAAGTGAAGAAGGAATTCTGGTAGGATATTCCTTATCTAACAAGGCCTACAGAGTCTACATTAAAGCATCCAAAAAGGTGAAAGAATCCATTTATGTTGTCTTCGATGAAACTGCCATCATTCCATCAGAAAGGTCCTCCATCAAATTCCAGATTCATTAAGATGATGATGATGAGGACACACCTCGTATATTTCAGCAAGGTCCTCCTCAACAAAATGAAGAACCTCCTCCAGATGACATCACGTAATCAACTTCAGAACATGAGGAAAATGAAGTACAAGGACCTTCACATAATACAGAACAAGGACCTTCCTCCAGTGATGGTCAAAGACCTTCACCAACAGAAACTCCTCAAATGGTCGAGACTGCACAACAAAACACTAAGGAGTCATCAAGGACCTTCATGTTCAAACCTGCTCATCCGGTTAATAACCTCCTTTCAGGTCTGGAAACAGGTATTAGAACTCGATCCTCTCTTAGAAACTTTTGTGCCTTTCACACATTTGTTTCTCAGATCGAACCCAAAGGACCCGAAGAAGCTTTAAAGGACAACAACTGGATCCTAGCCATGCAAGAAGAATTAAACCAATTCGAGCACAACAAAGTGTGGAAGCTTGTCCTAAGATCCGAACACCACCTAGTCATTGGTGTAAAATGGGTCTACCGCAACAAATTAGATGAACATGGCACTGTCACAAGAAACAAGGCAGGACTAGTTGCCAAAGGATACAACCAAGAAGAAGGCATTGACTATTAGGAAACATTCGCTCTGGTTGCAAGACTAGAGGCCATTCGGATACTTCTTGCCTATGCTTCATCAACTCACATAAAGTTATATCAAATGGATGTAAAAAGTGTCTTCCTCAATGAATATCTAAAAGAAGAAGTCTATGTGGAGCAACCTCCAGGATTTGAACAACAAGATCCAGACACTCATGTTTACAGACTTCAGAAGGCCCTTTACGGGCTAAAACAAGCACCGAGGGCCTGATATGAGAGACTAAGCTCCTTTCTTCTAAGAAATGGATTCACGAGAGGTATCATAGACAAAACATTGTTCATCAAAACCTCAGGTCAGGACTCCACTATAATTCAAGTTTATGTAGATGACATTATATTTGGTGCTACTAATCAAATCCTAGTAAAGGACTTCTCTGATCTTATGAGCAAGGAATTTGAAATGAGCCTTGTGGGAGAACTTTGATTCTTCCTTGGCTTGCAAATTAAGCATCATGAAGATGGCATTTTCATCAATCAGAGTAAGTATGTCAAAGAACTCCTAAAGAAATATGGGCTTGAAAATGTCAAGCACTGTAGCACCTCAATGTCCTCCACCTTGAAGCTTGATCATGATCAAAACGGTAAGGCCATTTCTGACAAACAATACCGAGGTATGATTGGATCTTTCCTCTGTCTAACTGCTAGTCGTCCAGACATTATGTTTACCGTGTGTGTATGTGCACGTTTTCAAAGTGCTCCTAAGGAATCTCACTTGATTGTTGTCAAAAGAATCCTGAGATATCTTGCAGGCACAAAGGACCTTGGGCTATGGTATCCTAGCAACAACTCCCTTCATCTTGTTGGATACTCAAACGCCGATTTTGCTGGATCTAGAGCAGATCGAAAAAGCACTTCAGGAGGATGCCAAATGCTAGGTCTATCACTCATATCCTGGCAATCAAAAAAGCAAAATGTTGTTGCCCTGTCCACAGCAGAAGTTGAGTACATTGCGGTCGGTGCTTGCTGTGCACAACTCCTGTGGATCAAGCAACAGATAAAGGACCTTGGCATCGACACCTCAAGTAATCTGATCAAATGTGATAATCAAAGTGCAATCCAAATTACCAAAAATCCAGTCCAGCACTCCCGCACCAAACATATTGAAGTACGACACCATTTTATCAGAGATCATGTGGACAAAGGCCATATCACTATAGACTTTGTACCACACATCAACAACTGGCCGATATCTTCACCAAGCCCCTTCCCACTGAGCACTTCATCACAAACAGAAGGGAACTTGGCATGTTACATCAAACCGACCAGTTCAGGGGGAGCTAGAGTCCTCCTTTCCAGAGGGAGCTAAGGTCCTTCCGCTCCAGGTATGTTTCTAAACCTAAAAATGCTCATAAAGGTCCTTGACAGCCTAGTCCTAGATCCTCATCGAGCTCTCAATCAACATAAACCTGGCACATGGCTATGCTGACAGTTCCTCCATAACTGCACAATATATCCAAATTTTCAAAACACTCTAAAGGCCCTTTACCCCCGTCTTACCCCGCCCAAAAAAAGTCTTGAAAAATATCCACGAAATCATTTTCCAAAATTAAAAACAACCTACCTTTTACGTTTCACGTCCACTCTCCTTCTTCCCGCCCTCTCTCCATCTTACGTCATCCTGACTGACGTCTCCCATCCATCAATTCTTTCCCAATTCCCCGTACTTCTCGACTCTTCCCCACATCTTTTCCAAATTAAAAACTCCAACTTCCCCTTTTAACCACCCACCTTCCCCACCAACCTCTCTTTATAAGGCTAACCGACCCCACTAAAGCCCCATCCCCCTCCATCTATCTCTCTCATCTGGAAAACCATTCCTCCATATCTTCAGTTTTCACCATGGGAAAGCGACCTGCCATCAAACAAGCAGCCTCCTCTGGGGTTGCAAAACGCACTCAATAAATCCTCACCAATTCCCCCCGACTCCACCAACTCTCACAGTTCCTCCTCTGATGCAAATACGGTTCCACCACCTTCCAACTCAACTCTTCAACTCACCCCTTCCCAACGCCTGGAACTCTTTTCCAAACGCCCACTGTTGTGTTGTGATACTGTCCACTTAGACTACCTCATTGAAGCCTTTCCCTCCTTTTCGACCCTAAAAGACATCGGCTGTCAATCGTTCTTCAACTGTGACCAAGGTGTCTACCCATCCCTTGTCCACCAATTCTTTGCCATTCTTGTGGTCAATCCGGGAAAAACTTCTCTTCATTCGAAAGTATCAGGTACCGACATCTTTCTCTCTGCAAATCTTGTTGAAAAAATTCTGAATCTCGCTCCCATCATAGCAAAATCTCCTCTACCTTTACCCTTTGACCCAAAAAAAGAACTTCTGAAACTGTATGGTCGTCCGTCCGAAACCAGAAACACTCAATACATTGCCTTGACCTCTGAAGCCCGTTTCCTGTACTATACCATTGTTTGCACAATCTTGCCCCGTGGTTCAAACAAAGAAACCCTAAATGAAGCCTGCGCCTATTTCCTTCTGAACATCATGAATGACAGACACCTTGAGATAGGTGACATTGTTGTCACCAACCTCATCCAGGCAGCGTCCTCCACCTCTGGACCTTTACCATACTGCAACCTCCTCACCAAGGTCTTCCAAGCTTATATGGTCCCCTTACCTGCCTTAAAAAGAGTCTCTGTCCACATCTCTACCATAGGCATTCCTCTTCTCAAAAGTCTGGGCTATCAACAACAAGATGAAGGGACTTGGCTTCACTCAGATGAGATAAAGGTTGCTCATGAGAGCTCTTCTGCTGCCGCTGCCAAGGACGTTCAGGACAATCTGCAGATCCAAGTCTCCAACCTCCGGAATGAAGTCCTCACCCTCCACCAAGAAATCCAAGGCCATCAGAATGTGCATGCATCTCTCCACACCGCCATCACCTCTCTGAAAAATGTCATCTCATCCCTACCGCCTCCTCCGATCATTCAGGCTACTCCATGCACCTCTCCTGTTGCTGACCTCAACCCCACTCCTGATGTAGACACTCCAAATGTCCCCCTTCCCTGAAGCCTTTTCGCCTGAATTTCTCAAACTTTTGTGCCAAACATACCTCCTGTTTCCTTTCCATTGAAAGCCAAAAAGGGGGAGATAAACTACTACTATGCTTATGCTCTGTTGTGTTCTCTTTTGGTCTGTGAACTTTTCTGTTGGGTCTGTAATTAAAAACTGCTCTCTACTAATATGCATGATTTTCTAGCTAAATTCTCTATATGCTGCATATACTGTTTTTGCTTAAAATCATTGCCATGGAGTTTTGTCTTTCACTAAAAAAGGGGGAGATTGTAAAATCTTCCCCTACGCAAAGGACATTGGCCTATGCAGGATCAAGGACGTTTATTTCATCAACGTCATGACAACCTCCAGAACAGCAGCAAGGGAATATGTTTTGAAGTGAAAGACCAAAGAAGAGCAAAAAACCAATTAGGGAAGTGTATCCTAATTGATCTTCTTGAAATTCTTATCCGCTTATTTTTTTGAAATAAGATTTACTAATTGATCTTCTTTATTTCAGGAAACACTTAATCAAGGAAATGGAAGAAAAAATTGAATTAGAGATATCCAGAATCGAGACCAAGAAGAAAACAACAATTTAAGGAAGTTATCATTCAGCACAAAGAAGGAAGGCATCCGATCTGCAACGGCTCCATGTGTTTGGAAGAAGCATAAATAGAAGACATCATTCTTAAGGAAAATTAACTATTCCACTGATGAAATAGGGTGTATCAAACAGAAATAGTGTTTTCTTGTTTGAGTGAAAATTGTATGTGAGATTGCTTTTAAGAGTGCTTTCAAGTTTTTAACGGATCTAGAACTGTGATAGGCTCTTGTGATCAAATCCTAGAGGGACTTAGGATTTGAATAGTGTTAACACCAAACAAAGGCGTTGGTGGGTGTTCATCTTCCAACAAATAAGAAGCATCCATAGCAAGGCGCTTGGTTCTTAGTGAACCTAAGGACGTTTACCTTAGGTTACTTCTGCTACATTCTGTTCCACTTAAATAAAGAAGGTTATTCAGTTGATATCTATTGTCCTTTATTTGAATTTCATTGTTAAACTCTTTCGAACCTTAATCTGAAAAGATTAAGGCATTAACGTCCTTTATTTTGTGATCTTTAGCGCGGAAAATTTAATAACCCTATTCACCCCCCTCTAGGGTTCCTTCAAATCTTAAAGTCACTACTCCATCTCTTCCTAGTTGATGTATATAAGCATGTCTTAACCCAATGTGCCTTGACTTGCCATTGTAAACATGACTATATACAACATCAAGAGTAGTCTTGCTATCACAATGAATTGTAATAGGCACCATTGGCTTATACCAAATAGGTATTTCCAATAATAAATTCCTTAATCATTCCGCTTGTTTAAAAGCAGCACATAATGCTACTAATTCCAATGACATAGTGGAGTTTGCTATATTACCTGGTTTATTAGATCCCCAAGAAACCACTCCACCTCCTAATAGGAACATCCATCCAGTGGTAGAAGAGAAATCTCCTTTATTTATCCAACTCGCATTTGAATAACCCTCTAATACCGAAGGTTCTTCCTTATAAATGTGTTGATAACTTTTAGTAACAGCTAGATATCTTAATACCCTCTGAATCGCAAACCAATGCATATGATTTGGGTTTCTTGTAAACCTACTTAACATGCCAATTGCATAAGCAATATCTGGCCTTGTACTTGTCATTGCATACATGAAACTTCCGAACACCTTAGCATATTCAAGTTGATCAACTGAAGAACCCATATTTTTCTCTAGTTTATTACTTGGATCATAAGGTGTACTTACCGGATATATATTTGCACCTCCAAACTTATTTTAAATTTTCTCAATGTAATGCTCTTGAGATAACCTTATTCCATCATTATTTTGAATGATCTTAATACCAAGAATAACATTCGTTTCACCCATGTCCTTCATAGACAACTTTGAGGATAGAAGTTTTTTGGTCTTATTAACTGGCTCCATGTCGGTCCCAAAGATCAACATGTCATCAACATATAGGCATATAATCACCCTTTTACCATTCTCACACTTATAGTATATACACTTATCATATTCATTGATCTTATATCCACTTGAAAGCACTACTTCATCAAACTTTTGATGTCATTGCTTAGGTGCTTGCTTAAGGCCATATAATGACCTTATAAGTTTACAAACTTTCTTTTCTTGACCTTCAACAACAAACCCATCGGGTTGTTCCACATACACCTCATCATCTAGCTCTCCATTTAAGAATGTCGTTTTGACTTTCATTTGATGGATTACTAGCTTATGGATAGTAGCTAAAGCCAACAACACTCGTATCGAGGCTATCCTAGCTTTCGGTGCATATGTATCAAAATAGTCAAAACTATACTTTTGAGTAAAACCCCTTACAACTAACCGGGCTTTATACCTCTCAATGGTACCATCTACTCTTCTTTTCCTTTCAAAGATCCATTTAGAGGTAATTAGTTTAGTTCCCAGAGGAAGATCTACCAACATCCAAACATTATTTTCCCTTATAGAATAAATCTCATCTTGTACCGCTTCTTTCCACAAAGAAGCATTATGAGATTGCATAGCTTCTTTAAAAGTCTTTCGATCTTTGTCTATGTTGTATATACATAGGATCTCACTTTTAACTGAATCCCTTAAACCTTCTAACAAATAAACATAGAAGTCCAATCGTTTGGTTTCCTTGATCTTTTACTCCTTAATTCAATACTTTCATCTTCTTCATCATGAATAACATCACGACTTGGAAGATCATCTTGTATCGAAGTATCTTCATGATTTTCGTCACAAGGCTCATTAATAGGAATAATTTCTTGACCTATGTTTCTAGGTCTAGGAATTGAAGAGAAACTAGTCTCATCAAAAATTGCATCTACTGATTCCATAATGGTATTCACCGATATGTACTCATTTGGCACAACCACCAAAAACCTATAAGCTTTGCTATCTTGAGCATAGCCTATAAAGATGCACTCAATTCCTCTTTCACCTAACTTCTTTTTCTTAGGTTTCGGGACCTTCGCAATGGCCCTACAACCCCAAAACTTAAAATGGAACTCTATTAAAAATATAACAAGCCTTTAAATGGCTTCATCCAAAAATCGATTACTTAATCTGGAGTTAGACAACAAAAAATTCACCATTTCCTTTAAAGTTCTATTTTTCCTTTCCACAACCCCATTTTGTTGTGGTGTATAACGAGCAATTGTCTCATGAACAGTTCCCGTTTCTTGCAAAAACTTTGGATCATATTATAAAATCTCCTCCTCTATCCAATCTTAAAAGTTTAATCATGGTCTAACATTGTAATTCACTTCTAGACCTTTAACTTTTCTAGTGCTTCATCTTTAGAACTCGAAAGATAAACTTGGCAATATCTAGAATAATCATCAATGAAAAGTCACATAATACTTCTTACCACTATATAGAAGGTGTACTATAAAAATCTCCTAAATCACTTTGAATTAAATCAAGTAATTTAGAAGTACTTTTAATACTTGAGAATTAACTTTTAGTGATTTTGTTAAGCATGCATATCTTACACTTTTCTATATCATCACTCAACTTAGGAATCAAATAAAGATTAGACATTTCCTTCAACTTTTAAAAGTTCACATATTCTAACCTAGCATGCCATAGAGAAGACTTATTCAAACTAGACACATGCATATAAGTGAAAATCATGCCATCTTTATTACTTTTAGCATTCAACTTAAACATTTCTCCATAAGCATACCCATTCCCCACAAATGTCCCTCCCTTGGAAAGCACATAGTTATCTCCATCATAAACTTGCATAAAACCAAACTTTCTAAGAAGATAACTAGATACAAGATTCTTACAAACTTTCAGAGCTAAATACACATCAATCAAAAGAAAAGATTTACTGAAAGTGAAAATTAGTTCCACTTGCCCAATGCCTTCAACTTTGATCGGATGGTTGTTTCCCATGTAAAGTTTCACACCATCATCCGCCGGTTTGAGAGTATTGAATAAACTCTTATCAATGCAAACATGCGTTGACGCGCCCGAGTTTATATACCAATCGTTACAACCAATGGAAACCATATTGATATGATATTTAATCATGGCTACAAAGGAATTGGGTTCCTTCTCCTTACTCTTGCCCTTAGATGTATCATTGTTCAAAAGACCATGCATCTTTTACCATTGGTAACACTCTCTCTTTGTGTTCCCCGGTTTGCCACATTCCGAACAAACTTGCTTAGGGTTTTGAACTCCCTTGGTAGTTTTGTTTTGGCTCTTATTCCTATTCTTATTTCCCTTATTCTCTTGCACCACATGGACCTTAGATTGCTCTTTGGTACCATCTTGTAGGCGTAACTCTTCTTCAATCCGAAGATGGTTAACCAAACCCTCAAGTGACATAGCCTCTTTAAAACAGTGTCAGGAGATAAGTATGAAATTGAGAAAATTGACATATTTGAATTCACCTATTGGAAGTTTCGTATTGAGGATCTGTTGTATTCGAAGTCGTTGCATGTTCCGCTGTTAGAGGAGAAGCCAGATGCCATGGATCAGGGGAAGTAGGATCTGCTGGATCGGCAGGCGGTGTCCTTGATCAGGATGTCATCGGCTCAGAACATCAGGTTTAACGTCATGGAGAAAAAGACAAGAAAATAATTTTTGAATTCACTGGAGGAGATGTATGGAAAAGCCCAACGCATCAAATTAAGTATATTTGTTCCACAAACTAACTAGCTGTAAGATGGCTGAGGATGGTGATGTGGCTTATCATATTAATGAGATTACTAAGAATTTATCACAACTTGCTTCATTAAAGATGATTTTTGCTGAGAATGTCAAAGCTTCTATATTGTTGTCTTCTATGCCTGTTTCTTGGGAAACTTTTGTAACTACGGTTAGTAGTGCTAAGAGTACAGATGAGATGAAATTTGATGAGGTCAAGTCTGTGCTCCTTAATGAGGGCCTTCGTAGGAAGAATTCTGGTTGGGAATCTTCAGGAAGTGCTTTAAGTGTCAGGGATAGGAAAGATAATAGGAATTTGAATAATTCAAGGGGAGGGTCGAAGTCCAGGGGTAGAGGCAAGCCTAAGGACATGAGCAATGTTGTGTGTTATGGTTGTGGTGAATCAAGTCACTTTAAGAGGGATTGCCCTAAACCTAGGAAAGGGAAGGGTAATGATGGTCGAGACTATATGAACTCTGCGAAAGACCTTTGCGAAGCCCTAATTTTGAGTGTGTCTAGTCCTAAAGAGTCATAGATTGTTGAATCTGATAAATCCTTTCATGTATCCTCCGATAGGTAGTTATTTCTTAATTTCAGGAGTGGGAATTTCAACAAGGTGTATGTTGCCAACGACAAGTGTTATAGAATAACAGGTAGAGGAGACATAACAATTAAGAATGCTAATGGTGGTATTTGGATGTTGGAGGATGTCAGGAACTTTTTCTAGAATTAAGAGGAATTTAATTTCAGTGAATCAACTCGATGAGATGGGCTACACTGCATGGTTCGGAATGGAAGATGGAAGATCGTGAAGGGTGCTATGGTAGTGGCGAAGGGATTGAGTTCCGATACTTTGTAATCCTCCAGGGATATCACTAACATGATTTCTAATGCTTCTTGTTCTATCTTATGGCATTACAGGAATAAGAAGAGGGTCCGTTTCACCAAAACTAACAGGGAATCTCAGGAGGCATGGAGTGGTGCAGGTGACAAGAAGCCAGTGAGAGTTGAGGCGGTCAAGGTTTCTTTTAGAACCCCTCAAGGACGTTGATAGACTCAGGCTCAAGGACTTTGGCACTGAATCAGTTTTGAATGAAAGCCAAATTTCGAATAGCTAGAAAAGATATGCTGTGCAAGGAAAGAAATCTCAAAGCAGGCAGAAGGACATTCACCTAGGGCATGATAAGGACGTTTACTCACTACATCAAAAGGACATTCACTCCAGACAAGAAGCTTCGTCGAGAAAGATAAAAGGAGCAAAATATCAGCGAAGTTTAAGGAGTATATTCTGGAAAGATTTACATCTTTTTCTATCCTTTTTCTAACCAGATTAATTAATTGTATCCTCTTTATTTCAGGAAACAATTAATTAAGAACTTGGAAGAAATATATGATTCAAGATTTCTAGAATCAACACAATAAAAGGAAACTGCTGAATAAAGAAGTTATCACACGTCGAGGAGAGAAAGTATCCGGATCAAGTTGTCTCCAAATTGCTTTATACAACAGGAAGCTAAATAAATAGAAGACCTCAAGAATGAAAGATATTAACGATTCCATGGAAGAAATCGGGTGTTCAAAACAAGAAGAGTGTTCTCTGTTTTGATTGAGTTTTATTTTGAGTGAGAAAACCGAGTTTGAGTGACATTGTGTTTGAGTGTAATCAATTCCTTAACGGAATTAGGATTTAGTTGATACTCTTGAATTGATTCCTAGAAGGACTTAGGATCAATCAGTGATTACATTAAAGTTGAGTTTGGTGGGTGTTTTCCAGAAAATAAGAAGCGTCCATTGAAAGGCGCTTGGTTCTATGGAAAACCTAAGGACATTTACCTTAGGTTGATCTAATTCGTTGTGTTCTATACATAATAAAGGAGGTTATTCAGTTCATACTCATTGTCCTTTATTAAGTTTACTTCTGCATCTTATTAAGGTGATTCTCAATCTGATTAGATTGAGAACCTAACGTCCTTTGCTAGTTATTATTTGTGAAGAATTTTCAGTAACCCTATTCACACCCCCCTCTAGGGTTCTTTCAATTGGTATCAGAGCTTGGTCCACTGAAGATTCGGAGACTAACCGCTCTGTGGTAAAGATCATGGCTGGGATCGAAGATGGTGATATAGGGCAAGGACGTTGTTGAAACAGTCCTACGTTATTCAGAGGATCAAACTTTGCACACTGGAAGAAGCGTATGAGGACATTCATCATGGATCAAGACTATGACCTTTGGGACAGAATTGAGAATTGAGACTTTGTCGTTCTGATCACTGATCGAGAAATCACGAAACCCAAAGATAGATCCAAGTATTCTGCCAGAGAAGCAGAAAAGGAAAATAAAAACGTTAAAGCATTACATATCCTTTACTGTGGACTTGATTCTAATGAGTTTAAATTTATCTGTGGTTGTGATACAGCTAAACAGGTGTGGGATACATTAGTGACCACATATGAAGGAACGAGCCAAGTTCAAAGAATAAGGCGTGACAATTATGTCAAGCACTAT
This sequence comes from Portulaca oleracea, assembly GCA_029582165.1. NCBI lineage: Eukaryota > Viridiplantae > Streptophyta > Magnoliopsida > Caryophyllales > Portulacaceae > Portulaca > Portulaca oleracea. The sequence goes on from CM055873.1 coordinate 19,069,278, forward strand.
GAATCCTTCAAAATGAAGAATGGAGAATCCGTCAAGGACATGTACAAACGATTCACTGTCATAGTCAATAATCTCAAGTCCTTGGGGAAAACCTACTCCAATGAAGAAAGTTCATAAGGTCCTCAGATGTCTTACACGAAAGAAATGAGAATCAAAGGTCACTGTAATAGAGGAAGTTCACGATATGGAAACTCTCCAATTAGATGACCTCATTGAAAAACTTCTTGCTCACGAATTACGTCTCCAGGAAGAGCAAAATGAAAAATAAGAAGTAGCCCGTAAGGACATCTATGGTCCTAACGACAGTGATAAGGACCGGATCATGGCCTTGATGGCCAAGGAATTCAAGAAACCGTGCAAGAAAAGCCATACCTCTACAGGACCTTCATCCAAACGTATCAACCAAAGAGGTAATGACTCATCAAATAATAAAACTAACTCACTCTCTTGTTTTTTTTAGTGGTGGCCCAGATCACTTGATCAAGGACTGTCCCTTCCACAGAAAGAATAAAGAAAAGAGAAATCACATGGCCTTGATGGCCACTTGGAGTGATGATGAGGAAACTACTAGTCATTCCATTATGAGAAAAAACACCAACGACACAGAGGAAGTTGGTGCAGCCAATGATGACTATCCAAACAGTGACAAGGATGAATCAAGAGAGGTAACATTTGATGATCTCCTCACTTATCCTAAAAAGTACTTGGGAAAATGTCTTTTAAAGTTTGCAGGACGGGAGACCAACATTTTAATGAGATTAGGTCACTAAAAGAAACCAACAAAAGCCTGAAAGAGTCCAATGAGAAATTAGAGAAATTATGTGAAGGGCTTGCCTCCAAGGTTGACATTCTCAAAGCTGAAATACTAGACCTCAAGGCCAACCTTGGTAATTGCCACAAGTTTCTGGCTGAGGCAGCCAAGCAACAAGAAAACCTTGGAAAATGGCATGAAAGTTTATCCCCTATAAAGGAGCGAAACTGTCGTCAAGGACATTATGTCTCGCAAGGACAAGCTATCGGAACTAGACACCAAGGACGACACAAGGACATTAATAAGAAGTACCAAGGCCACAGATTTCACTCATGGCACCAAGAACGACACAATTATCTTGGGACAAGATATCAAGGTCATTCATCTCTTCCCAAAAGCAAATATGGTAAATCTCACTACTTCAACCATTATCGTTCTAAAATTGTACAAGTTTGGGTTCCAAAAGGAACAAGACCTTCTAACATGGTTGTTACTAGTAGTCAAAAACCTAAATTTAATGTTAATTATGGCTTGAGGAAGGGTGTCTAAAGTTTTTGCAGGTATATTTAGCATCCAGGAGAGTGGATACTTAACGGAGCTTGGAGCACTCAAGGACATTGCTTACATCAACAATAAGATCCCCACAAGGACCTTGTCAGACCTAATATCAAGAACCTTGACAAATGGATCTACTCAAATAGAAGTGTTATTTTTATGGCACATATTAAGTGGGATCACCCTCTCTTAGGGCTAACAAGTTTATTGAGTCTTGCAGGTTATTGGAAATGGTTACAATATTAAGGGTGAGCTCTCTATAGACTTTTTGATAAAAGCCAAAAAGGGGGAGAAGTGCTACAAATGAATTTTGCCTTTCATCAAAAAGGGGGAGATTGTTAGAACCCCTCAAGGACGTTGATAGACTCAAGCTCAAAGACCTTGGCACTGATTCAGTTTTGAATGAAAGCCGAAATTCGAATAGCTAGAAAAGATATGATGCGCAAGGAAAGAAATCTCAAAGAAGGCAGAAGGACATTCACCTAGGGCATCATAAGGAAGTTTACTCACAGCATCACAAGGACGTTCACCCCAGACGAGAAGCTTCGTCGTGAAAGATAAAAGGAGCAAAAAATCAGGGAAGTTTAAGGAGTATATTCTTGAAAGATTTACATCTTTTTCTATCCTTTTTCTAACCAGATTAATTAATTGTATCCTCTTTATTTCAGGAAACAATTGATCAAGAACTTAGAAGAAATATATGATTCAAGATTTCTAGAATCAACACAATAAATGGAAACTGCTAAATAAGGAAGTTATCATACGTCGAGGAGAGAAAGTATCCGGATGAAGTTGTCTCCAAATTGTTTTATACAACAGGAAGCTAAATAAATACAAGACCTCAAGAATGAAAGAGATTAATTATTCCATGGAAGAAATCGGGTGTTCAAAACAAGAAGAGTGTTCTCTGTTTTGATTGAGTTTTCTTTTGAGTGAGAAAACCGAGTTTGAGTGAGATTCTGTTTGAGTGTAATCAATTCCTTGACGGAATTAGGATTTGGTTGATACTCTTGTAATCGATTCCTAGAAGGACTTAGGATCGATCAGTGATTATGTGAAGGGCTTGCCTCCAGGGTTGACATTCTCAAAGCTGAAATAGTAGACCTCAAGGCCAACCTTGGTGATTGTCACAAGTCTCTGGCTGAGGCAACCAAGCAACAAGAAAACCTTGGAAAATGGCATGAAAATTCATCCCCTATCTAGGAGCGAAACTGTCGTCATGGACATTATGTCTCGCAAGGACAAGCTATCGGAACCAAATACCAAGGACGACACAAGGACCTTAATGAGCAGTATCAAGACCACAGATTTCACTCATGGCACCAAGAACGACACAATTATCTTGGGACAAGATATCAAGGTTATTCATCTCTTCCCAAAAGCAAATATGGTAAATCTCATTACTTCAACCATTATCGTTCTAAAATTGTACAAGTTTGGGTTACAAAAGGAACAAATCCTCCTAACATGGTTGTTACTAGTAGTCAAAAACCTAAATTTAATGTCAATTATGGCTTGAGGAAGGGTGTCTAATGTTTTTGCAAGTATATTTAGCATCTAGGATAGTGGATACTTAAGGGAACTTGAACACTCAAGGACATTGCCTACATCAGCAATAAGAACCCCTCAAGGACCTTGTCAGACCCATGATCAAGGACCTTGACAAATGGATCTACTCAAATAGCGGTGTTATTTTTATGATACATATTGAGTGGGATCACCCTCTCTTAGGACAAACAAGTTTATTGAGTCTTGCAGGTTATTAGAAATGGTTACAATATTAAGGGGGAGCTCTCTATAGACTTTTTGATAAAAGCCAAAAAGGGGGAGAAGTGCTACAAATGAATTTTGCCTTTCATCAAAAACGGGGAGATTGTTAGAACCCTTCAAGGACGTTGATATACTAGGCTCAAGGACCTCGGCACTGATTCAGTTTTGAATGAAAGCCGAAATTCGAATAGCTAGAAAGGATATGATGCGCAAGAAAAGAAATATCAATGCAGACTGAAGGACGTTCACCTAGGGCATCATAAGGACGTTTACTCACAACGTCACAAGGACGTCCACCTCAGACGAGAAGCTTCGTCGTGAAAGATAAAAGGAGCAAAATATCAGGGAAGTTTAAGGAGTATATTCTGGAAAGATTTACATCTTTTTCTATCCTTTTTCTAACCAGATTAATTAATTGTATCCTCTTTATTTCAGGAAACAATTAATCAAGAACTTGGAAGAAATATATGATTCAAGATTTCTAGAATCAACACAATAAAAGGAAACTGTTGAATAAGGAAGTTATCATACGTCGAGGAGAGAAAGTATCCGGATGAAGTTGTCTCCAAATTGCTTTATACAACAGGAAGCTAAATAAATAGAAGACCTCAAGAATGAAAGAGATTAATGATTCTATGGAAGAAATCGGGTTTTCAAAACAAGAAGAGTGTTCTCTGTTTTGATTGAGTTTTCTTTTGAGTGAGAAAACCGAGTTTGAGTGAGATTGTGTTTGAGTGTAATCAATTCCTTAGCGGAATTAGGATTTGGTTAATACTCTTGTAATCGATTCCTAGAAGGACTTAGGATCGATCAGTGATTATGTGAAAGGCTTGCCTCCAGTGTTGACATTCTCAAAGTTGAATTACTAGACCTCAAGGCCAACCTTGATAATTGTCACAAGTCTCTGGTTGAGGCAACCAAGCAACAAGAAAACCTTGGAAAATGGCATGAAAATCCATCCCCTATTAAGGAGCGAAACTGTCGTCAAGGACATTATGTCTCGCAAGGACAAGATATCAGAACCAGACCCCAAGGACGACACAAGAACCTTAATGAGCAGTACCAAGGCCACATATTTCACTCATGGCACCAAGAACGACACAATTACCTTGGGACTAGATATCAAGGTCATTCATCTCTTCCCAAAAGCAAATATGGTAAATCTCATTACTTCAACCATTATCGTTCTAAAGTTGTACAAGTTTGGGTTCCAAAAAGGAATAAGACCTCCTAACATGGTTGTTACTAGTAGTCAAAAACCTAAATATAATGTCAATCATGGCTTGAGGAAGGGTGTCTAAAGTTTTTGGAGGTATATTTAGCATCTAGGAGAGTGGATACTTAAGGGAGCTTGGAGCACTCAAGGACATTGCTTACATCAGCAATAAGAACCCCTCAAGGACCTTGTCAGACCTATGATCAAGGACCTTGACAAATGGATCTACTCAAATAGCTGTGTTATTTTTATGGCACATATTGAGGGGGAGCACCCTCTCTTAGGACTAACAAGTTTATTGAATCTTGTAGATTATTGGAAATGGTTACAATATTAAGGGGGAGCTCTCAATAGACTTTTTTATAAAAGCCATAAAGGGGGAGAAGTGCTACAAATGAATTTTGCCTTTCATCAAAAAGGGGGAGATTGTTAGAACCCTTCAAGGACATTGATATACTAGGCTCAAGGACCTCGGCACTGATTCAGTTTTGAATGAAAGCCGAAATTCGAATAGCTAGAAAGGATATGATGCGCAAGAAAAGAAATATCAATGCAGATTGAAGGACATTCACCTAGGGCATCATAAGGACGTTTACTCACAACGTCACAAGGACGTTCACCTCAGACGAGAAGCTTCGTCGTGAAAGATAAAAGGAGCAAAATATCAGGGAAGTTTAAGGAGTATATCCTGGAAAGATTTACATCTTTTTCTATCCTTTTTCTAACCAGATTAATTAATTGTATCCTCTTTATTTCAGGAAACAATTAATCAAGAACTTGGAAGAAATATCTGATTCAAGATTTCCAGAATCAACACAATAAAAGGAAACTGATGAATAAGGAAGTTATTACACGTCGAGGAGAGAAAGTATCCGGATGAACCTGTCTTCAAACGGCTCTATACAACTGGAAGCTAAATAAATAGAAGACCTCAAGAATGAAAGAGATTAATGATTCTATGGAAGAAATCGGGTGTTCAAAACAAGAAGAGTGTTCTCTGTTTTGATTGAGTTTTCTTTTGAGTGAGAAAACCGAGTTTGAGTGAGATTGTGTTTGAGTGTAATCAATTCCTTAACGGAATTGGGATTTGGTTGATACTCTTGTAATCGAGTCCTAGAAGGACTTAGGATCGATCAGTGATTACACCAAAGTTGTGTTTGGTGGGTGTTTTATAGAAAATAAGAAGCGTCCATTGAAAGGCGCTTGGTTCTGTGGAAAACCTAAGGACATTTACCTTAGGTTGATCTAGTTCGTGGTGTTCTATACATAATAAAGGAGGTTATTCAGTTCATACTCATTGTCCTTTATTAAGTTTACTTCTGCATCTTATTAAGGTGATTCTCAATCTGATTAGATTGAGAACCTAACGTCCTTTGCTAGTTATTATTTGTGCAGAATTTTCAGTAACCCTATTCACCCCCCTCCCCCTCTAGGGTTCTTTCAGTTTCTGGTAGGATTGGTGTGCCTAGGAGGGAAATCGAGGAACCACATGAAGCTCCACAGACTACAGATTAGGCTACTGAAGGACTTGAACCACATGAGCTAGGTGAAAGCTCCAGTGATAGAGGATGAGCATGCTCCTCCACCCACTGTGAAGAGATCCAGGAGGACTACTAGAGGTGTTGGTGAGCTAGAGTCCCATACTAAGGTTGTGCAAATAGAGGTTCGGTTCAAGTGGGAGCTCGCAATGGTCGATGAAATTGCGTCACTTGAGAAAAACAGAACCTAGGAGCCAGTCAGGTTATCTGCAGGGAAGAAAGCCTTGAATAAGTGGGTCTATAGGATCATGGATAAGTCAATGGATGTTGGGAAATTGAGGCTCGATGTGGTCTCAAGAGGCCTCTCACTGTTTTGATAGGTCGTGACTGATGGCCCACAATTGTGTTTTCATTGTGCGCCAAACTTCTATGTTTAAGTTATTATTATAACCTAGTTCTCCCCTTGTACCCCTAGTATATATTGGGGTCATGTTCTCCTTGTGATGCATCCTAGTGAGGATCCCAGAGAGTTGAGATAGAGAGATACACAACCATTATATTGTCATCCTCATACTACTAGTGCATCAATTCCGTGGTTTTTTTTTCCCCCGCTTTGGGTTTTTTCCACGTTAAACCTCTATTGTTAAATTTTTTTTTCTTTTCCGCTATTATTTCCTATTGTTTGCGGTTGCTTGAGTGCTCTTCGATCCTAACACTTGGGAGACCATGAAGTCAATACTATTAGGTGGTCCATCAGCTTCAAAACCAAAGACAATTTAAAACTTAAGCTAAGAAATGGAAAAACAACAGTAACTAAGAAGTTGATGAAGACAGTCAATGAAAAACATGCGCATTCCTTTTTCCCCGCTTAAGTAGCAATGGAAGTACAGAGAAGGGTTGATTTTCGCCGCTTTTGAAGAACAAAGCAAAGGTAGAAGAAGAAAGGGAGATGAGGTGGTTTTTTTAGTCTTTTAAAAACAAATGAAAAATGTTCTACTTTATGTTATTTATGGTAATGACATGTTGGACATTTCATGAAACAAAATATATATGCAAATCTGAAAGTCGGATTAAATTTTTACTGCAAAGATTGGTTAATATATTTAGTTCAATTGTTATAGGTTCGGTAGGATAAATGTAATTTTCTAAACATCAAAGGGGAAATCCTCTTTTCACAAAATTTGGTAAGGGTCAAATGTCATTTGTTTTTTTTTCGATAATAACCAATAAAATTTGCAGGCGAGCAACAACAAGTAGGTGTCAAACTGTCTACATTAAGCATAATTTATTTTCCCAACAATTTCTACACTTGAGAAACATTTTTACTTCCATCAAGGATTAATTTTTGATGGGGAGCTTGAAAGATGAGGTAATAATCAACTTGAATACAACCACTTTTGATTATAATAAGGATACATATGTTAAAAAAGAAAATGTATCATAAGTTGTCTCCTTTAATTTAATGTCAATGTGTATTAATCCCTCCATAATAAAACTAGGATTTTTATCATGGTTGATTTTCTATTAATTTACCTCAAACCGTTTTATAGGATTAAATTATACTAATTATCAATCTATATCATCGGAAAAAGTTGTACTATCATTGTTCATATATTTTCATAACACAAACATATTTTATTACTAATTTGAATTAAATGGGATAAAATATACTAAATAAAAAATACATACATAACTTGCAATTTATTTTTTTTGCAATCATTAATTGGAGAAAAAAATTCTAAAAATAATAATATATATATTAAGAAATAGATTTGGTATTATATTTGCTACATAAAAACATGCTAAAGTTTTATCATTTATTTATCTATCATTGACCCTCATATAGCATACATTATTCTCATGGCAATACCCATATTAAAATAATTAATAGACTATTATTTTATGTAACAATGAGGACATATTGAGGTAGTAGTTATGCGCAAACTATTCCCAATTTTGATGCTTCCCATCAAAGTTCAGTTTTCGATGGAAGCAAAATATCTCATGATCTCATTATAGTTATCAAAATCTCGATCATGATCTACTATCGTACAATTTTATGATTTAAAGTTCTCTATGCGATTCTACTATCTACTATCTACATTCCGATCCACGATCCTACGTGAGTTAATTATGATCTTAACTACCCATGGATCTGAGTTAGAATCCTGATTCTAGCAACCTTGCAATACATTAATAATCAAAGCTCCCAAATTTCACCATTTAGGTGTGAATTTTCTTTAGATAGTTTGATTTTAAGGAATATTGGATTGTAATAATCCCTACTTTCATGAATTGGATTACAGTAACCGCTACGATCAATTTGGATTATGGTGGTTCAAAAAAAAAGTGGATTGTAGTGGTACATTCATCGAGAAAATACCCGAAATATCATAGATTTTGGGTTGCATTTGATTCAAAACTTAGTATAATACTTTACCATGATTTTTAATGAATTTGTGTCCTTTCTCCCTTTTTTTCAATTTTTTCACTTTCATTCTTTTTAAAAGAAATCATAATAATTACTCGGAATCTTAATATAATAATTCAAAAATTGTTTTAGTAACTACATTTCATTACCTTTTTAGGGCAAGTACGAAGAAAAACAAAAACAATATAGGGTTGGAATGCAAAAAATAAAAAGACTATGGAGGTGAATTTGGTACCCTACAATCTAATTTTTTTTTTTTTTTTTTACTAACAGAATCCAAACTAAAAGTAGGAATTAATGCTATACAATTGTTGAATGTAGGGATTATTAGAATATAATTTTCTTGATTTTCATATATATATATATATATATATATATATATATATATATATATATATATATACATATATATATATATGTAGGGATATGATATAATGAGAACGGAGTTTTTGTGAGAAGAGAAGAAGGAGCAATCCTAGCCATTGATTCACAAATCAAGGGTGGTTGTAATTATTTCTTTTATCTTTATTTCTAATATATGGTGCTAAAAGATGATTGGTTGAAATTTTTTATTATTGGTTTTTTGCTTGTGGTCACGTGAGAGAGGGAGAGGAAAAGTCATCTTGATGTCAATTGCAGTTGCATGCTTGATGGAGGGCAATTAGTGTCTTCAGTTTCCAACACACACACAATTATTCTGAAAATTTTTGAAGAACACAAACTAAGAAGAGGGAAGCCATAACCACACGACGGTGAAGCTTTTGAAGGCAGATATTCACGATTCCGGTTTTGAAAACTTTTCAGTTTTCGACGAATTGTAAGAGCATGACGCCATTCACGAATCCGGCGGCGATTTACCAAGCGACGGTGAAACCCAGGCCTGACGACTTTCGGTCAATTTCTGGCGGGTGAGTGTATGCGTTTTCTAGGGTTTGTTTCATTTTTTTTTTGGAAATTGGGGGTTTCTGTGAAGGGTTTGTTGTTTATTGTTACAGTGGGGTGTGTTTTGGTTGGTGTAGGGAGAAATTTGTCCAATTGGTGATGGAGTCAATGGGAGTGACAGAACAGTTGGTTGAACAAAGGAAGGAAGAGATGTAAAGCCTAATCTATTTGCGACGAATTCCGGTTAATTTTCCGGCGAGGAAGTGTACCGGCGATCGAATTTCTGGTCAATTGGCAAAGAAAGGTGATACATCTACATAACTATTTGATGTTCAATTCTGTCTGATGTTCATGTATTATATAGTTGATGTTCATTGTTGGATATTTGGGTGGATGTGCAAGTAGGATTTTGTGATAGACATATAATAATGGATTATGTGTATTTTGTTGTGATTATGTTCATTGTTGGATATTTTGGTGGATGTGCAAGTAGGATTATGTTCATTTTCCATTATTTGCAAGTGTTGTCACCCCCATAATGATTGATTGACATTCAAGCACTAGTTGATGTTCATATTCTCTCTACTTGATGTTCATTTTCAGTGTATGTGATACCAGACCACTTGGGGATCATTTCAGTACACTATGTTGTTCATGTCATCCCCCCCCCCTCCCTGGATGTTCATTTTCATTTTTGCATTAGTCATTGATGTTCATCCCACAATGCTTTGATGTTCATTCTAGAACCACTTGCTGTTCATTTTGATTTCCAATTGTATGCATGTGCACGCTGGAACACTTGGGGATCGTTTTGGTACATTATGTTGCTCATGTCTTCCCCCATTTGGATGTTCATTTTGCATTTTCCCATTATTTGATGTTGTTCATCCCAGAATGCTTTGATGTTCACTTCAGGAATACTTGTTGTTCATGTCATCGCTAATTGTTGTTCATTGTAAGTGTGAATTGATGTTCAGTATTGTTGGTGTTATTGATGGGCATCCATGAACAACTTGGTGTTCATATTGTTTCAATTTGATATTCATTTAGATTTTGTTCATCCAAGAATGTTTGTCGTTCATTACATTAGCAGTGTATGTATGTACATGCATAACACTTGGGGATCATTTTAGTACACAATGTTGCGCATGTCATCCACATTTTTTATGTTCTTTTTTCATTTTTCCATTGTTCACTGATGTTCATCCCCCATAATACTTTGATGTTTCATTCTAGGAATACTTGTTGTTCATTTCATTTTTCGTTTGTTGTTCATTGTAAATGTCACAGTTTGGTGTTGATTGTGTTTGATAATCATTGATGGTGTTCGCATGTGCTGTGCTACCGCTGATGCATTGCAGGTGGGACAGGGCCGACAACGCTGCCCCCGCCGGTGGCGTTAAGCTAACAAATGAACGAGCAAGGCGAATATGTTTCGTTTTGTGCTGTTGAATCATCAGTTGCAACCAAAGGGATGACATTTGATGACATTTGAATCATGGGTTCCAACCGAATGGATGATCTACTCAAGTTTTGCAAACATCAATTGGCTATGCTTTCTGGGTTGATGATTGAAGGCTGCCTTTTATTTTTATCAAACAAAAAAACATGCACTTTGCTATCGTTTTGAGTTGATGTGTTCTTGTTAGATTCCGCTGAAGTATTTTCCATGAATGAACATGTGAAGTTGATTTTTAATATATATGAATGCTCATTGGGAAAATGTATAGATGGTTAATTAATGTTCATGTTATATACATGCTGATGTTCATTACAGGTACACTTGATGTTCATTTAACTACATGCTGATGTTCATCCCATGTACCCCATGATGATTGTCAAATGCAAATGCTCAGTATTTCCCTTACCAAATGAGGAACAAAATATACCAAATGAGGAACATCAAGTATACATCAAATGATCTCATTGATGTTCATTTTACTATGATTGATGTTCATTCTTTGAATACTTGACGCCCACGTAAACTTGTATGTCTACATTCATGGACTTTCATTGTGCATGTTCATTTTGTGCAAGTGTTCACACCCACGCACAAATGAATGAGCTTGGTGGTCATTGTTCATTTGAATTTATGTTTAAAAATTACTTGTTGTTCATGTTCACTAAAGTTCATCAGTGAATGCTCATGGTAAGATTAGTTGATCTTCATCTCATTGACGTTCATTTGTATTATAATTGATGTTCATTCTTTGAATACATGAATATTGTATATTCTGATGATTATTTGAGTGGGTTATCAATCATCATTGATGTTCATTCTAATATGCTTGATGTTCATTGATGGAGTGCATGTGTCAACTGTTTGGATTGAAGATCAAGTGAAAATGAAATGAACATCAAGTTATACTTGACTGATCATCAAATGAATTGCAAAAGATGAACATCAATATAAAAATGCATTGAACATAAAGGTATACTGGAATGAACATCAAATGAAATATTCAATCAATACATAATAAGCGTCAACTGTTTGGATTGAACATTAAGTGAACATAAAATGAGCATCAAATAAACATCAAATGATCTTTCAGTACTAAATGATCAAGTTATACTAGAATGAACATCGAATTGTAGTGGAATGAACATCAAATGAAGAAATTTAACCATGTACAATGAACATAACCTGATTGGATTGAACATTAAGTGATAATGAAATGAACATCGAGTAAAACATCAAATGATCTTTCAGTACTAAATGATCAATTTATACTTGAATGAACATCAAGTCATTCTGGGATGAACATCTATACATAATGAAAATTTGTGGATAATGAACATCAAGTGAACATTAAACGATCAATCAGTATTAAATGATCAATATGACCCTAAATGGCATTGAAAATTTGTGGATAATGAAAATGAACATCATTTGACTATAAAATGATCGTCTCATTTTTCACTTGATGAAACATCAATTTGTAATCATGAACATGAAAAGAAACATCAAGTCATACTTGGATGAACATCTATAGATAATGAAAAAGAACATTAGGTAACCTTGTAATGATCATTAGGTGAAAATGAGATAAACATCAAGGTATATTGGAATGAAAATCGATGAAATTGAAAAAATCACATTAAGGGACAATAAAATAAACATCAAGTTGTATTGAAATGTACATCAAATGCAATACTCAACCATGCACAATAAACATGAACTGTTGGAATTAGTTAGGTGAAGGTTAATGAATATGAAGTGAACGTCAAATGATCAATTAGTATTAAATGATCAATAGATGCCTAAATGGTATTGTTAATAAAAATGAACTTCAAGTCAAAATGAAACGGTTATCAAGTTATACTTGAATGAACATCAACATATAATTAACATGAACATGAAATGAACATCAAGTCATTGTCTCGACGTGTATCTATATATAATGAAAATCAGCATCAGATGTTCGTTCATCGAAAATACGTCAGCCAAATCTAACAAAAATACATCAATACAAAATGAAACCAAATCTATGTTTACATGATAGAAAAAACACAGGCTCTCCAGGCCTTGTTGGTCAAACGCTTCTTCCCCGTTGGCAATGTCCATGCACTTATAAAAGGCCCTCCACACCTTGTTGGTCAAGCGCTTCTTCCTGGTTAGCTTGTCGCATCCCTCGGTGACGCTATGTTCCACAATGAACCGGTAGCGCTTTGTTGCGTGCTTTGTCCAGCGTTCCACTATTAGTGTATCCCACATCTCATCAAAATGATGGATAACCAACAAAATAGTAGAAGATGGAATAAATATCTAGTATTGGACATCAAACACATCGTAAAGGACATGTAACATCATAAAGGATATGGAACATCATCCAACTAGAGAACATTCCAAAATGAACATTAAGTGACATCAAAATGAACATCTGATAAACTTTCAGTAGGGAGAACTGAATTAAGTAACTCAACATCATAATAAACATCTAGTGTTAATGAAATGAACATTAAGTGACATTAAAATGAACATTCAATAAACTTTAGTATAGAGAATTGAATTAAGTAACTCAACATCAAAACTAAACATCCAATGTTTATGAAATGAACTTTAAGTGACATCAAAATGAACATCCGAATCCACATGCCTCAACAACAACATGCCACTAGATAATACCTCGAATTGACATCTAGTTATAATAAAATGAACAACAACTGTGTCATCATAAAACATTAAGTTAAATCGTCATGATGAACATCAGTTTGTCATGATGAACAACTATACCCAATAAAATGATCATCAAGGTGTATCGAAAATAACATCAACTGTTCTGTTACAACCATGATTTGAACTGAACATGAGTTTGTGAATGACCATGAAGTCAAATTGAAATTAGCATCAGGGTGTATCCAAAATGAACATCAAGTTAAACTAAAATGGACATCAAGTTCAACTGAACTAACGCACACCCCACTTGTGAAAATTGACATCTACCTACAACGAAATGATCATCAAGGAAATGAAAATGAGCATCAAATTGTTTCGAAACGAACACCAACTGTTCTGTTATTCCCATGATTTTCAAACGAGCACCAGCGTGCGCATGACAAACTAACATTAACCCCCAAAATATCCCACAATGAACATCAACAATGTCAAAAATGAACATCACACACTTATACGAACCACAAAACGCGATAAAAACGGTGACTCACATCTCCTTCTTCGTTTCTTCAACCTCTGGTTCGGTCGCACCTTTCGACTTCATCAACAATTATACAATTCCCTCACTGAACTAACAAAAACAACCCACAACAGTTGAACCAAGCCTCACCGGAAATCCAACACACTCACCCGTCAGAAATAGACCGGAAATTCGACCTTCGTATCACCTTTCTCTGCCAATTGACCGAAAATCAATCGCCGCAACACTTCCTCGTTGGAAAATCAACCAGAACTCGTCACAAATAAATTAGGGTTTACTTCAAAGCTTCAAGTTTCTGCTGGGATTTGTTTCTCACAAATTAATTGAAATTGGATGAATCATCAGGATTAATGAGGGGGAAACATTAGGAACTGACCTGGGGGATGTGAGGAGTCGTTTGATATGCATGCTGGAGTTAAGCGTGCAATTGTTTTGGCTGCAGATCATCTCAGGCTTCCACAATCACGTGAGACCGCCCAATACAAAAAAAAAAAAGAAACTCATCAAATGAAATAAAGGTAAAAGAAATAATTAGACTCACCCTTGATTTGTGAATCAATGGCAAGGATTGCTCCTTCTTCTCTTCTCACAAAAACTCCCTTCTTATTATATCATATCCCATATATATATATATATATATATATATATATATATATATATATATATATATATATATATATACATACATACATACATACATAGATCAACATTAGAAGCCGTAAACTAATACTATGGCAAGGATTGCTCCTTCTTCTCTTCTCACAAAAACTCCCTTCTTATTATATATTTATATATATATATATATATATATATATATATATAATATAATATATATATATATATATATATATATATATATATATATACATACATAGATCAACATTAGAAGCCGTAAACTAATACTCCCTCCGACCCATATTAATTGGCATATTTTGAAATTTTTATATACCAATGTTTAACTAAAAAAACTACTCATATAATTAAATTGTACTATTTTCCAAGGTATTTTTCCGGATATCAAGGCATAGATAGTGAGAGAATGTGAGTAGAAGTAGTTTTTATTAATTGAAAAAGTAAAAAGTTAACATGATTATTAAAGTTAAAATAATTAAATTAGATATTGGGAAATGAAAAGTGACAATTATTGTGGGACAAAAAAAGTTAGTTTAAGTGTCAATTAATATGGGACGGAGGGAGTATCGATGAAACTTACATAACTGCAAATAATGGAAAGGGGAGGCTGGAGGCAAGCATGCATGTGTTAGGTATTAAATCAGTGAGATTACATGCTAACTTGTCCACAATTTCATGAAATAGAAGAGGAAGTCTGAGATCACGGTGGGCAACAATTTGACCAACTAGGTTCAAATCACGTAGATCGATATCTTTTTGACTGAATGCAATCTATCCAGATAAAATATGGACGTACGAACAATAAAAAACCATAATCCCTGTTGTTAATGGAGGTCATAGTAAGTGAGAGAATCCATTAAATTAAGCTATATTTTTCTTTTTCCTACATGATGAAGTGTTGGATAATGAAGCTATGACTGCTATGTCATCGTGTTTGAAGCCCTAATGCAGAAAGTTAAGTTCCTCTTTCCGCTGATTACTGACAAAATCTTGACAAAATTCAATTCATACCACCATGCAAGCACAATGGACAATGCCACGATCCTCTTTTGATTTGGTCAAAAATTGGAGGATCAAATTCCATATGGTATCCCCCATCCTATTACTAGGCTTTTGCTACTAACAGCAAAATGACAATTAACAACACCCTTATTTTCTAGCTACGATTCATTTCATAGTTTAGGTAACCACTTGATGTTGATCTATTACCGCCTATTCTTGATTCCACATTTGTTGCCATAAATTTTGGAACATGTCATTGTCGGCACATTAGAAAAACCAAAATATAAGTATGATCGTAATTTAAATGGCCTTTTACTCTCAACTCAATCGGTAATTTAACAATCCACACTGTAAATATCCAAAGCTACTTAAAATTGTTAACACTTTGGTGATAAATTAAATTTTGTAACAAAGAGCCACAAGTTCTACTAAAGTAGAGGCTATAGAAGATGACCAAACGATGAACTGTTTCGGCATCAGTAGATTATATATGCAGTAAGAATCTTGTAAAAAAAAATCTCATGGTACGTTGGAATAGGTTATTAGGTTAATTTCATTTTTGGTATAGACAATGATATATGAGTTGGACAAATATGTTTCATAATTATGTTGAATTCTATGTAATTTTTTTCCTTCTTTTTAAAGGACAATTACTTTTTGGTAATTGTAGGTGCATATATATTTGTAAATTTTAAATACAAAGCGTTGACCAGTTACGGGGTGAAATATAAATGATATACGCCTTAATCCTATCTACCGTGTTAGAGAATTCATATTTTGAAAATGATGAATGTGTTGATAAAAATAAAAATATGTCTTTATATTTACATGTAATTTCATATTGATAAAAGTAAAAATATATTTTTTTTATATAATGTATTGGTGATTAGTATTTATTTGTAATTTAAAATGATTATGTGAAGAATACAATCTAGATTTTATGATATTTAGGCTTTATTTTTCCTATTTTTCTGTTTCTTTCCAATATAGTTAGAGTCTTGGTCATGTGATTGTATATATACCCCCTTTCCTTCATTTGATTTTAATGCAATAACTAGTCTTTATATCCCGTGCAATGCATGGAAAGATTTTTTAGAAAATTTCGTGTTTTAATTTTAGATTTATTTTAATTATAATGATTATCAATTTAATCATATCAAAAAATCAATTCAAATGACGATTACTAATTAATTTTAAAAAATTGCATAACAATTGTAATTTTTGTTTAATGTGACGTTGAAAACATAAATAAAGTCCTTATTAATTTATGTATGTATACTGTACTTATTATTTAAATTTTTGTATGTTTTGAAATATATATATAATAGTGTTAGTAAAAATTTTATATTTTTTTCCATCAAAAAGAAATTATATTTTAAAACAGTTATTAAAGAAAATACAAAACAATAATACATATTCCCTCCTTTCCATATTATCTGTCACTTTAACTAACTTTATTTTTTCCCAAAATATTTGTCACTTTATAATTCCAATAACACATTAATTACAATTTTATCAAATTAACCTTATTAATTACATCATTTTCTTCCATTTTTTTTATTCACCTTTTTCCTTTTTTATTCGTCATTTTGTTTAACATTTTCACATTTCCAATGAACTAAATTAATGTAGAAGGGTGGTTTTTTTGGTTTCTGAAATTATGTTAATGTGACAATTATAATAGAAAGGATGGAGTATATACTTTCTATGAAAAGGAACTTGTGTTTTAATAATATATAGATAAGCAACTTTCTACCTATTGTTGTCCTCGTTTTCTCTTCTTATCATGGTATCAGAGCTATTGCCTTTTTTATCCAAGGACACTCTCTGATTGTTCTTTCCTGTTTTCTCTGACCCTAAGTCTATTGTCATGTTTGAAACCTTCAGCACAACACAAACTTCCATTCAAAACCAAGAGGATTATAACAATATGAATCTCTTTTCCTACATCCCACAGATCATCTTGGAATGTCATTGACAAACTTCAAATTCAATGGTTCTAATTTTTAAAAATGTGGAAAGGCTGTCAGGATAACTCTTAAAACTACATTCAAGCATGGCTTTATTGATGAAAAATGTCCTAAGCCAGCCACTAGCTCAACATCACATCAACAATGGATTAAGGTAGATTCTATGGTTGTTAGTTGGCTCTTCAATTCTATGCTTCCTGATTTGTCATATTCCTTCCTATATGTAGATTTTGCTAAGAATCTTTAGGATGATCTAATTGAAAGATTTGGCCAGTCCAATGGTCCATTACTGTTTCATTTGGAAAAAGAGATCATTGGCTTGCATCAGAATGATGGCAGTGATGTTGTGTACTTTACCAAACTCAACAAGTTGTGGGATGAGTTGGCAGATGTATCTGAGTTTCCAGAATGTACATGTGCTGAGACTTGTCCTTCAATCAAACAGACCATAGAGATTGATAAAAGAAAAGACTGATGCCATTTTTGATGCATCTTAATGGAGAATATGATGCCATAAGAGGACAGATCTTGCCGTCTGACCCTTTGCCAACTGACAACAAAGCCTATAACATGATACAAAGGGTTGAAAGACAAAGGCAGATCACAGGAGGCTTTAATGCCATCAAAGACTTTGCTACACAAACTACCAGGACCAATGCAAGTAGTGAAACGGAAGAAACAACACAAGCTTTTCTTGCCAAGAATCAGGGCAAGAATTAAAAAACAAAGAAGTATTGTGAGAATTGCAAAAGGCAAGGTCACACATTTGACCAATTCTTTCAGCTAATAGGATATCTGAATCGGTACACAGGTCCTAGAGATAACAAAAGAATTGCGAATGGTTTAAAATTAGTCACGAATGTTTAGGCTTTACATGAGGAATCATGCTCTCCAATGGAGCTCAATCCGTCTGATGAAGAGAAGTCTCAAACAAGGTTTGACAGTAGATTTATTCAAGCCTTAGCCCAAGAAATTTCCAAATACAACAAGAATAAGAATTCAAGTGACTAGTCCTTTTCCCACTTTGCAGGCTCTAGCAATTTTGCAGGTAACCCTTTTAGCATTTGTTGCTCAGCACAAAACAGTAAGATTTATTCATGGGTAATTGACACTGGTGCCAGTGACCACATGAATTTTGATGAATCTGTTTTCCAAGATGTCCATATTCTTGATAAATTTGTTCAAGTAGTCCTACCTGATGGATCTTTGAAATATGTTCATAAAGTGGGATCAGTTCACCTGACAGACAAGATAACCTTACTTCAAGTTCTTTACTATCCTGAATTTCATTACAACCTTTTGTCTGTATATAGACTTATGAAATACCATAACATGGCTATTCATTTCTATCCTAACAAGTGTGTTTTTTCAGGAGCTTATAACTAGGGAAATTATTGTTGTTTTCAAACCAATTGTTCGGCTGTTCAAGGTGGATCTTCCTAGAAGCTTGAAGGATTCAACAGATTCACCTCTACCTTTGCTTATGAGTTTTGCATCTAGTAATATCAGTTCCTTTTACATCCTTCATAATAGATTAGGACACACTTCCTTATCCAAGATGAGACATATATGAGATTATAATAAGAAATTTTCGGATTTTTTTTTTTTTTTTGTGAAACCTGTATTTTGGCCAAAGGTCACAGACAACCTTTCCATAGAAGTACCGTTCGCACCTCTTATTGCTTTCAACTCATTCATATATATCTTTAGGTACCCTATAAGGTTCCTAACATTGATGGCTCAAAATGCTTTGTAACCTTTGTTGATGACTTTAGTAGGACAACTTGGACTCACCTTATTATTGATAAAACTAGTGTCTGTTCCACCATACAAAATTTTCTCAATATGATTGCTACTCGGTTTAATGTTCATGTTTCCATGGTTAGAACTGATAATGGATCAGAATTTATCAATCACACTTGTCATTCTCTTTTTTCAAAACTAGGCATTATGCACCAAAGGACCACTCCTTATACACCATAGCAAAATGGAGTGGTTGAAAGAAAACACAAGTGTCTTCTTGTTACTGCTAGAGCTATCAAATTTCATGCTAATTTGCCTAAAATGTTTTGGGGTGAATGTGTCTTAGTTGCCACACACATTATTAACCTTTTACGTGCAGCTAATCTTCAATGGAAATGTGTTTGGTAGCAACCTGATCTTTCAGACCTTAAGACTATTGAATGCCTATGGTTTGTTGTTGACCTAAGACATAAGGACAAATATGATTCTAAAACCATAAAATGCATCCTCCTTGGATATAGTTTTGGGTGCAAAGGGTACAAGTTGTATGATTTGAATTCCCATAGAATCTTTCATAACAGAGATGTTGTGTTCTAAGAGCACATTTTTCCCTTTTCAACTCAGGTAAGCAATAACCAAGCCAATGATGAAAGTGTATACATCGGATTTTGGCACATAAATATATTACATATCTGTATAAACGAAGCAAAAATAAAGAAAAAGAAGTTGGCCGATAAACTCATTCAGACATCGGGTTTTAACATAGTTTTATATACTTCTAATGTAATTTTTATTATTTCTTTTTATGTATTTTTAGTTATGTACTTTTGTTAGAATAAGGAAATTAGGGAAGCCAATCCAAGCCAAAGATAAGCCAAGACAGTTCCTCGCATGCACTCAACATGCCCAAGTTCGGACGAGCACACATGCACCATTACATGTGAATCTCCTAGCCTATTGCTTGCATTATCTGTACGTAAGCAATCAAGCTTCATTTCTCCATGAAAGCCATGAAAAAAACTATGTAAAGAGTACATGAAAAAGCTTCCAAGAGGTCTCAAGATCAAAGCCGCACAAAAGCATCCAAAAACATCTCATAAAGCCCCACCGTCTAAGTGTGAACAAGTTGACTTCGAGTGTACTCCATTCATACCCTCATCGTCTAAGAATACATGAATGAGAGCAAGGTTCATCCTCCCTTAATTGGTGGCCGGTCAGCCTTGAGGCTGCTCACAGCCAAATACATTCATCCACGTGTTGTCGTCCACTCCAACACACTCCCCATTGCTGCCTAGTGTTCTGTTCAATTTGACTACGAGTTGCATGTGATTGGAGGGGGGTGTATGTGATTATATGTTCATGAATCTCCTAAGCCTCCCCTCACCTATAAATACCCCCTCTTTCCAAAGCCAAACTCACCCAATCCTTCACTCATTCTTCCCCCTACACTCTCATTCATCCATCCTCTCATCCTCTCATCATCTCTCTAATCTCTACTCTACTATCATCATTCTACCACCACTCTTATCATCCTTCCACCATTATCTTACCATACTAAACTCCATATCTCTATTCTCCTAAACCTCTAGTCCATACTCTCATACTATCTCCCACCATCCTCACATAATTCTCCCATAAAGCCTCCCAAAAACATCACAAAACTATCCTAAAAACTCATAAAAGAGCTCCTTTTCCCTATCATTCTCCTATCCTTTTCCATCACTTTTCTACCACCATAATCTCCATTTATCCACCTTCTTAAACCTCTAAATATTCATCTTCATATTATCTCTCTTATCCCTACATAAACACCACAAAATCTCACGAAAGAGCCTTTCTTCCTATCCTTATTTCCTACCCTTTTTCCTATCATCTTCATCTCTAATCTCTACCATATTCTTACCATCATAATATTCATCTTCCTATCTTATCTCCTTTTTCATTATATCTTACATAAAGTCCCTAAAAGCCCTGTTGAAGACAGGATCAAGGTTCTTCACGGTGCATCCGCGAAGGACCTTAAGTTTTCATGAAGGCGAAAATCCGGAAAAGGAAAGCTACCTTATATTATATAATCTGATTTTATATTCTGATTATATAATATATATTCTGATTGTGCGATTTATTTGCATATATAAATCATAAGGAAGGCATAATGGAGCGTGGCGCGGTGGGAGAGATTGTAGACTTAGCTTGAGTTGATGTTGAAGAAGAGATGAGAGAAATCCATAAGCAATATAATAAGGGAAGAAAGATGAACATCTCAATCACCCATGCTTGAACTTCTCAACAATAGACTTGAACTTGAAATAATAACAAGAATAATAACCAAGATCAACCAATACCAATAACCTTAAACACCAAAGGAATTGGATATGACCTTGGATAAAGGAGATTCCACCACCAAGGCCTAACACCCCACCATGACCATCATAAAGGAAGAATCCACCAAATGATCAATAAAGGAATGACTAGAAACACCACCATTAATCAATGGATAAAGTAATCTAGATTTTGAGAGAAGTTTAGGGAAACCCTAACCAATGCATAAGCATATTCATATTCATCAAAAGCTCCTGGAAAAAAGAGCTAACAAGCTATTTATACTAAACCAGAAATTAAATAAAAACAGAGCAAAAATGACGAAAATTGGCGTCCGTCCAGAAGAGTGGCTCGGGCGAGCAGAAGGGTGGCTCGGGCGAGCTAGCCCTCTGACTGCCTTGGCCTGTCACTGGCCAGGTTGGGTCGCGGGCGCGACAGAATGCTGGCTCGGGCGAGCCATTATCTTGCTCGGGCGAGCAGGCCCTCTTGTAGCGTGTTGCGCTCGACTAAGACCTTGCAGAAGCACTGCTCGGGCGAGCCAAAGGGTGGCTCGGTCGAGCAGACTCACTGGGTCGCGACACCCTGCTGTAAGACGCCAAGTCCACGCACGACGACATCCGACAGAAGCTTGGCTCGGGCGAGCCAATGAGTGTGCCTCGGCGCCCAGTTTGCGCTCGACAGGAGCTTGGCTCGGGCGAGCCAGAAGCTCGGCTCGGGCGAGCAGGCTTTCTGATGCCACGTCCGTGCCTTGAGTTTATTGTTCCCGGGTTTTAGACACTCGCACCCCGATACCCTCTATTCTCTAGTCTCGAGACGGCCCGGTCCAGTCCCGAGGCCTCCGGGGTCGATGTTGTGAGTGGGCCTCCCTAAGGAGCCCCGGGGCCCATCCAATGGATGGTCGAGACTAGCCTCCCAACTCCAGAAGTGATTGGAAATTGTAACTCAAGGTTCGAGTTGGTCGAAGTAGCTCGCTTTGCAGAGATCACGAGAGTGGAGAATGGAACCAGGACCTCTTCATCCTCCCCTTCTTGAAGAAGAGTTGCCCTCAACTCTTGGGAGTTAAAATCGAGACCCTCTCCATAAGTTGGCTTCAAGGAACATAGAACTTCCCGAACTACCTAATTGCAATGAGCACACATATGAGACACCCAACAAGTTTCGAACCCTATGACGTATCCATCATCGAAAAGAAAGATATAGGTTGGAGGGTTTTTGTTTGGGGATCGGGTATTAAGGGAAGGAACGGGAGTATTTTGAGATGCTTGGGGACACACATCCTCACGTGGCTTGCCCCAAGGTAAAGACAAAGAAAGTGATCGTTGTAAAGTAAATTGAACGCGCATCCCATAGCTCAGCCAGCCGTTGCATGAATCCTCCAAAAAACTGATCAGAACTACGCTATGAACTCCACCCTTCTTTAACAAATATGAATTCTTAAAGAGGCTTGGGGGTGAAGGACAAAGGATAGAAGTGGGATCATTTTGTGGAGCTAGGGAGTAAAAACCACGACGTTCTCCATAATTTGTCACCATAGAACCTCGAATATCCCGATTGCCATGAACAATTTCATGAGGCACCCGACAAGCTTTGAAAATTTTGTGTGGTGCTTGGGAACTCTCATTCTCACTAGGTTCACTACAAGGCAAAGACAAAGCAAGAGGGAGCTCGTCCTTGCCAACAGTACACTCGTCCCGTGTTTCGCGCATCATGAGAAGGTTCCTCAACTCACTACCCATCCCGGTTTTTGAAGTTTCGGTTTTTCGGGGAGAAACGGGAAGTAGCTTGATCTTCTTGCCTTTATGGGTGAATGTATAAGTGTTGTTCAACCCATTGTGCACCGTTTTCTTGTCATATTGCCATGGTTGTCTCAATAAAATGTGACAAGTGCTCATAGAGACAACACCGCAAACAAGGGAGTCATCATAGTTAGATCCAAAAGAAAATTTTACTAAGACATGCTTAGTTACCTTGATGACATTGTGTTCATTGAGCCAATGGAGTGAATAGGTCGAGGGTGCGGCAATAGAGGCACGCCAAGCTTCTCGACCATAGTGGTAGATGCGACATCCGTGCGACTTCCTCCATTGATGACAAGAGTGCACACTTTTCCACTTACGAAGCACCGCGTTAGGAGCAACATTTCCCGTTGGGCCTTATCGAGAGGAGTCTCCGTAGTAAGCCCTTCTCCTTTGTCAATTCTTGGTGTTGGTGTGGACCTCGGTGTGTCGCTAGACCTTGGAGAGCTTGACTCCGGAGGAAGTCGGCTAGATGGTGAGTAGACGGGCCTAGACACGGATTTGGTGTTGGATCCTTCCATTCTTCTTCTCTCAACTCGGAGAGCTAAACTACACAATTCATCCCTGGAATAGTATGGTTGGACCTCAACCCTTTTTGCGACTGTGGAGCTCAACCCATTCAAAAATCGCATCATGGTTTGATCTTCGCTCAACACACAATGCCACGAACATTGCACACCAAGTTTCCATTAACACTCATTCAACGACAAACCCTCAAATAACCAATGTCGACCAAAAAACATGTATGACTCGTTCAAAAAGTTCATGACACAACGACCAATATACGAGCAATATTCATCAAAGGTCGACACAATTGAAGAGCTCAAAAACTTAGGTTGAACCAGAATCAAGGCATCTTCAATTCCAAATTCTCCACTAAACACCAAACGGACACCAAGATTCTTAGTATGCCACTCAAAACATTGGGAATTTTCAACCGGGGACTTCACATCCTCATAATGCAACTTATCTCGCCAATAAACTTCATCAAACAACCAATGTCTCCCAAAGATCATGCACGACTCACCCAAAGACTCTACACCACATCGTCCATCTTTCAAATATGTTTCAATAGATTTCCAAGGAGAGTCTTCGGTTACCTTATTCTTCCCATGGAGAAGAATTTGGGTGCCCACGGATGGAAGGGAATGGGAGTCATCGCCATTGATGTTTGATTCCTTGGTTGGTGGCAATGATAAACCCAAAGGAACTTCTTCTTGGGCCTCTTCAACAAGGATAAGAGGAAAGGCAAGATCGATGTTCTCAACCACCTCTTGGCTTGGAACTTCAACAATAGCTTCGGAAGCCTCACAAGGTTCGACGGAAGCTCCCTCGTCGGGCAAGGAATCGACCTTTACTTGCTTAACCTCTTCACAGAAATGTCAGTTTTTGTGGTTTAATGGTGGTTTCATAGGCATAGGAAGGACACGGTGTAGGAAACACCAACTGAGGGGCATAAGGGCATCAACATAGCTTTGGGATAATGGAAGCATCAATGGTGTAACGAACAGTGACAAATTCGATATCACAATAGTCTTCTCGAACAACCAATGACGACCAAATATCATGTATGACCCATTCAAAGAGCTCATGTCACGACAACCAACATCCAAACAATATCCATTGAGGGATGACACAAATAACGAGCCCATACACATTGGTGGAACTAGAATCACAGCTCCATCAAACCCAAATTTGTCACTAGACACCAAAGGATCACCAACATTCTTGACAATCCACTTCCAGCGTAGAGAATCATCAAACTTCGACACAACATAATCATCATATAACTTATCACGCCAACAAACACTCTCAAACAACCAATATCTTCCAAATAGCATATGCGATTTAATCAAAGACTCCAAAGTACACACATCTTCGAATTTAATCAAAGACTTTAGGGTTACCTCATCGTTCGCATTGAAAAGATCGTAAGTGACCAAACTGTGAGAGGTGTTGGTGACAATTTCATTGTTGCTTGGCTCCTCAAAAAGTGATGTTGAGATGATCTTCGGAGTTTCTTGTTGGAGTTCTTCAAATAGGACGAGAGGAAGGGCAAGATCGACGTTCACATCCTCCTCTTGGCTTGGAATTTTATCAATCTCACCATGTGCACCAAGAAGCTCAAGAGTTTCCCCTTCATTGGTCACAAGGACATTAACCCCGTTCATGGAACTTTCTTTTTCCTCAACCTTCTCGTGGCATGGAGATACAACGACATCGTTAATGGGCTCACAAGGACCAAGGGAAGCTCCCTTGTTGGGCTTTAGAACGACCTTTGCTCGCCTAACTTCTCCATGTCCATCAAGTGATGAGATAGACTCATGGTGGACCTCTCGCTTGTAACCGTTAGGCAAGAATCATCGATTCATAAATCTCTTAAGCCGTGCCCATGAAGTAACCTTTGTTCGACCCTCTTTAGCTCGCTGTACCTTGACATTCTCAAACCAAATGGATGCAATCCCGGTGAGTTTCGATCGAGCAATCTTGAAGGCATGCTCATCGCCATACCCCTTAGTTTCAAACTTCCTCTCCAAGGTTTGGACCCATTCAAGATAGTCTTCCGGGCTGGTGAAGCCATTGAATTCCGGAAGTGTGGCTTCGATATCATAGAATTCACCTCGTGGGGGTTTCTCAACCGCTTCCCGTCGACGATGGCGTCGAAACGAATCTCTATCTTCGTCGCTCGACTCGTAGGCGGGAGGAGGACGGATAGGGATACAAGTGGACCTCCTTTTGTCGTCTCCGGGTCGAATGTGACGATCTTGGGCGAGATTGTCCATCCGCGCAATAAGTGCTTCCATGTTGCGCTCGATGGTGGAGAATCGATTGTCAAGAGTGGTGGTGAGTCTATTCCCGAGAGCTTGAAATTGAGAACTACGGTGTCGGCTTGATTCCTTTCGATCGGACCAATTGTCACCATCCATATCGAAGGAAGGGTGAAGGATGGTATGTGTTTGGGAATATTTCGTGGAGTTTGGGGGGTTTTCTTGTAGTTGGCTTGTGTTTGGTTAAGGGTTCTTTGTGTTTTTCTCACTTGGGCATTTTATCGAACACCTTGTGGGCACAAATTTCCAACTCTTCCTCAAAGCTCCAATATGCATCAAAAACACCACATACAAACACAATACAAAGTATTCCAATACTCTTGGATTGCAAAGGGAATGGGGATCACCAATATTTGCATACAATCCACAAAAATCAACACTAGAGAACACACTAGCAAGAACAATGAAAAAAACTCAAGCTAGATGAAAAACCTTGAGCTCTGATACCAAATGGAGCGTGGCGCGGTGGGAGAGATTGTAGACTTAGCTTGAGTTGATGTTGAAGAAGAGATGAGAGAAATCCATAAGCAATAGAATAAGGGAAGAAAGATGAACATCTCAATCACCCATGCTTGAACTTCTCAACAATAGACTTGAACTTGAAATAATAACAAGAATAATAACCAAGATCAACCAATATCAATAACCTTGAACACCAAAGGAATTGGATATGACCTTGGATAAAGGAGATTCCACCACCAAGGCCTAACACCCCACCATGACCATCATAAAGGAAGAATCCACCAAATGATCAATAAAGGAATGACTAGAAACACCACCATTAATCAATGGATAAAGTAATCTAGATTTTGAGAGAAGTTTAGGGAAACCCTAACCAATGCATAAGCATATTCATATTCATCAAAAGCTCCTGGAAAAAAGAGCTAACAAGCTATTTATACTAAACCAGAAATTAAATAAAAACAGAGCAAAAATGATGAAAATTCGCGTCCGTCCAGAAGAGTGGCTCGGGCGAGCAGAAGGGTGGCTCGGGCGAGCTAGCCCTCTGACTGCCTTGGCCTGTCGCTGGCAAGGTTGAGTCGCGGGCGCGGGTGCGACAGAATGCTGGCTCGGGCAAGCCAACATCTTGCTCGGGCGAGCAGGCCCTCTGGTAGCATGTTGCGCTCGACTAAGACCTTGCAGAAGCACTGCTCGGGCGAGCCAAAGGGTGGCTCGGTTGAGCAGACTCACTGGGTCGGGACACCCTGTTGTAAGACGCCAAGTCCACGCACGACGACATCCGGCAGAAGCTCGGCTCGGGCGAGCCAGAAGCTCGGCTCGGGCGAGTAGGCTTTCTGATGCCACGTCCGTGCCTTGAGTTTATTGTTCCCGGGTTTTAGACACTCACACCCCGATACCCTCTATTCTCTAGTCTCGAGACGGCCCGGTCCTGTCCCGAGGCCTCCGGGGTCGATGTTGTGAGTGGGCCTCCCTAAGGAGCCCCGGGGCCCATCCAATTGATGGCCGAGACTAGCCTCCCAACTCCAGAAGTGATTGGAAATTGTAACTCAAGGTTCGAGTTGGTCGAAGTAGCTCGCTTTGCAGAGATCACGAGAGTGGAGAATGGAACCCGGACCTCTTCACATAAGGAAACAAATCAACGAGAAAAATGGAAGGAAGAGAAGATTGAGAAATCTCCAAGAAGAAGGAAAGAAAATCAGCAGCAAAGAAGGAAGGTGAAGGAGTGAGCGAACAAGGGAATAATCTTAGTTCCAACGGCTACCATCCTAAACAACTATCAAGCTTCTAATATAAATAGGAGACTTGAAGATTGAAGACTTAAGCGATTCCATGGAAGTAATCGCGGAGTAAGAAATCTGGTGGGATTTCTCCGAATGTGTAACCAATGGTTCGGTGGTGAAGATAGCTAGTAAAGGACCTCAGGTGAAGGTATAGCCAAGGACCTTGGTGAGAATTCGTTGTGTCCACATGTGGTGGAGAGATGGGTTTGTAGCAGAGCCTTGATGGACTAAGGCTGTGTGAGTTGTGCTTCAATGTAATCCATCATGTTCCAAATCGCCGCTAGGGTTTTTCCTACGACGATCCTTATCTGTAACTGACTCAATGACATTCAGTCTTGGTCAGTGATCCTATCGAATCGCCTTGGTACATTCTTGTTTTATTTTGTAAGTGTAACTTGTTCTTTGATTGTTATAAATCTAATGAGGTATTTCAGTTACATTGTGTTTTGATCCTTGGTTTGAAACCAAGGAAGTTTGCTCTAACGTTCTTACCTAGTGTGTAGATCTTAATTGTGAACTCCACCCCCCTCGTGGGCTCCAACAAGTCGTATCAGAGCAGGTCCACACAAAGAAAAGACTAACTGTTTTGTGGAAAAGATCAGGGGGGATAGTGAAAACAAAAAGGTAAGTCACGGACGTAGATGTATTCTGCTACAAGGGCATTCGTAAGAAAAAAAAAGGTTAAATCATAATCCTTATGTCCTTCATGTGGCACAAAATTTGAGGTATGTCATCTGTAAATCATTCATTGATCATATTGAATTATGGCATGAATTGAGGGGAGGACCCTCTCTTACTACTGACAAGTTTATCAAGCGTCGCAGATTTCTAGACAACCTCCAAAACATACTAGATGTTATATCAAGGGGGAGATTCCCTATTGACCTTGTGATAATCCAAAAATGGAAAAAGAATTTATTGTTGCTGAATTTTATCTTTCGTCAAAAATGGGGAGATTGTTGAAGACAGGGTCAAGGTCCTTCACCGTGCATCCACGAAGGACCTTAAGTTTTGATAAAAGCGAACATCCGGAAAAGGGAAGTTGTATTATATTATATAATCAGATATAAATCATAAGAAAGGCATAAGGAAACAAATCAACAAGAAAAATGGAAGGAAGAGAACATTGGGAAATCTCCAAGAACAAGGAAAGAAAATCAGCAGCAAAGAAGGAAGGTGAAGGAGTGAGCAAACAAGGAAATAATCTTATTTCCAACGGCTACCATCCTAAACAACTATCAAGCCTCTAATATAAATAGGAGACTTGAAGATTGAAGACTTAGGTGATTCCACGGAAGTAACTGCGGAGTAAGAAATCCAGTGGGATTTCTCCGAGTGTGTAACCAATAGTCTTGGTCAGTGATCCTATCAGTTGCTGCCTTCGAGCTGTTACTTCTTGTTTTGTTTTGTAAGTGTAACTTGTTCTTTGATTGTTATAAATCTAATGAGGTATTTCAGTTACACTGTGTTTTGATCCTTGGTTTGAAACCAAGGATGTTTGCTCTAACGTCCTAACCTGGTGTGTAGATCTTAATTTTGAACTTCACCCCCCTCTTGGGCTCCAACAAGCCCCACAAAAAGCCTAACCTTTCTACTGCCCAAAACACCACGAAAAGAGCCTTTTTTTCCACCCTTTTCTCACCCTCTTTTCATCCATCTTTTCCATCCGCTTTTGGCACCATTTTGGCATCTTCAAGATGAGTATTCGAGGCTTTCAAAGACATTCAAAGAGACTTCTTCAAAAGCTAGGCAAGGCTTCCCTCTAAAAAGGCACAATGTAAGCTATTATGTGTTTCTTCCTTATGTGAATAAAGTGTACATGTTGTACTTTCGTCTATTCTTTTTTTTGCATGTTTAATGGAGTAATTCTATAAAGTTCTTATTTATCTCCCGTCCAAACTTTATCAAAAGCACACTTAACACTTTTAGTAGAGTCTTTCCTTTTGTGAGAGGCGAACTCCTAAAGTTCCTACTTTTTGAGTTCGTAGCCTTACCCCCGAATATATTCTTGGGTTTCGCAGGGGGAGTCTTTCTTGTTTTCTTGTTGGTTTGTCTTGGCTTTTTTCTTTAAAAAGTCGGGTGACGACTTCCATTTCGAACTAAATGTACATCGGGTTGCAAAAACTATGGTAAAACAGGGTTTTACAATGTCGATGCAAAGGGTGGCGACTTCCATTTCGAACTAAAAGTACATCGGGTTGCATAAACTATGGTAAAACATGATTTTACAACATGTCGATGCAACTTTAAGGTCTTTTATTTATGTATTTCTAAATAATACTTGCATATATTGCTTTCTTTCGAGCCTAACATTTAAATGAGCAAATTGGGTTAAATTTAAAAGAGTTTGGAACAAGTGGATGTTCACTCTTGGAAATTTAATTCAATGACTCATAAAATGCACAAGTAAAGGGAAAGTAATTTTACAAATATTATTCCTGAAATGTATAATTAAAATTTCATAAAGGGTCTTTTTCAAAGGTTCAAACCCCAGCAGAATCATCAAATCACAACCCAATCCACATGGACGTTCGGAAGCCCGAACGGCGAGCAAAAACGGCCATAGGATTTTTGGCGACTCCACCGGGGAGTTTTAAAAGTGGGTAAAACTTCTCCCCGCTCTTTTTTCATTTCAAGTTAGATTTTAGTAGTATCTGTTTTCTTCGCAAATAAACCCAAGAATTCCTAAATTCTTGGATTAGTAACCCTACCCCGGGCTCATAATTCAGGTTCGCAGACTGGAGTCTTTCTTTTCCTTTTGGTTTGTCGATTTCCTTAAATCGGTTGGTGACTCTTCTTTTATAATCTTTTTAATTATTAAATATATGTGTTTGTTGCATTAAAATATTTAGAAATGATTTTATACTCCCCTACGTCCTAATCTTTGTCTAGCCCGAAACAAAAAGGTATAGAAATCAACATAGGTCCGGCGACTTATGCTAATTTCTACCCATTTTCTACGGGCCGAAGACATGCAGGCCCATGCATGGCACTGTCATAGGCCTGACGGCCTATGACCCTCCCTGGTGGCCTATGTGTCTTCCTTTTGGCTCGAGTTCATACAAAAATTGGTATTAAGTCATTGATCGATGAAATAATTTGGTGTAAGTTCGAATATGTTAATAATAAAAAATGGGTCCTCAAACGAATAAAAAACCTCTTTTCGTAAAATAAAAATATCCTTATTTAAGAGTTTAGCAACCTTAGCTGACACCCAATCACAACCTAAGTAGCACAACGGGAAAGGATAGGTGTACAACCTACTACTCTTTTTCTGAGGTCCTTCAATCGGCTAAAATCTCGTGTATTATCTTCTTTTATTTTTGTCATATATATTTAGTTTTTATACCTTATCCTTGGCGATGCCAAGGGCCTTGACTGACTTGTGTCTTAAGATTTGTAGCCATGACATAATGTTAGCCTACCACCTAAATCAACCCCCTTCAATGGTTTTTTCAAGTCGTACTAAAGTAGGTCCGCAGTCGAAGGTTTAACCGCCTTGTTGGAAAGTCATCGGGTAATTGCGTAAACAAGTCAAGGACGTCTAATTATCAAGGAGATTGACACACTCGACAGTGAGAACATTAGTCGGGTAACAATTGAGCATAGTTCTTATGTCCATCTTGCACAGATTGAAAGGTATGCCATCCATACACCTTTCTTGGATTTTGTTTATACTTGCCAGGAATTGAGGGGAAGCACCCTCTCTTAGTTCTAATGAGTTCATCAAGTCATTACAAGACATCAGAGATGGTTCATACATTAAGAGGGAGCTTTCCACACTTTTTGACGAAAGTTAAAAAGGGGGAGAAATATCATGGTACAATTGAATTTTAACTCTCATCAAAAGGGGGGAGATTAGTAAAACCCCTCAAGGGCCTCAGCAGACCTAGGATAAAGGACCTTGGTAGAACTAGGCTCAAAGACTTTGGCGACTGGAATGATTTTGAATGAAAGTCAAAACTCGTATTTTATTGGCATATAATCAAGATTTCTTAGATTGATACTTTCCTAATTGCTTTGGCATATTTTTTTTACCTCCTTCCATTATACAAAATCAATATCTAAATCCAATTATATGTTTACTAATTATTGGAATCTCTCTTTTGGAAGGTATTAAGGAAGGATTGATTATTGTAATTCCAACAAGTATCACGTGAGTCCTTTCTCTCCCAACAAGAAATCAATGAGAAACTGATTTTGTGAAGATCTCCAACAATATCTTGCCAATTCAAGGCTCCTTTCAAAGCCTTACAAGTCCCACATTTACCTCACCGTTTGGGTATAAAAAGTGGATGAGGATAGAGAAGAAAGTTAGGGAAACACTGCACTCCACGAGAGAGACGCATTGTAATTTCACATCCTTTACTCTCTTGTATCATAAAGTCCTTGGTCTGAACGTGTAAATCTTGTAATGAGACTAGTAATTAAGGGAGTTGGGAAACTCACTTGGGTAGCTAAATATTGTTAATGATTAGTGAGTTGTTGTTAATTGATTTTTATATACTATTTTTAGGGCTCAAAACACGTCTATTTCATGGTTTTTATATACCAATTTCTGTGATTTCTTCACTTGGTTACGAGATTGGTGCATTTTGTAGGGAATATTGGAAATACACTCAAAAGCATGAAAAATTGATGGAAAAAAGGGAGAAAAAATGAAGAAATTAAAAAGAAAGTTGAAAGAGAAGAAGATTGAAGGAAGAATGGCCCAAAATGCCAAGGACCAGCCAACTATTTGGGCGGACATGGGAGACACCGCCAGCGTCCAAGAAGCGCTGCCAGGGCCTAAGGTAGGGAGAATGTTCGTTGAAGAAAAGAGGAAGCGCTGCCAGTGCTTTTCGATCGCTACCAGCCTTTGGATGCGGAGGCTTTTGGAAACTTAGGCTAGACACTACTAGCGCCTAATGCCCTGACCATCCCTTATAAAAGAAGTAGTTCGCCGTTCAGTTTAGGGAATCCGATATTCATAAGTTTATTTCACACGCCGTTTAGAATAGGGTTTTCTTTGTATTTTCCTCCGTTAGGGGAGTCGTTCTAGTAGAATAGGAACCAAAGAGGAGGAGAAGGAGATCGAATCGGGTGACCCGAAGAGATCGAATTAGACGACTCGGATGTTCGGTTTAATTTTTATTTCCTTTATGTTTTGTTATTTAGTTTTTATTATTGCTTTCTTAGTTTTTATTATCATGAGTACTTAGTTTCTTTGTTTAGGGGAAAAACTCGATGTTCTCAATTAAGTTGTAGTGTGTGATTTCAGTTTTAGGATTTAATACAATTATTTGATCTTCGTGCTTTGTCTGTCATAGTAAAATCTGGCTAACCGCCATTTGCTTGGTATTAGATTCTTAATAACATGACGAAAGTTTGAATTTTGAATCGGAAAGACGAAGATTTAATAGGCGTAGAAAATAGTTAGAAATAATGATTCACGCTTACGGTCACATTATAATCGGTTCTTATCATTGGTTAGGTTAAATAGCCATGAAAATAGGATGTTTAGTCCAATCTCTGTAACTCATTTCGAATCGGAAGATTGCTGTGAAAGGCCCTAGAAAGATTATAGACCCTGATACTACCAATATTACCTTAAACTGGAATCACCGCTTAAATAATTGATTAACTAGTGTGGACTCCCCTACACTCCCTAGAGCGTTACCGTCATGGTGGGAAGAACTAGCTTGAGTAGTTGAATGGATTCGATAATCACCAAGAACAAGGGCCTTAAACACCCAAGGGATCGATATGACCTTGAGCAAGGAGAACCACAACTCTAGGCCTAACATTCCACCATGATTAATTAGGCTAAACCACCATTAATCACTAAAGAAATGACTTGAACACCACTAAATAAAGATTGGATAAAGTAAACAAGATTTTTGGGAGAGAGGCTTAGAGAGCTCTCAAGCAAATGGCATTCAATATCATTCAATTCTATCTCTAATGGAAGGGGAAAACATGCATATAAAGGAAAGGGGAAGAAAATAATGAAAAAAGAGGAAGAAACACGCGTGCAGTGCGGAAGGGGGAAAAACGCAGCCAGCTTTTATAGGATGCAGCCAGCATCTCTTCAGAACAAGGGAATGGACGGTCACTGGGAAAGGTGCTGGCAGCGTTTATTGGGCGCAGCCATCGCTTTTGAGTAGTTTTTCTGACAACTTCAAATGCGTATAAATTCTTTATCCGGACTTCTTTTTAGGCCCATAAGATATTGATGGAAAGCTCTCGGTGTGTACTTTAAGCTCCCAAAATTTCAAGTCTATCGGAGTTGTATTGAAGGAGTTATGACCCAAATAGGGAAGGCACTCCATTTGAACGCCTGGGAACGCCTTTACCACCTTGTGTTTATTCTTGGCGATGTTCCCAAAGCCCCTTAGAAGGCTCGGAATGGTCCGATAGAGACGAACTAAAAGTGAACCGATCCCCATACGGTTCATACTCCCCTTCTTCGAAAAGAGTTGTCCTCAACTCTTGGGGGTTCAGAATTACCGGATCCCTGTGCAGACCCAAAAACACGTACCCCAACAGTCGAAGTTGAGTGACGCTCATCAACCCGTCCATCCCAAAAATATAGCAATTCCGGCGGAAAGGAGGGGCCAAGTCGACATCACGAAGGACCCGAACACGTGTAGCACCCATCAACTTGTTGAAAGCAACAAGGAATTCATCACATGAGAGCTTGGGGTCAAGGCTAATGGAGACAACCTTTTCCTCGTTCAATCTCGATGTGGAAATAATGGAGCTCGGGGGATTGGTCAAGGACGTGTCCTCATG
This sequence comes from Portulaca oleracea, assembly GCA_029582165.1. Taxonomy (NCBI): domain Eukaryota; kingdom Viridiplantae; phylum Streptophyta; class Magnoliopsida; order Caryophyllales; family Portulacaceae; genus Portulaca; species Portulaca oleracea. Next base: position 19,103,826 of record CM055873.1, read on the forward strand.
CAACTCAACTCCATGGCGAGGCTCGGGAGCGATTGAGCACGACCCAAAACTTGAAGACACTTTGCAACGCTCGGTAGGAGTTGTGGGCAAGGGTGAGGTACAAGGAGGGAGGTTGGAAATTTTTGTGGAGCTAAGGTTCGCTCAACCTCACAAAATTCGCTTTTTCGCAAAAGCAAAGCCCGATGTGGCTTTCCTTTGCTCGAAGCACTCTCATCCCGTGTTTCACTCTTTTGGAGGTTTCTCTTCTCACTTCCCACCCCGGCTTGTGGTATTTCGGCTTCGAAAGAGGGTAAAGGAATGAGTTTGATTTTCTTTTCTCTCATTGAGAAGGTGTAGATCTTCTTTCGGCCGTCGTGGATAGCATGCCGATCAAATTGCCAAGGTCTACTAAGTAGTAAATGACAAGCATCCATGGGGACAACATCACAAAGAACACTATCCTCATAAGACCAAGCAAAGAAAAAAACCAACACTTGTTGGGTTACCTCGAAGTTGTCGCCACCTTTTAGCCCTTGCAAGCTATACGATTGAGGATGAGCCGAGACCGGCAATTGGAGTTTCTCAACCATGTAGGTAGACGCCAAGTTAGTGTAACTCCCATCGTCGATGATGACCTTAGCTACCTTCTCGCCGATGGTGAACCGAGTTCGGAAGATATTCTCCCGTTGAGAGTTATCTCGGGAATCCTTGGTCATCATAAAGGATCGCCTAGGAGTTGAACTCTCCCCTTCTTGCGCACAAACCTCAACACTAGTCTTTGGAGCCACCGGTGTGGCTACCTCACTTGCTTTGGAGCTTTCAACCATCTTCGTAGGGCATTGGGCTTGGTAGTGACCATAAACCCAACATGTCAAGCATTTTCTACCCTTGAGCTTCCGGAGATCTTCCGCACTTTCCTTATGAGCTCGGGAAGATGGTTTGGGTAGCTTGGAAGTTCGACTTCCCTTTGATGAAGTCTTACTCCAAGAATGAGCACTTCCCTTCCTAGAAGGCCATAAAGTAACCTTCTCCTCCATTCTCCTAACTTGAGAAGCACCATGACGATAATCATCAAAGTTAACGTCGTGGTGGGAAGAATTAGCTTGAGTAGTTGAATGGATTCGATAATCACCAAGAACAAGGGCCTTGAACACCAAAGGGATCGATATAACCTTGAGTAAGGAGAACCACAACTCTAGGCCTAACATTCCACAATAATTAATTAGGCTAAACCACCATTAATCACTAAAGAAATGACTTGGACACCACCAAATAAAGACTAGATAAAGTAAACAAGATTTTTGGGAGAGAGGTTTAGAGAGCTCTCAAGCAAATGGCATTCAATATCATTCAATTCTATCTCTAATGGAAGGGGAAAACATGTATATAAAGGAAAGGGGAAAAAATAATGAAAAAAGAGGAAGAAACACGCGTGCAGTGCGGAAGGGGGAAAAACGCAGCCAGCGTTTATAGGACGCAGCTAGCGTTTATAGGACGCAGCCAGCGTCTCTTCAGAACAAGAGAATGGACGGTCACTAGGAAAGGTGCTGGCAGCGTTTATTGGGCGTAGCCAGCGTTTTTGGGTAGTTTTTCTGACAACTTCAAACGCGTATAACTTATTCATCCGGACTTCGTTTTAGGTTCATAAGATATCGATGGAAAGCTCTCGGTGTGTACTTTAAGCTCCCAAAATGTGAATTCCATCGGAGTTGTATTGAAGGAGTTATGACCCAAATAAGGAAGGCACTCCATTTGAACGTCTTTGCCACCTTGTGTTTATTCTTGCCGATGTTTCCAAAGCCCCTTAGAAGGCTTGGGAATGGTCCGATAGAGACGAACTAAAAGTAAACCGATCCCCATACGGTTCACTCCCTTACCTATCTGTTAAAACCCATAAAGATTAGATCTTTCTCGCTTTCTTACTTTAATATTTTGATTCCTTACCCCACAAACTATTTGGACGACCTAGCATCATTTGTAGTGAACTAGTTTAGTGCGTAGTTAAACACGAGTCACTGAGAGAGAACGATATTTTATTACTACACAGACCCGTACACTTGCGGTACCCAGGCCTATCACATTTAGGGTTTGTCAAGTTTTTAGCGCCGTTGCCGGGGACTTGTATCCCAAACTGCCATTAGACGAGCGCACTCTGGTTGACTAGGTTTTTATTGCTTTTCTTTAAACCCTAAAAAAATCAAATAAAAATTTTAAAAAAAATTAATTTAAAAAAATTATGGCATCTTTTTATTTTCGTCAATTTGAACGTGAATTATATTGGAGTTATTATGAGCGTTTATTTGCTTTATTTGTTGAAAAGAGCTTACGATTGGAAAACGTAAAATTCTTGATGTTATTTTCGAAGGTGTGAATATAGAGACCCGTAATCTTTTGAATTATTTTGGTTTTTTGAAAAATCTGTTGATGAAGCTTGGAAACTTCTAATGATGTAACTGAGTACTTTAATCCTTGTGCCTTTCACGCTAAGTCCTACATCCAATCTCGTTATTCAGTTACTAGTGTTTCATGTCGTTCTTCTGAACAGGATGATTCTACTTGCCCTAGTATTGCCTTATTTAAATCTTTATTGAGGGTAGAGGTTGAAAAACAAAAAGAGTTAAATGAATTGTAGGAAGGGTGTGACTTGTTGCAGGGCATTGACCATAGTTCTAATTCTTTAAATTTTAAAGATGGAATATGTGATGATAGTAAGTCCACCATCCCTTTAGAGGTCAGTTTAGTTAATCCTTCTTATCGTAGTTTACCTGAAAACACTACTGATGATGATCTTGATTTTCATGATACTCCCTTACCTTTTTCTCAGTCGATGGCGTTTGAGGTGATTGAACCTTCTGGGTCAGATACTAGGTATGAAGATGATATTCATCATGATTATGTTATTATTACTTATGAGGAACAAACCGAGAAGGATAATAGTGAGTTAAATTTTTCAAACAAAGACCCTGATAATATTGTACTCTCTGATTCCAATGATTTATTCCATGCTTCAGCTCCTTTTTCACCACCTTCAGTTTCACAGGAAACCCTTGAGGAACCCATGCTTGATGAAAAGACCTTTGGTGTTCAAATTAATATCTTGATGAGGTTAATTCTTGTGAAACTAACAATATTATTGATGAGTTGTCCTTAAGTAATTTTAGAGGTTATGACCCCTCCCTTGATCCTTATTAGATACACTTAGAGGACATTCCTAGAAAATTCTTGTGGACCACATATTTTGAATCTTTTGATTTTTCTAGTGAATTTGATTTATTACTGAGAACTTTACTACTGTTTTATTTTATGAGTTTTCAGTTACTCTCTTATTTACTAGCTTGCAAACCGCATGAACAAGAGTTTGACAAGCTTCTAAGGGCATTGACGTCATCCGAAATAAAGACCCGGATCTTGAACCTTTTATTGAGTTTATTTTAATTTTCCTGAACTATTAATTTCACTTTAGAATTTAATATTTGATTTTAATTTGAGTATTTGGTTGTTTGAAATTTTAAGACCCTAATATCGTTAGTATTGTTTGTTGACTATAGGTGAAATAGAAGATTAAAGAAATGCGATGGATGAAAGAAACACCAGTACGATGCTAGGTACAAAAATGATAGTCGCGCCTCACACAGAAAGTGAAAAAAAATCGCGAACAAGGCAGACGTTGGCAGCGTATTTAATCCAAGGGTAGTGTTTTCCTGTTCCACGACTTTTATGCTCTAGTTCTATTCTCTTTTCAATAAAAATTCTGAAACGCTTAAATTTTTTAATTTCTTCTACTCCCTTTTTCTACTTCTTTCTTTTTTCTTTTAATCCTTTTATTTCTTCTTTTGCACTTCCCCTATTCCCTCCTCATTAAACACCATATCCACAATTAGTTCATAACAATTTCCAAATGTGAAAATTTTCAAAATCATTTTACGTGCAATCTCTACTTCTACTTGTGCTGAAGCAACTTCGAGGTACGATTCTTATTTACTTCTTCAACTTTATTATTAATTGCTAGTACTTTTGGTGTGTTTTTGCATATTTCATGCTTGGATTTGTTTCTCCAATTCACCATTGTTCATGCTCATAGTTTGGTGCACCTTGCTTGAGTAGTTTTTGATACTAGCTTGTATATTTAGGTTGTTCAATTGGGTGAGTTTTATGTCCTTGCTATTGTTATGCATAATTGAAGTAGTGTCCTTGTCATTAGAATGGAATGTGATGATTGGAAGTTGAATTTGTTGAATCTCTATTTTGGGAGTCTGAAATTTGTTATACTCTGTTCTAATTAGTAGAGTTGAGTCGTTAAGGTTGAAATCTTAAATCTTGCATGTTAGTTAAGTAATGTGCAAGCATGGGGGAGTCTAGTTAGTTTTAATTTTGTTACAAGTTTGTTATGAATTAGTTCTACATTGCTAACTTCAGTTTTTCCCCTCTTACCTGTGTCCTTCAGCATTGAGGACAATGTTAAGTTTAAGCAAGGGGGTGTATATACTGGGTATATTTGGTTTAGCTTTATTTTCGTGTTTTTCTTTCAAATTTTTGTTTGTTTTTTTTTTCCTTTCTTGAGTTTTAGTTGATTTCTTTTTCTTTTCTTTTCCTTTGAGTCTTTGTGTGTTTAGTGTGTTTTGTTAAGTTTTTCCTTCTAGTTTTTAGATTAGGTAAACATGCATTCGCATAGGTTGCATTAGTTAGATCATGTTAGGTTTCATTTTCTTTTATTTTCTTTTATTTTCTTTGTTTTTAATCTTTCTTTTCTTAGTTTTGCATCCACCAAAATTAGAAAAAGACAAAAATAAAATCAGAAAATTAGAAAAGACCAAAAAAATATAGGATTATGATTAGCCTGTCCGGAACACCTTCAGTGATGATTTGTAAACCAATCTTACTTCATGTTTACCTTGCTTCACTTAGGAAAGTCTGGATGAGAACTTAAAAGTTTTTGAAACCGTTTTCTTCAAATCTTCTGACTTTGAGTCAAGTTATGAATAGTGGGCTTAACTACTTTGACTATCTCAGTAAGTGCAAATATGCATGCCGCAAATCTTTGGGATAGGTTTAGTTAATTGAGCCCTATCCCGTGAGTCTACATAACCTAAAATTATGGATTGATCATTTTTATCAATTCCTTTATTTTCTTGAGTGACCCCACCATTAGTTACACCTCTAGAACTTGTTTTGCATCTTGTTTGAAATTGCATCTTTGCATTGCATATCGTGACAAAGTGATTGAGGCATTATTTTCTTTATTAATGAAATTACATAGCCAAATAGCCTCCTTAACAATATTACTACCATTCTTTAGCCTCGCCTAGCCTTTGATTGTCTTTCTTTTTGTGATGAAACCCTAACAATAGGAGCCTTGACTTTTATTAATTCCTTCCCTTTGCCTTGCTTGGATGTTGTGAGAGTTCATTATTCCGGGAGCGAAAATTGGTTCGGTGTTGTTGTGAATGGAATTGAGATATTGGGGTGTAGTTTTAATTTTAATTGAAATGGGACACATTACATATCCCAATTATTATGAGTTAGCCAATCGGTTGTGATGTTCTTTTGATATATTGAGGTCCAAGCTAAGTTTATACATTCGTGTTTCTTCTCCCTTGATCACCCACCAAAAAGAGAAGTAGAAAAATAGAATAAAAAAATGAGAAAAGAATTCAAAAGAAAAAGGTGATCAAGGAGATTTATTTGAGATTTGTGAAAACCATTGACCCAATTGTAAGGTTTTGATGGATATTTGATATCGATAAGGGAGACTCAACTGAAAGTTCTTAAAGCTTTTGACCCGGTTGTAAAGTTTGATAAAGTTTTTTGTTCTTAATGAGGGAGAATTGAGTTCCTTGCATACATTAAGTAAGAAGGTGAGTTTAGAGCTAATTTTTATTGAAAATCATTCCAAGCATGGCTCCTAGCTCCTCATACCTAAATTTTACCGCTTCTTTCCCCTAACCTAAGCCTCGTTACAACCCACAAAAGTCCTCTTAATTGTCACTTTTGCATTGCATACCAGTAGTGGAAAGCGAGATTCTTACCAAGCTTATGGAAGATTGTTTCTTTTTGGTATGAGTATGAGAAAAACCCAGAAACATATTCAAGTTTGAGTGGTTGAGTGTTCATATTCTTTCCTAATGTGAGGTTTGTTCTTTTGACTGGCTTACGTCCATAATTAACCGCCCATATTTGCATTATTCTTGAGACTGTTGGCGGATTTGTACATCTGAACTACTTGTTCTCTTCCTTTGGTTTCGAAAGCTTCATTCTTATCTGTTTAGAACTGAATTTTGTTCTCGTCCAGATTGATCTTGGTGAATGATTATTAAACTAATGTGTTTGATTGGTTAGCCTGAGGGGGTGTTTAATTTTGTTCTCCTCAACTCCATCAAAAACTCATGTCTCTTCTTTTTCTTACTTAGTCCCGTTTTTCCTATTTGAGCCCTCTCTCCTGTTTTGATTCTGACTTGCTTGGGGACAAGCAAGAGCTAAGCATGGGAGGATTAGATAAGTGATTTTTATATAGTCTTTTTAGGGCTCAAAACACGTGTATTTCATGCTTTTTATACTCGAATTTCCATGTTTTTATACCAATTTCTGTGATTTCTTCACTTGGTTGCGAGATTGGTGCATTTTGTAGGGAATATTGGAAATACACTCAAAAGCATGAAGAATTGATGGAAAAAATGGAGAAAATATGAAGAAATTGAAAAGAAAGTTGAAAGAGAAGAAGATTGAAGGAAAAATGGCCCAAAATGCCAAGGACCGGCCCAATATTTGGGCGGACATGGGAACGCTGCCAGCGTCTAAGGCAGGGAGAATGTACGTTGAATAAAAGAGCAAGCGCTGCTAGTGCTTTCGAACGCTGCTAGTGTTTTGATGCGGAGGTTATTGGAAACTTGGGCTAGACGCTGCCAGTGCCTAATGCCCTAACAAGTCCCTTGTAAAAGAAGTCGTCCGCTATTTTGTTTAGGGAATCCGATATTTATCACCTTGTTTCACACGCCGTTTAGAATAGGGTTTTCTTTGTATTTTCCTCCATTTCGAGGAGTCATTCTAGTATATTAGGAACAAAAGAGAAAGAGAAGGAGATCGATTCGGGTGACACGAAGAGATCAAATTCGACGACTCGGATGTTATGTTTAATTTCTATTTCCTTTATGTTTTGTTATTCAGTTTTTGTTATCGCTTTCGTAGTTTTTATTATCGTGAGTACTTAGTTTCTTTGTTTAGGGGGAAAACCCGATGTTCCTCGATTAATTTAAAGTGTGTGATTTCAGTTTTAGGTTTTAATGCAGTTGTTTGATCTTCGTGCTTTGTCTGTCATAGTAAAATTTGGCTAACCGCCTTTTGCTTGGTATTAGATTCTTAATAACATTACGAAAGATTGAATTTTGAATCGGAAAGACGAAGATTGAATAGGCGTAGAAAATAGTTACAAATAATGATTTACGCTTAGGGTCACGTTATAATCGGTTATTATCATTGATTAGGTTAAATAGCCATGAAAATAGGATGTTTAGTCTAATCTCTATAGCTCACTTCAAATTGAAAGATTGTTGTGAAAGGCCCTAGAAAAATTATAGACCCTGAAACTACTAATATTACCTTGAACTAGAATCACCGCTTAATTAATTGATTAACTAGAGTGGACTTCCCTAAAGCCCCTTAATTATCTGTTAAAACCCATAAAGATTATATCTTTCTCGCTTTGTTAGTTTAATATTTTGATTCGTTACCCCACAAACTATTTGGACGACCTACCATCCTTTGTAGTAAACTAGTTTAATGCATAGTTGAACAAAAGTCTCTGAGAGAGAACGATATTTTGTTACTACACACACCCGTACACTAGCGGTACACAGACCTATCACATTTAGGGCCTGCCAGTTGTAGATCAAGGGTGTTGTCTTGATGGAGTTGTAGATAAAAAAGGGCGTGCCTTCTTGATTGAGTATTTGAAAGCTTACCTTGGAGGTTCTCAAGGGAGCCGATATTGAGGACCTAGTTGTACTTCTTAAGTGAGCAAGCAGTGAAGAGGTTCAAAAGCTTAAGTGAAGAGAAGCTTAGGTCTGGTGATGTAGCCCTATTTATTAAAAGGGTGAACATTGGCTAAATTCCCGTGTATTATCTTCTTTTTTTTCCTCATTTACATATCGTTTATATACCTTATCCTTTGCTATGCCAAGAACCTTGATTGACTTGTGTGTTAAGCTTTGTAGCCTTGACTTAATTTTAGTCAACCACATCAATCAACCTCTTTCAAGGGTTATTTCATTCGTGATTGGATCCTCTGTCGGAATCTTCTTCTCCCGAATCTTCGTCGAATTCGCTATTGGGTTGATTTTATAACTTCTTTGTCAATTTCTTGATCCGCTCATCTTGTTGCTTAATTTGGTCAGTGTTTTCCTCGCTTTCTTTCTCAAGTTTGATCAACATAGCCTTCATTATCTTGAATTCTTCTTCGTAGTTAATAGCATATGCCACCATAACGGGCATAATCACAGTGTCGATAGAGTTAGTATCAGAACTGGATGAGAGTGAATCCCTTGGAGATTTCACACATCCATTGAGCGACGATCTTCTTCGGGTCAACAACTTGAGTGGAAATAGTTTGGTTTGCCCCCGGCAAGTTGGCCTCAGTGACTTGCAATGGTGCAGCCACATCAACTTGTTTTCGACCTCAACAACACCAATCTTGGGCTTTTAGTCATCCTTCATGTGATTGCACCATTGGACGTTGCACTAGTTATTGATTCTTGTGACTTAGCTTGAGCAACTTTCTTTGAAACATGATAGATGTTGTTCTTAGGAGTCATCTTCTTTAAATGATGAATAGTTCATTCTTCGAGAAAGAGATGAGAGGTAGGGATGTCTCGTCGGGCGTGCCAAAAGTTGTAAACACAAATTTCTGAGGTCTAAAATAAATAAAGATGACAAATTAGTGAACAAATCTAATTGTATTAATTTCAAAGGATTTTGGGTACAATCTCCGTATATTTGTTACAAAAATGAAAATGTAACTCCTCTTATTCGATCTCCTTGAATGCACTTGAACGAGTATTGTTTTGGGTGAATATAATCTTGGATGAATATATTATTGAGTGAATATAGTCTTGGATGAATGTGGTCTTGAACGAGTGTCGCAAAGACTTAATCTCGATCAAGAGGAAGTGGTTTGATCTCCCACGAGTGAACGACACGAGCTTAAACTTTGTTGTGCTTCTTGTCTTCGAGAAAGAGAATATGTGATCCTTAGAGTCTCCTTTGGATGTTCTTTTTAAACTCAACCCTCTTTAAAATGAAGTATAAAGATCTCTATTTATAGAGAACTTGGGTTAGCATTTGGGCCCATTTAATCCTTTCAAATAAAAAGGGATAAATATTTATGTGTCATTTATGACATGTGTCATAATTTAATTGACCAAAATAATTATGTGTCATTTATGATGTACGCTAATTAATTTTGACACATTACGAATTATAATTGGTCAAATTAAAGTTATTTTAAATTCCACGCATCGAATGTTGACTGGTTGACAGATTTTTGTCTTCCACCAGTGTTCTTGGTGTTCTTCATTGGATTTGGATGATTTTGATGTTTATTTGACAACAAACAACTCAAACAAATTCATCTCCTTCTACACCACACTCCAACATGCGATATTTTTTAAATCATCCAATGTTAATATGAAAACTAAACTATTATACATTGTATTTGAAAAATGTATATGGTATACTACTTATAAGTTATTTAAAATTGTATAATCGTTTTTAATTTTTGATATTTATTTAAATTCAAAGGTAAAAAGCAATTGGGTAAAAGTTAAATTTTGTTAACTTTTAGTAATTTTTTGTAACTTTTGATAACTTTACGCTAATATATCAACATTAAAATTTTTTTGTTTTTCAACTTTTGGTATTTTTGGTATATGTTGATAAATTTAGGTAAAAACTGATAAATTTTGGTAAATTAAATTTACCCATTAACTTGACTCGACGTTAATGAAATTAATTTATAGTACAATCAGTACATCAAATATATATAACAAATCTGTTAGTATACAATATTTGATAAAGAAAATCTTAAATATTTTGTACCTAACTTTGGATATTCTCTTTGCTCCATATTAATTATCATAATTTTGACATTTATGGTTTCTAATGTCACTCTTTTATTGATAATGTTTTGCATAATATGTGATTAACAATTGCAATGTTATACTTTTATGATAGTGTTTTTTCATTACGAAGCTAATGATGAAAATTTTAAGTGGCAACTGATTGTATATATTTAAAAATTTATGGTCAAATTTTTCAAAAATTGACTATATGATTTCCAAACCGACAATTAATACAGAAGGGATGAAGTAACAAACAAGCGGTTACTCTAAATTGAACGTGTGACAAATGAAATATACTATAGCTGCAAGAATGCAAGTTGTCTAAGCTGCTATTATAAATTATAATGCCAATAGAATCTAACATGCTACCCATACATACCACTTGGTGTTGGATGACATGACACCTTGGACACATTATTACAATGCCGTAATCAACTGAATTACTCGGAATTTCTCAATCAAGCTCATCATTTGTCAAATGGAAAAAAAATCATGACTTCGTAGACAAATGCTTAGTGGAGTAAATGAAACATGGGTTAAGTACTTTTGAATTTGTGTTTGAATTCCCTTTTAATTTTCCTATAAATTAAAAGATTTATTTATAGTAGTTACATACGTGATAACTCTTCCATATATGTGCTAAGTTTCATCTTAACTATTTCCCTTTTCAATTAACTGAAATTATGGAACATATCTTTTTAAGGATAATTGTTTCAAAAACATTTTAAAATTGAATATTTTTCAAGATATTTCTTTATTAGGCGAAATCTTAGAGTGAAGGTATTAAAATTTTAACATAATAAACACGCTTAAACGTAAAAACTCACTATTCCGTGTCATTTTTGGCCAAAAATTGGCCGGAATATCATCGCTAAATATTTACATAAAAAATAATGTCACTTAACAATTATTTATCATAAAATAGGGCTCTTAAAATTATTACACCCAAATATAAGATCATTTGTCGTTTTTTGATAAGAAAATGTAATTTATAATTTTATACTATATGAAAAAATGAATGGCGATGTTTAAATGTGACACATGTACAGAGAAAATTTGTTTTAATTCTGGTAATTATCATTGTGGACAATCACTATACTAAATATTAAGTTCCTTTCTAAATGCATCCTAAACAGCATATTCGTGCTAGTATTGGGAGAACATTTATTAATTAACCAATTAGTTGTGCCCTAAACAAACAAAAGGTAGCAAATCGAACAACATTGCTCTCTCAAAATTAAAACCCTTATGGTAACCGTTGACCTCCCCGAGTTGTTGTCTCTCTTTACGAGCCGTCGACGGGTGGGCTCACTGCCCTTAGTCGCCAAACGTATCCTCGATCTCCTGGGTGATCAGTGCTCAGGTTACGAGGGGGGTTTTTTGCATTTTGGACCCCGAAGTATAGAGGTATTTATTTTATGGTCCCACAGTTTTTATTGTTTATTTTTTAGACCCTAAAGTTTATGACTTGAATAAAAAAGAACTTTAAAGTTTGTAGTTTGAAAAAAAGGCTCGTTGACTGTTTTTCTTTTTCTTTTCATGTTTGAATTTATCTCCCGATTAGCGTCAAACTTCAAGAGTAAGGTTAAAACTGATCTTGAAACCATAATACACCTCTCTTATTCATGTCAGAACAACTTAGACCCTGGATACAACTTTAATATTAGTTTTAATCTTAGTCCAGAACTTTGACGCTAATCGGGAGATAAATTCAAACATAGGAAGAAAAAAAAAATAGTACAGGGGCCTTTTTTCAACTTACAAAATTTAAGGTCCTTTTTTATTCAATCCTTAAATTTTAGGGTCCAAAAAATAAACAATAAAAACCTTGGGAACAGAAAATAAATACCCCTATACTTCAGGGTCCAGAATGGAATAAACCCCATAAACTGCCCCATCAATTTCCCTTTCATGCCTTCGCCTCACCCAGATCTCGACTTTCGTTTTCCAGCTCCCATTTCCCGCTGTGGTTGGCGCCTGCATATTGACGTCCATGCATTTTTTGGGTATGCTGCTTCAGTCGATCTTTCTGTGACTTTCGTTGGGGTACTCGACTAGCCTGTTTTCTAGGGGCTTTTCTTAACAAGAGAGGATATTTTCAAGTAACCATGGTACTGTCTACTCATTTCAGATTTGCTATTATGAAAAGAGAGTTAAATAGCATTATTGATCCCATTATTTTCGAGGGATATTATTTTTCTGTTGTGTCTTTAGCTACTCTTTTTAGGGTCAATGAAATTGTTTGTGTTCATAAAGAATTTTAGAATCTGATGGGGTTGGTTAAATCCCTCATTCTTGTCCCTGAAGGAGTGATGTTGCTGATTCAATACAAACTAATATACCTATGCGTTGCCATATTGAACCTCTTATCAAATCTTCTCATGCTAGCTTTGATGGAACTAGTTCTTGATCTTTCTCTTTGGTTTTAGAAAATATACATGTCGGGCTTGATAATGTGGGTTGGACATATTGGCTGGTTTTGGTAGCATTTTGATGCCTACATTCCTCATAAAGTGGGGACGAATAATAAGAGTTAAAGGTTTTTCCGATTCAAAATTAAGAAGTGGGTTTGAAAGTTATTTGAAGCTTTAATGGTTGGTGTTTTAATGTATGTGCTTTGAATGTCTGTTGGCAAAATGCAACAAGAACTAGGGGTCTCAATTTATCAAGAGGATTTGTGCTCCTAAAGTTAAGCAGAGTAGGCATACCCCACATCCATCTGTAGTATGTGATAGACCTTGTGATCTTATTGGTGACTATGTTCGGACTTTACTGCTTAATCCAATCGATTGCCAACATGGTAACTCTACGGTTCTTTCAACTCAGAGTATACATCTTCAAACCTAGTGTTTCCAGCTCTGCAATTGCAATAAGATGTTTCGTTATCTCATGGTCCCAATGACAGCGAGAACACATTGTTGGTCTAATATATGTTTGATGTTTCTCCTACTTTTAAGAACTCCATCTTGGTGCGTTCGAAAGTTTGTGCTAGAAGTAAGAAGAGAGAAAAGGTCATGGTGAAATCAAAGTGGAGGTTGGTCATAGAAACAACTCGAATGAGAAGTCGACTACCAATGAAGCTCTTCGCAGTTTAAAGGCTTGACATTCACCTTAATAGTCAACTTCGCCATTTGAATTGTGGTCTGAAGGATATATTAGCTACAAAGAATTGAATACATTTTGGTGCGGTTTGGAGATTCAGTGTTTACATCTTTTAGCTGTTATTGTATTGTTGTGTATTTTTTGCGGATCCTTATAGCATCTTTGATGCAAATTTTAACTTTTAATGACTTATAATTATCAAACCAAAACCAAGATGGACAACGACATGTTCCAAAACATAGAATAAAAGAACATCATAATTCATACATACCAAGTCCAAGTGGGGGTGTCACTTGTGCAGGGTATGCAAAAATATAAATTTAGGCACTGTTACCTTAAATAAGGTTGTTTTTTGTAGAGAGAAAAATTGACTTTAAGAAACTTACGATTTGTTTTTTGAATGGGGCACAAAAATAGCAAAATTACTGTCAAGGTCTCTCAATTGTTTTGCCAACAACCTAAGATCTCCAAAGCTCATCCATTGTGGAGACCAAGTCTGGTTTGGCTAGCTACGCGGAGATTCTAAGGCTCAGGGTTGAGCTGCAACGGACACTTGACAATTTACAAAGGCATCGAAGATGACACTTTACTTTCGCGAATGGCGCAAGAAACACACAATTTCTCCAGATTTGGCAAGTTTGAGTGCTTGACACACATATGCATACTCAATTCATACATATGTAGTTGTTAGACAACATAGCTTCCCAGGACATTATGTGTTGAATTTAAATGAACAATAGTACAAGAGACATAGACATTGGATAGACAATGCATAAATAGGTGTATGGCCTTTAGGCTAGCACATTGCAAGAAAACTCTAGGAAGCTTACACAAATCTTAGTTACTTTTAGTCAGGATTTTTCAATATGTTCCCCCATTAAAAGCCTATGCATTAAATTTTAAAGGGTTTAATGCAACATCAAACATGTAGAACAACTTATATTTAAGGCACTTTGAACTAATGAATTAAACCTAACTTCAAACCAACTCTAGTTATACAGTACTCGTTAGTGATCATATCCAGCACCTTCACATACCATCCAATAACACACCTACAGTAAACAAGGACCCTAAACACATCCTACAATACTCAAATAGTACCTCCAAGCACCAAAAGACACTCTCATAAACAACAATGTCAAGGTTGGTCAAAAAACAAAACGACTTGTATTAAAGGCACTTAATTGATTAAAAAAGGCTCCATTCCTTCAAATATCAAGCCTATACTCAAGATACACAACCCAACATAGTCATATATCAGCTAAGGATCCACATACACACCAAACTACAACAAACTACTCCAAATTATGAGGTACAAACTTGGCAGATTAATTGAGAACTGGGTTACAACAAATTTTAGTGTAAAACACCTCTAGAACCTCATCAAACTTCAATAAATCCTATGAAAAATGATTCCATAATCTCGTTCTGATTTTTACGGTCCATTTTATGAACGTAATTCATCAATAACAAGGCTAAATTATTTAGAAACCATCAGAACAATTTCCAAAACATAGCAGAATGGCACCACAACTTAATTAACAAAGCAATATGTCATGGGACTTTTTAAATCCAAACACAAGCATATACTATTGCAGATCACACTAGCAATATTTGGACACCAAAAAGAGTAGCTACACATTCCAAAACCCTAGTAAGAAGCCACACAAGCACATTGAATAGGTGTAGTTTAGCACAACAAGCAATAGGGCATCAATGCATTCAAATCAATTTCCTGTAGGTTCTAAACCTCCACTAATGTCTTTACCATGAATCGCACACCTAAATACATATTTTTAGGGAGATGAGGAGGAGAAAAAGTCAACCAAAATGAGCAGGCCCAACGCCGGAACAAATGCAATCATATTGAAACAGGACAACATCTCAAAAACAATTAACCAACGTCAAATGATTATGAGCCTGAGCCCTAATACTAATTCATCTGTATGATGTGAAAGACTGCTTAAATAACAAAACCTAGCATATAAACCACCATAGTTCTTAAGTGTGTACTTAAGAACAGAGTAATTTGAGTCGAACGACGAGTAATAAGAATAAAGGTAGGAAATTGTATAATAACAGCAAACAAGTGAGTAATACTTAGTAAAACATAACACACTCCCAAAACTGAGACATAATTATAAAAATTTCAAGAAAAATTGAGTGAAACATATAAGTATAATGTACTGAATTTTAGACAAAGATGTAGGAATAGTCAACTTGAAATTTACATGATTAACCTCAATACTAATTCAAAATTCTACAGATATGAAGTAACAGAAAACGTGAAATAAAACAACAAATAATATTAGAACTCACTTCTACTGAAATTAAACTAATATCACATAGCTAACAACAAGTCATACCTAAGCATATTCACAAATGTAAGTGTTTGAGAAACTAAAATTCAGTGATGCTCGGTACCTATTAGATCTAAAACTCTAACTAAGGAAGCAATGAGAAGATGAAAAGAGCATATACTATAAAATTAAACCTAACTCAATCATATTAAATTAAATAAACAACAACAATGGACAAACATCAATTAAACTAATTTTGCAAGGCTTATTAAACTAAATAAAAGGAAGATAAATATAAAAGACGAATAAAGGTCTTGTCGAAACTTGAATCTACCGAAAATTAAACCAAACATTTTTCCACAACATTCAATCACTTAACCGCTACAATATCACATAAAACAAAAGTAGAAAAACTAAGAAACAATGCAAATTAGCAAGTGAGCGGTGAACAAACATCAATTAACTGGGGAATTTAGGACATGGATGACATTTTGGGTGGTCCACCCATACTAAGCCACTCTCAGTTGTTATAAGGAAAAATGTGCACAACTCAACTTATCAGAAAGTTTTGACACATCATGTTGGAGGTCTGATATATCTATTTAGATAGTGTATTGAAAATCATTGTTCCAGTATAACCAAATTAGTAATACCAAATCAGATCATATTATAGCCCAAACTCAAATTAATATAACCTAAAAGACCCCATAATTGAAATTCAACAAGCAATACATAAATAAAACTCAACAAGCAAAGAAAGAATTACCAGAGTAACAGTAGAAGTGATTCCATTCAAAATAGAAAGAATATTTGATCCTGCGAAAGATAAAACTAATTAATACCATCTCACTTGAATAAAAGGAAATTAACTAAGTAATCCACCAAGGAGGTTTCAAATACCCTAAAACTCACAAAGTGTTCTTAAGTGGCTAAACCTAAAATTCAATGTTCAAAAGCTAGCTCTAAAATGATTGGATTACAAAAGATATAGGAAAAGGGGGAAAGAAAAGTCGCGACGTTTTTCGGAAAAAAGGGCTGAGACACTACCAGAGTCTCAAACAGACAGTTTGGGATGGAACACCGCATTGGGCGCTGCCAGCGTCTATTTGGGCGCTATCATCGCCTAGCTGGGCACACCCGTTTCTGCAGACTTCCAACATGCATAACTTCTTCGTTTGGACTATGATTTGGGATTATAATATATTGATGGAAAAGTCTCACTGTGTACTATAAGCTCACCAAATTTCAAGTCAATCGAAGTTATATTAAAGGAGTCATAATCACAAGAGTGAAGTTGTGTATTTTTCTCATACATAATTTTGCCCAATTCTTCATTTTCCTCTATTCATTCTACTCTTCCGTCCTTGACTTTCCTTCTTCTTTCTTCTTGGTTCCTTGGACTCGGTTTCTCTAGTGTTCTTCCTTGATGCTCCGCGAACCCGACCCCAACCCTTGTGAAAAGACCAAGATGCCCTTTTGTTTTCAAAAATAGTCGATTTGAGGCTTCAAAAGTGACTTGTGCTTGACTTGAAGGAAAATAGCTTGGACCCGGTTTCGTTATTTTTTTCCGATGATAAGGACCCTTGGAAAATATGGATAAGTGTGTGACAGAGAGAGAGAGAGAGACTTGCAAAGGGTAGGAAGACCATCAGGGGAAAGGGATGGAGGCATTATGAGAAGCAATGTGTCCCTTCAATTTGCTACTGGTCTGCAATAAAGATCAAAGTTGCCATTATAAGACAATTTTAGTATGGTAATTCCTAGAATAATAAGACTTTCTGACCTCATTATCTTGCTTGAAAAATCCAATAATATAGGAGATTATCAAAATAATTTCACATCCCAGCTAATTTAGTGGCCTTCACCTAGCAATTCCAAAATAAACAATACGATACAAGTAAATAATATATGAGATTATCATTTACATCTTTGTGAGTTAAGAAAAGGAAAAACAGAGAAAGAAAACATGCCTGAGGCACCCAAGGAATCAGAATAGAACCGAGTTGAGAAGAACAAGAAGGCAATGGAAATCATTTTTCAAGAAAGAAAACAGTTTTTTCCATCGTTCTGGACTTGATATGTACATTCTGGATGAAGTAGAAAACATAGAAGGCCAACCAAAGCATTCAAACGAGATAGCTGCCTAGACAATCAAAGCAAACCAATCATACCACAAAATACGAATAAACCCACAACACTCAAACCAAAGCAAGTAAAAACCAAATTTGAACAAGCAACTGAAATTAGAGCAAGAGATTGAGTGATATAACATGAACCCTACTAGTTAAAATCTAAAACAGTAAGTTATCTGTATAAGTTGCGAACAATAGGCTTAAAACTGAAGAGATCATGTTGTAATAAAGATCAAGATCATGTGGCGATCGATGAAAGATCAGAAGAATTAGTAATGAAGCTTGTTGATGAATAGTATGCGCTAGCCTAAGACTATTCGTTCTGTAATACCACTGGCAATTCTATGTACATCTTGAGAAAGAACAATTTTGAATTGAGAGGCCCATATGATAGAGAAAAGAATAATACGTGTGGAACAAATTATGAAATTCAAGCCAACCAGCAACGGGTAAGCTGTGATTTAACGGTTGCCCTGAAACTCTTGACCCTCACCAAATAATAATGTAGCCAAGAAATGGGTCATGTCCAAAATCCTAACCCGAAATGCGAATGTGGAGTACCTAAAGAGGCATGGCCTTAATGGTGCCACTAACAGGGACACCTTCAAGAAACTCATCCCTGCCATCAAGTATAAAGCTGATATCCAGCCTGTCATCAAGTATTGAAAAAGTACCAGATATGTGAAATACTTCTCCAATTCTCACCTTGTAAATATCAAACACGATTTAGGGTAAATAACAAGAGGAGAAGATCGATTATATACATTTTCTCAACCACATTCACAAATCAAGATAAATAAATTATTCTAAACCCAGAACATAATTACCTAAATCAAGCAAATATCAAACACGATTTAGGGTAGAGTGTCCAATAAACAAAATGAACAAGCACCTTGGGTATCCTATATTTCTCGACGGAGAAGGTTCCTTCTGCAGAAGTTGAATTATCTAAGCCCAGAACATAATTCACTAAAATCAAGCTACTTAAAAGAAATTGCAAAACATAGTAAGCCAAACTTAAAACCCAAATTTGTTGAGTCAGGTTCACAGAAACCAACAAAATGAAACATTAACGATACCGAGAACATTAAACCATCAAAATTCAATTTTAGGGTAAGGAAAATTACCTGAGAATTTTCTAAGAAAATGCTTAAACCTTGATTAAACTCCATCTTCCTAACCTTGAGAGAGAGAGCGATAATAGGGATCGTTGGTTTAGAGTTGTGAAAACAAGTGTTGTGCCTGAGGGCTGAGATGAATGTTGGGCATGACGGGAACAACCTCTCTACGTGTCGCCGCTCCTCCGACGTCCTCGACAAGGCCAACTCAAGACAGTCGAACAACGCCGCGGAGAAGAACAACGACTCCAATAACCTCTCCATCTGTCTCCCGCCGTTGTGGCTAGAGTCCTGCTCGGTTAGGAAGAAGATCTTCGGGGAGAATCGCCGGAGATTGCCCAGGAAAACGTCGAGGTCGTCGGAGTGGAATGAGAAAGGGCGCCAACAATGGTGGCGGGTGAGAGAGGAAGAGAGCTGGGATGGAATGAGAAAAGGAGGGTTTATGCGAAACATTGTGTGACTTTCCATGTTTGAGCCTGATAAGTGCTTCTTGTATATATGAGAACTTGGTTGTTTTGATGAGAATTTAGGGAATATTTTATATGATTATATTATTTTGTATCCAAATTTCCCATATTACGGTTGGTTTGGAGTTTGGTGAGTTTTGTAGGGAATTTGTGAAGAGTCGATGTAAACTGAGCCAAAAATCAAGTGTATATCCAAGTTATGTGCATAAAGGACCAAGAAGTGAGAAGTTGGATCACCCAAGGCCCAAACAGTGGCCCAAAGAGCTCCTAGGCCCAAGATAGCAGTGACACGGGTGCCCAAATCAGAGGCACGGGTCGTGTCTATGACCAGAGCCTACGAAAATTGTTGCACTGAAGCGACACGGGTAGTGCCTAGGAGGCACGGTCCGTGTCACTCTAGTCACGGTCCGTGTCACTCCTGGCACGGTCCGTGTCACTCCTGGCACGGTCCGTGTCCCTTCGTCTTTTCACTTTCGGCGGTTACAAGTTGCTTTTTTTGCTTTTATCATGATGTTTTTCGGCTGTCTATGGAGGCAATCATCACTCCACCATCCTCCATGCTGTAACCTAACCCTGATTGATCTCCTTTATATTGATTAATGGATCCATCTTCATCTATGACCATCCACCTTCATTCATTCCTTCCATACCATCCATCTCCATCTCCATCTCTACCATCATCTATCCCTTCCTCCACAAATCCATCCACATTCATCCTTTGTTGAAGATTGAGAGTTTATTGGAGTTCGACGATCAATTCTCAAGAAATTCATTGAAGTGGAGGAGCAAAAGTCCCCACCGACTACCATTCAAGCGAGGAACGATTTCCATCTCGGTTTACTTCTCTTTCTTTTAGATTTCATGCTTTCTAGAATAGATTTTGATATGTTTTGTGTTTTGAACATGAGTAGTGAGTTATTTCTTTTAGTTTGGGGTATAAACCCTTATTAGTTTCACTTATGGATTGAGTTTTGTTGGATTGAACAAGTTTGTTTATCTAGTTTGAATGCATTTTATTTATCCTTTGAATATGTATGTCATTGCTTTTGCTTGATCACCATTAGCATGGATTTAGGTTGTTGAATGAAGTACCGAACGGAGAAATTCGATAATCAGAACCCTTAGGATTAAACTGATTATGAAGTGAACTAGAGATAGAAGACTATGTAATTAGGGGTCATTGGATAATTTGATCTTTAACTTAGATAAAATTGACACAATAATGAGTCCAAGAGATCAATTTTACTAAGCAATCCGTTTCATTGCCAAAAGCATGCTACGGAATACATTATGCGATTATCGACGCTAAAATATACCAAATTAGTGACATACATGTTCAATCTACTTGTTTGATTCATAGAGTTACTTAGGTTTTATCCCCTGAACGTCTTTCTCATATTGATTTCATCTTGTGAATTGTGTGAATATTTTATTGTTTTGATCTTTTGAGTGGTTAGAAGTAGACATTAGATAATTTCAACAAAAACGTGACCGGTTTAGCAATCACATAGGAAGCTAGTTTGGTGTGTAGCTAGCAAAGTCCCTGTGGGATCGACCTTGATACTTGCTACACGAGCACCCGTGCACTTGCGGTTTATCAGAGCCTTCTACCCTTCTTCTTTTCTTTTTGTTTTAAATTTAATTTCACTTTGAAATTTTAGCTAAAAATACAGCCCGCCTAAGTGAAAAATTAAACTATCCCCCAGAAAAATATACATCGCGCACTATATTTTACTGGTGTTCTACAATTACGACAAGTTTTCTATACCAACTGGCCCGTCTTAGATAATTAATATCACAGACAGGTAAGAAAAATCGTCGTATCTGCAACGGGTTATAGTGCCCGTCTCCAGCAAGTGGTCGTAAATAATGACATTTTTAGTGGTGATATGCATGAAGAATCTTTTATGCTTATATTGTTGACAAGAATCTTGTTGAGTGATTTACATTAGGTTTGGTGAATTCATCTAGCTACATGGGCCTATGACCCGATGTGCATTGATTTAGTTATATGACTATGCATTTTCATTAAGATGTTTTATTTTAATGGTTTGTAAATCCACCAGGTAGGCGCCTAAACAAAAATGAAACTCTACCAAATGTTTTTAGAACTTATAAACAATGGTAGATATCTTTGTGGCCTTAGTATACTCTTATTTATCATTGGTTGAACTTTTATGCGGTGTTAGTTATAAATATGCAAATATAATTCAACCAAAAATTATCTAACATAGTGTAACTAGGCAACTTATTTCAATTCTAATCTTGAGTTGTACACAATGCTTGATGATCAATGAACTTTTACTGTATTCTTGGTTGCTTAACTTCAACTACTTGTATTGGCAATATAGTTCATTTAATGAGAGATTTGTTTAGCAAACCATGAGGGAAATGATGCTTGGTGATCACTTATTGTCTTCCACTATTTTTTTGTTTTTTGTGTGTGCGGAAAAACAGTGGTTATATAATAGTCATCTGAAGAGGATTTGGTTTGCATATTGTATAATAATTCATCGACTTCATTACAATGGTGTACGACCCAATGTGGACTTACGTCTTGCTCAAGATGGGATTGTAAATTGAAGTTATTTGTTGGGGGTTCGATGGTTTGGAGATATATACCACATATATATGGTATTATACAACGCGTCCTCCCAAATTATCGAACTCACTGTTTCAACTTGATTAGGAACTTCTTTTGAAATACTTTATTAGGAAACTTATGTTAATATAAAAATATTCAAAAGGTATTTCAACAACTAAAACATAAGACAATTGTGTAAGTCAACAGAGGAAAATCATCTGGTATGTTTAAAAAGAAAGGAAGACGAAATGATTTAAGTCAAATACATGGATTCATAGATTCAGTTAAAATTTCAAAAAACTTGCCAAATGATTTTCCTCCTGTTGATACGGATGATCTCTGATGAGTCATTGTCATTAGAGCTCATTCTCACTGCACATCCAGCACTAACTCCCATAATACAGTATATTACAGTCCAAAAGAAGAGTAAAGTGCATGGTTGTCCAATATGCCAAAAGTATAGTATATTATAGTCCAATCACACACACACACACACACACACACACACACACACACACACACACACACATATATATATATATATATATCCTTTAACATTAAAAAGCCTAGATGTAACTTTACTATTCAAATTGCCATTCACCACTATTCAAATGGCAATTTGGTAAGTTTCTACAACTTGAACCCTTATTCTAAGCTCTTTCCTACTACTATTATATTTTACTTTTTTTAATTACCTAAATCCTTTAACTTCTTAAATATTAAAAACCATGAATACTCATTAAGTATTCCAATTGCATTTTGATAATTTTTGTTAAACTTTAGGGGTTATTTTCTAAGCTTTATATTATTTTGTTTTCATTATTTCAATCCCTAAATCCTTAATCCTTAAATATTAGAAACCATGAATGCACATTTACTATTCCAATTGTATTTTGATAATTTTGTTAAACTTTAGGGGTTATTTTCTAGAAATTTTGTTATTTTGTTTTCATTTTATTTCAATCCTCAGATAAAAAATTTACTTATACTTTTACTATTCAAAATACAAAGAGTACTACTACTCAAATGATATTTTAGCAAATACTCCCAAATTAAGAGTTTATTTTATGGCTTAATTATTTTATTTATTTATCCTTTATTTTAGCTGCTTAATGTCTATGTTATAACTTCACACTGACTTTGCTTTAAGCGTTTTTGTTGGCATTGTTCATATGACAGTTAATGAATTTACCCACTTGAACGTTTATTCTGAAGTTTTATTATTTTATTTACTTTGTTCTTTAGATGGTTGATTTAGGTTAGGAAAGTTTTTCGTAAATATTGGTTGGCAAGGTGTTAGGAAGAGGTGAAATTTTGAAAATTTTCCAAAACATATAATAAACACTCCTATTACACATTACCAAAATTAGTCAATTTTTTCAAAAATTTACACACTTTTAAATTGAAGTTGATATAGGAATACTTTCTTTTTCTTTATGTCATTTCTCTAATAATGCTCTATCATATAATATACTTACCGCGCGCAACGCGCGCTTTCTACTTACTAGTATATATATATATATATATATATATATATATATATAAAACAAAAACAACGACACTCGACTCCAGTTTTGTCCCAGTAATGTGGGTCTGAGGGGGACAAGATTGTTAAATAAAGCAAGATACATAAAATCTTTATATATATATATATATATATATATTATATTATAAATTATATTATACTATATTATATATATATATATATATATATTAATATTGAAAACATTTCCTCCAAAATTAGTTTAAACATTCAACTATATTTAAAAGTTAGAAGACACGACAGAAACAACAACACACAAGAAGAAAGCGAACAAGAAAAAAAAAACCAGTTAAACATCTATGCAATGCATTCCGAACGACCAATGGCCTTCTGGGCCACCTGATGCGCTGGGTGAACAAAATGTCTAGGAACCTTCAATATCTTGCCCGATCCCATCTTCTTGGTTGCATCCAAGCAACTCCAAATAAGAGACCTGCACTCAACATGCACTCTGTTAGGTCTTAAAAAAGCCTCCACCACACAAGTGGAGTCAGCCCAAATGATAATGTGATCCAAACCCATCCTTTCCCCTTCTTGCAAAGCTAGTAGGACAGCCAGGAGCTCACAAAAAAGGACGGAGACACCTCTACTTCCCCTATCTCCCTGATTCACTCTAACCCCTTGCCGCATCAGAACCCAGGCCGCTGCCATCAAGGTCGATTGCCGTTGTTTAGCCTCATCCACCATGAAAAGAAACACTCCATCCCTATCAACCACTCCACCCCACACAAATTCAACAGTTTCAACAACTGGATTTATGATCCTACCTCTACCCCCCTATTTCCACCTCTTCCTCCACTGACATAACTCCTTCATCACGTGGTCCATTATGTTCTCCAGCAAACTCGCGGACAAAGGTTGTTTCCCAATGCAAACAGTATTCCTAGCATTCCATATGGTCCACATTACCGCCACAAATTCCCCCACTAACATTAGACCCTCCTCCTTCTTCTTAGCCAAGTAGAGCACCCACCCTTTCAACCAATCCCACCATCCAATATGCCTATTAGTTTCAGAGCAGATTCCTAGCTGCGACCCTCGCCACACATGCTTAGCAATAATACATCTTCTAAACAAGTGTTCCACATCTTCGACCTCCTCCCCCCACCAAAACCTTTGATTCCACCATCTTCCGTCTCCATCGATTCTCCCTAGTTGGCAGAGCATTCACAACACATCTCCAAACAAAGGTTTTCCATTTAGGGGGGAAGTCACTATGCCATAACATCCTCGAAATCTTAGTATCCACCTCATTTAGCGGTTCCCTCCCTGTAGCGAGACAAAGAAACTCATAGTATTCATCCTTAACTTTATTGGTAGAAGAAGACTTACTAGGCCACAACAAAACATCATTCCTCCCAGCCTGGGGAGGGAAGACACAAACAATTTCATTCAATGTGGTTGGCGAGAATATCTATCTAATCTGATCCCACTTCCAGATTCCCCTACCATGTACATCCCTGGCCACCAACGCATCAACTTTCAACTCCTTCAGTTCCTCCTGGCACTGCCCCTCACACAAATAAACCTTCCCTCCAGGAAGCCACCTCCCATCCAACACCCTGATATCTCTACAACTTCCCACACTCCATCAAAATTTATTCCTCACGCTATCCACCACCTTGTGTAAGCTTTTCCAAGTAACCGAACTGCCAACCGGCACTTTGGAACCTTCCTGCCTAGCAATGGGCAAAGCAACCCCATATTTTGCATTCAAAAGTCTTGAAATTAGCAACTCCTGATTGTCGTACGTTCACCACGCCTGTTTCAACAAGAGGGACTTATTATAGCATCCTATATGTCGTACTCCAAGCCCCCTGTACCCCGAGGTTGAAATATCGACATCTTGTCTTTCCAATGGATGGATCTGGTCCCATCCATCTTTCCCCACAAAAACTGGATGATAACTGAGTTGATCTGGTCAACACTCCTTTGCGGGACCAAATAAATTTTAAACACATGCTTGTGAAGAGCAACCAGCACTGCATTAATAAGAACTAACTTCCCCGCCATTGAAAGCATCCTGAATTTCCAAGACTCCAACCGTCTCTTAACATCTTCAACCATAAACCCAAACTGGTCCGTCCTTCTCCTCTGCACCCTAGTCAGCACTCCAAGATACTTCTAGAAGAAGCCCCCTTCAAGGTATCCAAAAATAATCTTTAGTCCCTCCTTATCCTGTTGGGTGGCCCCTTTGGAGAAACATTCCTCCAAATTTAGTTGAAACATTCAACTATATTTAAAAGTTGGTGGAAATGAATGTTAAATAAAGCAAGACACGCAAAATCTTGGCCTATGCAGTAATGCCCATTTCCACATTTATACACGTGACTATGTTTAGATTAGTCACACATAATAAGAGAGAAAACTGTGATCCTTTCCATGGTTAATAAGCATGGTTAACTTTTCCACATGTCTGTTCCATGTAGTAAGCCAGTTGTATCAATGTTTTCAATACGTCAGTTCTTTTTAAGATGATAACATCCATTACATTTTCTAAGACTATCAACAATGACATACTTTTGGAGTAAGTATGGAGGAGAGAGATTCTAAAAAAAAAAAAAGATAAAAAAATGAGGCATTCTTGGGTATGGAGGCATTGTTGAAAATGGAGGAGAGAGAAAAGGGTATGGGGAAAGAGAGATACGGAGAATTAGGAAAGAGAAAATATTAAACAAAATTTATTTTATTTTATCTTTTTCTATTTTGTACTTTTTTAATAATTATATATTAACCATTCACCACTCCCTTTTTCAATTTATTATTCACCATTAACAATAATCATTCTCCCCTTCCTATTAAAATAATATTAAACCTACTATTTATGTATTTGGTGCTCTCAATTTTGAAGAACAACATTGACAATAGCCTAATGTTCCGATTTTTATTTCAGCTATTATTATTTATGATGGGGCTTGAGTATCATATCTGACCATTCGCACAACCTTCTTAATAATGGACCGCCTAACTCAATTTATGGTTCTTAGATGGGCCCAATTATTGGCTCAACTAACATTGGGTAATGGCAAGACAAACTTCCCCTCCCATCTATTCTACTTGTACAGTCCAGTAACAATTTAAAGGAGACATATATATATTTGCATGAATAATCCAGAAGACAGCGGCAATCTGAGGATCACTGATGCCAAACCAAACAATAGAATCGAGCAGACACTGGCTGTTGTACGTGCTCCCATTCCTCACCTAGCTTTGCAGGCTGTGGAGGCTGAACCAGGCTGCAAAAACACATGAAATTAATAAATTCCATTCATCAAGCAGCCTAGCAGGAGCATCCATTTTACCAACATTTATAAGCACAGCTTGATTGAGTTTGAAACTAACTATCATGGTCTGGGCTTACCACACAAGCGTGTACATCGCTGCATCCACAAAGAAGCTCTCCGTTTAACATGTCTAGCGCTTGGAATGCTCCACCTCCCATGCTTCTCTGCAAATACCAAACGGTGCCTTCCATTTTACAATGCTTGTTTGTTTATATACATTACTCTTTTCATCATCAAATTAAATTTCATGCATCATCCTTTATTGTGGGAAGACTAGTACGGCAAAGGATGTTCACTAACTAGTCAAAAGTTATATTTCGAGCTAGCTTGAATTCAGGGTATTAGCTAGGTTAGCTATTGAAGTCCCTCTTGGACAGTAAATGTTTTCCCTCTACGTGCCCAAGAAAAACAAGTGAAAAGTATGAAAGAATAAAGTAGGGCACTGCATACCTTGTAAAAATCAACAGCAAGGAAATTAGTCCATCGAGAGGCAGCAACATCATGACAGGTGCGAAGCATGGCCATTAGATTTTCGGAGTTATCTACACACGAAAGTCCCCTTACGGGAATAGTCTTGAAATAGTTTACAAGTACTAGTGACTTTGTTTTGTCATTCAGGGGTGATGACTCTTTTCTATTTGGACACTTGCCTGCCTTCATTCCACCATCTCCATCTGCCCCGAAAACATACACACACACAAAAAAAAAAAAAAAGCTCAATATATGAAAAGGAACCGATGGCAATGATGATAATTAATTGGATATATGCAAGCAACGAGAGCAGGTTTGATTAGTTTACATTGATTTTCGACCATGTAATTCCACTGGTACGCAATGCCTTCACTCTCTTGCTTGGACTTGTTGGAAGTGAAGACCAGAAAGCGTTGGTTTTTGGCCACCATGTCACTGACTAAAGGCCAATCTTGGCCCTGCTTAGGCATCCTTGTGACAGGAAACCAGTATTTCATGAGCCCTGCCTTAGTGAAGAGCTTGGTCAACCCTTTCGAGGCTTGGACGTAGTCTTCCAATATCAATGTCACAATCTCCCCCGGGTTTGAAGACATGAAAGCTTCAATCTCCTTCAGAGTGTCTATTGCCCGTTCCTAATCATCACATTCGGGCATTAAACATATGAATGAATTGCAAGAAAGAGAGAATATTGAACAATATATGTGGCATGGCAACTTACAAATGCAGTGAAATCGTGGCATTTGCCTTTGAAAGAATGGCAAAGCCATACATCTCCTCGGAAGTCGTAAGTGTCAAGCATCAAGGCGCGAACCCCATTCTTTGAAAAGTTAATCCAAACACATAACGTACATATGGTTGTTAAATAAATTAACTGAATAGTTTTTGAAATAATTAAGAAAGGTCAGGCGTTGTGGAAGGGTAATAGTATATATATATATATATATATATATATATACATCCTTACTTGCAGTTGCTGAGTGATGTTGTCTTCTTGATTTCTAAATGTAATTTTAGGAACTCCAGTATCATGGGAGGCCTCACTCTTTGTGGCAAACGCATTGTGGGTCGTCAAGAAGGCGTATTTGTTGAAAGGGAGAGAATTATTCTTCATTGTGCAAAAAACAAATCTCATCAAGAAGGATATGAAACCAACGTGCATCATGAGGATTGAATATCATAAACAACAAAGACTGCATTTTGTTGATATTATGATTAATTAACACAACAGACTGTCCTTGGAGTAATACTAATTTCACATGATGTTGTCAGTATATCACATTTGGATGGTAATATATATGATTCCTCAATGCAAATAATGTGCTGTAGGCTGTAGCACATGCATATGTATTTCCACATGTGTAAGCCATGCTTAATATATCATAACCTAGCACATGTTCATACTATAAATAATTTAAGGGGAAAAAACACCTAAAACCCAATCAACAAAGAGAGAAAAGTTCACGAGTGGCATGCACTCTCCATATAGAGCTAGATCGAGGTATATTGAATGTGTTATCTTTGTACCTTATTTTTTTTACATTGCGAAGTGGAAGATGACCAATTAAAGCTGCAAAATCACTGGTTGAAACAGTATATATAACACGAGAATCTACATATTAAAATGGTGGCGTATAATATAATTCATGATCTCCTGTGTTTTTCTTCGAGAATGAAGTTTAATCTCATCAGTAGGCCAGCAACAAAGTAAGGTGTACCCTCACAAATATAACCGAAAGATACAACTATCCATCATGACATATATAATCTCTCTTGAACTTTGATGGTAGGTAACGGCCATAAACTTTCATTTTTCCAAAATGGTATTAGTCAAGGAACATGATGCAGTAACATCATGAATTTAGTGCACAATTTAGAAAATGTTGGACTTATCTTTTATTTTCTACTATTTTTACTATTTTTAGTTTTCATTAAAGACTAAGTGGGTGGTTAGTTTTACTATTTTATAGCTTGCATGCTGTTAGTGGGAGGTTTTGAGATATATGGTTGTAATGTGGTGGGTTTGACAGAATATACAACATTTTTGATTCCTTCCAATATTTCTTCTATCTTTCCTCCCTAATCTTCAAGTCAATTTACGATCAGCGGCCTCGAGATTGATTGTCTCCTGTCCCTGTATCAATTGGTATCAGAGCCTCTTTTCCTTCGAAGAGCTGGCACCAAAAACCCGGAAAATGGCAGCATCTGAATCGCAGCAGGGCACCCCATCAATGGAGAGTGCGATTCAGAATTTGCTTGATCAGCAAGCGGTCATATCCAAGCAGATAACCGATCAACATCAGGCTTTTAGCCAGCAGATATCCGCCCAAAATCAAAAAATTTTGGCACAGAAACAACAAATGGATCAACAGCAGCAAGCATTTGCACAAATTTTGCAACAAATCAAGGATATGAGAACCAAATTAGGTAATTCTACTGCCTCATCTGGTTCAGGTGAAAGAAGTGCTGAGACCCCAAATTTTGTGCTGGTAAATGATCCTAAACCCCAACTGCCATTCAATCCGAAGATTGAGTTTCCTCATTTTGACGGTAATAATCCGAGGGGGTGGGTTGAGAAATGCTCTAAATACTTTAGTTTGTGCAAGACCCCAAATCAACAGAAGGTGGACCTAGCTTCTTTGTATTTGGTGGGTAAAGCTGAAACGTGGTACCAGGGATACAGTTTGAACCGACAAAATATGGTGTGGGAAGAGTTTGTGGTGGATGTGTGTGCTATATTCAGGGATTAGATGGGGAGTAAGGTTGTGGAAGAATTTAACAGACTGACCCAAACAGGAACTGTTGACGAGTATCTGGAGAGATTTGAAGAATTGAAGTCTATGATGATGATAAAGAACCCATCACTACCTGATGCTTATTTCGTTGATTGCTTTATTGGAGGGCTTGCACCCCATATCAAGTCGTTCACTAGGGCTTTTAGACCTAGTACTTTATCTGAAGTTGTCGATTATGCTAGATTGCAAGAGGCGACTGTTGAAGCTCTCAAAGTTACTGATAAACCAAAGCCAATGCAGTACCCAAAGTTGACACACAAGGGTTTGCTACCCACACCTGTAGCATCAGGGGCTAAACCCCAAAGCATGCAGGGAGCAGGAACTAGTATTGTTAGGGCTAAGACCCTTACAGCAGCAGAGAAGGCTGAAAAGTTAGCCAAAGGGTTGTGTTTCTTCTGTGACAAGCCCTACGAACGAGGTCATCAATGTAATCTAAGAAAGACACAACTATTCTTGATTGAGATACCTGGTGTAGAGGAAGAGTGCAACTCGAAGCATGATGTTGAGGAGAATGAGGATGATTGCTTAGTAGAGGATGAGGTGCCTCATATCTCGGTTCATGCGTTGAGTGGAATTCAAGGATACCAGACCATGAGGGTTACAGAACTGTTTGGAAAAACTCCCATGCATGTGCTAATAGATTCAGGGAGTACTCACAACTTCCTCGATATTTCAATGGCAAGGAAACTAGGGTGTACAGTGGAGGAAACACCTGCACAAGCTGTAACTGTAGCTGATGGCAACAGGTTGCAATGTCTACACACCTACAAAGGGTTTAAATGGAGGATGCATAATGCAGAGTTTAAATCGGACATGCTTGTCATTCTGTTGGGTAGTTGTGACGTGGTTCTTGGTGTGCAATGGTTGAGCCAATTGGGGACTGTCAGATGGAACTTTAAGAAACTCGAGATGGCGTTCACATACCGAGGTCGGGACCATGTTTTGCGAGGTCTCAGGGGCAAGAAGCTGCATCTTATTGGGCATGACAAATTGCAGAAACTCATGGAAGCTACACCACAATTATGCATGTTGCAGGTTATTAGGTTACGAGAAAGTGGTCGTGAATTTTACAGCTTGCATGTTGAGAGGCAAGGGCAATGTGAGGACCAACAACTCACGACAATCTTGCAACAATATCGGGACATTTTTGCGGAGCGGACCTCGCTGCCCCCCTCACAGGGGAGTGTTCGATCATCGGATTCTCTTGGAGCAAGGTACCAACCCCTTCAGCATCAGACCATACAGGTACCCTCTAAAACAGAAAGATGTTATTGAAACTTTGGTTAAGGAAATTCTAGACAAGGGATTCATCCAGCACAGTTCCAGCCCCTTTGCTAGCCCGGTTGTGTTAGTGGGAAAGAAAGATGGGTCCTGGCTAATGTGTGTGAATTATAGGGAGTTAAACAAGCACACTATCAAAGACAAGTTTCCTATTCCAGTTGTGGATGAATTAATTGATGAGTTAGCTGGGGCTGTGGTCTTTTCTAAGATCGATTTGAGGTCAGGGTACCACCAGATTCGAATGCGTGATGAAGATGTGATAAAAACAGCATTTAAAACCCACCAAGGTCACTTTGAGTTTCTCGTCATGCCGTTTGGGCTATCAAATGCACCCGCTACCTTTCAAAGCCTCATGAACTATGTCTTCAGGGATTATTTGAGGAAGTTTGTGCTCGTCTTCTTTGACAACATCCTTACCTACAGCAAATCAATGACAGACCACTACAAGCATTTGATGGCAGTGTTTGAAGTTATGAGGCAAAACCAGTTGTTTTCTAAAGCGAGTAAATGTGATTTTGCAATTCCCAAGGTAGAATATCTTGGGCATTTTATCTCGGCTAAGGGTGTTGAGATAGACCCGGCAAAGATCCAGGTTGTGAGGGAGTGGCCTCCTCCTAAGACAGTCAAACAACTACGAGGCTTTTTGGGTCTCTCGGGATATTATAGGAAGTTCATCAAAGGGTATGCGCTTATAGCTAAGCCCCTGACTAACTTGCTTAGGAAGGGGTCATTTGACTGGAATGATGAAGCTCAGGTGACATTTGATAGATTAAAGGAAGCACTTACCAACGCTCCTGTTCTAAGTATACCGGATTTTTCTAAATATTTTGTTGTGGAGACAGATGCTTCTACACATGGAATCGGGGCGGTACTTATGCAAGAAGGGCACACTTTAGCTTATATTAGTAAATCTCTTGGGCCTAAGTGGCAAGGACTTTCGATTCTGAGAAGGCTATGGCTCTTGTATTCTTGATTCAAAAATGGCGTGATATCTTACGGGTTGATGATTTATTATCAAGACTGATCAAAAGAGTTTAAAATGGCTATTAGAGTAGCGGGTTACAACCCCTTTTCAACAGCTATGGTTGTCCAAGCTTATGGGGTTCCACTATGAAATTCAGTACAAGAAGGGAAAAGACAACATAGCAGCTGATGCTATGTCCCGAATGCCGAGTGCCAACGTGCTCTTACTGGCGTTGTCGATGTCTGATGCGATTTATTATCACTGGTTAAGGATAGTTACTCCCTGGACCCTACCTTATTGTCCTATGTGAATGGCACGACTCCTCCAAATCCTAAATATACTGTAGTTGATGGTTACGTGCGGAAGAATGGGAAGGTTGTCATTGGGCCAGACCCTAACCTGAAGGAGATCATTTTGAATTGGGTGCACAACTCCCCTACAGGGGGTCATTCCGGGCGAGATGCGACCCTAAAGAAGCTCCAACAATTATTCCACTGGAAGGGTCTCACCAAGGACGTGCAACATCATCTCCGAACCTGTGCGGTTTGTCAATCTTGTAAGTATGATTCCTCGGCCTCACCGGGACTCTTACAACCACTTCCTATACCCTCTGAGGTTTTTCAAGACATTTCAATGGACTTTATTGAGGGTCTACCTAAATCTTTTGGTTCCCAAGTGATTTTAGTGGTGGTCGATCGATTGAGTAAATTTGCTTATTTCATCGTTTAGTCTCACCCTTACACCGCAGTAGAGGTAGCCCAAGCTTATTTAGACAATGTCTTCAAGATACATGGCTGGCCAAGGAGCATCGTGAGTGATCGGGACACCATCTTTTTGAGTCAGTTTTGGCAGGCTCTTTTCACAATTCAAGGCACTTCCCTCTTACTCTCTTCAGCTTACCATCCTCAGACCGACGGTCAAACTGAGGTCTTAAACAGAACTCTTGAGACCTACTTGCGTTGTATGGTTTCAGAAGAGCCCAAGGAGTGGAGTAAATACTTGCCCGTTGCTCAATGGTGGTACAATACCAACTATCATACTGCTGCCCAACTTACTCCATATGAGGCGCTCTTTAACCAACCTCCCCCACTTCACTTACCTTATTTGTCGGGTGAGACAAGGAATGCCTTGGTGGACAGAACCTTGCAACGGAGAGAGGCCATGATTCAGCTGCTCCGGTTCCATCTCTTGAGGGCACAACACCGGATGAAGCTCTTAGCTGACCAGCATAGGTCCGACAGGGAATTCGGTGTTGGTGATTGGGTTTGGCTCAATCTCCAGCCTTATAGACAGTCATCGGTGCACAGGAGTGTGAATGAGAAAATTGGACCCAAGTATTTTGGTCCCTTTCAGGTGCAGGCTCGGGTGGGAAAGGTAGCTTATACTCTCAGCTTACCAGCTTAAGCTAAGATCCATCACACTTTCCATGTTTCACAATTGAAGGCTTTCCGTGGAGCTCTGCCAGATAAACCTCATATTCCGGTTGGCTTGCAGGGGACTGAGTCTGCTACACTTTACAAGCCTGCCGCTATTATTGACCGCCGTGTGCTCAAGAGAGGTTGGAGCTCAATTCAGCAGTACCTTGTTCTTTGGGAAGGGCAACCCGAATCTGAAGCTTCCTGGGAGGCTTCTGATGTCCTCCAACAGCAGTTTCCTGGTTTTCTTGAGAGCCAACAGACTTGAGGACAAGTCTGATTCTGTGGCGGAAGCAATGATGCAGTAACATCATGAATTTAGTGCACAATTTAGAACATGTTGGACTTATTTTTTATTTTCTACTATTTTTACTATTTTTAGTTTTCATTAAAGACTAAGTGGGTGGTCAGTTTTACTATTTTATAGCTTGCATGCTGTTAGTGGGAGGTTTTGAGATATATGGTTGTAATGTGGTGGATTTGACAGAATATACAACATTTTTGATTCCTTCCAATATTTCTTCTATCTTTCCTCCCCAATCTTCAAGTCAATTTACGATCAGTGGCCTCGAGATTGATTGTCTCCTGTCCCTGTATCAGAACAAGTTACTTTCAAGAATATGTCATATTATTAAAATCATATTATTATATATTAATTTAAAATAAAGTGGTATAACTCAATTCTATAACTATAATATTACATATAAATTGTATAAAGTTATACTTTTATTTATTAATTTTTATATTTCAAAAAAACACCTACAATATGCCTATTGAATGGGGTTGATTCAATTAGAATATCATTTGGATTAATTGATATAACCAACATATTCAAAGCTACATATATAGTTGATAATTAATCTTTACTATTAATAAAATTATTATAAAAAATCTTACAAAATACTCTTTTCAAAAAAAATGTTAAAAAATGCTCCCTTCGTCCCAAATAAATTATCCAGGTTTGGTTAACTAACGTTAATTTATCAAACTATACGTATTATCCAGGTTTGGTTAACTAACGTTAATTTATCAAACTATACGTTGGGTTATGATACAAGATTACCATTATTAGATTTGTGATGGAAATTATTTTTATCTGAATACAATATTATTAGTAATGCTAAAATAAAATGTGAAAAAACAACGGTTAAAGTGTTGTATCGAAGATTGTGAAAAAATAAACCGTACAAATTAATTGCGACGGAGCGAGTACTAAATTGGTAAGGAGTAAAACACTTAGCTGAGATGGTACTTGCATTTCTCCTAGACAGTTCTAATAAAAATATTTGATACTTAACTAGAATAACAAAAATAGCAAATTACCAAGAGTTTAAAGGGATTGGTGGCAGCAGTTCGAACACATATTGAGCCAGTAGATCCCAGATGACAGTTGAAGCACTGAAACCCTTGTTCACACTTTGGACATTTATCATCAGACGCCTGAAAATTGCATCAAATTCAAGCCACACAAATTGTTTAATATCCGAATTAAACAATCATAAGCTCCCAAGACAGGATCCAAATCAGAAAATCAGACCATGGCAGACCTTGTCCTGGTCATCAACAGTGGAAGTGGAAGCATATGAGAGCCCTAAACAAGATGAAATGGCCATCAATATGAGAAAATATGGAAGAATCGAATGACCCATTACAGTTTATGAATTCGGCAAATTTGAGAGGGTTTATCAGAAAAGGTCAATTGAAGTTGCATGTACACACAGAGAGAGAGAGAGAGAGAAAGAGAAAGAGAGACAGAATTTAGGGGATTAAAGGCAATTCTACTTGGAAAGATTGATTCATTTTGTGGGTTGATACTACTGCTGTAGTGAATCGCTAAGGATTGTGTGTTGGTAGGACGGGCGTTGGTAGTTTCTTATAGCAGTTACGTATGGACGAGCAGGTTGGTAGTTACTTAAGGTCATCCACAACGGACAATATAAAAATCAAATAGTAATTAGATATTCAAACTGAAACCTAATTAATCTTACGATAAAGAGAATAACTATCACAATATTTGCAGACCACACAATAACCATAAACTTTTATATTAATACACGCTACTAGTCTTAAATCTGCGCGATACACGGTATATGATAAAATAAATATTATTTTTAACAAAAAAGGAACCTAAATAATTATCGTACATATAAATTAAAAGAATTTCAAACGTTAATAATACCGACTTTGGGGGTATTAGACACTAATAATATAGATTATTTTCTTGGTTACTGACAGTACCAATTATCGACCTATTTTCCACTAATAGTACACCACCAATTTGGTATGATTTTGTCTAATGAAAAAATGACGTAACTCCATAATGTATGACGTAGAAGGTGGAGCAGGTCACACATTATGAAGTCACATCATCTTTCCAATGAGTTAACATGATAACAAATCGATGATGTAGTATTATTGGAGGAAAATAGGTCAATAGTTGGTGGTACTGTCAGTGTCCAAGAAAATAGTCTGCATTATTAATATCTAATACCCACAAAATTGGTATTATTGATGTCCAAAAATCCTAAATGAAAACGCCCACAACATAAATTATATAATTAAATGAAAGATACGAAAAATTGTTCAAATAAAAATATATAAAATTAAAAATACATGTAACTCAAGAGTTTAAGTAAGAAACATACAATCCTATTCTAATTCATGATAAATTTATTAGACATTATAATTATAGTAATGGATATGTATTTTCACCTTTGGACTACAATTATGAAAACACATTTTTATTTGTGTAACTACAACTGATAATAATTATGAAAATGCCATTTTATTTGTGTTAATCATAATATCAACAAAGCAAGTCGATGACAAAGTTTTTCTTATACATGTGTTTGTTATGTTCTACCAAAGTTGCTACTACAATAGGGTTGACTAGAGTTTTGGTGGAGTTAATTGATAAAAAGATTGTTAGAGAAAAGTAAGTAATTGCGAGGTTGCAGCGGAAGCGAAAATAAATGAGACAACAGAAATTACGATAAAATTCAGGAACCAAAAAAAAGCGGTAAGACAAGCACCAGGATTACGTGGGAAACCGAAGAATTCGAAGAAAAACCCACGGACTGTGATAGCCAGAAAAATAATCCACTATGAGAGGAGGAATACAACTCGATCACTATCATAGGATGTGAT
Organism: Portulaca oleracea; assembly: GCA_029582165.1. NCBI lineage: Eukaryota > Viridiplantae > Streptophyta > Magnoliopsida > Caryophyllales > Portulacaceae > Portulaca > Portulaca oleracea. Next base: position 19,140,514 of record CM055873.1, read on the forward strand.
GCGATCAATAGGAAAGTAAAGTGGATTATCAGGATACAGTTGGGAAAATATTGGTGAGACAGTTTCTCTCTCAATATTTTCTCCCTCTCTGACTGTCTGTTACTCGATCATCGTTCGCCGTAAAATAAAGTGGAGAAAACTAAGCCCTATTTATAAGGTAGCTAAAAGAAGAAATAGAATCAGATTAAAACTCAAATAACAACAAGTAGTATCTGACTTGAACAGAGAATTAGAATTAAAACTCTATCCTTAGCCAATTCTTCTCAAATTCGTGACATCAGTGAGGATCCAATGGGTCACAAGACCCAGCACATATATAAATCGTGTGCTTATAATTTGGCGATGGTGATAAAGATATCGATTTGATACGCAATTTACTTGGATTTTTTAAAATAAAACCTTTTTTATAGTTAATTTTGATAAACAAGCTTCAGAGGGCGGTGAAATATCAAAAGAAACGGAAAATATGAATAAAAAATTTTCTCTACGCCACGATCACAAATAATATTGTACATCATGGTGGACCTAGGTCCATCATATGTACTAAAATATATCAATTTTTAAGTGAGGAACTTTTATCAGAAAAAATTGATAATATCGATGAATTTTAAAATAATATTGACAAATTTACATTGAATTTTATAATACTCATTTATGAATTTATTTTGAAAATTTTAACACTTTGGTAGACATAAGTAGGTATTATATAGATTATTATAATGGGATACGCAAACTTTGCTATTATAATTATATAGATTTTTATTTTTATTTTGTTTTCCAGAAAATCAATTTTGAAAATTTGTTTATTGAAAATCTTAAAAAAAATAATTCAATTAGATATTTATCTCATTTCTCATTGACTTAGGCTCATATAATAACTGTCATTTCTCTATTTTGTGGGGCCGACAAACTTTCCTATTAATAATATCTAGATTATTATTATTATTGTTATAAAAATATGTTTAAATGGGAAATTGATTCTTAAAGAAAAGCTAAATTGGGGAAAAACTTAGAACTATCTTGGAATCTAAGAATTATATAGATTATTATTTTTTATTTTGTGGCCAGAAAGTCAATGTTGATAATTTATTTATTGAAAATCTTTGTTTATCTTTTTTCTCGTTGGTTTAGGTTTATACGATTACTCTCCCTTTTTCATTTTTTTGGTGCCCACAAATTTTCCTATTAATAATATATAGATAATGTTAAGGTTTTGCTGGTGTTTCATTTATAGTGAGATATGTAAGGGTTTGGCGGGGTTGGTTTTATTGCCATTAAAGTGGTGGGATATGTTAATATAGTGTTGATTGTATGGATTGTCCATTAATTCAGTTATTGAATTTCGTGGGGTTAGCACGGATGGTACAATACGCAATTCAAATTTAATTAGCATTTTATAAGAAAAGTAATCGGTAGTTACCCTTTCTTCCAACAAATTTACAATTATAATATATGAATCACAATATAAAATTCATATAATATTAATAATAAAGTTTGTGGGTCCCACTGAAAGGAGAAAGGAGAAAGGAGATTAATTATAAGGATTTTGTCTAATCAAAAACTAGATGAATGCTTAATTAAATCATTTTGGTGCACAATCAGTAACTATAATTATTTTGGAATAATAATAATAATAATATAACAAAAAAATAATATTAATAGTAAAGTTTGTGGGTACCGCTAAATGGAGAAATGATATTAATTATAGGGATTTCGACCAATCAAAAAGTAAATAAATGTTGAATTAAATTATTTTGGTTCAACTATCAGTAATTACAATTATTTTGAAATAAAAATAATGCATATATATAATATTAATAGTTTGTGGTCCCGCTGAATGGAAAAATGAGATTAATTATAGGGATTTCGATCAATCAAAAAGTAGATAAATGTTTAATTAAATTATTTTGATGCAACTATCCGTAATTATAATTATTTTGGAATAATAATAATAATCTATATAATATTAATAGTAAAGTTTGTGGGCCCTGCTGAATAGAGAAAGGAGATTAATTGTAAGGATTTCAACTAATCAAAAAGTAGATAAATTCTGAATTAAATTGTTTTTGTGAAACTATCAGTAATTATAATTATTTTGGAATATTAATAATAATAATCTATATAATATTAAAAGTAAAGTTTGTGGGTCCCGTTGAATCGAGAAAGGAGATTAATTATGGAGATTTCGACCTATCAAAAAGTACATAAATGCTGAATTAAATTATTTTGTTGCAACTATCAGTAATTATAAATTTTTTTGGAATAATAATAATAATAATTTATATAATTTTAATAGTAAAGTTTGTGGGTTCTCACTGAATTGAGAAAGTTGATTAATTGTAGAGATTTCGACCAATCAAAAAATAGATAAATGTCGAATTAAATTATTTGGGTGCAACTATCAGTAATTTTAAGTATTTTGGAAAATAATATTAATATTAATATTAATATTAATATCAATAATAGGAAACTATGTGGGCCCTACAAAATGGAGAAAGGAGAGTAATTCTAAGAGGCTAAGCCAATGAAAAATAAGATAAATATCTAATTTAATTATTCTATTAAAGATTTCCAATAAACCAAATATTAAAATTGCCTTTCCAAAAATAAAAAAAAAACTAAATAATTGTATGTAATAATAAAGTTTGTGTGTTCCATTAAAAGGTGGAAAGAGAGTAATTTTAAGTTCCACAACCAATTAGAAAAAAACATAATTCTAACTTTTTCCTCAATTTAGATTTATTTAAGAATTAATTTCCTTTTTAAAAATATTGTTATAACAATAATAATAATTATTATAATTATAATAGTAATAATAATAAATAATGACAACAATAATCTTATATAATTATAATATAAAATTTTATGCGTCCCATCAAATGGCGAAAACATAACAATCTTATGTTCTACAATGAATTAAAAAACATAATTCTAATTTTCCCCCAATTTCGGTTTATTTATCGAATACGTAACCTATTGTAACTGAAATCGTCCGAAATTGAAATTCTCACCCAATATAATTGAATTATAGTTTCCTAATTGGTAATTTGGTATGTTAGAGGACTCCTAATTAAACAAAGAGTAATTTGGTACACCATGTAATACACTAATACCTACCCATATCTATCAAAGTGTTAGTGTAACGCCCCATAAATTCAATTATAGAAAAGTCAAAGTCAAACTAACGTTAACAGACAAAATTAGCGGAAGACTCAAAATTCTAATTGGGCGTCACTGCCGTATCCCTGAAGGAATACAAGGCGAGATGGAAACTACAACTGTCTGATAACTATAAATCAACTAACAAACTCAAACTAAGAAAAGAACTTAACAACCCTAACTTCAAGTCTTTCTGAGTTGAAACATAACACGATTAATAAAAACTAAACATGCCAAGCCTCACTGCTAATTCTCGTTCCCAGCATATTGATCATCACCTGAAAATAAAACATTTCAAAAATGAGGGGGAAATCTCAATAATGTCTACCCCTAACGTTAAAAATAAGTTAAGTTCATTTCAATTCATTTGAGGAAGAGGGAACAAGTCAAGCCATTTTACAAACCTTTAATCCCTTAACTACTTTCCTCAACCCAACCAATCCATATTTTATTATGCGGGCGGGATACCACATCCCTTAGAGTATCATTCGCCTACCAAAGGCATCAAAACAATCGCCTACCAAAGGCATCCAAAATCATATATCCTATATCAGGGATGAAACCCTGATCTCCTGACACATAACCCAAACAGGCATCAAATCCTAGTCTCCGGGTTATCGCCCGCAAAAACATTAGCCTATCAAAGGCATCAAAACAATCGCCCACCAAAGGCATCAAAACAATCGCCTACCAAAGGTATCATAATCATCTATCCTATATCAGGGATGAAACCCTGATCTCCTGACACATAACCTATACAGGCACCAAATCCTGGTCTCCGGGTTATCGCCCGCAAAGACATTAGCCTATCAAATACATCAAAACAATCGCCCACCAAAGGCATCAAAACAATCGCCTACCAAAGGCATCATAACAATCGCCTACCAAAGGCATCAAAACAATAAACCCACTTAATGTTTCACTTTGAATTATTAGTGTCTTATGCAAAGCTCAACTCACAGCTCTCAAGTTAAACCCAACCCAGGTTATCAAAACCAAAACAAAAACTACTTATAAAAGACCATCACAGTTTCTCAACTCATAAATCAATAATCACGAATAAATATAAAAAACAGATGGTCACATTTCACCATAAAGTCCCCTTTCGGGATGCAATTCTCAAAACAGATTAGAAAACATTTAAACACTTTTAAAGAGCATCCCAGTGGGGATTAGAGCATAGACATTACCTGGTTAACTGCACTTCACAGCAAAAACGAACACACTTGAGCTCACTAACGACGCGATTTAGCTTGGGCCGAAAATAGAATAATTATTCTAATCAAAACGTGCCCTTCCAAGTTAGTATTAACTACCTTCTACCTAACCCTCCCCTAGAAACACCATAGGTTTCCATCATTCATGAATTTACACTTTAAATTATTCAACACATTCCATGTAATGACATAATAAAACCAAATAAACGTTTTCACTCAACAACACATTCATTAATAATTAACATCAACAAGATCGATTACAACATCCACATAAAAAGGGTCATAACTTGACTTCCCGACATTCTATGGATATGGTTTTGGACTTTTCGGAAAACTCGGGATGTCTATTAAAACTCTTATGTTGAACTTGAGACCCAAAACACGCTGTAAGATCCTCAAAAACGGTCATCAATCCACATTGTCCAGATCTGACCTAGTCCTGGTAATTGGGGTATGACTCGACTTATACAACTTCAAAGTCCAATCCGTAAAATTTCTATGAAAGTTACATCTGATGGAACCTCCAATTCAATGGGTTCGATCAAAGGACGACTATACTTCTTGTGGTGACCCGTTCTTTAGACCCTATCAAACTGTCCCGTTACCGATTCCCATATAATTGGTCATTTCGGTTCTAACTTTCACCATTCGATCGCGGAGTCTTACTTTGGGTCTAAAATAATGGCTAAGGTTAGAGTTTCTACCCTAAACCAACGAAGGTCTAAAAGGTACCACTTATAACCAACAATTTAAACCTTTCGGTGTAAAGAACTCAATAATAACGTAATAATATTATAAACACATAAGAGTTGCATAATAAATACGTAATGTTCGAAAGTATAATACACTATGAAAAACAAGTGTAAAACAGTAGGGAAAATTTTTAAAAAAAACTTTACGAATTATGACATAGCAATAAATATAAATTAATACTTTGGCTAAAGAAAACTATACGTCACAATTATAAACGATAAATATAAAATATCTTTCAAAACTATAATCAACCTTATTTAAACTATCACGCGTATCATTGTTCAAATATAACCAAAGAATTCAGATTTAACAAAGTACCCTACCTCTAATTCATACATGAAATAATACTAACAAGACCCTAATATGATTTATAAGCAATTAAAAAAAATCATATAAAAACGTACCCATGACTCCAACTATGTCATGATTAACTAAAAGGCAACAAAAGGATGTCAACTCCACTCACTAACACATTATCAGATTTGTTAACAACTAAAATGATAATCAAGAATCAAGAAATCAACACAGTAGCATGGAAACTAATAAAGAAAAGGGTTTTTACATAAGGGTGGTCGACGGTTGAACTGATGCTAGGGCTGAGGCGACGGCGATTGGGCAGGCGGAGGCTGGGTGATCAGTGTCGGGGTTCGTTGGAGCGGTGTGGGTATCGGTGTCCTAGCGGTGCCGGAGCGGCAAAGCGTACGTCGACAGGAGTCGCGATGGTGGACGAAACGTCAACAGCGGCAGCGACAGTCGTCTCCTCACGTCTGACTGTTACGATGGTCTCCGGTGTTAGCGTGGGTGGTGAGGGTGGTCTTCAGTGTCGTTGGTGGGTGCCTGGGTCGACTGTGAGCAGCGGCGGCAACCGTGGACAGTAGCCGCGCACCAAAACAGAGAACAAGCAGTACTCTAGTGGCAGCGATGATGGCACAGGGACTGGGTGAGTCGATTTCCGACGTCGGTAAGGCGTACGATGGCGGCCACGACACTAATGGAGAATATAGAGAGAGGGAAAAAGGGGTCTGCGTAGGTTTGGTTTTTGAATGATCAATAGCCTAGCCTAATTCACTCTTAACCTCCCCACTAATTTCCTATTAATTCCCATCTAACTCTAATCCAACTCCGATTCTCCTCTAACTGAAAGAAAATCTTAACCTAACCAACTCTAATTCCAATACAATTCTACTACTAACTAATAATAATGATTTACACTAATATTACTATCTCTAATAACTAGCACTACAAATACTAATTTGAAACTAATAGCGATGATGATGATGATAATAATAATAATAATAATAATAATAATAATAATAATAATAATAATAATAATAATAATAATAATAATAATGAAAACACATAATAGTAGTAGTACCAATACTATAATAATCATGATCACGTTATAATCCTAACCATATTAATAATAATAATAATAATAATAATAATAATAATAATAATGGTAACCACATAATCATAATAATAACGATAGGAATAATATTGCACATAATAATAATAACACAAGATATTACCAATATATCCTTGTTAGTACCCCAACAGTCCTATGAGCTCAAGTGTTAGCAAAGTAATCACAACGAAAATTTAACAATTAACAAAGTCAAACCTAATTTACTAACGTCGTAATGGTCAATTCCTTTGAATTTTTTTTGGGGTTTTACATCATTACCTCCATAAAAGAAGTTTCGTCCTCGAAACTTAAACTTAAACCTAACGGTTCGGTAATTACTCTAACGGTGTCGTTCTTTCTAAAACTCGAGGTTTTACTTCATTACCTCTTTGAAAGAAGTTTCGTCCTCGAAACTTAAACTTAACCAACGGTCTGACAGATGGACTTAACATCGGCCTTAAACAACACTCGGGATTTTACATCATTACCCACTTTAAAAGAGTTTCGTCCTCGAAACTTAACGTACCTTTAGGAATTAGACAAGTAAGGGCACTTCGCCTTCATTTATTCTGTTTCCCAGGTTTTTGATAAGTTGAATGCGGGTCCCAATGGTTTCCATGGTTCCCCTTATCTCCATCGCTTCCATTGTTATAGTCCCCTGAGGGCTGTTGAGGACAGTGGCGGACCTGATGTTGGAAGCTTCCACATTTAAAACATCCTCATCCCCTCGCGGCCTTTGATTTACAATCTCGGGAGTAATGACCAGGTCGACCACAAATGTGGCATATCGGTCCATTCGATGACCCACGCCCCGAAAACTGGTTGCCCTGCCAACTATTGGGGCGAAACCTCTTTTCCTGGTAGGGTGGGGGTGGGTTGAAACGGGACGACTCCTTCCTCTTGAACCCCTGTGTGCCAAGTTGTCTCTCCGTGTTATGCATTACCCTTTCCAAAGTGAGGGCAACGTTCAACATATTCTGGTAGGAAGTGAAATCATGTGATGACATTCGGTCTTGAATTTTGCAGTTCAATTCATCCCTGAAGCGATCCATCTTCAATTGTTCGCTAGACACCAAGGCAGGTGCAAACCGAGAGAACTCTGTGAACTTGGTAGAGTAAGCGAGCATACTAAGCTCCCATTGGCGTAGGTCCATGAATTCCCTTTCTTTAACCTTTTGAAGGGATATGGGGTAGAATCGATCCTTCAGCACTTTCTTAAAGCGACTCCAATCGAAACCCGGTTTGTTCCCCATCTCTTTCACACTAGCCCACCAAAGGTCGGCCTCCTCCTTCAGATGGCCCCGTGTGTTTGAACAATTTATCATGATTCATTTTCATTGGACAATATGATTAATGCTTCATTCTTTTTAGGATGTATATACAATTATTATTAAGTTTTTGTATTTTAAATTAACATAATTATTTTATTATATTCCGCGCATCACACGGGTTTAAGACTAGTATAATTTAAAGTAAAACTAAGAGATATTAAAGGGTATGTAGAACTCTTATGAAAAAAGTATATATTATTATTCTGTATTTTCATTTAAAAAGAAAATAAAATTTTTATTCATATTGTGATGAAAAAAGTTGTACATGAATGTCTCTTTGTTGTGAAAAACAAAGTAATGCAACTTTGTTTTGATTTATGTCGTGATTGTTGATATATGCTTAAATTTTAGAATTAATAATTGTTTATTAATGTAATTATTAGTTATTTGTTATTACTAAATACTACTGCTTTGTATTTTCTTCAAACTTTTAAAATTTTAATTATTTTATGAAAATTTTATGTTTATTCAATGAAAACAAGTTTCCAACAATATGAGACACATAGATGAGTCTTTCTAGGACCCCAGCTCTCTCTCTCTAGAGATGTAATCTTGGTCTTCCAAATGAAACCCCTCCTTCTAACCCTAATTTTCCTCTTCGCCTCTTCTTTCCCCTTTGCCTTATGCAAATCCGACTCTCTGTATTCCTATCATACGAATTTCGATCCTATTGGATCTCCTCCTTCTGGGTTTTCCCCTGTTGTATCTCAGAAAATCATGCAAGCGACTCTCGTTCTCTTCACTAAATCCATTAGATTTAGCCTACCTAATGACTATCTCTCTTTCTGGAGATGTTCCTGCAACCATCCATATGCAATCTCTTCTCCCAACTCTTATCTACACTCTTGTCGCTTCGTTGTCCCCTCTCTTCTGCAGTTCTGAGCCTCCTCATATCCCCTTTGTGATCTTTGATCCTCATGTAGTCGTTCTTTTTTCGATTTCTGACGTTATCTCTCAGAATATCAAGCATGCTCTCCCTCTTTCTTTGGCTAGATCTGAAGGTTTTAGCAAACCTCATGATTATCTGGCGTGCTGGAGTTTCTCTGAAACACTTTTTGAAGGTTTCGGTGCGACGTTTTGGTTTTCAAGCCCCTGGCAATCTTTCTTGAAATGTGGATTGTCGAGATTTCTGTTCCAAAGGCGCTTCCGCGTGGCCAGCAAGGTTTTCACCCTAAACTGCTAGACCTATGATGCCTATGGTTTCATCGTCAGGTGTGTTTGTTCCTTGAGCCCCAAGGCCTGCCAATTTGCTTAATCTTTGTTTCTTGCATTTTTTTTTACTAATAGTTGCTCTGTCTGATTGGCCTTTGCTTCTTTGTGTAGCCGATGTTTCTAGATTTTGTGTTTCTGTGCCTGGTAATTGCTGGATTTTAGGTGTTGTTCCTTTGTTGATGCAATACTATAAAGATGTTTTTTGGGGCGGACCCTCCCACCAACTAGTTGTCAGTTTGTTTTTTAGGGTAGGATTATGGATGTCAATTCTTCGTGCTTTCTTGTGTATTTGCACCTTTTTTCGGGTTAAGCCTAATATGGGTTTTTTGGTTGTTGGCTTGGTTTTATTTTGTAACAGGTTTGATTTGTTCTTCCTATTCTGCTTCAAGCATGCTTGTATCCTACATTTTCCCCCTCTTTTTTTTTTCCAATTCAAGGAGGTGATTAATGCAGCCCTTGTTATTAATGCTTCTATCAAAGCCCTTATCTTTGACCTTACTAGTTTTAATCTTCTCTATGACTGTTCCAATTTTCATTATTTACTTCCCTTTTCGAGTCATTGGTTTTGCTTGTCCCTTTTTTTTCTTCCTGTTTCAAGGTATTGTCTTTTTTATTCTAGAGTGGCTCCCCTTAATGTTATGTATACTATGATTTTCAAAAACTTACTCTGAGGTACCCTAACTTTTAGTAAAATATTTTTCTGGTACACCAACTTTTCAAGACTTATTTTGGGGTACCCTTAATTTAAGGATTAGTAATTATTAGGTGCTTTTCCGGTCATTAATGTTATTAAGTGACTGAATGCCATTGTTCTTCCATTTCTGAAGAAATACCCTTGAAGAAGAAAAACAACCGTATTTCGGTCACTTAATAAAATTAACGGTCGGAAAAACACCAAATAATTACTAACCCAAAAATTAAGGGTACCTCAAAATGAGTTTTGAAAATTGGGGTACCAAAAAATAGTTTCTCCAAATATTGGGGTACCTCCGAGTAATTTTTTTGTATGATTTTTACTCCCTCGGTTTTTTTCCTGATGCATTTTCGTATTAATCCTGAAGTATTGAGGATTGTTTTCTTACTTTTCTTTCATTCTTTTGTTATTTTCTTTATGCTTTGCTCCTTCACTGTTTTATTTCCTCATTGTCTCCTCTTATCTATTGGCTCTTATCTTTCTCGGCTCAAGGTTTAACCGTTGCTGTCTTCGGTAGGTGGCTGAGTTTTTACTACTCCCTCACTTGTATTATTTGTATCTATTTTGCAGATGTCACCCGTTCTTTTGCACATGGATAATCACTTTTTTTCTTAACGATGTCCTTTCTTTTCCTTTCTTGATACAGTTTAAGTGCGTTGTTGCCACTACTTCGTTAGATTGGCAGCCGCCTATGTATCTGAGCAGGTCCCTCTTTATGGATGTCGCTGCTATTGCTATTGCAATTAGGCAGCCACCCTCTGAGTACCTCTGTCCCTCTCTGACTTCAGTCGATGAGCAGTTCCTCTTTGAGGAATGTGGGCTAATCTTTATTACTCAGACACCTCCCCGATCTTCCTCATTCCTTTTCCTTTCTCTTGTTGTCTCCTAGTTTGCTAACGCCTACTACAATACTAACGCTCTCATCTCTCTATTTCCTCATTTACAGGTCTTCTTGTTTGTAGTTCTAGAAGTTCTGTAGCACTGCCCATTGTTCTTTTGTTTTACCTTATGCTCTCATTTGTAATATTAGTGTAACAAGTGATTCATTTAGGTACCCCCTATAGCCCTTACTTTTTGTAAAGTTAATAACTCTAGTTATAATTCACTACTATCCTATAATATTAAGGTTCTTCCTGATTTTGATATGCTCTTTTGGGTTTGAAACCCACTCTCCTTGGCTACGGAAGCAATTTACTATTAATAGACCATGAAAATAATAAATTGGAATGTCCAAGGGGCCAAAAAACCCAACTTCAACAAGAAATTAAATTCCTGCATTCTACTCTTAATCCTGATGTGATCTTTCTTATCGAAACTATGGTTAATTCAGAAAACACTAGCCGCATCATTTCAAGGCCAGGGTTCGACAATTTTTACTCGATTCCTCCCACCAACCACTCTGGTGGTATTTGGTGCTTATGGAACTCCGCAACCACTGAAATTAACATTCTTCAATCCAACCCTAGATTAATTCATTGCGAAGTCATAAACAAATCAATCAATTGTCGATTTTTAACTATGACCTGCTATGGCCCCGCTCAAAACAGAGATAAAGACAGGTTTTGGGACAACCTTCTGATGTTGGCTAATACTATCTCTCTTTCTTGGTGTCTGATGGGAGACTTTTATGAACTCCATTGCCCATCTGAAAAATCTGGGGACCCAAGTCCCAGACCAGATCGTTTTACCAAGCTCAATAACATTTCTCCTGAACACCCTTTGCATTGATGCTTCGTTCTCGGGTCGTCAATTCACTTAGAAAAAGTCTTGCAAAGGCCATTTGATTTACGAAAAACTAGATCGAGTGCTTATATCCCCTGCTTGGGAATCCACGTTTCCAAACTATTAAGTTTCGAGTGGACCGTTCACGATCTCTGATTACTCCTTTATTCTACTTGAACTGGATTCTTCATCTCCATCTAAGAATGGTCATAACTTTAAATTCCAGCCCCATTTGACCTCTTTTTCTGAGGCTTCCAAGCTTGTTAAAAAAAGTTGGTCATCACGTTTCGTTGGCACTCTTATGTTTTGTCTGACTAAAAAACTTCAAAGCACTAAGACTGCTCTAAGAAATTGGGCCAAACTTACCTTCAGTAATTATAAGAGTAAGTTACAAAGAATTGATGAGCTCCTTCAATCGGTTGAGGATAAACTTATTGGGGCCACTTCCATCGGAAAAATTGGCTTGTCAATGGTGATAGAAATTCATGACTCTTCAACTTGTCAATGAAATCTCATAAAGCAGCAACCAGAATCAATCATATTAAAAATGATTTTTGGTCTTTAGACCTCGGAAGTGGGTGAAATTCAATAAATCATTGTGGATGACTTCTCCAAAAGATTTAAATCAGAAGCTGACCCCTCTTGTAATTTAGGCCTTGATGTTTCCCCATGTTTTTACGAGGAGGATAATGTCTTCCTCACTAAGGATGTCACGTATTTTGAAATAGAGTAGGCTATTTTCCAACAAGATAAGTTTAAAGCGCCGGATCCTGATGGCTTCGATAACGCTTTTTATCAATCCTACTGGAATATTATTCAACAAGACCTTTGCGCTGCCGTTCGTTCTTTTTTCGAAAGCGGCAAACTTCACAAACAAATCAATCATACTCTAATCACGCTCATTCCCAAAAATGATAACCCATCTTCTCCAGCCCATTTAAGGCCTATCAGCCTGTGTAACAACATCTATAAGATCATTTCTAAAATTCTAGCCAACCGCCTGAGGCCCATTTTGAACAAATTCATTGACCTCGTCCGATCAGCTTTTATCCCATGTCGCTCTATTCATGATAATATCCTAGTTGCTCATGAGTTCATTGATAAATTTAATAACATGAAGGGTAAAAGGGTTGGGTTGCTCTAAAACTCGACCTTGAAAAGACATTTAACATAATTAAATGGGATTTTCTCTTTCAAGCCATGAAAGAATTTGGCTTCAATGAAAAATGGATATCCTGGATTCGGGAATGTATAACAAATGTTTCCTACTCGCTTTTAATAAATAACGAAGTCTGTGGCTTTTTCAAACCTTCCAGGGGCATACGACAAGGTGATCCACTTTTACCTTACATATTCATTATTTGTAAGGAGTTTTTTACCGTTTATCTTAGATCTCTTTCTTCCCTATGGCGCTCTGGCATTGACCTTAAGCTCACTCCGCAATCGCTGCTAGTACCTCGCCTTCTTTTCGCAGATGAAATCTTGCACTTCTGTAGGGCCTCTTCTAGTTCTACTAACCTCCTTAAACACTTCATCAACAGGTTTAGCTGGTTCTCTGGTCAACTCATTATCTATAATAAGTCCATCCACCTTTTCTCAATAAACACTTGCACTCAAGACAAGCACTTGATCTCCAGCATCTTCAATGTCCATAGACATGACTCTTTGGGAAAATATATAGGTTGCCCTGTTATCAGTGGCAGGTCGTCTAAAGTCTGCTTCTCAGTGCTGCTAGATAAGGCCAATTAGAAGCTGCAAGGTTGGAAATCCAAGTTTATTTCAAAAGCTGATCGTATTGCTCTAATTCAATCTAATCTTGAGTCCCTCCCCGCTCATACTATGCAATGCTTTCAACTTCCAAACGACACTGCCAACAAAATTGACGCTATTAATAGTAACTACTTCTGGAAAGACCCAATACTAACAAAGGGCTGGCTTTAATTTCTTGGGACAAAATTGTCAACCTAAAAAATATGGTGGCTTGGGGCTTCGTAAAACGGCCGCCGTTAACTGCGCCTTCTTAAGCAAACTCTCTTAGAAATACCTTTGTAACACCCCCAGGTTACTAACCACAAGATTAAGCTAATGACTCACTTAACCTAATGATTAGCAGCTGATAAACACCAGAGAGCATTACCGTTGTCCTTGTAAACGAACAAGGTTAAAACTACAACCCAAGGCAAGCAATTAAGCATAAGATTAACTTAAACATGCATCATCAAGACATAAATCAACTTAACAACCTCAAAACAACATAACACAACCCAATAAAAATTATACAAACTAGAATATCAATGATTCTCTTATTTCCTTCAGAAAGTGTCTTTAACCACCTTCAATCTCCTTAAGATGCTCAAGGGTTTCGTCCGTCCGGGGTTTTCCCTTTTCCTTTTGTCGAGGTTTCCAAAACATAAAACTTCGAAGAGTGAGATAAAGTCAACACGTATACCTCCGATAATGAAAGAATCTTTTTGAAGATAACATTAGTTATTTAGCGCAGTTCCAAAAACATTAAAACAAGGTAACTAAAAGATAAACAATAAAAGCAGCATAACTTACAAAGCTTGACCTTAACTTAACCTGTACAAGGAGAAAAATACTTTAACCTGCAATTTAAGTCACAACTTAAAAGAAACGTATTTATGAGCTCCTTCCTTTAAGTAATTAAATTAACAACAACTTTGTTTAAACGCGACCTAAATCATGCACGACCTGATATAGAACATACGTAAAACCTTAACATAAACATGACTTTAAATTCCCATAGAACAAGACTTATATAACCCTTGAAAAGCCACCTGTAAAACTTTACTTTGCTCGCTCTGTCACTTAGAAAACATAGAGTACATAAAACTTAGGCATGTAATCATAAAACTTTACTTTGACTCCAATGACTTAAGTAACTTAAGAAATTTTAAACTTGGTTGTCATGTTAATATCTTGAAGGTCCCCTACTTGCGATCATCGATTAAACCTCCGTATGCGCATACCCGGACCGATCGAGAGATCCGAATGGTGAACAATGTCCTACACTGGCCAGATTTCCATGGGGTGCACTTTAGGCACTATATTCATAAGTTTTCCCTTGTGTGCACAAGGCACGGTTATCCTGGTGTGCACTACAACACGGTTAACATGGTGTGCTCTAAGGAACAGGTTCCCTGGTGTGCTCTAACGCACGATTAAACCTGTGCGGGGCCTTTATTAAAACTAGAAACTTGAAACCTTGACCTTTGATTCTTAATAACGTTGGATCCTTAAACCAACTTTTTAATCGTAACTTAAATATATCCTTCAAATCCCCTCGAGAAAGAATCGAACTTATAAAGGACACTGAAAAAGTCTCTAAGCTACAGGACTGTTTAGACCCGTTTTCGCGTCTAAATACCGCCTAAATCCTTAGGCTTTTAACTTGTCTCGTAGCTCGTTTTAATAACTTTTAATGCGTTTTGTTTATTTTTTGTAGTTTCCGAAGGTTTTACTCAATACGATGCTAAATGGGCCATTTTTGCACCAATCTTGGGAATCCCGAGATTCCCTGAGATTCCCTGAGATTCCCCGAGCCCTGGTCGTGTCAAAGGCAGCGGAATCGGAAGGGCCGAGTATGTCGAAAGTGCGAAAACGCAAGTGCAAGCTCCCAGTCATCAAAGGGTAGCCCCCGCGACCAATTCCGTAGTGAGCGCTACGCCCTGAAGTAACCAAGTGACCGAGATAGACCGTGGCCACGGTCACCTTGACCGTAGCCACGGTAAGATTGAAGCCAAACGCCCAAAGGAGGAGTTGCAGCCCGAGATGGACCGTGGTCACGGTTAACTTGGCCGTAGCCACGGTGAGCATACTGCCCTGCCCAAGGAAGAAGTTGGCCGAAGGAGACCGTGGCACGATCCCCATGATGTAGCCACGCAGCGGATCTGAGAAGGCGAATAATTGCCAACCCTAAATCGCCTACACCGTGTCCACGGTGCCTGGGTACCATGCCCACGGTACAGCGAAGAGAAGAGAGAACTTTCCTGCCTTACGCAGATCACGGTAGCCACCTTGGCCGTGGCCACGGTCCTCTGATTCTGATTTATGTCTGTAGTGATTAAGTGACGAGTTTTGAGTAACAACCTGAGTTACTATATATTGTTTTATGTCATTTTAGCATAGGGAGATCTTTTAATCAATCTTTAGACAATCTTTAATAAGCTTTTACTAGCTTTTATGATACTTTTAGCCTTCTTTTATCACATTTTAAGCTTTGGATTAGAGAGTTAGTGAAGATTTTGCTGAGTTTATTGATTCTTGTGCTGGATTCTCTCAAGTTTTATTTCAAGTTTGAAGATTATTATCATATTTGGAGCATTGGAGCATTTATTATTCAGAGTTTTTGCCTTTTTGTCATCAATCAATGAGTATTTCTTAACTCTTCTCTCTTTTATTTCATAGTTCATCTATTAATCTATGTTTTGCTTTTGTTGTTTTATTGATTTTGTTGATTGTTTGTTGTCATCTTGTTTATCTTTTTGAGCATGATTAATGTTGTTGATGTTAGTATCATGATAGTTAGGATGTTTAGTGGCTAGAACCCTAATGAGTTACGGAGATATTAAGGGTGTGAATGGGTTATTAGGTTTGGGTTAGCAATATTAGTGAGTAACTACTTAGGAAATCAACTTCCCAACCCTATCCTTCCCTCAAGAGGGATGTAGTTGGGTGCGAAAACATCCCGAATACATCCAATGCTTGTTGGAAGGTTGGAATTGGGATAGTTAGTGTTCTAATTCGTGAACGCGAATAGAAACTAACTAGGAAATTCCGTTTAATCGACTCCCCGGGTCTGTCTATGGACTTTGGGGAAGTCAATCTGGACTATCCTTGAAAAAGGAAGCCTGATGGGTATTTTCCAACGGAGTTACCATTTGATTTCCCCTTCTCGTTACTTTCTTGCTACGAAACTCATTTCCTTATCCCCGTTTGCATCCCGAAAGTCTCCCAACACCCATTGTCTCACCTTTTGACCGAACTTAGTGTTTTTGTGCTGTTGTTACCTCAAGAAAATCTATCTCCCCTTTCTTAATCCTAAACCCTACCTAAAGTTAAAGTAATTGCTGTGAAGGCCCCTAGCTCCTTGTGGAAGAACGATATTACCGAGGCCTAGCAAACCCCTATACGAACAAGGACGCGTAGCATAAATTCTTAGAATAAACTGTAAAATTAACCTGATAAATCAATTTTGGTACTTAAAAAAAATCCATGAGAACTGGTATATACTTTTGGACATAAACCGTGAGAATTTACATATGAGTATGAATGATAAAATATACCTTCTGAATGATAAAATATACCTTCTGAACTTAACATAACAAAATTAATTCATAATATTATGCATAAAATATCAGGCAATATTATACGTACCTGAGGACTTGGAAACACGTACGGAATGAGCAGAGACTTGAACAGCTGGAGGCCAACTATCTCTTGGAGGGACTTAGAAAAGAGGAGAGAACATAAATTAGAACTCAACCTAGATGGGAGAATGGAGGAATAATTTTAATAAATTAATTACGACTTGCTAGCGAATTTAATTTCCTAAGTCGCATTGAAAAGGTCATAACTACTTCCATAGACATCGTATCAAAGCATAAGAGGACTTTTCGGAAAGCTTGAAACACACCCTACACTTAATAATCTGCCTCGAAGACTAAAGACATGGTTAAGAAGGAAAATATTCCTATTTCCCTAAGCTGCCCAGAAAAATAAGTACGTCGACTAACCTTTTTCGAGGAGCCATAACTTGAGTTACACTAATCGGTTTAGGGCCTATAATCTATTTACGAAAAGCTCGTGGTTCATACTCCAATCTTTATTGTAACCACCATTTGATCTAAGCATGGGAAAGGGTCGAATTTCAGCCCAGAACAGAGACAACCACAAAACATTTTATGGAAAAACTCAGATTTTGACCCTGGGGCTACTTACGACGTTTGCTTGTTTAGTGCATGTGCAGGAGAGATTTAATACCTTTTGTAACTTTTGACCTTGAGATCGAA
Source organism: Portulaca oleracea (assembly GCA_029582165.1). NCBI lineage: Eukaryota > Viridiplantae > Streptophyta > Magnoliopsida > Caryophyllales > Portulacaceae > Portulaca > Portulaca oleracea. The sequence continues at coordinate 19,158,039 of CM055873.1, forward strand.
AGGACTGCACGACACAACAACGCCACAAACGCCCGTCGGCGTCTTCTCGAGCGACAACAGCAAGAGGCTATGGCAGAACCTCGTACCCTCCTGTCATTCGCATCACCTTCGACGGGTACGGGAGGCTCTCCTATTGTTTTGCCCGATCTCCCCGACGGGACTGCCTTCGAGGTCAAGCCGAATTTCCTTCACCTAATTGAGCAATCTAATTTCCTAGGGTTTGACTCGGAGAACCCCATCAACCATATTTCCAACTTCTTGGAGAGATGCGGCATGATCAGAATGCAAGGAGTCTCGGAAGAATACATCCATCTTAAGTTCTTCCCATTTTCTCTCGCGGGGAAAGCTTGAGGGTTGCTTGAAAATTGCAACCCGAACACTTTCCAGACTTGGGACGTCCTGAATCAAGCATTTTTGAGGAGGTTTTTCCCGCCGATGTAGACCGCTCGCCTAGGAACGGAGATCATGAACTTTCGAAAACAACTGGGTGAGTCTTTGTTCGAAGCTTGGGGGAGATACAAAGGACTCCAACGAGCATGTCCGCACCATAATCTCCCGGCCGCTCTTATTCTACATGCTTTCTACGAGAGTCTCTCGATGAATACGAAGCAATCGATCGACAACGCCTCGGGCGACCTTTTTCTAAGTAAGACCCCCGACCAAGCCAATGCTCTCTTAGCTCAAATGGCAGAGAATGCTTGCAATTGGGGAAGAAATCAAGGGAGGTGACAAGTTGTGTTGATAGCGAGAATTTGGGGTACCTTATCAAGGACATGCAAAAGACAATGCAACAACTCTTTTAGGACATGGCCGAGATGAAGACAACCCAACAACTCAAGCCGATTATGGAGGTTCAATCTTCCATTCCTTCACCTTCGTCCACCTCGATGTTGCGTTGTGAGGTATGTGGGGGAGGACATACAAATTTCGAGTGCCAAACAGAGTTAGTATAAAATAAGCAAGCGAATGCTCTTTATCGACAAAACCTCTCTTACCGCATCAATGATCCCGTTCGCCCTCAAGGAAACCCTGATGTATAATCGCCCAGCTATATACATCAAGGTTAGCTAAGAGGACCTTAATCCAGCTAGAATATACAAATGTCGCCTTGGGTATCAACAACCACAAGGGTTTATTAGCTCAAGGAAGAAAGCGTGAAGGACCATGATGGTATTCTAGCTGACATGGAGTTATTCTCATATATATGAGGACATCAACGAGCTTAAATCACTCTTGGAGATAAAAGTCCGTTATTGAGTAATCATCACTCACGGCAGTAGAGGACCTTATCAAGTGCAGTTCGATATTCTGCTCTATAACTCTAGATCCATACGTCTATTGAGGAAGTCATCCAAAGAGAGATTGGAGTACATTGAAAGAGCTTTCCAATGATTTTTGAATCTTGGAAAACGGACAAGTATTAAAAGAGTTATAGTCTTTTCTTTCTAGAGTTGTATTTTAGAGTTTTTATGATGTAATAAATGTGTAGCATGATGTAAGCCTCAAGGGCCTAGCATCTTGATTAGTGCACGTCCAAGGGGGCTTAGGATTACTATAAATACCCCCTTAGGCCTCTTGTAATTCATCCCACAAAATACACAAATCAAATCAAAAGCTTATGCTTTGTTCTCTCTAACCTTTGTGTTAGAAATTGAGTCTTCTTGAGAGGAGTCTCTTTGAATCTCTTCTTCTATTCTAAGATTGGCTATCTTAGATTGGTGATAGGAAGAGTTGGAGGATTCTAGGAGTGGTGAATCTGTATCTACTTAGAAGATCCCAAGCCGTTTATCATTCGATCAAACGATTCATTCTTGTTGTAAGTTTCAATCTATTCTTTTGAATCTTTTGATTTCCATTGCATTTTCATTCCATTCTATTCCATACCAACCAGAATACATTCCCATTCATTCGTTCACCTATCCATCCATTCGTCCATCATCCATTATTCATCCATTTTCATCTTTTCATTCGTTTAAGAATCAATCTAACCAACCCCAAGTTTAAAGATCCTAAACTTGTGTGTAATGTGATCATCCATGATCCCATTATACATCAAAAATGTTCCCCACCATCCCTCCATCACACGTCCACCATGAACACCACAAAGAACCCAAAAACCAAACACAATCAAGCCTAAACACAAACCCCCTCTCGTCCCTACATGCTAACCCCAAAACCATGAGTTTCTTGTGATCTTTTTGTATCAAGATTCATATTCCATGGCTTGCAAAAGATATAGCATGAGTTCACAACGTGATTTACAACGTTTAGAGCAACAAATTCATGATCTTACCACACAAATGGAAGAACGTGGGATCCTTCAAAAGGGATCAAGAAGCGCAAATTCACCTGAGATACATCCTTATGAGGTTAAATATGAAGTACCTTATGAATGGAGTAAACGTTCCAGCAAGAAGAATGGAAATATTGTTCAAGAAGAGTTCTCGCCATTCAAAGGAGACTACATCAACAAACTTGAAAGAATGGAGCAAGGGAGCAAAGACGTGGTTGAATATACAATAGAATTCAGGCGGCAACTATGGAAATATGCTCTTAAGGAGAATGATCAATGAGTTTTGGTATGTTACTCTCTTGGTCTTAATGATTACATTCGGCGTGTTGTTGTATATCAATCTTACACAAACTTGGCGGAGTTAAGTTCTTTAGCTCTTGATGTGGAAATACAAGTAAAGAGTAAAGAACTTTGGGATAAAACCCATATACAACAAAGACCCCCATTCCCCACAAAACAACCAAACACAAAAGCTCCACAAAATCAGCCCCCATCCCATCCCAAACCTCTCGTCCAAACGCCTCCAAAACAGCCCCTACAACCTGTTGCCCATCACTCCACAAAACATCCCCTAGACCTCCCCACACCTACTATCCAAAGCTCCTCAAAACAGCCTATAAACCTTCCCACTCCCATTGTTCCAACTACATTTCTATGTTGCCAAAGTTTTGATCATGTTGAAAGTGCATGTCCTAAGGAGAAAGAAGTATCTTTGGTTGATTGTCAAACATCATTAAGCATGTAACCAGAAATTGAAAGTGTTGTATTTGATGTATTTGACGAGCATGAGGATGTCCATAAACTTGGTATGAATGAGGTATGTAGCGTGCCTCATGAAGTACACGAGGAAGAAAAAGAAGAGGATATTGTACTAGAAACGATGTATGTAGAGGAATTTAGTGGAGAAGAGTTGCTTGCTGTAAGTAGAGTCTTGCAAGAGGCTAGTGTACCGCAAGATCAACAACAAAGAGAGCTTATTTCTTACTCTCATTATACCATCCAAGAAGGAGAAAATAGTTCCATTTATGAGGATCTTGACACTAGCATTGGTGTTGATAAGGACCATGGCAATGATATTGGCCTCGCTACAACAAGGGTCCAAACATTACAAACGGAGAGCTATTCACACGGTCATTCATTTCATGACAAGTACATTCATTTTGATCCAAGAAGTTTAGTAAGTCTTTGTTTTTACAAGATTTGCAAAAATTCATTATATTGTAATATTACTTCTATGGATTCTTGTTATACTTTGTTGGAAGAATCAAAGTTGTATGATAGGAGTATCATGCTCCAAGAGGCGTCCTTATTACCACCTTGTGTCTCACGACTCAAGGAGGATCAAAGCACTCTTATGGCACTTATGGAGAATAAGTATCATGAATTTAAATAACCAAGGAGTCTCAATCTTACACCAATGGAGGTTGGAAACCGTGATGATGTCATTGGATTATTCATAAGAAACATTGGAAGAAAGTGGAAGTTCAAGTCAATCATCAAAGGGATCTATGATGATTTCAAAGCATTTAAAAAGAGAGTTTGTAATCTCTTCAAGGAACGCAAGAGGAAGAAGCAAGTTGACGTGTACAATACTTTTGGAAAGATCTCTTATAAGAAGAAGGGTGAGCTTAGAAGAAGTGCTATGTAACGGTTTAGAAGAAGTTTTGTCTAAGTTTGAGGACAAACTTTTTCAACCAGAGGAGAATGATGTATAATCGCCTAGCTATATACATCGAGGTTAGCTAAGAGGACCTTAATCCAACTAGAAGATACAAATGTCGCCTGGGTATCAACAACCACAAGGGTTTATTAGCTCAAGGAAGAAAGCGTGACGGACCATGATGGTATTCTAGCTTACATGGAGTTATTCTCATATATATGAGGACATCAACGAGCTTAAATCACTCTTGGAGATAAAAGTCCTTTATTGAGTAATCATCACTTACGGCAGTAGAGGACCTTATCAAGTGCAGTTCGATATTCTGCTCTATAACTCTAGATCCATACGTCTATTGAGGAAGTCATACAAAAAGAGATTGGAGTACATTGAAAGTGCTTTCCAATGGTTTTTGAATCTTGGAAAACGGACAAGTATTGAAGGAGTTATAGTCTTTTCTTTCTAGAGTTGTATTTTAGAGTTTTTATGATGTAATAAATGTGTAGCATGATGTAAGCCTCAAGGGCCTAGCTTCTTGATTAGTGCACGTCCAAGGGGGCTTAGGATTACTATAAATACCCCCTTAGGCCTCTTGTAATTCATCCCATAACATACACAAATCAAATCAAAAGCTTATGCTTTGTTCTCTCTAACCTTTGTGTTAGAAATTGAGTCTTCCAGAGAGGAGTTTCTTTGAATCTCTTCTTCTATTCTAAGATTGGCTATCTTAGATTGGTGATAGCAAGAGTTGGAGGATTCTAGGATTGGTGAATATGTATCTCCTTAGAAGATCCCAAGCCGTTTATCATTCGATCAAACGATTCATTCTTGTTGTAAGTTTCAATCTATTCTTTTGAATCTTTTGATTTCCATTGCATTTTCATTCCATTCTATTCCATACCAACCAGAATACATTCCCATTCATTTGTTCACCTATCCATCCATTCGTCCATCATCATTATTCATCCATTTTCATCTTTTCATCGTTTAAGAATCAATCTAACCAACCCCAAGTTTAGAGATCCTAAACTTGTGTGTAATGTGATCATCCATGATCCCATTATGCATCAAACCCATCATATGTTCCTCCGGGTTTTTTCTACCCTAACCAAGCCCAAAACCATCAACGTCAAAATCAAAACCGCCCCCATCAACAAGCTCTCCCATACCAAAATCTAGCCTACCATCAAATTCCTCAATCCTACCAACAACAACCCCCTCCACAAATGAGCCAAGAGATGGACTTCATGCAAAAATGTCCTAACTTGCTCAACAAGTCTCCAACTTCCAATCTCAACCTTCATCCTCTTCCAAGGGTCTACCTAGCCAACCCCAATAAATTCCTAAGGGGCACATCAATGCTATCACATTGAGTAGCGGTAAGGAGATCGATGGCCCTAGGATGGTAGTGGAAGATGTATTGGGTGATAAGGAGGGCGATGTGGTGGATGTTGAAGAGGAGGAGGATTTGATTGAAGAAAGGGAGAGTGAGTTAGTCTTGGGCGAGGGAGTTGGTGAAGTACAAGAGGAAGAACTGGGAGAATCAAGCAAAGAGAGAGAAGAGATGGAGAGATTGAGAAACCGGAAAGGGAGAATGGCGGAAGAAGAACCAATCCAAGCCATGGAGAAACCAAAGTTACCGCCGGTGCCTTTTCCCGAGCGAATTACAAAACCAAAGTTCGATGCAAAATTTTCAAAGTTCATTGAAATGCTTAAGAAGCTTCAAGTTAACATCCCGTTCCTTGATGCCATTTCTGAAGTCCCATCCTTCAAGAAACATTTGAAGGAGCTTCTTACAAGCAAGAGGAGAATTCAAGAGAAAGCAACCATTCATTTGACGACGGATTGTAGTGCCATCATCGATAACAAATCACCGGAGAAACTAGCCGACCCTGGGAGTTTTTCTATTCCATGCACCATCGGTGATATGAGAATTGGCCGTGCCTTATGTGATCTAGGAGCAAGTGTGAGTGTCATGCCTCACTCAATATGCAAGAAGTTGAACCTTGATGATCTAGCTCCTACTACTATTAACCTTCAATTGGCCGACCGTTCCGTACGAAGACCCTTGGGGATATTGGGAGATATCCTGGTGCAAGTAGGGCGATTCTTGATCCCTTGCGATTTTGTTATCTTGGAGATGGAGGAGGATAACAACATCCCCATTATTTTGGGAAGGTCAATCTTCTATTCCTTTAGATCTTAAACCTTTGCCCCCTTCCCTCCAATATGCTTACTTGGATGATGAAAAATCTTATCCTGTGATTGTGAATGCAAACTTGAATGATTTTGAATTGTCTAAGTTGCTTGATATGCTTAGGAAGCATAGAGGTGTATTAGGTTATAGGATAGAAGATTTGAAAGGTTTGTCCCCGTCCATTTGCATGCATTCAATTGATTTGCTAGAAGATGCTAAGCCTACTAGGCAACCACAACGTTGATTAAATCCTAACATGCAAGAAGTGGTTAAAAAGGAGGTAGTGAAGTTGCTCGCTGCTGGGATCATCTTCCCCATCGCAAATAGCGAATGGGTAAGCCCGGTTCAGTGTGTGCCAAAAAAGGGTGGGATGACCGTAATTGAAAATGATAAGAAAGAATTAGTAAGTACCCGAACTGTGACTGGTTGGAGAATGTGTATTGATTACCGTCAGCGTAACAAAGTAACAAAGAAGGACCATTTTCCCCTTCCTTTTATTTACCAGATGCTAGAACGGTTGGCGGGTCATTCACATTTTTGCTTCTTAGATGGGTATTCCGGGTTCTTTCAAATCCCAATCCACCCCTCACACCAAGAAAAACCACCTTCACTTCCCCATATGGGACATTTTCTTACCGTCGCATGCCATTTGGTTTATGTATTGCCCCTGGGACTTTTCAACGTTGTATGATGGCTATTTTTAGCAATCTCATTGAGAAATGCATGGAGGTTTTTATGGATGACTTTTCTGTGTACGGTAATTCTTTTGATGACTGTTTGCTAAACCTGGAAAAAGTATTAACTCATTGTGAAGAAGTGGATCTAGTACTCAATTGGGAGAAATGCCACTTTATGGTAGAGCAAGGTATTGTTTTGGGTCACTTAATCTCTTCAAAGGGCATCGAGGTGGATAAGGCGAAGGTTGAGGTTATAGAGCGCCTACCACCCCCAGTTTCTGTTAAGGGGGTGCGTAGCTTCCTTGGACATGCCGACTTCTATTGCCGGTTTGTCAAGGACTTTTCGAAAATCGCTCGACCTCTAACCGATCTCTTATGCAAAGATGCTCCTTTCATTTTTACTGATGAGTGTCTTGAGTCATTTTACAGATTGAAGCAGGCTTTGATTTCCGCCCCGGTGGTTCAACCTCCGGACTGGACACTACCATTTGAGATTATGGCTGACGCGGTGACTTGGCCCGTGGGGCGTGTTTGACCAAGCATCGACAAGAAGCCGAGGGTTATCTTACGCAAGCCATGCGCTTGATAGTGCCCAAAGAAACTACACCACCACGGAAAAAGAACTTTTGGTGACCGTTTTTGCGCTCAACAAGTTTCGGCAGTACCTTATGCTCTCGAAGGTAGTAGTCTACACGGATCATGCCGCTATCAAATACTTGATGGGAAGGAAGGAGACAAAGTCGAGGCTAATACGGTGGGTCTTGCACATGCAAGAATTCGATTTGGAAATCCGTGACAAGGCGGGCACGAAGAATGTCGTGGCCGATCACCTCTCGAGGATTCTTGTCGACTTGGAGGACACCTAACCGATTGTTGATGTTTTCCAGGATGAGCGACTTTTGGCGATTAGCTCTCATCCTTGGTATGCGGATATTGTGAATTATTTGGCAAGCGAAGTGATTCCCCAACACTTGAACCATCACCAAAAGAAGAAATTTCTCCACGACATGAAGCATTATTATTGGGATGATCCCTTCCTTTTCTGGCTTTGCAATGACGGGATGTACCGGCGATGTATTCCCGAGAGTGAAGTGCAATCTATTTTGACTCATTGTCACCAGTTTCCAGTGGGAGGTCACGGTGGCTCCCAAAAGACGGCGGCGAGGGTTCTACAAGCCGGGTATTGGTGTCCAACTCTTTTTCGTGACGCCCATTTGCATGTCAAGCAATGTGATGGATGTCCACGATCCGGAAACATCTCCCGGAAAAATGAAGCACCGTTGAATTATATTCTTGAAGTTGAAGTCTTCGAAGTATGGGGATTAGACTTCATGAGACCTTTCCCGTCATCAAGAGGTTTCCAATACATCCTAGTGGCGGTGGATTATGTCTCAAAGTGGGTCGAAGCCATACCATGCGTGAGGTGCGATGGGAAGTCCCTTTCGAGATTCTTGAGAAAGACCCTATTTCCAAGATTCGGCATTCCAAGGGTCATCATTAGTGATAACGGTTCCCATTTCATTGAGAAGAGGTTCGAGTCTCTTTTGGCAAAGTACGGCATAAATCATAAGGGACTACCTTATCATCCACAAACATAAGGTCAAGTGGAAATCTCAAACCGAGCCATCAAGGAGATCTTAGAAAAGACGGTCAACTCTTCGAGGAAAGATTGGGCAAAAAAGTTGGATGAAGTTTTGTGGGCATACCGCACCGCCTACAAGACTCCGATCGGTACTACTCCCTACCGTCTTGTCTACGGGAAGGCGTGTCACTTTCCCGTGGAGCTTGAGCATAAAACCATGTGGGCAATCAAGAAGTTGAACTATGATCTTAAGGCGGCCGGAAGTAGTCGGTTATTTCAACTGGAAGAACTTGAGGAGTTGAGGCATCATGCATATGAGAACAACAAGATCTACAAAGAAAGAACCAAAGTATGGCACGACAAGAGGTTGAACCGGCGTGAGTTTGTGGTAGGCGATAGGGTTCTCATCTTCAACTCGAGGTTAAGGTTATTCTCCGGGAAATTGAGATCACGATGGTCCAGTCCATTTGAAATTGTGAAAATTCTCCGCGCCGGAGTTGTAGAGTTGAGGAATGCACAAGGGCAGTGTTTCAAAGCAAACTCATCGAAGATTAAACCGTACATCATGGGCAAGGAATATGCCGGGACAATTGTGGTGTATCTCGTGAATTTTGAGGATTAAAAAGCATCGGGAAAGGTCGAGCTAGGACCTATAAAAAACAAGCACTCGGGAGAGGTATGCCTTACTTTCCCTTCTTTTAGTGTTTTCTTTCATTTTCTTCCATTTTATTTCCCTTATTCTTAGCATTTTCTTTTTCCTTAGTGGTTTTGAAAAATTTGAGAAAACGAAATAGAAAATAGAAAAAAACTGAAGAAAATTAGAAAAGATTGAAAAGAAACGGAAAAAAATCGAGAGCGAGAGTGAAAATAAAGAGAGGTTCTATGAGGGTCGAGATTTGAAATGTGATTTTTGAGTGATGGGAAAGTCCCCTTTGATGATAAATTGAGTGAGGAAAACAAAGGACTGGATAATAAGAGGGTAGATTTTAGGACTTAACGTGTTTTTCCAAGTTTTGAGCCTTGTAGGTAGAGGAGCTGGGCCGAAAGGCACCGTGACCACGGTGGGTTTCACCGCAGCCACGGTCAGATTATACAAAGTGTTCCCAGTTTTTCTTTGGCCGAAGTGGACCGTGACCACTGTGGGTTTCACCGCAGCCACGGTCTCATCGCAGCTGGTCCTTGGAAAAATCTCTTCCCGAAGGAGACCGTGACCACGGTGGATGTTACCGTAGCCACGGTGACAACCCTGCAATTTTCCCCTCTTTTCCCCCAACCCGAGCCATACCGTGCCCACGGTCAAATCGACCGTGGCCACGGTGAGTCGAAACTGCGGATATGTCGGGGTTCATTTCTCACTTTTCCTCATTTCTCTTTCAATTCCCTCCATTCTCTCACACTCGAAATCCCCCCTAAAACCCCAACAGCACAAATTCCTTCTAAGATTTGACAAATCCATCACAAATTACTCCTTTCTTCTCCATTTTCCCCTGCGATTCTAACCCTAGCTGTGCATCTCGTGACTTTTTCGCCATTTTCGGAGCTTCTTGAAGAAATTTTCCGGGTTTTTGCACTTGGGGGGTTCGAAAATCATCATCCATCCCTCCACAACACTTCAATCCAGGTATTCCTTGATTTATTGGTGCTTAAACACTCGATTTCCTTGTTATTTGGGTTGAATATTGTGCAAATTGCTTGCTGGGTTTGGTTGGATGAATAGGTTGAATTGGGGTTGAATTTTTGGTAGATATTGCTGAGTTTGGGAGTAGTTTGGTGAATTGTTGGGTTGGATTTTATGGTTGATTGTGAATTCGTGTTGCTCGGGAATTTTGGGTGGTGTTCTTGTGTGTTTCTTTGTTGTGGTGGTTGTTTTCTCAGTTGCTATCAATGGGTCGAGCAAAACGTGTCTGGACTGAGCCGGAACCAACTCCCGTCCCATCAACTTCTGCTGAGCCCGATAAGACTCGGTACAAGGGTCAACCGACCTCCATCATTCAATGCGACCTAAAGGTTAAGGTTACCTTCCGGGACGATATGCACAAGGCGAGGTATGAGCGGCTAAAGAAGCGAAAGATTTGTGCTCCGGACCTCTATCATGAAGAGATGACCAAGGATATATTCTGTAAACCGAGCATGGATTTCTTCATCAAAATCATGGGTTGGGAGGTCTTCACCACCATCAATGAGCCAATTATCGAACAACCGGTGCTCGAGTTCCTTAGCTCTTTGGTTGTAAAGGAAGACGGCACATCCCAAGCCTCTTTCTCATACATTGTGGCCAAGAAGAAGGCCGAATGTACGCTCAAGGATCTTTGCAATGCGTTAGGCCTACCCGAGGACGGGATATTCTACGGCGAGGTTGTTAACTTCAATTAACAAGAGGCAATGCGTGATCTCACTTGCTGGAGGAGGCGCTATCCCAAGGTTCGAACTCCAAAAGCGCAATACTATTGCCTGAGCAACTCTAAGGCCCGGGATTTTTGTAACCTCAGCGTCCTAATCTTCCACCGCATCATCTCAAACTCTGTTTTTGGCCGTGACGCCGGGCGATCAAGCATCCGGAAAGACGACCTCTTCGTCCTCTACAATGCCATTAACGGTCGCCGAGTCAACACCAGCTCCTGCATCCTCCATTGTATCCGAGAAGTAAGCCTCGAAACCCGGAACATGACCATTGGTATGGGTCACATCATCACCCATTTTCTAAGGAAACAAGGGTTTGATTCTTACCTCAACAAGTGGACTCCACGGTTTTTCCCCGATCCTATCGACGGTGTTCGCCTGCGGAAGATGGAATTCTTGGAGAAAAACAAGACGCGAACATTCTACCGTCACGGGAACGAGCCCCATAGCATCGTCGTTCATTTGGGTGACGACAATGCCGAGAAACGTCTAGACGTCACCGACAAACGAAATTGGTCGTGTGGCCAAACTTATGGGGATCGTTTTGCAGTGGGTGGTCCCGAGGAGCCCGAGGAGGAAGGTGACCAAGAAAAAGAGGCAGAGGAAGAAGAGGATGAGGAAGAGGAGGAAGAGGGAGGACAAGCTCAAGGGGACGAAGCCGAGCCGAGTCAAGTGCGGGACGCTGCTCTTGAACGTATCAGCGAGCAACTCCAGGAGCTTCATGATGAGTTTCAAGAACAACGGGAGCTCATCCAAAACCAAAAGACGTTGATTGAAAACTTGCAAGGGTTGATCGAGACCCAACAGGAGATGCTTGCTAGCATCCAATCGCAACTCCAACCCCGTCATCCTCCGGGAGGGTCCGCTTGAGGACCGTTTGTAAGCACTCAAACCCCCACCCGACCTTTATCATCATTTTTATTTACTTTATTTTGTGAAGTATAAGTGTGGGGGGGGCGCTTCTTCGGGATTTGGATGCGATGTCTGATGGTTTTGGTGTGTTGATCTCTCGGTCTCATTTGGCATGTTTTGGCATGATTTTGGGGTTGTTTGGTTATGATGCTCGGGTTTGCGATGCGTTGTTGGTCATTCATGTGTTGCCGGGTTATCCTTTGGTTGTTCGATGGTTATTTTTGTGGATCGAGAAGTTTGTTTCCTCTTGTTTCGGTTGTATTTTGATCACTGATGGTTTGTAAATGAATATTGTTGTGATGAATGCAATGAATCAGTGATTTCGATTGGTATGTATGGAGTTTCACCCTTATTTCCCGCCTCAATGAGTGAGACTCGAGGATAAGGCAAGTCATTGGCAATGTATAGATTGTAATTAGTTTGGTTTTTCATAGTCTCTTAAGTTAGTTTTTCCTTTCTTTTGTTTTTGGTCTCGCATGTGAGTTCTATCGATTGTAAGTCGTCTTTTGCTCTAACATCGTTTTGATTCACTTGAACGACGACTCTGGATCGCTATTTTAACACTTTTGAAGAGTTTGAGGTAATATCTTTCCACCTTACTCTTTTTACGTGAATTCCTATTATGATCCGTCGCATGCTTGGTTTTCTTTTGGGTGGCGAACCTCTGTGAATGTCTGTGTTGGGTTATATTGTTGTTGGAGGCGTGTGGGCTCGGGTCGCTACCATTTCTACTTGCTAGTTGTTTTGTGTGTGTTTTTGTAGGTTTTGTACCCTTTTCATGTGACTCCTTCCCACAATGAGGACATTGTGGAGTTTTAAGTGTGTGTGGGGGGGGGGGGAGATATTCTTCTTCAAGGGTAGATCGCCTAGTCTTTTTGTTCCTTGTTTTCCGAGTTTTTGCTAAAATTTGAAAATTTCCGTGTGAAAAAGAAGAAAAAAGGGAGTGAAAACCTTTTCGTTTTGTCTTTGGTTGGTTTTGTTTCTTGGATCTCGTTTTCGGAGTTGAGAAGTCGTTCTTAAACTTCTTTAAAAGTAACCGGTTGGAGCATTTTCGACCCTAATTCGGGTTCTAGTTGAGACTTACCCTTAATAAACTCCTTTCATTAAGTGTTTAGCGAGACCCCCCGTTCCCTTCTCTTTTTGCTGGAACCGGGAGGTTTTAGGAGCTTGTGTCCGAGTTTGTTTTGGTTCTCGTTTAGCAAAAGCAAAAAGTGCAAAAAGAAAAGAAAAGAAAGAAAAGCTTTCCTAAGATACAATAACCTGAATAAGTGGAGCGTGTCGCTGTAGACATTAACCACCTACACTTAGCCAACCTACATGGGCCCGGTATTCGTGGTACGACATGGATACCCCTTAACCCTCCTCCCATATCGCTTTGCGACGGAGAGGCGAATGGAAAAGATCGTGTTGAGAGGGTATACCCCTTATATGGGCCGTCCAATTCCCGAAAGTAAGGCTAATACCGACTTTTAAAAACCAAAAAGAAAAAAAAAGAGTAAAAGAAAAGCAATTTTCATTGGTAATTCCAACTCAAAAAGAAAGAAAAGAAAAAGTTTTTACTTCTTAAAAGAGTGGGGCCTCCCCTTGAATCACCTACGACCCTCACCAAGCCAAGGGCGACCAAATGCGAGGGAGGGAAACGCTTCTCTTAGTTGTTTCATTGTTTTCAAATTCGGACGCGAGTTTTTAGAGTCTTTTGGTTCCCGTTAAAACCTTTTCATGTGGGGTTTTGCTTGGTATAAGATGTAGGGAGTTGAAAAATCTTCAAGATCGACTTTTACCTAAGTTTAGTGTTATGAGATGGTCCTAACTGTTACTTTGGGAGGTTTAATCGCGTTTTCTTAGTTTGGATTGCGAGATCTTGTGAATCAAAGCCTTTGTTTTTTAAGCCTTGATGTTTCCCCATGTTTATCCGAGGAGGATAATGTCTTCCTGACTAAGGATGTCACGGATTTTGAAATAGAGCAGGCTATTTTCCAACAAGATAAGTTTAAAGCGCCGGATCCTGATGGCTTCGGTAACGCTTTTTATTAATCCTATTGGAACATTATTCAACAAGACCTTTGCGCTGCCGTTCGTTCTTTTTTCGAAAGCGGAAAACTTCTCAAACAAATCAATCATACTCTAAGATCATTTCTAAAATTCTAGCTAACCGCCTGAGGCCCATTTTGAACAAATTCATTGACCTCGTCTGATCAGCTTTTATCTCATGTCGCTCTATTCACGATAATATCCTAGTTTCTCATGAGTTCATTGATAAATTTAATAACATGAAGGGTAAAAGGGTTGGGTCGACCTTGAAAAGACATTTAACATAATTAAATGGGATTTTCTCTTTCAAGCCATGAAAGAATTTGGCTTCAATGAAAAATGGATATCCTGGATTCGGGAATGTATAACAACTGTTTCCTACTCGCTTCTAATAAATAACGAAGTCTGTGGCTTTTTCAAACCTTCCATGGGCATACGGCAAGGTGATCCACTTTTACCTTACTTATTCATTATTTGTGTGGAGTTTTTTACCGTTTATCTTAGATCTCTTTCTTCCCTACGGCGCTCTGGCATTGACCTTAAGCTCACTCCGCAATCGCTGCTAGTACCTCGCCTTCTTTTTGACAGATGACAGCTTGCTCTTCTGTAGGGCCTCTTCAAGTTCTACTAACCTCCTTAAACACTTCATCAACAGGTTTAGCTGGTTCTCTGGTCAACTCATTAACTATAATAAGTCCATCCTCCTTTTCTCAATAAACACTTGCACTCAAGACAAGCACTTGATCTAGCATCTTCAATGTCCATAGACGTGACTCTTTGGGAAAATATATAGGTTGCCCTGTTATCAGTGGCAGGTCCTCTAAAGACTACTTCTCGGTGCTGCTAGATAAGGCCAATTAGAAACTGCAAGGTTGGAAATTCAAGTTTATTTCAAAATCTAGTCGTATTGCTCTAATTCAATCTAATCTTGAGTCCTTCCCCGCTCACACTATGCAATGCTTTCAACTTCCAAACGACACTGCCAACAAAATTGACGCTATTAATCGTAACTACTTCTGGAAAGACCCCAATTCTAACAAAGGGCTGGCTTTAAATTCTTGGGACAAAATTTGTCAACCTAAAAAATATGGTGGCTTGGGGCTTCGTAAAACGGCCGCCGTTAACTGCACCTTCTTAAGCAAACTCTCTTAGAAATACCTTTGTAACACCCCCAGGTTACTAACCACAAGATTAAGCTAATGACTCACTTAACCTAATGATTAGCAGCGAATAAACACTAGAGAGCATTACCGTTGTCCTTGTAAACGAACAAGCTTAAAGCTACAACCCAAGGCAAGCAATCAAGCATAAGACTAACTTAAACATGCATCATCAAGATATAACTCAATATAACAACCTCAAAACAACATAACACAACCCAATAAAAATTATACAAGCTAGAATATCAATGATTCTCTTATTTCGTTCAGAAAGTGTCTTTAACCACCTTCAATCTCCTTAAGATGCTCTAGGGATTCGTCCGTCCGGGGTTTTCCCTTTTCCTTTTGTCGAGGTTCCTAAAACATAAAACTTCGAAGAGTGAGATAAACCCAATACGTATACCTCTGATAATGAAAGAATCTTTTTGAAGATAACTTTAGTTATTTAGCGCAGTTCTAAAAACATTAAAACAAGGTAACTAAAAGATAAACAATAAAAGCAGCATAACTTACAAAGCTTGACCTTAACTTAATCTGTACTAGGAGAAAAATACTTTAACCTGCAATTTAAGTCACAACTTAAAAGAAACGTATTTATGAGTTCCTTCCTTTAAGTAATTAAATTAACAACAACCTTGTTTAAAGGCGACCTAAATCATGCACGACCTGATATAGAACATACGTAAAACCTTAACATAAACATGACTTTAAATTCCCATAGAACAAGACTTATATAACCCTTGAAAAGCCACCTGTAAAACTTTACTTTGCTCGCTCTGTCACTTAGAAAACATAGAGTACATAAAACTTAGGCATGTAATCATAAAACTTTACTTTGACTCCAATGACTTAAGTAACTTAAGAAATTTTAAACTTGGTTGTCATGTTAATATCTTGAAGGTCCCCTACTTGCGATCATCGGTTAAACCTCCGTATGCGCATACCCGGACCGATCGGGAGATCCGGATGGTGAACAATGTCCTACACTGGCCAGATTTCCATGGGGTGAACTTTAGGCACTATATTCATATGTTTTCCCTGGTGTGCACAAGGCACGGTTATCCTGGTGTGCACTACAACACGGTTAACATGGTGTGCTCTAAGGAGCAGGTTCCCTGGTATGCTCTAACGCACGATTAAACCTGTGCGGAACCTTTATTAAAACTAGAAACTTGAAACCTTGACCTTTGATTCTTAATAACATTGGATCCTTAAACCACCTTTTAAATCGTAACTTAAATATATCCTTCAAATCCCCTCGAGAAAGAATCGAACTTATAAAGGACACTGAAAAAGTCTCTAAGCTACAGGACTGTTTAGATCCGTTTTCGCATCTAAATACCGCATAAATCCTTAGGCATTTTGACTTGTCTCGTAGCTCGTTTTAATAACTTTTAATGCGTTTTGTTTATTTTTTGTAGTTTCCGAAGGTTTTACTCAATACGATGCTAAATGTGCCATTTTTGCACCAATCTTGGGAATCCCGAGATTCCCTAAGACTCCCCAAGCCCTGGTCGTGTCAAAGGTAGCGGAATCGGAAGGGCCGAGTATGTCGAAAGCGCGGAAACGCAAGTGCAAGCTCCTAGGCGTCAAAGGGTAGCCGCCGCGACCAATTCCGTAGCGGGCGCTATGCTCTGAAGTAACCAAGTGGCCGAGATAGACCGTGGCCAAGGTCACCTTGACCATTGCCACGGTCAGATTGAAGCCAAACGCCCAAAGGAGGAGTTGCAGCCCGAGATGGACCGTGGTCACGGTCAACTTGACCGTTGCCACGGTGTGAATACAGCCCTGCCCATCGAAGAAGTTGGCCGAAGGAGACCGTGGCCACGGTTCCCCATGACCGTAGCCATGACAGTTCGAAGGAGCGAAAAATTGCCAACCCTAAATCGCCTACACCGTGCCCACGGTGCCTGGGTACCGTGCCCACGGTACAGCGAAGAGAAGAGAGAACTTTCCTGCTTTACGCAGGACCGTGGCCACGATCACCTTGACCGTGCCCACGGTCCCCTTCGGACACAGTTTTTCTGTAGTGATTAAGTGACGAGTTTTGAGTAACAACTTGAGTTACTATATATTGTTTTAAGTCATTTTAGCATAGGGAGATCTTTTAGTCAATCTTTAGACTATCTTTAATCAGCATTTACCTAGCTTATATGATACTTTTAGCCTTCTTTTATCACATTTTAAGCTTTGGATTAGAGAGTTAGTGAAGATTTTGCTGAGTTTATTGATTCTTGTTTTGGATTCTCTCAAGTTTTAGTTCAAGTTTGAAGATTATTATCATATTTGGAGCATTGGAGCATTTATTATTCAGAGTTTTTGCCTTTTTGTCATCAATCAATGAGTATTTCTTAACCCTTCTCTCTTTTATTTCATAGTTCATCTATTAATCTCTGTTTTGCTTTTGTTGTTTTATAGATTTTGTTGATTGTTTATTGTCATCTTGTTTATCTTTTTAAGCATGATTAATGTTGTTAATGTCAGTATCATGATAGTTAGGATGTTTAGTGGCTAGAACCCTAATGGGATAGGGAGATATTAAGGGTGTGAATGGGTGATTAGGATTGGGTTAGCAATATTAGTGAGTAACTAGTTAGGAAATCAACTTCCAACCCTATCCTTCCCTCAAGAGGGATGTAATTGGGTGCGAAAACATCCCGAATACATCCAATGCTTGTTGGAAGGTTGGAATTGGGATAGTTAGTGTTCTAATTCGTGAACGCGAATAGAAACTAACTAGGAAATTCCGTTTAATCGACTCCCCGGGTCTGTCTATGGACTTTGGGGAAGTCAATCCGGACTATCCTTGAAAAAGGAAGCCCGGCGGGTATTTTCCAACGGAGTTACCATTTGATTTCCCCTTCTCATTACTTTCTTGCTGTGAAACCCATTTCCTCATCCCCGTTTGCATCCCTAAAGTCTCCCGACACCCATTGTCTCACCTTTTGACCGAACTTAGTGTTTTTGTCCCCGAAACTTGAAAATACTACCCTCATATCTTCAGTGTTGAAATAACCCTAGAGGGGTGTTTAGACCCAATTTTGTGTCTAAATAGCTCCTTAATTCTTAAGCTTTTAACTCGTTTTGTGGTTTAATTTTATAACTTTTAATACGTTTTTGGTTATTATGTAGGTTTTGAGTTTTGACTCAAAACGTAGCAAAAAGGGCTATTTTAGAGCATTTTTGGTGATTTCCCGAGCCGAGGCGGAGTTGACTCGGGACCACTTTCCGCACCGTTGGTGACAATTAGTGAGGTAACACCCACTACGACCCTCGGATCGGGTGTTACATGCCTTGGAAAGAAGGAAGAAACAAAGGGACGAAGAGAGGAAGGGTAGCTCCCGCCACCCTTGGGGTAGCGCCCGCTACCACCGTTGGGCCGAGGAAGACTGCACCTACGGTGAGCCGGACCGCAGCTACGGTCTCGCGAAGGGAGAAATCGCCTGGAGTTTTCGCAGGTCGTGCCCGCGACGGGGGTGGTCCCGCCCGCGACCCCTCTGCTGCTGGCGATTCTTCGGGCCTTAAACGGCGTGTTTTACTAAACTGTTTTGACTTGTACAAATAGCTCCTATGCTGCGATTTTTGGGGAATTCGAACCTAGATAGACTTGGACAATTTTCAGCTTTGTAATTAGTGGATTTTAGAGAGAGATTAGAAAGAGATTAATGAGAGATCTATTCTATGGTGGTTATTGAAGATTTGGGTAATCAAACAATTGAGAGATTGTTGGATCATCTTTTTATTGCTTTCCTTTGTTCATCTACAGTACTTTGATAAGTTTTCTATTCCCTTAACTCTTTTATTAATTACTTTACTAATTACTTTGCTTGTTCTTTAATTTCTTTGCTTGCTATTTTGATTATTTTGCTTGTTTATGGTTGTTTGATGTTAGAAATCATGTTTAGGTTTGGTTTGGATGTTGTTAGCATAATTTTCATCATGATTAGTGGCTAGAAATCCTATGGGTTAGGGGGTAATTTAGGGTGTGAATGTATGATTAGGTTTGGGTTACCAATATTAGTGAGTAATTAGTTGGGAAATCAATTTCCCACTCCTTTCTTTCCCTCAAGTGGGATGTATTTGGGTTCGAAAGTCCCCAAACACATCCAACACTTGAGTTGGAAGGTTGAAATTGGGTTAGTTAGTACTCTACTCAGGAAAGTGAATAGAGGCTAACTAGGAAATTTTGTTTCATTAACCCTCCGGGTCCGTGGTGGACTTTGGGGAAGTTAATCTGGACTATCCTCGAATGAGGAAGCTCGGTGGGTATTTTCTAACGAACTTACCACTTGATTTTCCTCCTTGTTATTCCCTTGTTGGAAAACCCATTTCTTCATCCCCGTTTGCATCCTTAAAAGCCTCCGAAGCCCATTTTCCATTTCTTGACCGACCTTAGTTTTTTTTCTTGCGTTGTGAACCTCTTCAAACCTTTATTCTTACCTTAGCAATCTCATCCCGACCATTGATCTAGTTTCTATGACCAAGGCTGCTAGCTCCCAGAGAAAGAGCGACAAAACCGAGGTCCACAAAACCACTGCTACACAAAATGGCGTCGTTGCCGGGGAGCCAGCGCCCCTAGTTTTAGTTTCTTGGTTTTTGGTTATTTGAGTTTGCTTTCACTCTAGAAATTAGTTTGTGCTAATCCCAATGAATTTGATGCTTCTATTGGTTCTTGTTGGTGCATATATGTAGGTACGCCCTAATGTTCTATCGAGCATCGTAGGAGGCTTCGAGTCCAATGGGTGAAGTCCACAAGCTGATTCACCCCGTACCCTTCTATCATATGTCGTTCCATCTTCGAGTACGGGAGGCAACCCTATCATTTTACCACCATTACCACCCGACACGGTGTTTGAGTTCAAGTCGTGTCTTCTTGAAGTTTTTGAAAGCAACCCGTTCCATAGAGATATTTTCGAGAGTCCTATTGCTCATATGGAGAGATTCGAGAAGCGCATTAGTTTCATGCATATACCTGGGATATCTTTGGAGTATCTAAGGTTGAAGTTCTTTCCTTTGACTTTGAAAGGAAAAGCTCTTCCCCACTCATGGTCAACCAAACGACCGGAGGGACGACTCAACTTGAGGTTGTCCAAAGATGGTAGGAGTTGGAGAGGAAGGAAGAAGAAGCAATCATGGTGGAAGAAGCTGAATATGTACTTCTCATGTGCACCACGTCTCTCTAGAATTAAACGGGTATTTAGGTCGAGCTAGGGACCTAAAAAAAGCGCTCTATGGGAGGCACCCCATAATTTTTTAGTTTCTTATTTCAAATTTTTAGTTTTTTTTCATTTTTCTAATTTTATTCCTTTTTCTTCTCTTTAATTTTTCTTTTTAGCTTTCTTTAGTTTTTTTTTTCTATTTTTCTAGTCTTTTTAGTTTTTCTTTATTTCTTTCTTTTGTAATTTGAGGTATTAGTTTTAGGTTCAAAAGGAAAAAAAAAGAAAAAAAAGGAGAGGAAAAATGAGGTGAAAAATAGAAAAAGTTGGAGTTGAAAAAAAAAATAATAATAATAAGAAAATTGAAGTTTGAGTGTATGAAAAATGTGTGAGTGAGTGAAGTTTTGAAAAATATATGAGTGTGGAGGGAGTTTGAGAGTTGAAAAATTTTAGATTGAATGTGAGGAAGTATGAAAAATTGAGTGTTGAAGTGTAAAGGTTTTTAGGAGTTGGATTTGGTTTTGGAGTGTTGGAAGTTTTGTTGTAATTGACAGCAAAGAAAGGGTAGCAGGCGCTACCATCGACGTAGCACCCGCTACGCGTGCAACAGCGGAAACAACCGAAGCAGCACACTCGCTCCAAGAGACGACCGTACCTGCGGTAGAACGCACCGCACCTGCGGTAACACAGCCAACAAGCTCCCAGTCGCCCAGCACGCGTAGCGCCCGCGACCTGATGCTGTTAGCAAAATTTTTTCAGCCCTAAACCCGACTTTCTCTCTCACTTTTCTCATTTCTTTCTCTCACAACTCGACTCTCACCCTCTCTTCAGCCCTAAGTGACTGCGACTAAGCTCTCACCCACACCCATTCTTCCCTCTCACTCTCAATTCGAAACCCTCACTTCCCTACATTTTCGACCCAAACCCTAATTTCTTCTTCCTGCTGCGCGATTTTGCTGCCAAGGTCTCGAGTTTCTGCCCGGATCTAGCCCAAGGTAGAAACACTGTTCGACCATCTATTTTACACAGCTAAGTGAGGTATTTCTTATGTAAATTGTGCGAAATCCTTTGCTTCTCATCTGCATTGGTTCGTTTTTCATGCTTTGCTGAGTTAGGTTTGATTTTGTCAATTTCTACACACGATTTTTCCTTGCTATTTGTTGAGATTGGGTGTACTAAGTTTGAATGTTGTGCTATTGCTTAGTGTGTGTGATTAAGTTGTTGTTTTTCATCTGTTGAAAGCAAACACTCTTGTTACACTATGAGTTCTTGTCAATACACACCCACATAGTGAGTGGTATTAGTGTGCTGTCTTGGTATTCTTTTTGCCTTGCTGTGTGTTGAACTCGAATACTGGGAGCTAAGTGATGGTTGCATTCATCTGTGAAACACACACACTGATTGTGCTAAGAGTTTGTTGATTTGCACCCATAGCCACACAGTACACTGTGTAAGTAGGTTGTCTTTGTGCTTTTCGTGTATTCTGTTTATGTGTGCTGTGTGTTTTGGTTCATTTTGACAAGCAAAAATTGTTCCTCCTTGGTGAATACACCAAGTGCTCCGATCTGAGGTAATCCCTTGAGTAGGCACTGTTATTTGCAAAATTCTTGCCAAGTCTTGCTTTTGTTCATCATGAGTGGAAGGAGCAAGCGTTCACGAGTCGAGGAAGCTCCTTCATTGCAACCGGGACCATCCTCATCCACAAAGGATCGTTACCGAGTGCAAACGGCCACACTATTTCGGTGTGAACCAGATGCGGATATGACTTTCCGGGATGAAGAGCATAAATGACGGTATGAAGCGCTACAAGCACGGAAGATATGTGCACTGGATATTCACGATGCAGCGATAATCGAAGCCATCCATTGCAAGTCGAGCTTCGATTATCTCATTGGTGTTCTTGGTTGGGAGGTAGTCATCATGATTGACGAATCGATTGTGGACCAACCCATCCTCGAATTTTTAAGCTCCTTGAAGGTTCACGATGATGGCAAGAAGGATGTGCATTTTGAATACCGGGTTGCCAACAAAGACAAGACATGCACCTTGAAGCGTTTTTGCCAACGGTTGGGGTTGCCCGATGATGGGAGACTTTGTGAGCGATGTGCAAATTTTGATGAGCAAAAGGCAATGAAGGACCTAACTTGTTAGAGGAGGATGAATCTTGGCAAGAGAGGCGAATATCCACAGTATCATTGCCCCCGCAACTCTAAGGGGCGTGATTTTTGCAATCCAGTTGTTCAAATCTTCCATAGAATCGTGACTAGTTCAGTGTTTGGGAGAGATGACGGACGCCCCAAGGTTCGGAAGGACGACCTTTTTGTGATCTACAACGCCATAAGGGGTAAACGGGTCAACACCGGATCTTGCATTCTACATTGTCTACGGGACATTAGCATGGAACCCCGACCCACGACTATCGGGATGGGGCACATTATTTGCCACTTCCTAGTTCAAGAGGGTTTCGGGAAATATTTGAAGAAGTGGACTCTACGCTATCTTTCGGATCCTATCGACAAGGTGCGGTTGCATAAAATGAACATCCTCGCCAAGCACCCAACTGCCACGATCTATTGCCATGGACACGACAACAACACGAAGATCCTCTTGGATCAGGACCATGTCGAGCAATGGTTCGATATCACTAAGAAAAACAACTGGTCTTGTGGTCAGGTTCCTAGTGACCGCAAGGTGGGTGGTCCAGATGTGTCTAGTGGTGAAGAGGAGGACAATGAAGAAGAAGAAGGGGAAGAAGAAGAAAATGAAGAGGAAGAAGAGGAGCATACCAGCCATGGTGAAGCTAGTGGAAGTGGAAGTCATCAATGGGAAGCTTCATTCGAGCATCTCAACTCTTAATTTGAACAATTGAGAGTTGACCATCGAGAGCACCGAAACCAGTATTGGCGTGACTGGTGGTATTATCACTACTCCATTGCAAACAATCCCCCGACACCACCAGAGTACATAAACCGCCACTATCCCACTTACTTTCCTTATCACCCATATCCTCCCCCGGGAGGATCCGAGCAATAATTTGTAAGTGTCCCCACTCCACCTTTACTCTTTTCATTGATTTTATTTACACTATTAGTGTTAGGTAAAGTGTGGGGGGTGCTTTATGGGAAAGTTGGGGAGAGGTGTGTCGGTTAGTTGGTTTTGTTGAGTTCGTTGTCCCCATGGTTTGAGTTGTTTTGCTTTCATTACTCCATCATTGGTTGGGCCGGTTATGAGGGTTGTTTCACCCTCAATTCCCGCCTCAAACTAGTGAGATTCGGGGTTGAGGTTAATTAGTGTCAATGTACATATTGTGAATAGTTTGTCTTTTCTTTAGTTTTTAGTCTCTAGTGTCTTGCTTTTTTTTTCTATTTTAGTTCTTTTTCTTTTATGTATGCGAGCATTCACAATTATTACATTTTTCTTGTTTATTCCTAACCAAAGTGTGATATTTTCCTGGATCGCAGATTGGGTTCGTTCTTTAATTGAAGACTTCGAGGTAACCTCTTTCCGTACTCTTTGATTGTGTATATTTTGAACCATGCTGCATGCTTGATTTTTCTTTTGGGTGGCGAACCCCTTTGAGTGTTTGTGTTGGGATATTTTGTTGTTGGAGCCGTGTGGGCTCGGGTCGCCACCACGTTTACTTGCTAGTTGTTTTTGTTTGTCTGTTTTTGTAGGTTCTCTACCCTTTTCTTGTGACACCTCCCGCAATGAGGACATTGTGGCGTTTTAAGTGTGGGGGGGGGGGGAGGGGAGATATTCTGTTTCAAGGGTAGATCACCTAGCTTTTGGTTTTTGTTTTCTAAGTTTGCCTAAAATTTGAAACTTTTTGTGTGAAAAAGGAGAAAAAAAAGGGAGTGAAAGCCTTAAAAGTTTTCTTTCAGTTTTCGTTTTCGCTTTGTTTTGCTTTGTTTCTTGGATCTTGTTGTCGAAATTGAGAAGTCGTTCTTAATCTTCTTTAAAAGTAATCGGTCTGAGCATTTTCGACCCTGTCTCGGGTACTAGTCATGACTTACCTTCTTAGATTCCCTTCATTGAGTGTCTAGTGAGACCCCATATTCCTTTCACGTTCTGGTTGAAACCGGGAGATTCTAGGGGTTTGTGTCCGAGCTTGTTCTTTTTTTCCTGTTTAGCAAAAGTAAAAGCAAAGTTCAAAAAAAAAAGAAAGAAAAAGAAAGCAAAAGCTACAATAACCGGACTAAGTGAGGCGTGACGCTGAATGACATCAACCACCATTCACTTAGCAAACCTACAGGGGCCCGGTATCAGTGGTACAGAACGGATACCCCTTAAACCTCATCCTATATCGCTTTGCGACGGAAAGGTGAATGGAAAAGGCTGTGTTGGGAGGGTAAACCCCATATTTGGGCCATCCAATTCCCGAAAGTAAGGCTAATACCGACCTTTAAAAAGAAAAAAAAAAGAAAAAGCAATTTCGTTGGTGAAACCAACCAAAAAGAAAAAGAAAGTTTGTGCTTCTTAAAGTGTGGGGCCTCTCCTTGCATCACCTACGGCCCTCACCAAGCCAAGGGCGACCAAATGCAAGGAAGGGCAACTATTTCCTTGTTTGTTTCGTTGTTTTTGAGCTCGGCATGAGTCTTTGGAGTCTTTTGGATTCGGTTAGAACCCACTTGCACATTTGCACATGGGATTTTGCTTGGCATGAAGTGTAGGGGGTTGAAAATCTTTAAGACTGACTTTTGCTTGGGATAGGTGCTTGTGAGATGCTCATAACGGTTCCTTTTGGAGGCTTAATAACGTTTTCTTAATTAAGGTTGCATGATCCTTTGAATCGAAGCTTTTGTTCCTCTTTCCTTTTGTTTTCTTCAGTTTTGTTTTCAATTTCCCTCTCTCCGTTTTCTTTGGCTTTTGTGGGTACAACCGCTACAAACCCTCACGAGTCTATCTCGTCCACCCGGGCTGTTGGGGGTTCAAAGGGCTTGGTGCATACGCTAAATGCACTCATTTCCTCCCACGACAGAGGAATTGGTGTTTAGTTTTCTTATTTGTTTTTGTCTTGTTTTGCTCGGGACGAGCAAAAGTTTAAGTGGGGGAGTGTTAAGACCCAATTTTGTGTCTAAATAGCGCCTTAATTCTTAAGCTTTTAACTCTTTTCGTGGTTTAATTTTATGACTTTTAATACGTTTTTGGTTATTATATAGGTTTTGGAGTTTTTACTCAAAACGTAGCAAAAAGGGCTATTTTAGAGCATTTTTGGTGATTTTCCGAGCCGAGTCGGACCAAAAGCCGAGGTGGAGTTGACCCAGGATCACTTTCCGCACCATTGGTGACAATTAGTGAGATAACACCCGCTACGACCCTCGGATCGGGTGTTACATGCCTTGGAAAGAAGGAAGAAACAAAGGGACGAAGAGAGGTAGGGTAGCCCCCCCGCCACCCTGGGTAGAGCCCTCTACCACCGCACCTACGGTGAGCCGGACCGCAGCTACGGTCTCTCGAAGGGAGATATCGCCTGGAGTTTTCGCTAGTCGCGCCCGCGACGGGGGTGGTCGCGCCCGCGACCCCCCTGCTGCTGGCGATTCTTCGGGCCTTAAACGGCGTGTTTTACTCTACTGTTTTGACTTGTATAAATAGGTCCTATGCTGCGCCTTTTGGGGAATTCGAACCTAGATAGACTTGGAAAATTTCCAGCTTTGTAATTAGTGGATTTTATAGAGAGATTAGAAAGAGATTAGTGAGAGATTTATTCTAGGGTTTGTGGTTATTGAAGATTTGGGTATTCAAACAATTGAGAGATTGTTGGATCACCTTTTTATTTCTTTCCTTTGCTCATCTACAACACTTTGATAAGTTTTCTCTTCGCTTAACTCTTTTATTAATTACTTTGCTAATTACTTTGCTTGTTCTTTAATTTCTTTGCTTGCTATTTTGATTATTTTGCTTGATTATGGTTGTTTGATGTTAGAAATCATGTTCAGCTTTGGTTTGGATGTTGTTAGCATAGTTTTTATCATGATTAGTGGCTAAAAACCCTATGGGTTAGGGGGTAATTAAGGGTGTGAATGGGTGATTAGGTTTAGGTTAGCAATATTAGTGAGTAATTAGTTGGGAAATCAATATCCCACTCCTTTCCTTCCCTCAAGTGGCATGTATTTGGGTTCGAAAGTCCCCAAACACATCCAACACTTGAGTTGGAAGGTTGGAATTGGGTTATTTAGTACTCTACTCACGAAAATGAATAGAGGCTAACTAGGAAATTCCGTTTCATTAACCCTCCGGTTCCGTGGTGGACTTTGGGGAAGTTAATTCGGACTATCCTCGAATGAGGAAGCTAAGTGGGTATTTTCTAACGGAATTTCCACTTGATTTTCCTCCTTGTTATTCCCTTGTTGCAAAACTCATTTCCTTATCCCCGTTTGCATCCTGAAAAGCCTCCGAAGCCCATTTTCCATTTCTTGACCAACCTTAGTTTTATTTCTTGCGTTGTGACCCTCTTCAAACCGTTATCCTTACCATAGCAATATCATCCCAACCATTGACCTAGTTTCTATGACCAAGGCCGCCAGCTCCCTGAGAAAGAACGAGAAAACCGAGGTCTATAAAACCACTATTACAAGGGGGGGGTTAATAGGGTTGTATAAGAAATCTACACTTTGATCAACACAACTTGGTTAATAGCACTTTTATACGATGAAAGATTCTTCTTTATTGATTAAATAAAAGGTGCTTAAAACAGAGTGAGGTTACAACTCAGCTCAGTTGAGAACCGTGAGGTCCTCAATGGGCTTACGAGAAAAGAAGACCTTGTAGTTGTCTTCTGCACTTGAGGCCTCACAGCAGAGGCGATTACAACTTAGGGAACAACCTTAAAGCAAGAACCCTTTCTCACTTTAATTACTCGACCTTGGAGGTCCTCACCAGAGCACTCACTGGCTACAAAACTCACCACTCAAAATAGTGGTTACAACTCAGAATATTATCGCTCTAATATTCTTACACTCAGAACTTTCTAGCCAAAGTTCCTACACAGATTTTCTTCCTTGGAAATCCACGTTGTTTATGGAAGAGGTTGATAGAATATATACTTGAGGGCTTCAATTCAGTGATGACCACTTTCCTTTAGAGAGGATTGTTTCCTTTCTTGGATTATTCTTCAATCTTCCATGTGATTTGCAATCTCTATAATTTCCTTCCTTTCCTTTCGTATCTGAGATGGAAATATTAGCTGTTATTATATCAACTTAGAAATGGCATGAAGGAATAAGATTAGGATTTAGAAGATACTTCCCTAATTTAATTTTGACCAATCTTTCAAACAAAATATTCGTGCTGGCACTAGAGGTCCTCGTTGCCAGATGTGATGAGGTCCTCAGAGTGGACTGAGATTCTTCAGGTGTCTTACCTTAAAACAGATGGGGATACTTGTTTCGCATGTCCTCTTTGGTTTCCCATGTAACTTCCGACGTGGAGTAATTAGACCAAAGGATTTTCACAAGGGGATCTCCTTGGAGTGTAAAAGCTTGACCCTCCAGTCCAAAATCTGAATCGGCACTAGATTCTCCGCGATAGCCATTGGCTCGTGTTCAACTAAATGGTTTGGGTCCGGTATATATTTTCGCAACTGAGAAACATGGAACACATCATGAATATGTTCTAACTTTGTAAGCAACAAGCATGTATGCGACCGGGTTAATCTTTTCAATAATCCCATAAGGCCCAATAAACCGAGGACTTAGCTTCCCTTTAATATTGAACCTACGCACTCCTTTAGTGGGTGCAGCCGTGAGGAACACTTTATCTTCCGGCTGAAATTCTAAAGGTTTCCTTCCCCGGTCGGTATAGCTTTTCTGCCGGCTCTGGCGGTCTTGATGTGCTGCTGGATGATCCGTACTTTACCCATAATATCATGTATCATCTCGGGACCCACTACTAGAGCTTTGTCTAGTTTGTCCCAACATAAAGGAGATCTGTTGTAGGTGAATTCCAGCTTCCCTGAAAATCTAGGATGAATGCCCGAAGCATATTTCTACTATTTGATTTACCCTTTTTGTTTGACCATCTGTTTCTGGATGATACGAGCTATTGAAGCTCAGCATGGTGCTAAACGCCTTTTATAGAGCTGCCCAAGAATTGATTGAAACCTAGTGTCTCGGTCAGAAATTATGTCTTTGGGAATGTCGTGTAACCTTACCACTTCTTTACATAATTATTTGCTAACTTATCGACCTTCCAACCCTTATTTATTGGAATGAAATGGCCAGATTTGGTCAGTCGGTCCATGATCACTCATATCACATTCTTCTTGGTGACCGTCAAAGGTAATCCAATGATAAAATCTATAGAGAGATTGAGTCTCATTTCCATGTAAGGACCTCTAATAACCTTAGTTCTTCTGAAGGCCGTTGATGCCATGTTTTCACCCTTTGGCGTGTGAGACACTTATCCACAAAATTGGCGATGTCTTTCTTTATATTAGGCCACTAGTACTTCGCTTTTATGTCTTGGTACATCTTAGTACCTCCTGGATGGACTGAGTATGGGGCGTTGTGCCCTTCGTGCAGAATCCTCTCTTGTAGACCTCGGCTCGCAGACACATATAGACGATTTTGGAATCTTAAGGTTCCATCCTCGTGAACCAAAAACCCTGGCATTTTTCCTTGTTCCATTCCTGCACAGATATACCATAAATGATCATCATTCAACTGTTCATCCTTGATTTCATCCAAAATGGAGGGTCGTACATGAAGTTCTGCCAACTGTGCCCTTATATAATCTAGCGGGACTACTTCAATACCTTCTTTCTGAATCTCCTGGCTGAGCTTTGGTTTTGCCATCTCCAGCGTATATGTGTCGTGCTGATTTTTCCTACTTAGGGCATCAGCTACTGAATTTGCCTTTCCTGGACGGTATTGAATGTCTAAGTCATAATCCTTGATGAGCTCCAACCATCTTCGTTGTCTTAACTTTAACTCTTTTTGAGTAAATATGTACTTGAGACTTTGATGATCTATAAAGACTTTGGTAGAAACACCGTATAAAGAATGCCTCCAAATCTTCAAGGCAAAAACTACTGCCACTAATTCTAGGTCATGTGTAGGGTAATTCAGCTCATATAGCTTCAGCTGCCGGGAGGCATAAGCTCTGACCTTTATCATCTTGCATCAAGATACATCCTAACCCTCGCTTGGACGCGTCGCTATATATGACATATTCTTTCCCTTTCACTGGCAAGGCCAAGATTGGGCCGATGTGAGTCCTATTTTGGGTTCTTGAAATGCTTTCTAATACTTTTCTGATCATTCAAACTTGGTAGTTGTAGGACCCAGAAAATTCCTGTTCAGGGAATTTGTTTCGGATGCGCTACTTAGTGATCGGGAGCCGTCTAAGGTTGCTTAATCCTTAAATAAGGATATTTTTATTTTTGAAATTCGTTTTCGGGGTGAGGAAACTTTATTTATTTACAAATCCGTTTTTTTATTTAAATATTCGAAATTGCAGCGAAATATTTTAATAATGACTTGATACCGGCCTAAACACCAGATCCAGGCCCAAGAAGAAGCAAACGGGCCGCCAAAAATTGTCAAAACCCGCAGGGGTTTTGACAGTCCCTGGATTGGGCCGTGTATTTCCTCGGCCCAGAGAAATTTGGGTAGAAATTGATAAAACGCGCGGGGGTTTTATCAATTTCCGGCCCATTTTCTTGGGTTTACCCTTGGATTGATCAGAAGAATGTATTAAATCATTTTTAATTATTTCGATGCAAATTAGTGTATTTTAAATAATTAAACGGGTTATAAAAAGAATTAAAGAGTCGCCAGCCGATTTGAGGAAATCGACAAACCATAAAATCAAATAAATAACTCCGATCTACAAAACCCAATTTTAAGTTCGGGGATAAGGTTACGAATTCGAGAATTATAAGAACTCTCGAATCCGCCTGTTAAAAAATAGACTCTACTAAAATCAAACTTGAAATGAAAGAGAGCGGGGAGAAGTTAAATTAATTTTGCGATGTTATTATTTCGAACATTGCAATATTAAAACATGATGTTTTCTTTACAAATTATGTACAAGTAATTACATGATGAAATACAATAATGAAAAACAAACCTTGTTTAAAGGTGATAGATGAGATCAAGGTTGATCCCTTGAATTGACCTTGGCTTAGAGCTTGAATGGAAGGAGGTATATGAGAATGGTTAGAAAGGTGGTGTAGGAATGATGATATGATGAGAATGATTATAAGCGAATTAGAGAGAGAGTATGGATAATGAAATTTTGAGAGAGTTTAGGTGGAATGATGATTATAGTTGATGAAATGAGGGTGGAAAGGAAGGGGTATTTGTAGGTGAAGGGATGGATGTTTTGGAGGGAAATAGAGGCCGGGGAGATACCCCAACAATCATGCCCTCCCTATCCATGCAGAATCAAAACCCGTGTGGGTTTTAGGAGGTCAAGACAGGTCAACCCACGTGGGGCTATGATCAAGGGATCTACATGGGAAGAAAATTGGCGCCAGCTTCGAAAATTAAAATTCCCACGGGTTTTAAATCCCCCTCACACGGATTGTTCACGTGGCCGGACAAAACGACGCCTTGCTGCCGAGTTTAAAACCCCATAGGTTTTGTTTGCGCTCCTAGGCCGAATTTGCTTACTGGGCCAGATTTCTGGGCCTGGGAATTAATAAAACATGCAGGGCTTTTGAAACTGGCTAAGTGACACTTTGAACGGCCTTAACTCTTTCATCCGGACTCCGATTGAGACAATTCAAAAGACGTTGGAAAGCTTATGATGTGCACTTTACTTTTATCAAAAGAAAAAGGGCCAACAAGACTTGTGGAAAAAATAGAATTCGAAATGTTGGGCATATGTATGTCGAAAGGGTGGAAAATGAAGGCTTTTTTGGGTGGGTTGGTCTGGTAGCTTTTGATTGAGGAAGGCCCATTGGATTTTCTTTCATGCTACCCTCTTTTCTTGTTATGCTTGATTTGTACATTTGTCTTGATACAAAATCCGGTGTTTATTGAGAGCCCCTACTTTGACCGAGTCCAAATAGGACGAAGGTCAAAGTAGCCTGAGATGCTGACTACTTGACGTATGTGACCAAGAGATGGATGATGTCGGTGATGTCGTCAGAGACCTTTAGGTGGCAACCGTTGGACGATTGAAGATGTCGGTGCTGTCGTCGGAGGCCTTTGGGTGGCAACGTTGGACGACTGAAGATGTCGGTGCTATCGTCGGAGGCCTTTAGGTGGCAACCGTTGGACGACTGAAGATGTCAGTAATGTCGTCGGAAACCTTTAGGTAGCAACCGTTGGACGATTGATGTTGATGATGTCATCAGAAACCTTTAGGTGGCAACCGTTGGACGATTGATGCTGATGATGTCGTCGGAGGCCTTTAGGTGGCAATCGCTGGACGACTGATGCTGATGGTGTCGTCGGAAGCCTTTAGGCGGCAACCGTTGGACGACTGATGGTGTCGTCGGAAGCCTTTAGGTGACAACCGTTGGACGACTGCTGTTGGTACTCTTTTATGCGGTAACCGTATGGTGGATGGACCCTTTTAGCGGCGACCTGAAAATAACAAGAAACAAAGTATTATTCTTTTCTGAAATGTAAGATGGATCATTGGTTCTGATTTTTCCCTGAGAGGATTATGAGCCTCGGAAGCCCTTGGGCCGGCAACTTTGGACTGTGTGGGTTGACACTTGGAAGCTTCGTCCTGTGTCGTAGTTGATGTTCATGTTCTAGTCTTTCCCAGTGTTGTTCCAGTCTTTCCTGGTGTCGTTTGTCTGGCATGCTCATTGACGAGGGACTCCACTATTTAGTCCCATTTTTGGGCCTAAATAACGCCTTAATATTTAGTATTTTGACTCGTTTCCAGTCTATTTTCGAGCATTTTATTGTGTTTTTGGTTATTTTGTAGGTTTTGGGCGTTTTCCATATAAACGAGGCAAAATGGGCTATTTTGAGGCTTTTTAGAGATTTCCCGAGCCAAACCGTGTCGAGAGCCGAAGCAGAGTTGACCCGGAAAGCTCTTCCTCAACCTTTGGTGCAAATCAATGAGGTAATACCCGCTACAATCTGTGTAACGGGCGTTACAACCCTTGGAAGAAAGTCAGGAGAAGAGCCAAGAGGGTAGCCCCCGTTACCCCTCGCGTGACACCCGCTACGTGCTCCCAATCGCCGTTCACCTTGGCTGGACAGAAAGAGACAGCAACCGCGATCAAGAGGACCGTAACCACGGTATTTCCAGACAGCGCCTGCTGTCGTGCGAAGCAAAAAAATCGCCTGGCTGTTTTCGCTAGTGTTGCGCCCGCGACAGCGCAGGTCGCGCCCGCGACCTCCTGTCTTCAGCGCACATGTCAGGCCTTTAAATGGCAGCGTTTTGCCCAACCGTTTTGCTTGGTATTTAAGGTCCTTTGGACGATTTTCTTAGGGAGGGGACTTCTAGATTTAGACTTGACATTCAGCTTATTTTAGAGAGAGATTAACTTTGATAATCTCGAGTTTTAGTTGAGTTTTGGTGCGATTCAAGGATTAAAGGTTCAAACGATTGAGAGATTGTTGGATCATCATTTCTATTGCTTTTCCTTGCTCTTTTACAGCCTGTGATAACTATTCTCTTCCCTTAACTCTACTTTACTTTGTTAATTGCTTCAACTGCTTGTTAATTGCTTTGATAGTCTCTTGATTGTTTTGCTTGATTTGTGATTATTGATGTTAGAGACCATGCTTAGGATTGGTTTGAATGTTGTTAGCATAGTTTTGATCATGATTAGTGATGGAAATCATCCCACGCTTGTTCCCCTAGGCCCAATCAAGAAGGCCCAAGTGAAGGCCCATGGTACGGACAGGGTCCATTATCAAAGGACTTCAACCCATACAGGACCAATAGGGCATATTTGGTTCAACTACATCAAGTGGGCCAAAGAAGGAAGGTACAAGGTTGAACTACAAAGGCCCATTCATATGGTGTGTTTATTATTCCAAGAGGATGTTCAAACATCCTAGAAGCGCCAAGAACTCACGTCAAGCCCAGTCAGTCACACGTCCAAGTCAAGGGAGTCCAGCTCAAATTAAAATCTTTATTTTGGATGTAATTTATTCTAGTTAATATTTTTGGTTTGTTTTTATTTGAGAATAAATGTAAGATGACAAGTGACTTATAAACTTGATCAACCTAGGTTTAATGTCTCGTATGGCATTAGGAGTAGCTAGGCGTCACTTTTTGTTTCCTAGATAGAGATTGGCTAATTTTTGTAACTAATCCATCTTGGATTAGTAAAGCCAAACCAACTAGGGCAAGGTTAGTAATAACAATCTCCGCCTAGGATAAGGATTCCTAATCCAAGGGAGAGTAGGAATACTAGGCGTCTAGGTAGTGAGATCAACTTGGATTGCACGCCAAGGTTGAGTCTCCTAGTGTAGGATAACTTGGCTCACACGCCAAGTAGGAGTATCAGACCATATAGGACTCTCCTAGTATAAATAGGAATGTAGCCTCTCAAGGCAACACACAGCTTTGAATTATGAAACCTATTAAGCTTTTAGCTTTCTCCTGAGTGTTTGGATAAACCCTCACCCCCTTTCTTCTATTGTATCTTGGCATGACACCCAAGTGGTTAGGAAGAGCTTGATCCTAGGTTGCGGTCTAGATCAAGTTAGCCCTAGGTTGTCTATCTTGTGGATTCAAGTTAGAAACCTAGTTCTATCCGTTCTTACCTTTCTATCAATATAGTTAAGGTAATTACATTGTGAGCTTTCTTTCAATATAGTTAAGCCACAAACAAAACCTTATCTCCTATCTATCCAACCCAACGCCACCTTCCACCTTTTCTCTTCCCCCTCTCACAAACGCCACCTCCTCTCCTCTTTCTCTCTCTATAACAACCTCCCACCAAACTCCCTCTCTCTCCTCCAACAAACTAATACCCTTTCCCTCATCATCTAACCCAACGCCAACCCTCTCTCTCTCCCCCCTCCTTCCAACATCAACCCTCCTCCTCAAATCACCACAAAAGCCCTCACGGCAAAATAGCTTCCACAAAGAACCCTTTTCACGAGAATCACCCCTCTCTTTTCCACCCTAATCTCGTGAACCATCCCCACTTCCCTGTTTGGTTACACGTGTTTCATGTATCATCGGAATTAAGAACCTTTCTTGATCCGGTAATACATCAATTAGTTGCTAGAAACCCTATGGGTTAGGGGTAATTAAGGGTGTGAATGGGTGATTAGGTTTGGGTTACCAATTTTAGTGAATAATTAGTTAGGAAATCAATTTCCCACTCCTTTCCTTCCCTCAATTGGGATATATTAGGGTTCGAAGGTTCCCGAACACATCCAACACTCGTGTTGGAAGGTAGGAGATGGGATAGTTAATGCTCACCCACGAAAGTGGATGGAGGTTAACTAGGGAATTCTGTTTCATTAACCCTCCGAGTCCGTGGTGGGCTTTGGGGAAGTTAATCCAGACTATCGTCGAGAGGGGAAGCACGATGGGTATTTTCTAACGGAATTGTCACATGATTCTCCCTCCTTATTATTCACTTGTTGCAAAACCCATTTCCTCATCCCCGTTTGCACCCCGAAAAGCCTCCGAATCCCATTTCTTTTCCTTGATCGACCTTAGCTTTATTTATTGCATGGTGACCCTCTTCGAACCGATTTCCTTACCTAGTGATCTCATCCCGACCTCTAACCTTGATTCTATGACCAAGTACCCTCGCTCCTTGTGATGAACGATAAAAACCGAGGTCTAACAAATCACGTTTAGACAAAATGGCGTCGTTGCCGGGAAGCCAGCACCCCTAGTTTTAGTTTCTTGGTTTTTGGTTAATTGAGATTACTTTCACGCTAGAAATCAGTTTGTGTCAATCCAAATGAACTTGATGCTTCTTCATTTCTTATGGGAGTTTTCGAGTTCTAATGGGTGAAGCTTAAGCTGGTTCACCTCGTACCCTTCTATCATATGTCGTTCCATCATGGGTACAAGAGGCAGTCCGATCACATTACCACCATTACTACCCGATGCTGTATTCGAGTTTAAACCTCACTTACTTGAAAACTTCGAAAGAAACTCGTTTCATGGGGACGATGCTGTTGAAAGTCCCATTGCTCATATTGATAAATTCAAAGACCGGATTAGCTTTATGCACATTCCAAGGATATCATCAGAATATTTGAAGTAGAAATTATTTCCTCTCACTCTTACGGGGAAAGCGAAGATATGTCTACAGACTTGTTCAGTTGGTTTCTATTCTTCATGGGATGTGAAGAGTTTCAGGCTGCTTTTGAGGCAATCAGCACAATCGGCAAAAAGGACCTCTAGCTCAGCACATGTGTTTTGTTTGAAAGTTAATTCAGGGAAGTATCAATCAAATCTCAATCTTATTCCTAATTTCGAGATAATATTATAACACTCTGTTTTTTACTTTTCAGATACTAAATGAAAAGGAAGGAAACTATGGCTCAAAAAAGGGAATCGCATGGAAGATTGAGGATCATCTCAGAAAAGGAAGCAATCTTGAAGAATGAAAGTAGACATTGCTCTCAAGCCTATAAATATTATCGTCCCTCATTCATATGAATAAGAGATTTCCAAGCAAGCAAATCTGAGTAGGAACTTTGTGTGAGAAAGTTCTAAGTGTATGATTATTGTGTTATATTCTGAGTGTAGCCACAATTGTTACTGGTGAGTTTGTGTGTAACCAGTGAGTGAGGACACTGGTGAGGACCTCTAGGGTCGAATAATTGAAGTGAGGAAGAAGCCTCACGTTGATATCTTTTTCTCTATTTGTAACTGTCTCTTCTGTGAGGCCTCAAGTACAGAAGATGTCTGCAAAGTCTTCTGTCCCAGTAAGCTATTTTGAGGACCTCACAGTCTTCACCTTAGCTGAGTTGTAACCTCCTCTATTCTAAGCACTTTTGTTTGAATAATAAAGAAGTATTTTTCATTTAATAAAAGTGCTATTAACCTTGTTGTGTTGTTGAATAGTGCAGAATTTTCTATATAACCCTATTCACCCCCCTCTAGGGTTATTTCAATTGGTATCAAAGCAGGTCCACAGATCTCAAGAGTCTAACAACTCGTGCTAAAGATCATGTTCGGCCTCAACACAACCGAAGCTCCCCAAGGACGCTCATGGACAAAAGCTCCTCTCCTCACTAGTGAAAATTACGAAATGTGGAAGAGGCAAATGGAAATATTCCTCAAAGACCAAGATGAGGACCTCTTGACTATAGTCACTGAAGGAGATTTCCCTACTCCCACAAAGAAGAATAAGGCAAATCAAGATCCCAAATGAAACAGCTGAAATGACTATCGAAGAGCTCACAACTTTGGGAAAAAATATTCATGCTTTAAATTTACTATGTTGCAGTATGAATTCAAATGATTTTGAACGTGATTCTAACAGTGAAAATGATAAACAGGTTTGGGAATATTTGGGCACCTCATATAAGGGTACAAGTCAAGTTAAAGACATCAAACTGGACATTCTTGTCCAGAAATATGAGGCTTTTAAAATGGAAGAAAGTGAATCGATTGAAGAAATGTACAAGAGATTTAGTAGCATTGCTAACCACCTCAAGTCGCTTGGGAAGAACTACTCCAATGAGGAACATGTCAGAAAAATCCTCAGATGTTTTCCAAGAAGAAAGTCGGGTCCAAAAGTTACAGCCATTGAAGAGGCACAAAATCTGAAGGTCCTCAAATGGGAAGAACTCATTGGGAAACTGTTGACCTATGGGGTCCAGTTAGGTGACCTCACATAATCCTAAGGAATTTCCCTCAAAGCAACTCGAGAATATGATGATGAATAAGATGAGGATGAGGAAGAAACAATGGTTATGCTGGCAAGAGGGTTCAGAAAACTATACAAGAAAAACCCGACCTTTCGAGGCTACATCAAGGATGGACAACACAGAATACCAAAAGGTAAGGCTCCTATGAGAGAAGAATCTGACCCTTTTACACGTTATGGTTATGGCAGCACAGAACATGTGCTTAAAGACTGTCCTCATGCAAGAAAGAATAAGGATAGAAGGAACATGAGGCCCAAGCAACAACAACGTAGGGCAATGCTTGCAACTTGGAGTGACAGTGACTCAAGTGAGGATAACAGTGACGTTGATGAGGTGGCAAATGTCTGTCTAATGACTCAACTGAATGAGGAACCAGAAATGTCATCGCCACAAGATGAGGTAATCATTGACAACCTCCTCAATCTCTTACCATTACATCTTTCTCATAAATGTTTACATTTGTTAAAATATTCCAAGTCCTTAATAGAAAACATCAAATACCTCACCAAGCATGTTCAAAGTCTCAGTGAGGCCATGGATAATTTACATTCTCAAAATGACCTCCTATTCACATAAAGCAATAGACTGTCTCTTGAGGTCAAAGACTGCTATAAAACCATTACAAGTTATCCAATAAGGCAGTCACTGCTTCTCATCCCTACAATAACAAGCTGGCTTTCACAACTCCTCCCTTTCAACCTCAGATTAAAATTCCCCCAAACCAGCCTCGCAGAGGACCTCTTCTTCCCACTCCTAACCTGACTCCTCACAGAAAGCATCATCACAAAAACAATCCCGTTGCTCACAAACAAAAGACCTCTCGCAGCATCTCTCCCATGCCCTCTAAGTCCTCAAAGTTTTTTCAAGTTGGCAAAATTTGGGTCCCTAAATCGAATGTCACAACTTGGCTGTCGAAATCCAAGGAAGGTATAGTGTCCTCTGATGCAGCTATGCTTCAAAACTCACAGCGACCTATGGTATTTGGACAGCGGTTGCTCTCGCCACATGACCGGAGATCCAACCAATTTTGCGAGTTGAAAGCCAACAAAACAGGGAAGGTCACATTTGGAGACAAAATCCAAGGCAAGATCCTCGGCATTGGGAAGGTTGGTAAGGACCTCAAAAATTCTCTAAATGATGTATATCTAGTAGAGGGTCTAGAATATAATTTGCTTAGCATATCTTAGTTTTGTGATGAGGGAAATAGAGTCGGTTTTGATAAAAATGCATTCGTAGTGTCGTCCGAGTCACATTAAATCACATTGCATGGTCATCGCATGAACAATGTCTATGTTATTGATTTAAGTGAGTCTTCTGAGGACCTCTCTTGCCTTAAGGCTAGAACTGAGGAAACATGGTTGTGGCATGGCCACCGAGGTCATGTTATAATGAAAACATTACAAAAGTTGCATAAGTCAGACCTAGTTCGAGGTCTCCCGCCTCATAAGTATGAGAAAGATCGGGTTTGTGATGCATGTGCTAAAGGCAAACAGACAAGAGCATCCTTCAAACCTCTCAAGTCTGTGACCACCTCAAAATGCCTTGACCTCCTCCACATGGACCTCAGTGGTCCCATTCCGTACAAAAGTCTTGGAGGCAATTCATATATCTTTGTTATAATAGATGATTTTTCAAGATTTACCTGGGTGTTCTTTTTAAAAAGTAAAACAGAAGCTTTTGAGCACTTCTCAAAACTCTACAAGCAACTCAAGGTCATCACAGGAAATTCTGTCAAAGCTATAAGGACAGATCATGGAAAGGAGTTCGACAACAAAGATATGTTTGGAGCATTTTAGGAAAAATGGGAATAACTCACAATTTCTCAGCACCAAGAACTCCCCAACAAAATGGAGTTGTTGAAAGAAAGAATCGCTTCTTGGAGGACATGGCAAGGACAATTATATGCGACAACAACCTTCAAAAATTCCTTTAGGCAGAAATTATCAATGCATCAAACTACATTTTAAATCGGTGCACTATCCGATCCGTCTTGAAAAACACCCCCTATGAACTATTCAAGGGGAAAGCCTACAAAATCTATTTCAAACACTCAAGATCCGTAGAAGAAAGCATCCATGTCATTTTTGATGAGGCTGTCTCTTTGAAGCAGAGAAATGTGCATCCTCCTGTGAGTGACAGTGAAGATGAGCCCCCTCCTATGCTCTCTTCTGCTCCTCCGACTCAGACATCACCACCTTCTGAGGATGAACCCTCACCTCTGACCTCACCATCCCCTCAGGCCTCATCATCTCAGTCCTCCTCTCAGGAGCCCTCACCTCAACCTCCTCCAGCACCGGAGATTTCTTACAAGTTTAAAGCAGCTCACCCGGTTGATAATCTCCTCACAGATATTAACTCAGGTATATGTATTAGGTCCTCACTAAGAAATTTTTGTACTTTTAATGCCTTTGTCTCACAGATTGAGCCAAAGCATCATAATGAGGCTTTACTGGATCCAACCTGGATCAATACAATGCAAGAGGAACTAAACCAGTTCGAACGAAGTAAAGTGTAGTCCTTAGTTACCAGACCTCATCATCATCCAATCATTGGTGTCAAATGGGTCTTCCGCAACAAACTGGATGAAAATGGTGCTATCACCAAAAACAAAGCCAAATTGGTAGCTAAAGGGTACAACCAAGAAGAAAACATCGACTATGATGAAACCTTTGCTCCAATTGTTCGCTTGGAGGCCATCAGGATCCTCCTCGCTTTTGCGTCATCCAAAAACATTAAGTTACATCAAATGGATGTCAAAAGCGCCTTTCTTAATGGAGACCTCGCTGAAGAAGTCTATGTTGAACAACCATCAGGCTTTGAGGACATCACACATCAGGATCATGTCTTTCGCCTGCATAAGGCCCTCTATGGGCTGAAGCCAGCTCCAAGAGCTTGGTATGAGCGCCTCAGCAAGTTCCTCCTTCAGAATGATTTCAAAAGAGGCAAAGTAGATAAGACTCTCTTCATCAAAGAAAAGAATGGAGAATTCATCATCGCACAAATTTATGTTAATGACATCATCTTCGGCGCCTCACATTCCTCTCTGGTTGAAGAATTCTCTCACCTCATGAGTTCTGAATTCGAAATGAGCCTCGTGGGTGAATTAACATTCTTCCTTGGTCTTCAAATGAAACAATCACAAGACGACATCTTTCTTAATCAAAGCAAGTAAATTTCGGAGCTCCTCAAGAAGTATCAGCTTGACCACCTCAAGCATTCTTCAACTCCGATGTCCTCCACTCTCAAACTTGATTCAGACCACACAGGTAAATCGATCTCCGAAAAGCTATATAGAGGTACGATTGGCTCTCTCCTCTACCTTACAGCAAGTCGTCCTAATATTATGTTCAGTGTTTGCTTATGTGCGCGCTTTCAAAGCGCTCCAAAAGAATCTCACCTCTCTGTTGTCAACATAATTTTGCGTTATCTTGCAAGAACCAAAAGTTTAGGCCTTTGGTACCCTCGACAGCCTGACCTCCACCTTTGTGGTTACACCGATGCTGATTTTGCCGGATACAAGGTTGATAGAAAAAGCACCACAGGAGGATGTCAATTTCTTGGAGCCTCACTTTTCTCCTGGCAATCCAAGAAACAGACCTTAGTGGCTCTCTCTACGGCTGAGGCCGAATATGTGGCTGCCGGATCATGCTGCGCTCAAATACAATGGATCACACATCAACTAGAGGACCTCGGTCTCCACTTTATAAATGTGCCCATCAAATGTGACAACACGAGCGCCATTCAGATCACAAAGAATCCGCTACAACATTCACATACCAAACACATTGAAATACGTCACCATTTTATCCATGATCACGTTGAAAAAGGCTACATCAGCCTAGAATTTGTTCCCACTCAACATCAACTGGCTGACATCTTCACCAAACCAATGCCTGAGGATCAGTTCTCTACATTCGTCGTGAACTCGGACTACTTCACCTCAATCCTTAATCCTCGAGGCGTATGTTGAGGGGGAGCCACCCTTCTGAGGACCTCCTCTCCCCATGCATCATCTGAGGGGGAGCCTCTGATCCTCACTTCTCTCAGGTATGATGCTTCCTTCTCTCTGAACGGCTGATGTCCTCATCAGGTCGCTCAACCTCCAAACTGCTGCATATTAAACTTGGCCTTATCAATGGTCTGATCACATCTTCCATATGTGTCTCAGCTGTTGCATTTTTTTTAATACTTTTTCGAACTAAATTTCAAATTCTTTCCTTCTTTTTTTTCTTCCCTTTCTCGTGTCTTTTCAAAATCCAATCCCCTTTTTCAAAATCTTTCCCTTTCCTAGATTTTTTCACCTTCCTAATTCACTTCCCTTCCATAAATTAACCGTCCCATCACCGTCTCTACCCCTTCTCCGTCAGTCATCTACTCTCTTTCTCTCATCTAACCTCCGTTCCTTTTTAACCCCCCTTCCGTCTCTCTATCATTATCTTCAACCACCCCATTTAATCCAACCCGCCGTTCCTTCTAGTGTCACCAAAAGACTTCTGTCCAGCAAACCCCCAACCTCTCCCGACACTGCCTCCAC
The DNA here is from genome assembly GCA_029582165.1 of Portulaca oleracea. Lineage (NCBI taxonomy): Eukaryota > Viridiplantae > Streptophyta > Magnoliopsida > Caryophyllales > Portulacaceae > Portulaca > Portulaca oleracea. Next base: position 19,199,407 of record CM055873.1, read on the forward strand.
CGACTCCTCCATAGATGAGTTAGCGATTATCCCTCGCCCCTCTCCGCCCACGGCCGGTACTGTCGAAGCCTTCCGGAAAGAGGCTTGAGTCCATGAAACAACGCCCCCTTCTTCATTGTGACAGAGTCGACATTGATAGCGTCCAAGGTACAAAATTCACCTTCCTCTCAACTCTATCCTCTCTTGGCTGTGATCTCTTTTTCAATGGTGATGACTACTATTATCCCAACCTCGTCTTTGAGTTCTATGCCAATCTGGAGAACATCTCCCCAAAATCATCCAAACCTGCCTACAAAACATCTGTTTCTGGGCTAGAAATTCATCTGTCCCCTCTCAATCTTGAGTGTATTCGGGGCATAACCCCCGATCTATCCAAACCTGCCCTCACTGACATCAAGGACGCCCGTCTCCAACTCCTCAACTCATTTGGAAAGCCATCCACCACCAAATATCCCCAATACACAACCTCCACTCTGAAGCTCGTTGTCTCTATTTCATTCTGGTTCGCATTATCCTTCCCGAGGCACCTCCAAAGAAATTATCAATGAGCCATGCGCCTCGTTCCTAATGAACATTCTCAATGACTGTCATCCTGATATGGGTGAAGTCATTCTCAACCATATTGTCAAAGTAGGCTCTAGTTCTTCAGGTCCTCTTCCATACTCCAACCTCCTCAATCATGTCTTTCGCAAGTTTCATGTCCCTCTCCATGACGAAGACAAGACCCCCATCTCCCTTTCCACCATTAATACTACTGTTCTAGAATCTCTTGGTTATCATCCTCATCCCTTTGGTCATTGGATGCACTCCGATGACCTCAAATCTCTTCCTGCTTCATCCTCTGCTCCATCAGCTACTGAAGCCTCCAATCCTCTACAGTCTTAGCTGGATACCCTCCACGCTGACATTCACTCTTTGAAGGCTGAAGTGCAATCCCTTAAGGACCTCCAACGCGCTCTCGAAGTAAACCTCCTGACCAGTACCAATGTCGGCACTACGTTGACTAGTCTGGTCCAAAAGGCAGAAGACCTTCTTGGTCCTCGTACTCCAACTTCTGCTCTTGCTGTTGAGGCCTCTGTTGATGATGCCAAAATCGACCCCCCTCCCCAAGAATAGCTCCCCTCCCCTCTTTTGAACTTTGTCCCTTGCATTTTTTTTTTTTGAACTGTTTGGCCAAACATTTTGATGCTTTTGTACTCTCCTGTTTCCTTCTTGTCTGAAAGACAAAAAGGGGGAGACACTTTTGGTCTGTAATCGCAACAAACTGCTAAATTGTTGCTATGAAATATGGCTGCTACTGTTCTGCTACAGTATGCATGTGTCACTGTTGCTACTTCTCCTGCTATTAGTTTATGTATAGAACCTCCCAGGAATTTTGTCTTTCAAACAAAAAGGGGGAGATTGAAGAGTTTTAGGCTGATTATGAGGCTCTCAGCACAATCGGCAGAAAGGACCTCCAGCTCAGCACATGTGTTTTGTTTGAAAGTTAATTCAGGGAAGTATCAATCAAATCTTAATCTAATTCCTTCCCCCCTAATTCCGAGATAATATTATAATGCACTGTTTTTTCCTTTTCAGATACTAAATGAAAAGGAAGGATACTATGGCTCAAAAAAGGGAATCGCATGGAAGATTGAGGATCATCTCAGAAAAGGAAACAATCTTGAAGAATGAAAGTAGACATTGCTATCAAGCCTATAAATAATATCGTCCCTCATTCATATGAATAAGAGATTTCCAAGCAAGCAAATCCGAGTAGGAACTTTGTGTGAGAAAGTTCCAAGTGTAGGAATATTGTGTTAATATTCTGAGTGTAGCCACAAATGTTAATGGTGAGTTTGTATGTAACTAGTGAGGACACTGGTGAAGACCTCTAGGGTCGAATAATTGAAGTGAGGAAGAAACCTCACGTTGATATCTTTTTCTCTGTCTGTAACTGCATCTTTTGTAAGGCATCAAGTACAGAAGACGTCTGCAAAGTCTTCTGTCTCAGTAAGCTATTTTGAGGACATCACAGTCTTCACCTTAGCTGAGTTGTAACCTCCTCTGTTCTAAGCACTTTTGTTTGAATAATAAAGAAGTATTTTTCATTTTATAAAAGTGCTATTAACCTTGTTGTGTTGTTGAAAAGTGCAGAATTTTCTATATAACCCTATTCACCCCCCTCTAGGGTTATTTCAGGAGGCACTTAAACGAGATTTCCTTCATCGTATATTTTCGACGGAGGAGACACACCGACTTAGAACAGAAATTTTGAGCTTCAAGCTAGGGCTGGGAGAAAGTCTTATTGACGCTTGGGGGAGATTTAAGAGTCTTCAACGACAGTGCCCTCATCATAATTTACCGGATTGGATGTTGCTTCAACATTTCTATCATGGGCTCCGTGGTCCTCTTAAAGAATCTATTGATAATGCATCCGGAGTGATGTTTTTGAAGAAGACCGTGGAAGAGGCCAATATTTTCTTATATGAGCTATCACAACACGCTCCTCATTGGGGAAGTGGCCAAAGTTCAGGAGACGGAGGCAATTTTTTGGAGGATAACCCAATTACAAAGATGTTTTGGATTGAATTTGAACTCCGGTGTGTGGTCGTGCATGTTTAATGTATGTTTTGGATTGAATTTGAAATCCGGCGTGTGGCCGTTCATGTTTAATGTATATTTTGGATTGAATTTGAACTTTGGCGTTGGGCGTGCATGTTTAATGTATGTTTTGGATTGAATTTGAAATCTAGCGTATGGTCGTGCATGTTTAATGTATGTTTTGGATTGAATTTGAAATCCAGCGTGTGGTCGTGCATGTTTAATGTATGTTTTGGATTGAATTTGAACTCCGGCGTGTGGCCGTTCCTGTTTAATGTATGTTTTGGATTGAATTTGAAATCCAGCGTGTGGCCGTGCATGTTTAATGTATATTTTGGATCGAATTTGAACTCCGACGTGTGGTCGTGCATGTTTAATGTATGTTCTGGATTGAATTTGAAATTCGACGTGTGGCCGTGCATGTTTAATGTATGTTTTGGATTCTATTTGAACTCCGGCGTGTGGTCGTGCATATTTTATGCGTGTTTGGAATTTTTTTGAAAGCCCTTGTGTGGCTGTGCATGTTTTATGCCCGTTTTGGATTATGTTTGCTACTTATGTATGAATGCTTACAGAAAACTTTTCGCCAAACATGTGAGGAGCGTGGAAAAAGTGAGAACTTCCCGGAACCTAGGGAGTTGTACCTTCGATTGGCAAGGGGGTACAAACCCAAAGACCAAGCTGTCTATGGTCTTGGGAGTGCGACCTCGTTCTTCTACGATACTCCACCCCCGGCCAAGGGTAGTTCTTCATTGAGGCATGCTCGTGCAACCCCGTCCTCTGAAGCAATTATGCGGGATCAACTTGCTGCCCACTCATCCGCCCTTTCTCAGATTCAAAGCCAATTGACTCAAGTGTTCCAACATCAACAACAAGGTGGTAGTTCTTCTTCCCCGTCTCAATATCTAAACTTATCAGGATCCCCGCAATTCCCTCCCCAACCTTGAACTTATAAATTTTTAGTTATTATATATTTGTACGGATATTAAGTTAGTATATGTATGAATATTTAACGTATGTACGTGGGAAACTTACCTTATGTATGAAACTTATGCATGAATGTTCAATATTATATCTGTTTAATTATATTATGTATGAAACTGACAGGTGGATAAATATGCAGCTGAAAATATATATATATATAGATATATATATATATATACAAAGGCTGAAATTTTGGGGATTATTGGTTTTGTTGAAGAGCATCTCCCTATCAGATATCTTGGTGTTCCTGTTAAACCTACTAGGTTGAATAGGAATGACTGTGCACTACTATTGGAGAAAATGACTAAGAGGACTCAAGGTTGGGTTGTGCGTAGGTTGACTTATGCTGGCAGATTGGAGCTTGTGAATAGTATGTTGATAGCTATCCATACTTATTGGTCTCAAATCTTTATTTTACCTAAATCCATCTTGGATAGTATTATTCAGATTTGTAGATCATTTCTATGGGGTAATAATCAGAGGAAAGCTCCCCCTATTGCTTGGTCTGTTTGTTGTTTGTCAAAGCCGGAAGGTGGCCTAAATATCCGAGATCCTCATGCATGGAATTCAGCAGCTTTGGGGAACTTATTATGGCAGTTGATAATTGACAAGGAATCTCTTTGGGTCAAATGGATACATCATCATTACCTTAAGAGACAATCTATTTGGGATTGTTCAATCAAGCAAAACAATAGTTGGTACTGGAGGAAATTAGTTCATGGGAGAGATGAATTGATTGGTTTATTTCATGATCTCAATCCATGAGGGTTACCATTACTTATTATGGCAGTTGATAATTGACAAGGAATCTCTTTGTGTCAAATGGATACATCATCATTACCTTAAGAGACAATCTATTTGGGATAGTTCAATCAAGCAAAACAATAGTTGGTACTGGAGGAAATTAGTTCATGTGAGAGATGAATTGATTGGTCTATTTCATGATCTCATTGCTCAAAATAGATCTTATACTATCCAGGAGGGGAACTTATTATGGCAGTTGATAATTGACAAGTAATCTCTTTGGGTCAAATGGATACATCATCATTACCTTAAGAGACAATCTATTTGGGATTGTTCAATCAAGCAAAAAAATAGTTGGTACTGGAGGAAATTAGTTCACGTGAGAGATGAATTGATTGGTCTATTTCATGATCGCATTGCTCAAAATAGATCTTATACTATCCAGGAGGGTTACCGTTACTTAAAAGATCATGGTGATAGAGTGGATTGGTTCCAATTCATTTGGAATGGGCTCAAAGTACACAAATTCTCTTTTATTGCTTGGTTTTCGATCCATGGAAGACTAGCAACTCAAGATCGTTTGAAAAAATTTGGCTTCTTTTCAGCTAACCGTTGTTTTCTATGCAAGATGGAGGAGGAATCTGTTTCTCATCTGTTCTTTGGGTGTTCAGTCTCTAGAGAGGTTGGGGAAATTGTTTTGAGATCTGTTTTCGATGCTACTCTTGATTAGGAGAACTCGCTTGAGGCTTGTGTGAATATTCTCAGGAAGATTTGCCATAAGATGGGTTTGGGTATTTCAGCTACTATCTACTACCTTTGGCTTGAAAGAAATCTTCGTGCGTTCCATAACCAGGAACGTAGCTTGGAGTGTATCGTGGGCTTCATTGTAAATGACATTAGATATCGTCTTTCTTGATTTTTTTGATGTAATTATGGTTTTGTTTTGGGGTGGTGTTTGGTCTTTTGTCTTGGGTTGTTTAACCCCTCTAGGTATGCCTAGAGTAGCTTTGTACAAATCAGTTTTCAGTAATGGAAAGTTCTGATAAATTTTCCAAAAAAAAACTTAATATATATATATACATATATATATATATATATACATATATATATATATATACATATATATATATATATACATATATATATATATACATATATATATATATATATATATTGCACAGGAGAACCGATTATATCAACAAAACCAATGTAGCATACAAGAGGATGAGGGAAGGATCCCTCACAATCACATATTAAGTACTGTGTCTACAAGACTTGTGTACTTCTTTCTAGATTTCGCAGCCAGAAGAACCTTGTTTATTACATCATTTTTCACCTTTGTTACCATCATTTGAGTTGTAGCACTTTGAGTCTTGTGTACCCGGTTGTTCGTGTCAGTCCAAATGTGGTAGACATACGCAGTGAGATATATATAAACATGAATTGCCACGTATATATATATATATATATATATATATATATATATATATATATATATATATATATATATATATATATATTTGAGTCTTGTGTACCCGGTTGTTCCTTTCATGTCTTACATTTTGATGACAGAATTGGTGGCCTTGATGTTTCAGCTGAGGAGATCTTTGATTTCAAGGAGTTCTTATATGGGAACCAAATTATACAGATGAAGAGAATGGGTCCAAAGTATACATGGCACAATAGAAGAATCCTTTCTTGTATTGACAGAGCTCACTTATTAACAATGAAGCAATTTCTACTTTTGGGGATTGCTTCTATAATGTTCTTCAGCCTGGAATTTCAGATCACTCACCTTTGGAGATTATTTTAAAGAGGAAGGAGAACCCTTCTTCTAGAAGATTTAAATTCTGCAATATGTGGACAATGAATGAGGAATTCATCCCCTTGGTTAGAGGCGTTTGGAATCAGTGTGTTGATGGCACCCCTATGTTTGTTCTTTGTCAAAAGCTTAAGAGATTGAAAAAGCATCTCTCTGATTTACATAGGTCAAAATTTGGTAATATCTTTGAGAAATCTCATATTGATTATTTCTCCCTTACTAATATTCAGTCTAAGATTACTCATAATCCTTTTGATTCTTCATTATTCGATTTAGAGATGGAGGCTAAACAGACTTATTTGTCTTCTCTTGGGGCTGCAACAAAGCTTATGAAGCAAAGAACAAAAGCAGAATAGCTTAAAAAAGGTGATTCTAACTCAGCTTTTTTCTACTCCATGTTGAAAGCACAACACTATCAGAATAAGATTTTGAATTTGTTTGATCATGATGGGAATCATCTTAGTTCTGATGAAGAGATTGGCTCATTTCTCGCTGACCATTTTGAGAATTTCTTCAAGAGGACAGAATGTATTGGCAAAGTTAAGTGGACTACTATCACCTATGGAAATATTTTGTCTCAGGATCATGCTGCGAGTCTTTTGGCTCCTGTTACTAACAAAGAAATTCGTGATACTATTTTTTCTATGGATGGGAAGAGGAGTCCAGGTCCGAATGGTTTAAATGCGACATTTTTTAAGAAGGCATGGAGTGTTATTGGTACAGATCTCATCAAAGCAGTTAAAAGCTTCTTCACCACTGGTTGTCTGTTGAAGGAATTGAACTCAACTCTTCTAACCATAATTCCTAAAGTCAACAATCCTGAGAAGGCTAGTGATTTGATACCAATATCTTGTTGTAATATTGTGTATAAAGTCATCACTAAGATATTATGTTCGAGGTTGAAATATGTCCTCTCTTTTCTGGATAGTGATGAACAATATGCTTTTGTTGCGGGACGATCGATTTTACACAATATATTAATTGCAGAAGATCTGGTGAGGTTTTATAATCGCAAGGGGGTTACTCCCAACTGCTTGATTTAAGTAGACATTCAGAAGGCGTATGACACTGTCGATTGGCCCTTCTTGAAAAGTTTGCTATTGGCTCTTAATTTTCCTATACAGTTTGTTAATTCGGTGATGATCTGTGTTTCCACTGCTTCTTTTACTATTGCCTTCAATGGTGGTATATTTGGCTATTTCAAAAGTGGGCGTGGCTTGAGACATGGTTACCCGATTTCGCCTCTTCTCTATGTTCTTGTTATGGAGTATTTGGGTCGAGCTATCAAGGAAGCTGCTATGCACTCTGATTTTAAGTATCATCAATTTTGTAAGTCTCCGTCACTTACACATTTATGCTTTGCTGATGATATTCTACTATTCTATCATGGAGATTCAACAAGTTGAATCATTTTTCTGAGTGCACTGGTTTGATCCCTAACAAGAACAAAACTGATATTACTTTTGCTGGTATGGATGAGGATGTCATTGAACCTATTTTGATGAATACTGGTTTTAGAAGGGAATCTTTGCCTTTGAAGTATTTGGGTGTTCCTGTTAAGTCGACTAGGCTTAATAGGCATGACTGTGCTTTACTGATTGAGAAAATGCCCAAGAGGTTGAATGGTTGGGCAGTGAAGAAATTATCTTATGCCGGTCGTGTTCAATTGGTAAACAGTATTCTGATGGCTATTCACACTTACTGGGCACAGATTTTTATTTTGCCAACAAGTGTGATTGACGATGTTACTAGATTATGCCGATCTTTTCTTTGGGGGGGGGGGGAGGGGGAAGAAAATTCCTCCTATCTCATGGTCTCAATGTTCTTTGCCAAAGAAGGAAGGTGGTTTATGTATCAGGGATGTTTCTGCTTGGAACAAGGCTGCTTTGGGACACCTTGTTTGGCAGATTATGTTGGAGAAGGAATCACTGTGGGTAAAGTGGGTTCATCATATTTACCTTCGACGACAGCATATCTTGGAATGTGAAGTGAAACAAAATGTGAGCTGGTACTGGAAGCGCTTGCTGAGGGTTCGGGATGAGTTACTTGAGCTCTTTAGGAACCTACATGAGGAAGGCCGCTAGTATTCTATTCATATAGGATACCAGTATTTGAAAAGCCATGGTTAATATGTTCCTTGGTACTCTATGGTTTGGCATAAACTGAGTATTCCTAAATATACCTTCACATTCTGGATGTTGATGCTTCGTAGATTATTAACTCAAGATCATCTCTAATTATTTGGGGTTCCTTGGGTTAATCGATGTTGTTTGTGATGTACTGAAGCTGAAACAAATGATCACCTTTTCTTTACCTGCTCTTTCTCCTCGCAAATTGTTGTTGCTGTGGTCTCGCCTTTCTACTCTGTCTCTCTTGAGTTGGATGATTGGAGAACTTGGCTCGCTGGCAGATCCCAAAACAAACGCCAACTTGCTTTTATTTTCGCTCGTACGGTTTATCATGTTTGGCATGAGAGGAACAATAGATTTCATAACAACCAGGCTAGAGAGAGTTCGGTTTTGATTCAAATTATTTGTAATGATGTAAAGCTTAGAGTTGCTTAGTTGGTTTGTTAGTTCTTGGTGCTGTTGCTTTTTGGACTGATGCTCCTGGCACAGTTTGTATTCGGCTTTCTCTGTTTTGTTAATGGAATTACTATTCGTTTTTCCAAAAATATATATATGTATATATATATATAGGGTAATATAATAATATCAGCGACTGATAATTCATAAACATATCAACAAACACAGCGTCATTATAACCTAGTCGATCACAATCCTGAATTTTTTTAAAAAAAATAAATTAAATTCTGCGACCGATACGTATCAGTCGCTGATTAATGGTAACTATTATTGATGGTTACCTAGCGACCAATACTGTATTAGTCGCTATTTTGCGACTGACATTTTGCGACCGATACAGTATCAGTCGCTAAACTTGCGACTGATATCCAACGACCGATACCATATCGGTCGTTGGTTAGCGACCGATACGTATCGGTCGCCCGTGTGCTCTATCGGTCGCAAGTTTAGCGACCGATACGTATCGGTCGCTTGATTAGGGAAACGACGGATATGCGGCGACCAATACGTATGAGTCGCTGATATCGGTCTCCCGCCCTTTCCTACGACCGATAGTAACGGTCGCCTCAGGCCAGTTCTGTTGTAGTGCTCTCTCTTTGTCCCTCACATCTCTCTGTTTCTCTATGTTTCTCTCTCTTACACACACATCTCTCTCTCATGAGAAAAAGTTAAAGAGAGAGAGGTTAGAGAGATAGAGGGGGACGGGGTAGAGAGAGAATAGGTATATAGCTAATTATAAGTGTAATACCATGCAGTCATTGTATTAAATCATATATATATATATATATATATATATATATATATATATATATATATATATATATGTTTCTGAGTACAAAGGATGAGGATCGTAATATGTATCTTTATGAAAGGGCATTTTGAAAATATTATAATTGGTGATATTTACTTTTTAAAAATTAGAAAACTCATTATGTACATATTAATTGCTAATAGGAGTTACTACTAAGAGTATTTAACTAAATAATATTAAATAATTAGAAAAATACATTAATATAATTAAAAAGAAAATGACATTCCGTTTAAAATAGTTTTATTTAAGTGATGTTTAGGAAACCTATATAAAAGGATATATACACCAATACTTAATTCAATTAATTATATATAGATTGTGAGGTTTTAAACTATTTTAATTGTATTAAATATATATATAAATAATTTTATCTTTTTAAAAATTATAAATACAATTATTCTATAGTAATCTATATACATTCTTAGCTTATGTAAATATATATTTGAGTATGGATTGTAAGTTTTTTTTATTATTAATTAATAGATAGTAATATTATAAAATCATAAAAGATGATCAAAAGAATAATTAAAATATTATCGTGTAATGGAAAAATGTATTCAATGATAGAACAATATTTCTTTACAGTAAATGTTAAAATAATATCAAAACTATAAATGCAATCTAATACTTCCTCCATTCTTTTCTATCTGTCATTTACGATTTTTAGTGTTGATATTTAATCAATAATTTCTAATTTAAATTTTTTATAAAAAAAATATAATATTATAATTTTTAAATAGTATTTTTTTATTATGAATCTAATGACATCAATTTTATATGATGAATTATCATACAAATTAAAATATCAACGGTCAAAGTTTTTAACACAATTTTCTAGACCACAAATAAATAAAAACGGAGGTAATAATTTGCTAAAAGAAGAAAAAAAAAAAAAGAATGCGCACTCCTAAAAATTTCAAATACAAATAATTAAAGGGTCAAACCTTTGAGAATGCAATCAGTCATCCGTTATCTACCCATGAGGCCCCATGATTGTCTTTAATTCTTTTAATATTAATTTTGTAACCTATCCTTCCATTACTCATTTTGCTATGCTTCCCCTTTTATATATGAGTCAATAGTCAATACATGCATACGGTCTTATTTACTAATTTATAATCCAACTCTCAAAACCTTTGAGCAAGATATGGTGTCAAAAATAGTGTCTGCACATATTTTTACAAATACATTTGCATAAATTTCATATTTATTTATTTTATACTTTTTTTTCTTATAATTTGAGTTTTGTTTTGTGGAGGTACAAAATTTTGGTTGACACTTTCTGAGAAATTATCAAGAATTGTTGTATAATGTAACATGATTGCATTTATAATTATAATATCTTTATTAAGAGAAACATTTCTTTTAAGTATCCTATCTATCCAACTTATTTTTTATTTCACATTTCTAAAATATATTGTTGTCCTATATTATGTTAATAGTTTTTCTTTATTTGCGTAATTGGGATTCTAACTATTTCTTAAAGTTTTTGAATAATATTATAGGTGAAGTGTGAAGCTTTCATGGTAAGTTCTTTTTCAAGAACAAAAAAAAAATTCACGGTAAGTTGAAATATATATATATATATATATATATATATATATATATATATATATATATATAGCGCAAAATAATATATTCTTTATTCTCTCAGTCGTCGCATGAGATAATTAGATTTTATGTACATTACTATATTACAAAATAGAGAAAAACTTAGTATAGATTCACAATATTTGATACATTGATATTAATATCTCTTTTTATTTATGATAGTTATTAATTTAGAAATTTTAATTTTATTTATAATTGACATAATTGTTGTGTTGCAAAGTTTAAAAAAAAAATTTGTACACTCACATCATGAATTGTCAACAAACATTTTCTCTCTTGCTTAAGAAAAATAATAAATCACATTATACATATGTACCATTAACATTTTATTAGATAATGCCCTCGGCTTCATACGTTTGACACAAAAATACTAAGCCCTTTTTTTTTATTGAAGAATACTAAGTTTTATTTAACCATACAGTATCAAAATTAAATTTAACAAATTTTATTATTCTACTACTATTAAGAAAAAAAACTATGTAATAATTCAGTAATAGTTAGCCTTTGAATGTATATAGTATTATTTGGCCATTTCAATAAATTAATTTTTTTTGTTATTTTAATAAGACATTAAATAAGAGCGTGAAAATGAATATAAATATTAAATAGAGAAATATTGTGGCGACTTAACATAGAAGTGCATTTTTGTCACGTTCATTTATTATTCAAAATCTCTACCCACTACCTTAATCATCTTTTATTTTTTAGTTTATAGAATTCCAATTCCTAAATAATACAAATTTATGCACATAGTTTTTTTTTTTTTTTGAGGGAAAAAATTCACCATATATTAAGCCAAAGCCTCGGTGGTCACCAACTCAGCCACCTCCCGAGGGCAAGCATTCTACCAAAGTTTTGAGCAACTAAACGAAATAGCTAACTTTGCGAGTTTATGGGCAACATTATTTCTTTCTCGCCTACAAAAAGAAAAACTAATCATATCAAAATTAGGAACTAAAGCTAAATAGTCCTTAATAACCCTATCCGCATCAAGTTGGGCTTTGTGATCTTGTGTGAGGGCCTTGAAAATGGTGAGACAGTCAGTTTCCACCACCAGACGTTGTATGCCCTGTGTTTGTGCTAGAATCAGTCCGCTTTTGATAGCTCCCGCCTCCATTGCCTCAACATTCCAGCTTATCTCTCTATAAGTTGTTTCCGCACACACCACCTTTCCATTCTCATCTCTAATAATCGTCCCCCAACCACCGTTACCATTCTTCCCCAATGAAGCATCTGAATTCAGTTTCAGCCAACCCTTTTCTGGCTTTCTCCACTTCTCTTTTTGTCTCACCACCTGCTCCTTGTTAGTAAATGGAATTTGCTTATGGATAAAACAATAGTGGAGATCAACAGCTCTCTGCGCCACTTCCATGGGATGACTTTGCTGATTTCTGAAAATTCTTGCGTTCCGAGCTGTCCAAATCACCCATAGTAGGATGCCAAAAAGACCTCGGGTAGTTGGGTCCATGACTTGTAACTGTGCTTCTATCCACTTACCTACGTCCCTCACTTCCCTATCCTCGACCTCCATCCTGAAAGTACTGCATTTCTAGACCAGACGAGCCCAGTTGCAGTCCAAGAACACATGAGTGTTTGATTCATACTCTTCCTCACAAGTCGGACAAACTGGGTCAATATCTACTTGTCTATGGACAAGTTTGTTTGGGTTGGTAGTGCGTCTCTCCAAGTCCTCCAAACACAGTGCTTGACTTTCGAGCGGGCATCCATGGACCAAATCATCAGTGCTTTCCCTTCACTTTCATTTGAGCAGCTACCTCTATCCCCCTTACTGTCTTCTATCCATTTCCAAAGCAAGACAGTGGGCAGTTTTCACCGTGAATTCCCCATTGTGGCTGGGTCTCCATATTAGCCTGTCTTCGCTTGGTTCAGAACTCAGCGGGATAGCTTGGATCAACTTTTGGGTATTTTCATCAAAGCAAAGTTGTAGTAAGTCAACCCTCTACTCTTCTTCCCCCTCCCGAATTAACTCACTGACTGTTGCGTTGGCATCCAGAACCGTTGGATCTGGATGTACCATCCCATCGTGAGTCGAGAGGAGCCATCTGTCACCCCACACTGTTGGCTTTCTTCCATCCCCAATACACCAACCCACACCTTCTTTAAGGAGGTCTCGAGTTCCATATATACTTCTCCAGGTGTAACTTGGCTGGTGGCCCAAGTTAGCTTTCCAAAAATCACTTCTATCATAATATCTTGCTTTGAGAACTCGAGCCACAAGCGAGCCCAGATTTTGTACCAGTCTCCATCCTTGTTTTGCCAATAACGCTCTATTGAAAGCAAGTAACTATCTGAATCCTATACCACCTCTATGTTTTGCTTCGCACATCTTGTTCCAAGCTACCCAATTTAAGCTTCTCTTTTCATTTTGCCCTCCCCACCAAAAGTTTCTAATATAACCTTCAATGGTCTTGGACACTGGCAGAGGTATGGCAAAACATTGCATTGCATATAGTGGGAATCGCTTGTACTATTGATTTTATGAGAACCACTTTTCCCGCTCTTGACAGATGTTGTTCTTTCCACCCCTTTAGCTTCTTCCAGACGCGATCTTGGACAACTTGGAAGACGCGTTTCTTTGACCTCCAGATGAATGTAGAGAGGCCCAAGTAACGCTCATGGGTTTCCACCGCCTTAAAACCAAGTCTCTCATGGAGCATATTCTTCGTGTGTTCGCTCACGTTTTGGCCATAGGAAACCTCCGATTTGTACACATTGATCATTTATCCCGAAGCCGCTTCATACTTCTTAAGGATATCAAGCACATGCATCGCCTCTTCTTCCGTAGCCCTCACAAACAAGAGGCTATCATCAGCAAAGAATAAATGGGTCACCGTCGGAGCTGTTCTCGCCACTTTGATGCCATGAATGCCTCTCTTTTCTTCCAAATCTCGAATGAGTACGGAGAGCCCTTCTGCGCATAATAAGAACAAGTAGGGTGATAATGGGTCGCCTTGGCGGAGTCCCCTTTTCGGGAAGATCTGGTCAGAAGGTTTCCCATTTATTAACACATTATATCAAACAGAAGAGATACATCTCATAATAAGGTTTACAACATCCCTATCGAAGCCCAAAGCCAACATCATTTGCTCAACAAAGACCCACTCTACTCTATCATAAGGTTTAGGGTTTTTGGTTGGGTAAAATCCATACTGAGGGCCTTGTGATCGAGAATAATCCAAAGTGACTTTTTGGCTGGTGACAGTCTATACTTATTCATTATTTTCTCTTAACATCTCAGATTGAAATTCCGGCACCATAATGCTGATGTGGCAACCAGAGAACGTGCCCTTTTAATTAAAACATGTCACGTCAATTTTTTTTTAACTCTATTTCATCGTTAAACGGTAAAATAGAATTAAAAAAATTGATGTGGCATGTTTTTAATTCATTACTAATGTTTTTCCCCCATAATGTAAGTGCAAGGTGAATAATGTAAGTTAGACGATAAAATAGAATTTTAAAAACATTAACTTGGCATGCTTTTAATTAAAAGGGCACGTGCTCCAGTTGCCACATAAGGATTCCGACGGCGGAATTTCAATCTGCGATGCTACGAGAAAATAATGAATAAGTATAGACTGTCACCAACCAAAAACTCACTTTGGATTATTCTCAATCACAAGGCCCTCAGTACGGATTTTTCCCAGCCAAAAACCCTAAGCTTTACTCATATCAAGCTTCAGGGCCATATGACCCTTTTTCAGATGTTTTGGCCTCTTTTTCAAAAAAGGGAAGTGCTAAAAAGAAACTAAAATATTACATGTGATCAATCTCCCCGAAACAAAGGCACTTTGAGATTCATGAATGATCTTTGGGAGAACGGTTTTCAATGTGTTAGAAATTGCTTTTGAGATAAGCTTATAGGTCACGTTGCACAGGCTAATGGGTCTGAAATCTTTTGTAGAGGTGGGGGATTTGACTTTTGGGATGAGAGTTATAAAAGTTTTGTTTACCCTTTCTGGAGAGATACCTTCATTCAAAACACGTAAGGCAAGATTTATAACATCATGACCAACAATATGCCAAAACTTTTGAAAGAAAAGAGCTGGCATACCATCTGGCCCCGGGGTCTTTGTAGGGTGCATTTGCAAAAGGGCATTGTAGACTTCCTCTCTTGTGTATGGTTTCCTTAGCTGCGCGTTCATCTCCTCTGTGACTAGTAGTTTGACTAAGCTCGCCACCGGTTCTGTGTCCACCACCTCCTGCGAATTAAATATGTGCTCAAAGTATCTGACAAAGACCCCTTCAACATCCTCCTATCTCTCCCTCGAAACTCCTCCCTCATCACGAATACAAGAAATCTTGTTTCTCTGCGGGCGTTGAGTAGCTTTTTTGTGGAAGAAACTAGTATTTCTATCACCCTCCTTTAAACCAAAGTTGGCGACTTCTTTGGGCCCAATACTTCTTTTCCTTCTCTTCCAACAGTTCAAGTCTCCTCATACATGCCCTCAAATTTTCTATATTCTCGCTGCTTGGCTGCCTCTCCTCTATCTCAATTTTAAGATTCAGAGCCTCCTGTTTGATCTGCTTCCTATTTTGGCCTAAACTGTTCTTTATGCTCTTGCAGCACGCTTCGAGCCTGCGCCCAATGTCACCCACAACCCCTCCTGCCCATCCTAACCTCTTCTTCACAATTTTCTTCAACCGCCCAACATTGCTCAAATCAGCATGGCCGTTTTGCATTCCGCATTCTAGTTGATGTGGATACATGCTTTGAGCATTGAATGATGATGGGGAGGTGATAAGATCTTCTTTTATGTAGATAAAGAACATGATTCCACAGAAAAATCTCCCTCCATTTTGAGTTGCAGACTAGTCTATCGAATTTATGCACATAGTTATTATTTCAATGAGTCTATTATTATAAGAATCTATTTTTAGATTTTCCTAAAATAGTTTTTATTTCTCTTTTTATGTGAGCAAATTAATTAGTGAATGAATCTTTTAGAGTCTATTAACATTTTAGAAGTGTAGTAAAAATACACATGTTTTTTGGCCATTTGCATTGCTATTAACAATTTTATTGTTGCTAATTCTAAGGCATCAAACTATTCCAATTAAATATATACATAAATTATCTTAAGGGATTATTTTTTTTATGATATGATTTTTTTATAAAAAAAAATAAATAACACACTCATTTACCGATTTAGGTATATATTGCAAACTAGATCATTATATTTTTTAAAACAAATAAAAAATTTATATATACTGTCATTGTAGCTATATACGCTTTTATCAGTTATGCTCTTAACAATGTGTGTTTTATTCTTGCCCCATGCAACGCACGGGTCTAAGGACTGGTATAATATTAAAGGGCAAATATGTCAATTAAATACTTACTCTTATGAACTCTTTTAATTGGATTTTCAAGCAAGGGTAAATAATTTACCCTTACAAATACTCTCACACCCTCACCCTCTACTCTTATGAATTCATACCCTCCTTTCTAAGTCCCTTCCTAAGCGGACCCTACATGTCCATGGCACCAACACTGGTGGAGCATGAGACTGAAGTCACTGAAGCCCAATTCCAACTCTAGAATAATAACAAGGGTTAATGTAGACACCGGATTTTATACCGGTATTAGTTTTAGTCGTCTGTGAAAAAAAATAATAAGCTAGCCGAGTGATTTAGTAGCATGCAAGCCTATTTCTTTTCTATCCCGAAAGCAAGCAAAATGGCCCAACATTACGGCCCAAACCCGTCTGAGTTTGGTGGGCCAGAGCTCAACTCGGCTCGGTCCAAACCCGGCTGAGTTTGGTGAGCTAGAGCTTAGCTCAACTCGGCCCAAACCCGGCTGATTTAGCGAAGTCGTATTACCGCGGCAAAACCTAAATTAAACCCTAATCACCCCTCTAACCTACATTCCACTATAAATTAAACCTATTCCCTCTCCATTTGGACACCCGGATAATGCTAGAGTACTGACACTAGCATATTCTCTCTATCTCTTCTCTCCCTTTGCATGCTACTTCACCAAAGGTTAGAATAATTATCACATTGATGTAAACCATGTAATACAACCTAACGAATTCATGTGTTACTTGTGTTTTCAATTCATAATTTGCATGACATTAATGTTAAACTTGTGAAATTTATATCAAATTCCTCCCTTTTCAACTTATTTGCTTTGATTTAATCCTAATAGAGTCTATTCTTTTGAATAGGCGGATTTGATGATTTTAATTGTCAAATTCGTAACCATACCCCCGAATCCGTCTTTGGATTCGTAGGCCGGTGTTTGTATTTAAACGGTTTGTTGTTTTTCTCCTAAAAATTCAACTGGCTACTCTATGTTCATACTTCGGTATTTTCTTTTTATTTCGGTGGTGCGCTCTTATTCTTTTGAGGAAAATGATAGAATTAAATGAGGATATGAAGGTACGAACTCGGACGGGTTCTGAAACCCCTTCCTCACTCCCTTCTGCTTCGTTGTTTCCTCGGTCTAATCTGTGGATGGCGCAAGAGATAACCCGGTTCGGTTCAATTAATGAACCCAGACGGGTTTACCACCTCCTTTTCATTCTTTTCTTCTGTGGATGGCGCAAAAGGTAACCCGGTTTGGTTCAATCCATGAACCCAGACGGGTTTACCACCTCCTTTTCATTCTTTTCTTTTGTGTATTTGTTCTTAGGTCTAGCAGTAGCAAAACCCGGTTCGATTCAACTCATGAACCCAGACGGGTTTGCTCATTTTCCTTTTCCTTTTTATTTTTTCTCTTTTTGTCCTTTTTTTAAAAAAAATGAATCTCGGGATTATGACGCATATATTAAATTGATTTGTCAACAAAAGTATTCTTAAAAGTTCAACCTTATTTAAGGTTAAGAAATCCCAGCTGACTCCCAATCATTTTTTAAGTAGCGCCGCGAAAAAGGGTCATCAATTTTTCGGGGTCTACAGATTGGCGACTCCACTGGAGACTTAAACTTAAAAAGAGGGTAAAAACTTGAAAGAATTAAATTTTAGTGAATTTTGTAAAAAAAAAGGAGGAATTAATTTATTTCACATTTTTATCATTTTTAGGCATATTGCATACCAGGCTACTCTTGGGCCTTTATGGCTGGGGAGCACAAAAGCGTTGGTTTAGGTTTTAAAACTAGGAATCAATCCCGAGAGCGGGAGGTCACTACTTGTGGGATGCACTTACATCGCCAAGCATTTGATCTCTCCTCTCACCCGTGTTACACTCTAAAGGTTTCCTTGAAACCCAAAGAGCAACACCCCACACATTTTTCCTATGAACTCCATATAGGGAAAATGCACCGGGGCAAGAACATGTGGTACCCTATTCATCTCCCTAAACCTAGAAAAACCCCGAATCTAAAGCCATGGTTAGGCTCATCCTGCATCTGTATGTCATGTAAATTAATCTTGTAAAAGTTGAGTCCAAGTGTCTAGCCCGAACATGAGTGGGACGTCATTCTAGCCCGCGTAGGATCAGATGAGAGACGGACTGGCCTAAACCCAGAGGGATTTGGTGGCCCAAACCCAGACGGGTTTGATGTGCCTGGCCTAGTTGGACTCACTGCGAAATCCTGTCTATGCCCATTTGAAAGGGAGGAATTACAGTTCAAACCCAGACGGGTTTGGGCCTGTTTTTCTTCTCCTTCCACATCGGGCCAAACTGTTCGATACTGCAGTCAGCCCAATCCACTTACTATTGATCCTATTCGGCCCTTTATGACGCTCCTTGGGTCAGATTCCCATTGTATCTTGTACCTTGATCTTGAGCCCGATAAGAATTCAAACATGATCCATCGTGGTTCGATCCAAGTAATGACCCAATGAGTATCAGTCCTGTCAGTCACCATGCTAGGTCCATATAGAGCTAGGACATGCACTCCCATAAAAGTGGGTGAGTCACCCTTATGTCAGCATGAAGGCATCATGTCCATTTCCTAAGTTCATATAGGTCCGTTAAGTCATACATGCATTGGGCGGGTGGCATAAAGGTTCTTTCGAGCACTAACCAGTTTCCATGCAGGCAGGATAGCGTACCATCTCCAAGCCCGCATCTGTGACCCGCAAACCGGCAAGCTCATCCACAATCCCAACTACAGACCGCCTGCCCAATCCAGTGAATCCACCATGTCAGGATCCCTCGCCAACAACCTTTTCGGGGAGAATTCTGGTGACAAGCAACTTGATGGGCTGTACGAGCGGGTACAGGAAGCAATTGCCATTTGCATGGCAGACCAGGAGGACAGAACCAGTGAGAAGTTAGAAAAGAAGTTCAGCAAAAATCAATAGACCATGAATGGCATGCTGGAAGCCATTAAGCAGATCAACAAAAAGCTGGGCATCAAACTTGAGGAAAAGGAAAACTATTATGGCTCCGAGTCCGAGGCCGAGGCTGATGACGGGGCTGGAAGGGGTCACCCCAAATCCAAAAATAGAGGCCCACAACCCAAGTCATCTGGTGAGGTCAAACTTGTACCGAATAACTCTAAAACTTCGGAGGACCCCTATGTCAAAAAACTTGAAGAGAAGGTCGATATGCTCACCAGAAGGATGATGAAAGCTCATCCGACCTTCACCGACGCTTGCATGGATTTGGCCATCCCCAAACACCATGTATCGAGAGTAAGGGACAAGGTTGAGGTGCCGAACATAAAATTTAGGCGCTCTGAAAACCCATCTCATCACTTGGAGGAATTCATGAGGCTGGCTCCCCTCCATAAGGTAGATGAAGGTCTCTACACCACAGTCTTCCCTTCCACTCTAGAAGGTAAGGCCAAGGTATGGTACCAAAATCTACCCCTGCAAGTCAAGACCGATGCAGACGAGTTATTCAAGGCCTTCATCAGTCATTTTAGTCGTCTGCAGCAAAAGGAGGTCACTTTGGATGACCTAACTTCCATGAAACAAAGGGAGAACGAGTCATTCCTCTCGTACTACGAGCGATGGCACTCCATGCTATCCGAAATCGATGAGTTTGTCCCCTTTAGGATGCAACTAAGCACTTTCAAGCAAAGCATTCATCCTCGCATCACACGGCATTTTGGCTTCCAATCCATCAAAGACTTTGAAACCTTGAAAGACTTGTGTGTTCAAATTGAAGCTTCTAACAATGAGAAAAGCACACAACATTCTGGTTGGAAAGGATCTAGCTCCAACAGGAGGGCCACTAGCGCACCTAGCCCCCCTCAGAAAACTGTTGAGACTAATTCCATCCAACGGAGGCCATACACCCCGAAGTATGACTCTTACCACCCGCTAGACATGTCTTACGCCAAGGCGTTGGAAAGGCTTGTGAAAAAGGGCATTATCCAATTGCCCTTGCCGACGTCTGAACCTGATGTTAAGCCTCCAAAGTGGGATGGAAACAAATACTGCAATTTCCATCATTGTCGAGGTCACGACACCGATGTATGCTGGTCTTTGAAAAATAAGATCGAAGGGCTAATCCGAGACGGTGTTATTCCTCCACCAAACCCGCCTCGGAGGCCCAACAACAAGGAGAACCCGCTGCCTAATCACAACAATGCCATCTTTTTGGAGAGGGATCGTTTTGATCCGTCCACTCTCATCACTAAAGTGGTTCAACCTATCCCAGTTATTCCTCCGCTTACGAAGGAACTCATCATCAACGGCATTTGGGACAATGATGATGAAGAAGGAGATGAAGAGTCCACTAACCATGAAACCGATGGGCATCCGCTGTACGACTCTTCCGATGAGGAAGAAGATGTGGAAGAAGTAACAACTCCTCAAGCTGCAGTCCTTACTCGGTCCGGCCGCTACTATAACAAGAATGCTGCAGCGACCCCTAATCTCGAAGCAACGGGAACCCCGACACTTCCACCAGAAGATCCTTTCCTCACACAGCTGAAGAAAACCAAGGCTGAAGTCACAATTTGGCAACTTTTGTGCGCCTCACAAGACCATAGGAAAATACTACTGGATGCCTTCAATAAGCTCATGGTCTCTACCTCAGCATCACCAGAGGATCTCATCTCTCACATCACCTCCAGGAAGCCTACCATCACCTTCGGGGATGAAGACTTACCTGAGGAAGGAGGGTCTCACAACAATGCTCTTTATCTCACCGCCAGGTGCTCTACTCAAACCATACCGCTTGTTCTCGTGGATAATGGTTCGGCCGTCAATGTCTGTCCATGGAGAACCGCACAAAAGTTGGGAGTTCAAAAACAGCATTTGACACAAAATACTGTTCAGCTGCGCGCATACGATAACTCCCCTCGCAAGTCGCTAGGATCGGTTGTGCTTCCCATCACCATGGACCACATAAGTAAGAACGTTGAGTTCGTCGTTCTTGACATCCCGGCTTCTTTCAACATGCTGTTGGGAAGGCCTTGGTTACATGAATGCAATGTTGTCGCCTCCACCTTACACCAGAAGGTGAAATTGATCATTCAAGGCCAAGTGGTCGCGATCCCAAGTAAACCCCTCAATGCTGTTTTTGACCCCAAGAAGCCCACACTCGAGATTGAACAAAGCTCGGCTGACGAGGAGTTGCATAGCTTTGAAATGGTAGCGGCTTTGAGCCAGGATCAAACTCACTTTGACTTCGAACCATACTCAAACCCTAACATCCATGCTATATTGAGGAAGTAAGGTTATTTTCCGGGGATGCCACTCGGCCGGAATCCTAAGAACAAGTTGGCGCCAAATTTCAAGGTGTTCAAGAACAAAGGAAGGTTCAGGCTAGGCTACAAACCAACCGAGGAGGAAGTGAAACTGATGAAGCTAGCCATGGCTAAACAGAAAAGATTGGACAACCCTCCAACCCTATACCAAATCAAACCGTATCCACGCACTCTTAATGGACAGTTCTTGAGAGAGGGTGATGACTTCCCCTATTACGGCTTCCCAGAACCACTCTTAATGGACCATAGAATCAAGCCAGATTGGTCAAAGAAGATTGAAGATGAGGTAATGGAACAGTTAAAGGCCAAGTTCATACGAGCAGTGCACTACCCCGATTGGGTAGCAAACATTGTCCCCGTTCCCAAGAAAGATGGGCGAATAAGGGTATGTGTTGACTTCCGAGATTTGAACAAAGCTAGTCCGAAAGACAGCTTCCCTTTACCACATATCGACGTACTGGTAGACAACACTTGTGGCCATGAGCTGTTGTCCTTCATGGACGGCTACGCAGGGTATAATCAAATCAAAATGGCGGAAGAGGACATGGAAAAGACATCCTTCACCACTCCGTGGGGTACGTCGTTATACAAGATATGCCTTCGCCTAAAAACGCAGGGCCACGTGCCAAGACCGCGAATACCCTTCTCCACGACATGATGCACAAGGAGGTAGAGGTATACATGGATGACATGATCGTCAAGTCCAACACCAGGGAAGGACACCTCCCCAATCTTCGCAAGTTCCTTCGATTAAGGAAATACAACATGAGGCTCAATCCCCGAAAATGCGCATTTGGGGTTACATCAGGCAAGCTGCTAGGTTTTGTGGTCAGTCAGCGCGGGATCGAGGTGGACTCATCAAAAATCAAGGCAATTCAAGAGATGAAACCGCCTAAGACAGAGAAGGAAATTCGAGGTTTCCTTGGTCGTGTATAATACATCAGTCGGTTCATTTCCCAACTCACTATGACTTGCAAACCACTATTCAAGAGGCTCAAGAAAGGAGTAAAGGTGGAATGGGATGATCAGTGTCAAGCAGCCTTTGACAAAATCAAAGAGTACTTGACCCATTCCCCTGTACTAATGCCGCCGGTACCAGATGAGCCTCTACTCCTTTACCTCACAATAACCAACTCTGCGATGGGAGCTATGTTGGCTCAACAGGTAAAGGGAAAGGAGAGCGCCATCTATTACCTCAACAAGAAATTTGGTGACTGTGAGAGTCGATACACCAACATTGAGAAGATGGCTCTCGCGTTGGTTTGGGCAACGAAGAAGCTTCGACAATATATGTTGTCACACACAGTGTATGTGATCGCTGAGTGCAACCCGATCAGGTTCATCATGGAGCAACCCACGATCAATAATCGCATAGCTCGATGGGTAGTTATGTTATCAGAGTTCAGCCTAAAGTTCGTGCCTCAAAAGTCCATCAAGGGAAGAGCCATCTTGGACTTCCTTGCAGACTTTCCTTGTCAGGAACCTCCAAACACTAACTTGGAATTCCCAGACGAAGAAGTCTTTCATACTGATGAGATCACGTGGGAAATGTATTTTGATGGTGCTTCTAACCAAATGGGATGTGGCGTAGGGGTGCTCTTAATATCACCTGAAGGAGAGCATCATCCTATTTCTGTCAAACTTGAATTCAACGCGACCAACAACGCGGCCGAGTATGAAGCTTGCATCATCGGATTACAAGTAGCATTAATTATAGGAGTAAGGCACATCAGGGTGTTTGGTGACTCTAGCCTTATCATCAATCAAGCCAAGAACGCCTGGAAGGTCAGAAATGAATCTTTAATGGCTTATCAACGCCGGTTGCTGGACTTTGCGACGCAATTTGAGCACATTGAGTTCAAATACCTACCCAGAGATAATAATGAGTTGGCAGACGCCTTAACTAAACTCTCCTCCATGATTGCTATTCCAATAGGAATTTACGAATTTCCTATAACAGTGGAGCGGCGCGACCAGCCCGCCTAAGTGTACTCTATAGAAGAGCCCATCGTAGACTCAAATGCATGGTTCTTCGACATTTACACGTACTTGAAAAAAGGAGACTATCCTGCTGAGGCTGATTCTAAAGGACAAAGAGCGATCAAAATGATGGCAGCACAATACTGCATCATTCACGATCGACTTTACAAGAAGATCGCCACAGGCATTAACCTACTTTGCGTTGATGCCAAGTCAGCAGAGGAGTTAATGACCTCCATACATGGAAGAGAGTGTGGACCACACATGAATGGCAGAATGTTAGCAAAAAAGATTCAAAGGGCAGGTTATTTCTGGTCCACCATGGAGGTCGACTGTCTCAATTTCGTTAAGAAATGCACCAAGTGTCAGGAATACGCCAATTTACGACATCAGCCATCTTCCTATCTCACCACATTGACATCCCCTTGGCCATTCTCAATCTGGGGAATAGACATAATTGGGAAGATACATCCCACGGGCACTGGAGGACATGAGTATGTGTTGGTAGCCGTTGATTACTTTACTAAATGGGTAGAGGCTGCCTCCTATGCAAAGCTCACCTCGAAGCATGTGGCTAAGTTCATCCTGAACAATATCATTTGTAGATACGGGGTGCCACACGAGATTATCAGTGATAATGGGAGCCATTTCAGGAAGGAGGTTGAAACATTGTTGGCTAAATATAAGATCAAACATCACAAGTCCTCGCCCTACAGGCCCCAAACTAACGGGGCAGTAGAGGCGGCCAACAAAACCCTCGCAGGGATCATTAAGAAAATGGCGGTAACATACAAGGATTGGCCTGATAAGCTTCCTTTCGCCTTATGGGGATATAGAACTTCAATTCGAACAGGAACAGGAGCAAGTCCTTTTTCCTTAGTCTACGGAATGTAAGCAGTACTTCCAGTTGAGCTCGCCATACCATCACTTCGCATACTTGCTGAAAGTCAACTACCAGAAGCTGAATGGGCTAGGGCCAGATATGAAGAGTTGACGCTTATTGATGAGAGAAGGCTTAGAGCCTTACACAACGTGCACTTGTATCAGGCTCGCATAGCTCGGGCTTTCAACAGGAAGGTTAAGGACCGGGTTCTTCAAGAAGGAGATTTAGTGCTTAAGGAAATGAGGGCACCCATTCAAAATCCAAGGGGTAAATTTGCGCCAAATTGGAAAGGGCCTTATGTCATCAGACAAATACTGCCGGGGGGAGCGGCCCGTTTAGTCACTACAGAAGGAGAAGAATTAATACGGCAGTTGAAGAGGTTTTATGCATAAAAGGCTCGACCGAATCGGCCAAGCAACTAGAATATCAATTTCTAGACACTTGGCTGTACCCAGACGGGTTTGGGCCTCACAATGGGCCGCATTCAGGCTGCAACCCAGACGGGTTTGGGCCTCAGAATGGGCCGCATTTAGGCTGCAACTCAAACGGGTTTGGGCCTCAGATTGGAGAAAGCCGCAACTCAAACGGGTTTGGGCCGCGTATTGGGTTTCAGTTTCACGGATTGTGCAAAAAAAAGAAAAAGAAGAAGACTTCGTTGTAAATAGAAACGACTACTTTTGTTATTCATAAAGGAGAAATTCATTACAATACTTGGTCTTTCGAATAAATAGTGCAATTACTCTAATTGTAACTAACAAAGGTTCAGCTAAAACATTATCGAAAATAAATTGGCACGCAGCTTCAGGCCTGTTTCATCTTCTTCTCATCGGTAGACTTTGGTCCAACCCCGGTCTCTTTAGTGCCACTAATCCCTCCCTCAGTGTCCTTAGGACGGTACCTTTTCTTCGCATTCTCCTGAGCAATCGCGGGGGCTTTTCCTTTTCCAGCAGATATATCAGTGTCTTTCGGTATAGGGGCTCGAGGCTCTCTTATCACAACCCTGGGAAGTGACGGGCCAAGCCTGTTTTTCACATCAGTTTTAGGGCTCAAGCGATCTTTCACAGTAGTTTTGGGACCCAAGCGCTGCAACACACCAACCTTAGGGCCCAGTCTATCTTTTACAGCAACTTTCTCCCGTCTAGTTCCCCGGGCCCTCCTCGTTTCCACGATGGCCGTCAACCAACCTTGATAACCAGGAACAGCCAATTCAGACACATGCGCTTTTGAGGGAGCACGGATAGTGGGCCGTTTCTCCCAATACTTCAACCAAGATTCTACAACACTCTTCTGGAGATGAAGTAACTTCGGGGCATCATTAGTTTTGTCAGGAATACGTTGCCTCAACCCCATTTGTCTCATGCCCCGCTCTGGGAAGTAGAATGTCAAGTGTGTCAAGCTTGCAACGCATACATAGGGGTTTCTTTGATCACAAGTGATGTACTCTGGAATGTGCCAATTTTCAATCCACCACTTTACCACGATCTCTTCAGGTTTCTTTAGCAGCTTGACCCATTCAGTTACTGATCGACACCCGGGATACTTCCTCTTGCGCTGACAAAAATTCGCTAACGCTGTCGCAGATTCCGCCTTTTCGACCAGGCTGAGGTGCTCCATTAACCAAACCTGTGCCGCAAAGAAGATTAATCAGTTTGCAAACCCAGACGGGTTTGCTGTTCTGCAGGTAAAAAAAAAATTTAAAAAAAAAAAAAAACTCAGACGGGTTTACCTGCAGAATCAAGGGGTTGCCTCGGTAATCGTGCTCCGGGTCCGAGTCATCTAGACACATCAACGTTTCTCCCAGAATCACCGGTACAGGGTTATAACCACGAGCCATATCCTCCATCACGTGGATCAGATTCGCGGGACCCGTCCTTCTGCCGCCATGGTAGAAGCAGAATTCTCCTAGCATGCATAGCACAAGAGCCCTCACACGCACCACTGGCCCGTACTCTAAGGTTTCAGGAGCTTGGAAATATTCCACTATGGTTTGAAAGTGCACCTTATCCCCTATTATCGCACTCCCAATTACCCTAGAGGGAAGGCATAGCAGCTCTTTGTATTCCTTCCTCGCATCAGTAGCCAATGGAGGCACTACTGATGGAGCATAATGATTGGTCCCAAGGATAGAAGACCATTCTTCAGGAAACGGAACCAATTCCTGCATATTGAATCTAAACATGTGGAATTCCTTATCCCAGAAGGTCTCAGCAGCACGCAGGAAATCCCAATCTATCTTCACTTGCCTCAAACTTAGCAAAGACGTCAGCTTATACCTCCCCAATTCTCTCTTTTCCTCTTTGGACAAGGTACTTATCCAAGTAGCTAACTTCTTTTCGAAAGCCATGAGGTCGAAAGGACGGTTTTGATATGGGTTTAGGTCGCGAAACCCAGACGGGTTTGATGCTGAGTTTATGGTGTGAAGAAGGGACAGCGGCGCTCAGACGGTTTGTGATGGTGTGCGTTGGAGACATTGCGGGGACATGTATTTATAGCGGAACCCAGACGGGTTTGCTTGCCCTACAAGCCAGGGCAGTAACCCAGACGGGTTTGTGGGCCTTCGACGCCCCACTTCTCGACCCAGTTTCTGTAGGTGGGATTCCTATTGGGCTTGCAATCTAGACGGGTGTGGGTCAGCTTATGGATTCGTTCACGGAGCCACTTCAACTCTATTTTGGTCGTAATGCGGGTCCACAAGATAGTCATATGCCTTCGCCGGCCCCGAAACTGTAGCTCGAACTTACTTGTAGCATTTAATTTTCGTTTTTTTTTTTGGTCTTTTCCGTTTGGGGAAGTGGGAGTAATCCCACCATGTAGATTGCATATCGCATTGCACATTGTTGTTACATTATGCATAAGGGTACACAAAAATAAAAAATGCATTATGTATCACCATCATTGCATAAGCATTACATCAGTGGTTCGCACTAGTGCATAAATAGAAAACAAAATACGTCATGCATTAAAGTGTACATGAGTAACATTATTACATCATTGCATTGCATTGTCCTAAGTGCGTAATAAAGAGTCATACATAGCATTACATAAGTTCATTACATAAAGACCCTGCATGTGCATCATTCTCAGTCCTCATCATGCCAGACCTCCGTATCGCCACCACCACTGGCGCTATTAGCCCCATGGGCCCCGCTTCCACCAGGTCCAAAGTAAGTGTCCCACTGGTAGTAGGAGGAGTCTACCACCTCTGTATCGCCACCTGAGCTAGATAGGTGCAACACTTCGGTACCGCCTGCATTAAGCCAAGAGTGTTCTGGAACCTGCCACTCTTGATTACCCCCAGGCCACCCCTGTGGAGTAGGCCAAGAAGATCCTACTACGGGCTCTGGGACGGACCATCCCGGCCATTCCTGAGTTTGTGTTCCCCATCCAGACGTTCGAGGCAGCTCCAAACCTCCTTGAGGAGGAGTAACGAGTACAACGGGTTGGGACGGAAGCACTGACAAGGCGTCATCTGCGAGGGCACGGTTATACCCCACAGATGCACCCGAGCCACTGCAAAGCACCACGGTAGGATCGACCGCCGCGAGGGAAGTGCCATAACCTAAATCCACAGTCGGTACAGGAGACGCAGGAACGTACTCAGGCATTCCATAAGGGTACTGAGGCAAAGGATGAGAGGATTGACGCATAGACCCCGAATGACGAGATTCTGGAGGTGTACCCAAATGTAGCGAAATGCCTTCTTGCTCGCAGCACACAGCTCCACCAACAGCGCTAGACTCGGAACCTGTCTCCACCACAAAACTGGGGGCACCACGACGAGAGCCGCGACTCCGACGAGAACTCCCATGATCATGAGACCTCGCCTGATGTTCGTGCTCACCTAAAGACATGGAGGATATGTTGTTCTCTACAGACCGCTGAAAGTCGTGGCCAAAGCCCGTGTCTCCGTAGTGAGAACTAGTTGAATGACTATCTTCGAGTAAAATACCCTTCCCACGGTCATCGTGAGCCGGCATGTCCATACTCCACCTACTCCTCTCCCCGTGCCTTCGGAGAGCAGCTTCACCCCCATAAGATCGCCTCGCGTCGGCCATGAAGGAAGAATCTCGAGGAGGGTCCATCTGCTCTGACCGGCCACGATGCACGTGCGCATCTGAATGGCGAGAAGGATCCACCGGACGAGACTGTGCATCATCATCCACGTTTGCGTCCCCAACCACAGAACCCGCAAGGTCTTTCTCACGAGCCCACTTGAGTGTGAAATAATTTTTGAGGAAGCCTTTTGCTTGTTTCCATCGCCACTGCACGAAATGAGGAAAATTGGTCAAAAGTTGAGCAAGTTACAAATAAACAAAGAAAGGGGGAATCACCCATCGACTTTCTCAGGATCTTCTCTAGTTCCGGTTTGATGTCCTCACTGGTCGCCCTCGGGTAGCCACAAACCGTATCCCCAGAATTGCTCTGACTCTTCTCGTCATCCTCGCAATAGGGCCCCAACTACAACAAGCAAAGAAAGGGTCATATTAGGCGATAGTAGAAAGAGCATGAAAAGAGTAAATGGAGGTCTTCTTCCTCACCTTTCTAAAGGCCAGGCGGTCCCGATATTGTTCCCATTCCTCCTGTGACCATGGGCGATGCCAGTGATGCATGATTAGTGTACCAGGAACCCCCCTTAGCTGCTGTAAACGCCTCGGCATGCAAGGCTCGCGGATCATTCATGGTCTCAGGAGGGTCTGATGGTATTATCCACATTTCATGGCCTAGGGTTTGCCTCGTAAGTCTCTCACCAAGGCTCCAGATCCAACCGGACGGACTCTCCATCACCAAGCGCAGGCTACTATCCCTATGCGCCGCATTTCGTGAGGGAATAAAGTCCTGCGGAATCTCGAAGTCAACCCAGGTATCCCAATTGACATCATCCTGCACAAGTAAAGGAAACATAGGAACCAAAGAAATGCAAGACATATTATATGAAAGAGAGATTATATGAAAGATGCGAACTCAACCTCTTCAAGGTGATCCAAGATGCGGCGCAACTCATCTAAACTCCCAAATGGCTTCTTCTTGTGCTCAAGGTAGTTTTTGTGCCACCGTTCTGCGGCCGGCACTGTCTTGGCGTGTCGAGTAGGGATAGTGAATCCCTTAATGTACTCATACCCCCATACCTGCAAATACGTCAATGCCAAGACTCACGACCTAAAAAGGAGAAATGCATATAGAAGAGAAGTGTCTCGAAGATTACCTCGAGCACCTTCCACATGCTCGGACCGCTCATCTCCCGCGGACTCTCCGGTGCAAAGAATGGGTCCACATCAGCGCCAGGCCGAACACCAATGCGAAGCCAACGGATGAAGTTAGCATATGCAGCCTTTGCCCAGTTCCGATAAAAGACTTGTTCTAAATCAAGGAGATTCTTCATCCAAGTCAGATAAACATCATCCCCTCGGTTGGCAAACATCGTGGCAGAGATAAAATATGCCAAAAAAATGAAACGACGCTGAAACTCATCCATATGAGTGAAGTCGACAGAAGTGATGACATCCTCGAAGGAACCATAAGAAAGCTTCATCTTCCGACCAAACTGGCACCGTTCAAGCACAGGTTCTAGCAATTCCATCACCTGATCCGGTACAACAGGGTCAAATTCGATATCTTGACCACCCCAGCGTAGCCCGGTAATCATCACAAAGTCGATGGGGGTTATGGCCATCTCTCCTATAGGGAGGTGGAAAGTGTTGGTGGAGTCCCAGAATCTCTCCGCAAGCGCACACCCCATCACCCGTGGTGTACTAGGCCCCCAGGCCTTGACACATTTCCAGAAAAGGTCGAATCCCGACTCTTCTAAAAGAGCAAGCGCCCAATTATCTTCCGCAAAATGCTCCACCACCTTGATCGGTTTCCGCATATTGCCACCGGTTCTGAGGGAATCTTCCTGAGAATCCACAATGGAAGAATTCAAAAAGGGGGCAAGTCACTACAGCAACTATCAAGTGATCCCTAGTTTAGCAAAAGCTAAATTGAACTTCCACTAAATTTGGGGCTAAAAAGAAGAAATCACTCGGCCCAACTCAAACGGTTTGGAACTTTTTTTTTTCTCTCGGCCTGAAGCCCAACCCAGACGGGTTTGGGCCTGTTCGACTACCATTCCGCAAAAAAATAAATAAATAAAAAATAAAAAAGCGTCGGCCAAACCCAGACGGGTTTGGACTACCCCTTTTCTTTCGGCCCAACTCAAACGAGCCGAGTTTTGCTAGTCTCTCCCCCTCATTCAGTTGCAGCCCAACCCAAACGGGTTTACTATGCGCTATATTCTCTAAGGCCCGATTTGAATAATACGGGTAATCAACACAAATTACCTCATTATTCTTAGCTAAATCAACAAGTTGGAATTAAACATTTCTACTTGCAAATTTAAGCTAAAATTAAGAGCAAAGTCAAGAAGAAGACATTACCCGGACGTGTGAATGCTTGTGCCATACGTGATTCCACGGTTCGGGCACCAATATCGACGGTTCCCAACCCGGCCTAGGAGTCCATGCTCGCCGGGAAGACATTTCATGTGCCCAGTTCGTCGCATGGGGTTGAACGGGCGGATCTCTAATTTTCCTAACCATTATTTCCTAACTAGTGAATAATTGGATTCTGAGCAAGGAAATGAGGTTAGAAGTTTCAAAAAAGAGGGAGGTGCAGGATTAAGGGTGTGAAGATGCTCCTTTTATAAGAAGAGTGATTGCATGCACTCCACACAAGTGGCCAACCGGCGGGCCCAGCATCAGGATCATGGAAAGCATGCATTGGCCGAAGATCTATCCTAAGATCCTATGAAGCTTATCGGTTTTATGAAAAAAAATTTCTCCAGCCCAAACCCAGACGGGTTTGCTGGGCCGTCGCAGCCCGAAGTGAGCCCAAACTCGGACTGCACAAACCGAGACGGGTTTGGCGGGCTGCATCTCGAGCCCAATGCAGGCTTATACCCATGAAGCTATGGCAAACTCAAGCCCACTTCCGAGAGCTAAAAGTACGACTGACAGGTAAATTTTTTGACTCACACTGAGTTTCAGATAAACTGATAGCCCCCTTCTCTTTTTGCAGAACAATGCACAAAATACGTCGGACGTCAGGCGGTTACAACAAGACGAACTCATCTTCAGCGGCCGTCATCAGGCCCTCACAATGCGATGACACCCTTTTCAGCACACAGACACAAGCCCCGCACTCCACGGTAAAATGAAGTGCGTCACCCTGATCCATGCTTCACGGCGAAATGAAGCACGTCACCTCGATCCACCTCGCGGCAAAATGAAGTGGATCACCTCATCATCCCGGCATGCGTCACGGAGAAATTAAGCATGCCTCCTAGATCCGCCTCACGGCGAAATGAAGTGGATCGACTTCGACCGGCTTTACAGAAGAGACTAAGCAGGTCAACCCACACAGACACAGGTCTTGCACTTCACAGCGAAATGAAGTGCACAACCCTGATCTACCTCACGGCGAAATGAGACGGATCAATTCGGTCAACTTTACAGAAGAAACTAAGCAGGCCAACCAACATCGACGCAGGACCAAGCTTCCAAGCGTCAACCAATTTAATGTGCTTCTGATTCATATCCAAGATCATCAAGACTACTTTGATCATCGTTTTACTCAAACTCGATCAAAGTGGGGGCTATCTGTAGACACCGGATTTTATACCGGTATTAGTTT
Organism: Portulaca oleracea; assembly: GCA_029582165.1. Lineage (NCBI taxonomy): Eukaryota > Viridiplantae > Streptophyta > Magnoliopsida > Caryophyllales > Portulacaceae > Portulaca > Portulaca oleracea. The sequence continues at coordinate 19,231,712 of CM055873.1, forward strand.
TAGTCGTCTGTGAAAAAAAAATAATAAGCTAGCCGAGTGATTTAGTAGCATGCAAGCCTATTTCTTTTCTAGCCCGAAAGCAAGCAAAATGGCCCAACATTACGGCCCAAACCCGTCTGAGTTTGGTGGGCCAGAGCTCAACTCGGCTCGGTCCAAACCCGGCTGAGTTTGGTGAGCCAGAGCTTAGCTCAGCTCGGCCCAAACCCGGCCGAGTTAGCGAAGTCGTATTACCGAGGCTAAACCTAAATTAAACCCTAATCGCCCCATCTAACCTACATTCCACTATAAATTAAACCTATTCCCTCTCCATTTGGACACCCGGATAATGCTAGAGTACTGACACTAGCATATTCTCTCTATCTCTTCTCTCCCTTTGCATGCTACTTCACCAAAGGTTAGAATAATTATCACATTGATGTAAACCATGTAATACAACCTAACGAATTCATGTGTTACTTGTGTTTTCAATTCAAAATTTGCATGACATTTGTTAAACTTGTGAAATTTATATCAAATTCCTCCCTTTTCAACTTATTTGCTTTGATTTAATCCTAGTAGAGTCTATTCGTTTGAATAGGCGGATTTGATGATTTTAATTGTCGAATTCGTAACCTTACCCCCGAATCCGTCTTTGGATTCGTAGGTCGGTGTTTGTATTTAAACGGTTTGTTGTTTTTCTCCTAAAAATTCAACTGGCGACTCTATGTTCATACTTCGGTATTTTCTTTTTATTTCGGTGGTGCGCTCTTATTCTTTTGAGGAAAATGATAGAATTAAATGAGGATATGAAGGTACGAACTCGGACGGGTTCTGAAACCCCTTCCTCACTCCCTTCTGCTTCGTTGTTTCCTCGGTCTAATCTGTGTATGGCGCAAGAGATAACCCGGTTCGGTTCAATTAATGAACCCAGACGGGTTTACCACCTCCTTTTCATTCTTTTCTTCTGTGGATGGCGCAAAAGGTAACCCGGTTTGGTTCAATCCATGAACCCAGACGGGTTTACCACCTCCTTTTCATTCTTTTCTTTTGTGTATTTGGTCTTGGTGCAAAGAGCAAAACCCGGTTCGTTCAACTCATGAACCTGCACGGTTTGCTCATTTTCCTTTTCCTTTTTATTTTTTCTCTTTTTGTCCTTTTTTTAAAAAAAATGAATCTCGGGATTATGACGCATAAATTAAATTGATTTGTCAACAAAAGTATTCTTAAAAGTTCAACCTTATTTAAGGTTAAGCAATCCCAGCCGACTCCCAATCATTTTTTAAGTAGCGCCGCGAAAAAGGGTCATCAATTTTTCGGGGTCTACAGTTAATAACCATGAAGGTCGGCCCATAAGCAAATTTGACCTAATGGTCTTATGAGGACATGGAGGTCCCAGTTTGCAATTAAACATGAGGCCCAAAATGATGACTAGACACGCCATAGGTTTGGTTTTTTTTTTTTTTGGTTCAAATATAAAATTTGGTTTGATTTTTTTTGTAAGAGAATGGGTTTCAGATGGGTGCCAAAAGAAGAAGAAGAAGAAGAAGAAGAAGATGACGACAACGACGACGACGATGATGATGATGTTGATGATGATGATGATGATGATGATGGAGTGTTTCTTTGTAATATTTTTTTTTTACAGTAAACATCAACAATTTGTATATTTTTTGCTTTTGGGAGTGAGTTGCTCATTTTTTTTTTCTTTGTACTTATCTACGAATGAATAATGGATTATAATTTCACAGAACCTCTTCTTCTTCTTCTTCTTCTTCTTCTTCTTCTTCTTCTTCTTCTTCTTCTTCTTCTTGAAATGAATGAATGAATGAATGCATAATTGTTCGTCATATATGTTGACCTTAGATAACAATATTGTAAACCTAGAATAACAATATAGTAAACTTAGGATAACAATATTGTAAACCTAGAATAACAATATAGTAAACTTAGGATAACAATATAGTAAACACTGGTGGATTTATAGGGGGGCTAGCTTGGGCCATGGCCCTCCCTATGATTTATGTTTTATGTTAGATGTTGCAGTAATCATGCAAAGCTGAGTTTGTAGTATAGTGGTTTCCTTGTTGAAATGGAATCCTTGTACATTAATATGACAATCCTTGTATGACACAATACCTTCAATTCATAGAATAAAACACTCTAAAGACATATTAATATCCTAGGTTTACTATATTGTTATCCAAGGTTTACTATATGGTTATCCTTGGTTTACTATATTGTTATCCACTGTCAACATATATGACGAACCATTATGCAGGTTTACTATATAGTTATCCAAGGTTTACTATATTGTTATCCTAGGTTTACTATATTGTTATCCAAGGTCAACATATATCACGAAACATTATGCATTCATTCGTTCATTCATTCATAAGAAGAAGAAGAAGAAGAAGAAGAAGAAGAAGAAGAAGAAGAAGAAGAAGAAGAAGAAGAAGAAGAAGAAGAAGAAGAAGAAGAAGAAGAAGAAGAAGAAGAAGAAGAAGAAGAAGAAGAAGAAGAAGAAGAAGAAGAAGAAGAAGAAGAAGAAGAAGAAGAAGAAGAAGAAGAAGAAGAAGGAGAAGAAGAAGAAGAAGAAGAAGAAGAAGAAGAAGAAGAAGAAGAAGAAGAAGAAGAAGAAGAAGAAGAAGAAGAAGAAGAAGAAGAAGAAGAAGAAGAAGAAGAAGAAGAAGAAGAAGAAGAAGAAGAAGAAGAAGAAGAAGAAGAAGAAGAAGAAGAAGAAGAAGAAGAAGAAGAATAAGAAGAAGAAGAAGAAGAAGAAGAAGAAGAAGAAGAAGAAGAAGAAGAAGAAGAAGAAGAAGAAGAAGAAGAAGAAGAAGAAGAAGAAGAAGAAGAAGAAGAAGAAGAAGAAGAAGAAGAAGAAGAAGAAGAAGAAGAAGAAGAAGAAGAAGAAGAAGAAGAAGAAGAAGAAGAAGAAGAAGAAGAAGAAGAAGAAAGAAGAAGAAGAAGAAGAAGAAGAAGAAGAAGAAGAAGAAGAAGAAGAAGAAGAAGAAGAAGAAGAAGAAGAAGAAGAAGAAGAAGAAGAAGAAGAAGAAGAAGAAGAAGAAGAAGAAGAAGAAGAAGAAGAAGAAGAAGAAGAAGAAGAAGAAGAAGAAGAAGAAGAAGAAGAAGAAGAAGAAGAAGAAGAAGAAGAAGAAGAAGAAGAAGAAGAACTATTACAAAGAAACCAAAAACTCCATCATCATCTTCTTCTTCTTCTTCTTCTTCTTCTTTTGGCATCCATCTGAAACTCATGTTTCTCTTACAAAAAAAAAAAAAAAACAAACTGGTTTTTACATTTAAAAAAAAAAAAACTAAACCCATAACATGCCCAGTCATCATTTTGGGCCCATGTTTAATTGCAAATAAGGACCAATATGTCATGATCAGAACTCTTGGTCAATTTGCTTTCTGGGCCATCCTTTATAGTCAATAACCCTAATAACAAAAGAACTAGTGGCCAACACTCTTTGGGCTGGGAACAATCTCATTGAGAAGAGCTTGTTTGGGTCTTAAATAACTATATTGCCCAATTAGTTGAGTTTCAAGTTGATGGTGCCTGGCAAAAGAAAAGTTTTCAAAGAGTTGTCGCATGTGTGCTTCCATCTAAGGACCTTAAACATGTGGGGTTTGTCAAGGACTTAAAAAGTGTTCATCCTCTGATGGCGGTTAAGTTTCACCCAATTTGGGGAAACTAAAGAGAGAAAAGGGAGAGAGATTGGAGAAATTGTATTATTGATTATCTCAACTCATGAAATACAAGTGGGGAGAGGAAGGTATATATAACCAACCTCCCTAACAAACTAAGAAACAAGATAAAAGAAAACAAAGAAATAAAATTGTGAACAAATTGGAAATACAAGATTTACTACTCCTAACACCCCCCCTCAAATTGGAGGGTGTCGAAACTCCAATTTGCCACAATGGAAATCTTGAATTTTAATTCCAACAGCTTCCTCGCCATCACCACAATTCGTAATAACGGGTGAAATGGACGTAGATACGGAAGAACTTGTGGAGCCGAATGACGAAAGAAAGAGGGAAAGATAGATTGCTGAACTTTTTCCAAGATTGAAGTTGTCTCCGGCGAACATATTGGCCATGAGAGACATTCCTGGTTGATCGGACGAGAGAACAAAGAGACGATCACACATATCAATCATAATCTTTTTATGGGACATGATGAATGAAAGGGAAACAATGGGCTACGAGGGTTACTTCTTTGTAAAGAAGTAACAAGAAGTACTGACACCTCAACCGCAAGATGCCATATCTCATCACTGGAAACAATATTGTGACAGCACACATCAAGCATCACGTCACTATAACTACCTAGCTCCTCAGCATTGACATTTTTAGCTAGATGCATGAAGCTGCTCATTCCCTGCCCTTTAACTTGAGGAGACCAGTGATCAAGAGCAGTGGGTGCACAAGGAACAACCAAAACACACATATTCCCCAAATGTGGCTTCTCAACCTGTGTGGTGAACCATCTAAGCTGATAAGCAGCAACCATGACATATACAAGAGGAGCCCTAGCAGATGCAGCCGATATCTCATCACCATCTTCAGATCCATCAACAGCGCTCTCCTTGATCGTATTCTTGAGCAAAGGAAGTATCTCCGACATCAATTCGATCACCAATTTTTTGTCATTCCAACCAGAATCGCCATAGATTGCTTCAGATAAAGCTCGAATAGCAGAAATGGCTGCCATAGAGAGTTCTTCCAAGATTCAATTTGTGTAAATCGAGGTTGAAGAAATGAGGAAAGCGCAACAAGGAGGGAAATCCCTAATTTGAGCGCGAAGTTCTCCGTCGTCGGAAATTTGGGAAGGAAGAAGAGATTTGAGCAGAGATTTGACGGAAACATCGTGGGATTCGGGAGGGTTGTAGTGTGTTCTGTGCAGTGATTCTCGAATTGGCTGAGATAACTGTATGAGTTGTTGGTGGGAGATTGGTGAGAAGGTTTCCGACATTTTCACAAAGGCTCTGGTTTCTTCAAGCTTTGGGAGCTGCCCTAATAATGGAGGAATTGTGACTGGGGAGAGGTAGGAGAAGAAGATGGAAGGTGAAATGGAGGAAGAATGAGAGAATCAGGGGAAGAGGAAGAAGAAGGAATCATACGCGCAGGAACTAAGCCCGCTCTGATACCATGTTAAGGTTCACCCAATTTGGGGAAACTAAAGAGAGAAAAGGGAGAGAGATTGGAGAAATTGTATTATTGATTATCTCAACTCAAGAAATACAAAGGGGGAGAGGAAGGTATATATAACCAACCTCCCTAACAAACCAAGAAACAAGATAAAAGAAAACAAAGAAATAAAATTGTGAACAAATTGGAAATACAAGATTTACTACTCCTAACAATGGCCGAATTGGAAGCCGTAGTTTTGGCACTCTATGCGACTCAAGAGCAGGGATTGAAGAATATCCAAATTCACAGGGACTGCTCGAAGAGAATCTCCTTCATCAGAAATCCCAATGGTGCCTATTTAGATTGGCACATAATCGTCGTAAGGTGGATCGGAGTCAACTGATGCTCCATATTGACAAGTGTAAAATTGTGAAAAGGACGAGGTGTCATGCTAAGAGTGGTGCATAATCTTACTAAACAAGCCTTGAAAGGATATATTTTTGATATCCATCAAGTATCTTGTATTGTATTGTTGCTCTAAAAATGTTATGTCAAGTGACAGCACTTGATTTTGTTTTAAATATATGTTTTGGAAAACAATGAAAATAATGATGGAGAATATATATTAGTACTTGACATCACTTAAAATGACAAAATATTGGTAATTTGGTGGTATTAAGTACTTGTTAAGCTACTGTGCATAAAGTTGTGCGTTCAATCCCGCTTAAAGGCATCGGTATGTTTTCACTTTTCATAGTTAATATCATTGGCTACCATTCTATGTTTATTTGATAGTGTTCAAGTTTTTATTTTGCATCGTTAAATTTTAATATTTTAACATTTATTCCAGATACTATTCGTTCAAAATTTTGGATTCTCCGTTGATTATGGACATTGACATAATAATAATAATAATAATAATAATAATAATAATAATAATAATAATAATAATAATATAATGTTCAAAATTATACTAAAGTAAGTTGAACTTTTAATCCCAAAATCTTTAGTGAACAACAACCAAATTTCTTCAAAGCACCTTGATGGTTTTTGATGTGGCTTCACTTTTTTGACAGAAGTTTTACAATCTCATGGCCAGGTTGTTGGAAGATTAGTTAAGTGGACATGAATCTTAAAAAAAAAAAGAAAAGAAAAATTACACTCTCGGGTCTTGTGATGATTTACTAAAAGAAAATCCCTTCGATTATAAGTGCGGCTCACTATGGCACATTACGAAATTTACATTATTATGATATATCCCAATGCCCATTGTAAAGATTATTGTAATCTAATTCTCGCAAAAAATAAAGTACCCATTTCATTATCATTCCCATTAGGCTAGGTTTTCTTTGTGTTTATGAACTACACATAAATAGAAATTGTTAATTTAAAAAAAAAATTCAATCAAGTTCGCAAATTAAAAACGACTTGAATGAAGTCATTGTCAAGAACCCATTGTGTAATAAATAGTCGTTGTCAAATAAATCCCACAAAATAATAGAAAATAGCTATTTAAGGAAATATTTGTGCTGGTGGCTTCTTGCTTTCATTTGGGTGTATATATGCAAGCTAGCTAACCTAGGAATTTGGTACTATGTAGTATGTACATCTCACCTTCCACGGGCTTCCAGTTCCCAGCTCAAAGCTGAAATTTTGAAATCATCCCTTCAAAGATACGACATTTTAAGTATTGTAGCAGGACCTATAAAGCAAACAAGGAAACAAAGAAAAGAGTGAAAAAAATGCGCAACTTCCATATGTTTATATGTATAAATTTCACTCAACAACCAGTTGGTAAGCCCAAACTAACATATAAGCTTGGGTTTCCCAAACAAAAACCAAACTTACTGTTCAATCTTCATCTTCTACAACTACACAATCAAGCATTTTGTTCATTCTCTTTCCAGTCTTGATCATTTTTTAGCATATTTTGATTTACAGAGTCGTCTTTTAGGAACATTGGTGGCTGAGAAATCCTGAGGCAAGAGTTCCAGAAACATAGAGTCGTAAATTTCGATCATTGGAGCACTGAAAATGAGATTGCATGTTCTTGCAATTTGTCTTGGGGTTATTCTATCTTATGCAGGTTAGTTTTTGTTAAAGCGACATGTTTTTCTTGTATTCAGCTTTATCAGTAAATGGATTGTTTACTGGGGGCTGCTAACGGTAACTATTTCTGTCTGGGTATGTAGCTGCATATGATCCATTGGATCCAACGGGAAATATTACAATCAGATGGGATGTTCTCTCATGGACTCCAGATGGTTATGTGGTAAATATTCTGCTACTTGCTTAGGTTTTCATCTTTTCTGATTACTTTACAAAACATTTACGAACATTTTCATGAGTGAAAATATGAAGTTATATAAAAGCTAGGAAGTATAGGGATATGATTGGATTGTAATTAGAGAATTAAGGGAGACTATAATGAGTGATGGGTGTGCAGGCAGTAGTGACAATGAACAACTTTCAAATGTACAGACACATTGGGCCTCCAGGGTGGCAGTTGGGGTGGACATGGGCGAAGAAGGAGGTGATATGGGCAATGGAGGGAGCACAAACAACAGAGCAAGGTGACTGCTCAAAGTGGAAAGGCACCAACCTCCCACACTGCTGCATGAAGAGCCCAACAGTGGTTGATCTCCTCCCTTCTGCCCCGTTTACCCAACAGTTCACTAACTGTTGCAAGGCAGGTGTGCTTGCCGCGTGGGGTCAGGACCCTATCTCATCTGTTGCCCAGTTTCAGATCAGCGTTGGCCAGGCTGGCACCTCTAACACCACCCTCAAGCTCCCCAAAAATTTCACCCTTCTCGGCCCCGGCCCTGGCTACACTTGTGCTCCTCCTAAGCATGTCCCCTCCACCAACTTCCTCTCCCCTGATCGCCGTCGTAAAACTCAGGCCTTGAGTATGTCTATATTTCGGTTGCTTGCCACTTTTCATACTTCGAATTCTACATGCACAGGCTAACAGATACTTGCCTTTTGATGGTATTTTGCAGTGACATGGAATGTGACCTGCACCTACTCACAGTTCCTGGCAAGGAAAAATCCTTCTTGCTGTGTCTCCTTGTCCACTTTCTATAATGACACAATCACCCCCTGCCCTACATGCGCCTGCGGGTGTGACCACAAAAAGGATTGTGTCAAGTAAGTTACCTCAACCTTTTGTTCTTTTCTGTCTTTTATAATGAGTAATTAGCATATTATATGGTTTAAAACCCAAAACCTTTCTATACTCCAGGAGTGACTCCAAAATTCTGAGAATGGTGGGTTTGAACACTCCAAAGAAGGATAACGCCCCGTTGCTCCACTGCACGCAACACATGTGCCCCGTTCGTGTGCACTGGCATGTCAAGGTCAATTACAAGGACTACTGGCGGGTTAAAGTCAGCATCACCAACTTTAATTATCGGATGAACTTTTCTCATTGGACTCTTGTTGTTCAGCACCCTAACATGAACAATGTCACCCAAGTCTTCAGTTTCAATTACAAGCCTATTGTTCCCTATGGATCCATCAGTAAGTTTCCAACTACAGTGTAATTAAATGTAAACAAAACCAGAACAAAGTAGGGTATCAACTCTTTTCTGACAATGTTATGAAACATGCAGATGACACCGGGATGTTTTATGGAACAAAATACTACAATGACATGCTGATGGAAGCAGGTAAATATGGGAACGTACAGTCAGAGATTTTGTTGCAGAAGAATCAAAACAAGTTCACTTTCAGACAGGGATGGGCATTTCCTCGAAAAGTTTACTTCAATGGTGATGAGTGCATGATGCCTTCTCCTAGTTCATACCCCTACCTCCCCAATGCAGCCATCAAGGACTCGGTCACTCTGCTCACCATAATATCTTCATTTTTCCTCGTTTTCTTGGCTTTGGGGGTAAATTTATTCTAGTATAGCTTTTGAAAGATCGCTTTGATATAAAGCATATGAAATCACACTGAATGCATTCTTAACTTCGGGTATGCAGAAACTGATTTAGTACTTTCAGAAAGGAGCTTGAATTCTGTAAAATATAGCATCAGACACATGGGCAATGAGATAGTGCTTTCGCAATTACAGGACGTGGATGAGATGATACGAAACAGTAAATTTATAAGCATTATTTCCTGAAATATTGTTCACAATTTGTTACATAATATAATAGATTATGAAGACTATACAAAAAACGATGACTCCATAGAGAAATAAACATGGAGGTACAATGATTACGTGAAGAACCAAAAAAGAAAGGCAATGAATAAACCAAACCCAATCATTAGACAGACAACAGACTACATCCCTGATTCAACAGTGGTGCAGCTGATTCCACCTCAGTTAGAGGAAGTCCTCAACAGGCTCGCCACAGCTCTTCACAGCCTAGAAACTCGAAAAATAAATCTATCCATGAATTCCTATGTACCATGATCTCAGATATGTGCATGTATCAATGCAATAGCTGATAGTATCATGAAGGTTATAGTTAGGAGGGAAAGATTTGTCCTCAATCCTGCATTCGGCAACCACGGGTAGGAATCTGGAGGAGGCATGACACAATTATCACCATTGAAGTAAATCCGATGAGGGAAGGCCCATCCTTTTTCAAATGTAAATGCAGACTTGTCTTTACGGAAGAGTAACTCAGACTGAACGTTGCCATATGGACCGGCCTGCATAAGCAAATCATTGTAGAACTTGACTCCCCAAAGCATGGCAGTATCATCTGTTTTAGAGGATAAAGCAGGAAATTGAGCATCATAACGCTTCCAGACAAAACTCTATACATCAAGGTACTAGTATGTAAATGCAATAACATGAGACCCTGGATGAACCCATACATAAGCAGCCTAACCCAGGTGCAAGTGCCGGCTGTTCCTAGAATTTTGTGCTACTAAACGATATAAGATGATATAGGGAGAGCCCCCAAGTGACCATATATCATGAGTTACATCATTTAATCAAGTAAAATAAGGGCACTTTGAAATCATGGTGGAAGGGGGTTACTTACTTATCCCAGAGTAAGGACTCAAAGGTGCATAGTTGAAACTGAAAATCTCGGTCAAGTTATCAAAGTTAGGATGTTGCACAACCAAGTTCCACTGCGAGTAATTCATTCGATAGTTGAAGTTTGTAACTGTGACCTTGACTCGCCAATAATCTTTGTAATTGAGCTTAACATGCCAGTGAATTCGGATTGGACACATATGGTTCGTGCACTGAACCAAAGGCTGCAAGTAGCTATTCTTGTTAGAACTTGAACCAGAAACAACCGAAGCCAAATACGGTGAGTTTGCCCTAGAAAATAAGATGATGAACCAGTGTCAATTTTAGGGAAGGACCTAGCATTAAAAATAGTAGAGCATATTGACACAGCAAAAATATAAGTAGTTATTTTCAGAAACAGCTTACTCCACACAGCTTTCTGGCTGAGTAATGTTATTTTGACAGCCACAGCTACATGTTGGGCAGGGCACTATGGTATCATTGTAGAAGGATGAAAGTGAAACACAACATGTTGGAGTTCTCTGGGACAGGAACTGGGAATACGTGCATGTAACATTCCATGTCACTGATACACAAGGAAACCACCAGTAAAAAAAGCCTTCAGTAAAGCAAAATAAACAGAATTAAAAAAAAAAAAAAAAAACTTGTCAGTAATACCTGACATCAACCGAGTTAACTAAATGAAACTAAATATACAAATGACAAGAAAAAAGCAGCGCAGTAGGATATCCAATTTGCAAGCAAGACCACGAATGGTATCACTGAGAGAGTAATTTAAATAGGAATTTCCAGAGTTAACTTACTCAAAGCTTGGGTTGTTCGCCTCCCATCTTGTGTTTTAAAGTTACTGGGCTTAACAATCTTGCCTGGTCCACAGGTGTAGCCAGGTCCAGATGCCTTAAGGGTGAAGTTCATTGGGACTTTGACGGTTCTGTTAGTGGTTCCTGATCGACCGACGCTAATTTGGAATGCACTGACCGAAGTAGAAGGATCTTGGACCCAAGAACTGAGGACTCCTCCCCGGCAACAGTTAGCAATCTGTTGATTGTAAGGGGTCCCAGGCATCAAGTCCACTATGGTTGGGTCTTTCTTACAGCTGTGTGGGATGTTTCCTTTGAATTTTGAGCAATCACCTTGCTCTGTTGCTTGCCCTCCCACCATGCTCCATATAACCTCCTTTTTAGCCCATGTCCATCCTAGTTGCCATCCTGGTGCTTGAATGTGCCGGTATTTTTGGAAGTTGAATATAGTAACGACAGCCTATTGTTCAATCACACAAAGGAACTTCATTATAAACAGATGGAACAAAGAAACCTCTTCTTTTTTTCTTTTTTTTCTTTTTTTTTTTTTGTCTATAGAAAAGTTACCAGATTAACAAGTACTCCAGCAACTAATGATCATTCAGCTACATAATATTCAGGAACCTAATGTAGTAATTGAAATTCAATAGACCAATGCAGACTTGAATCTTCATTTATATTATTTCCGTATCTGGAAACCATACAGTTCACATAATATACAATCAAGCATCCTACGAACTGACAGTGTTCTCTTGAACATTCCATAATGAAGAATTAATAACATTGCTAGACAAGATAACTCAAAAAATAAGCCCAAAACTCAAAAATGTTGAATGCATTATTAAATCAGCCAAGGAAAGGGAGGTTTTTAAGCATAAAACACCAAACTCACAGAACCACATGTTGATTGAACATGTGGTTATTAGCTGGGTCAAAGATTTACTTACAACATAGCCATCAGGAGTCCAAGACATGATATCCCATTTGATGGTGATGTTCCCAGTCGGATCGAGAGGATCATAGGCTTCTGAAAACAGCCAAAAGCACAAATTTTCAGATAATTATCAATAAAACAGTAGCAAAACTGGCAGGTACTTATGGGAGCTTTTCAATGGAAAATTCATGGAATTCAGCATCCTATACGTACTATCACTTTTGTTAACTTAATAATTAAACAGAGCTACATGCATCAAATCAGATATAAAAACTCTAAAAGAATTGGCTTCCTACAAATCACTTTCAGATCATGTTCACAACTACAGCTGGGCTTAGACTTTCTCAAATTCCTTTCAATTATTTCAAAAAAAGCATTAAATTTCTCCAATAATGCACATTGAAAACTTCTTTTTTTAAAAATAATAGAGGAAAATCTTTCAATATTTTCTACAATTCCATTTCTATAAACATAATCCATAAACAAGGCAAGCAAAACTCCTCGAGGGATAAAAACAAAAAGTTATCAATCGTTCAAAAATAGGAAGTAGGCTTTGAATTAAATCAAAGATACCCCAGTTAATAAAAAAAACCCATCTCTGATCAGGCAATCCGCATCAGCAGGCTATGAAAAACAGCAACAAACAAACAATGCAACCAACAAAAAGCTTAAATAACTACCAACTAACATGCCTTAAATGCCAACGTTTCCAAGTTTTTACCAGGAGAATTTCCCTTTGTTTTTCTTTAATAACCTGAGAAATCAGATTAATTAAACCGAAAATTAAAAAAAGATGGTAATTTTCTTTCATGAATGTAGTGTGGATTCTAAGTGAATTAAACAGAAAAGGGTACTAGTCTTGCCATTGATTAAGGACATAGATACAAACAACCATCAGGAGAACCAAAACCAAGTAACCAAATTGTCCCAGAAAGTTGGCAAGCAGACCCAAAATTAGTCAACTGGACCAGAAAAGTAGAAGTGATGATGAAAGAATGGAAGCTGTAAGAATGAAAAAGGAGAAGAGGGTGATGAATTGAGCTAACCTGTAACAGAGAGGGTGAAACAAGAGACATACAACAGAGAGACAAGACTGAAAATGGTGAAATTTGAGGTAGATGATGTGAAGATGGGCATACAGCTCAACCCCATTTCCTTTCTTCTCCAGAAATTCCACCACTTTGAGAGAGAGAGAGAGAGAGAGAAGAAGAAGAAGAAGAAGAAGAAGGAAGAAGAAGAAGAAGAAAATGAGGTTTAGTGGTGGCCGAGAATTCCAGTAGCTTCTTGCTCATGTGCCAGGGAGAAAGGGAGGGTATTTAAATATTATAAAGGGAGAGTGTTTTACTGTTTTGGTGATTGCCTATTGGGTTTTGATTAATTTAAGGAAGAATATATGTCATTACTGATTACCCCACCAATCTCTTGATTCACTAAATTTCAGAAAGAA